>CM065590.1:495826843-497026843 GCA_033119425.1 Bufotes viridis | reverse complement strand
TAAATGTATAAATTACAGGTTTTCATAAATATTTTCCCACAAAACTATATATCAATAATCTGCTCAGCCCCTCTATAACATGCTGCCTGCAGGTTACATTGCATTTTTGTGGCGACAGGTCCAGTTTAAGCACGTGCTAGTTGGTGGCTTGAGATTCTTAAAGGGGTTGCCAAGACAATGCAAAATCTTGGGCAAGCCCGTCAGAAACCTAACAAAAAAATATCATCTTACACACGCCCCTTTCTCTGGCACTGTTCCCTGTGGCACTGGTTCGGTCCTCCACACTGCAGCCGAGCTGTGCCGCTACACAGCATGTGGCTGCTGCAGCCATCCACTGTCCTCAGCAGTTTAATGCTGAGGAGCACACCTCACAGTACATCAGTGTCAGTGGCATGTAGGGGTACGGAACATCCCCTCTGCAGCCAGCATT
This sequence comes from Bufotes viridis, assembly GCA_033119425.1. Lineage (NCBI taxonomy): Eukaryota > Metazoa > Chordata > Amphibia > Anura > Bufonidae > Bufotes > Bufotes viridis. The sequence continues at coordinate 497,026,413 of CM065590.1, read as the reverse complement.
AGACTGCTGAGGACAGTGATTGGCTGCAGTGGACATGTGCCAGATTGCAAACGAGCAGCGGCAGGAGAACCAAATCAGCGCCACAGAGAACTTTGCTGGAGAAAGAGGTAAGTATAAGATGACTTACTATTTTATACTATTGCAAGACTGTCTGAGATTTATCATCTGGGACATCCCCTTTAATTGCACAGGGTTAAAGTAAAATCATCTAACACTATTGTAAGCTGGTGTGTGTGCTGCATCCCGGGCATATCCTTTATCACTGTCCCCTACCACCTTCTTTATTTGCCAAATATGAGTTGACTTGAAGCGAGAAGCTTTTGGTAGATGCCGCCCCGGCGGCGGTTGGGGATATGCACTTTATTTTCCTCTTCTGGTCTTGTAATATAGGCGGCTTTATTTTCTAGAATGTATTTAATTGTATGTCACTTGCATGTCAGCTTTAACTATTGAAAGTGAAAATTAAAATGAAAATGAAAATCCTTGTGTGTGGTGATTCATGACATTGGGTAATATTACTATATATTCACCAGGGTCTTAGAAGATCATTAAACCTTTGATTTGTCAAAATTGAAAACTTCTAAACTATTAAAAACCTATTGTGGCATCAGAAGAAGGACATTGGAGTGGAGACGAATGCTCCTCTGGAGTGTCATACAAGCTAAAACTCGGGATCAGGTCAAGATAAAGGGTTCTTTTCATTGCGACCCCCCCCTCCCCAATCTAGAGGCAGCTGTAAATGGAGAGGTGTGCAGCAGTCTCCATTCACTCACTATGTGACATCTGAAAATAGCCCAGTGTGCCTACTTAGCTGCAGACTGGGTCGGGGGGCCCCCATTCTCGACATGGAACCCACACCTATATGACATTTATGGCATATGCTATGACTACGTCATAAATGTTGAGATGTGACTAACCCTTAAAGGGTTTAAAGCACATCTTCAATCTGATGCTCCATTGAGACGGGGCACAGGACCCCTGTTCTCATGATCAGTGGGGGTCCCAACAGTCACACCAATCGGATACGTATTCCCTATTTTATGTATAGAGCGAATCTCGCTGCTCCTAGAGGAAAATATCTGATCATACAATGGATAGTGTACAGCTCCATACAAGTTCTAGAGGCAAGTGAGATGTGCTTGCAGAAGACGGAATGATTTGGATAAGGCCTCATGACCGCGGTCTGCCAATAAATGATCCTTAAAAAACCAATAGCTTTTCACTCAGATCAGTAGAAAGGGGTATTATGCAGAAACGGACAAGAATAGGACCTGCAGTGAGATTCTTGGATTGGGCTCAAGTATTTCTGATATTTGCGGACTCTATACTGACAGGGAATGTTCCACAGGATTGGCGCATAGCAAATGTGGTGCCAATATTCAAAAAGGGTCCAAAAACAGAGCCGTAAACTATAGACCGGTAAGTTTAACATCTATTGTTGGTAAACTGTTTGAAGGGTTTCTAAGAGATGCTATTTTGGAGTATCTCAATGAAAATAAGCAAATAACGCCACATCAGCATGGCTTCATGAGGAATCGGTCATGCCAAACGAATTTAATCAGCTTCTATGAGGAGGTAAGTTCTAGACTTGACAGCGGCGAATCAATGGATGTCGTATATCTGGACTTCTCCAAAGCATTTGACACTGTACCTCATAAAAGGTTAGTATATAAAATGAGGATGCTCGGACTGGGAGAAAATGTCTGTAAGTGGGTAAGTAACTGGCTGAGTGACAGAAAACAGAGGGTGGTTATTAACAGTAGATACTCAGATTGGGTCACTGTAACTAGTGGGGTACTTCAGGGGTCAGTATTGGGCCCTATTCTCTAATATATATATTAATGATCTTGTAGAAGGCCTGCACAGTAAAATAACTATTTTTGCAGATGACACTAAACTGTGTAACGTAATTAACACTGAAGAGGACAGTTTTCTGCTACAGAGGGATCTGGATAGATTGGAGGCTCGAGCAGAGAAATGGCAGATGAGGTTTAACACTGACAAATGTAAAGTTATGCACATGGGAAGGAATAATGCAAGTCACCAGTACATATTAAATGGTAAAACACTGGGTAACACTGGCATGGAAAAGGACCTAGGAATTTTAGTGAACAGCAAACTAAGCTGTAGAAACCAGTGTCAGGCAGCTGCCGCCAAGGCCAATAAGATAATGGGATAATTGGCCGTTAAAAACTTGCGCCTCTTTCAGATGAGCGTGTCCTGTGTGTGAGCGTGATTTCTGGTTGTGGACCTGCTTGTCTTACAGGAGCGCAGGGCATTATACTGATTTATAAGGCTGTGTGTCTCTGTACTGCTACAGAATCATACTGACGGCAATATTCCAGTATAGTTCTGTAGAAGGAAGGTCCTGCAAAGACACACAGCATTAAAAATAATTACAATGCTATGCGCTCCTGTGAAACGAGCAGTGTCCAGAATGGGGAATCACGCTCACACGGAACATGATTTCCGCACAGGACACACTTGTTTGAAACCGCCCTTCAAGTGCCTTTCAGGGGTTAAAAAAAACAAAAAACTCATGATGCTGGGGGGGTGAGGTCTTTCCAGTGCAGACCTAGTGTCAGCATGTTAAAGGGAACCTGTCATCAACATTATGCTGACCTTACTGACAGCAGCATAAAATAGTGACAGAAATGCTGATTTCAGCGGTGTGTCACTCATGAGCTAAAAGTGGTTGCTGAGAACCAACATCATAATCATTGCAGCCCAGGCCTTGAAAAGAGTCAAATCTACCTGAGAAGAGTCATGGTTATTCCTGATCTCCTGCCCACCCGCTGATGATTGGCAGTTCTCTCTTAGAGAGAAAGGGAGAAAACTAGGTAGAAGCCTGTCAGTCATCAGCAGGCGGGAGGGAGAGCAGGAATTCATGAATAACCAGGACTCTTCTCAGGTGGCCGGGACTCTTTTCCAGGCCCAGTCTGCAATGATTGTGATGCTGGTTCTCGGAAACCACTTTTAACTTATAAATGACAGACCGCTGAAATCAACTTACCTGTCTCTACATTATTCTGCCATTAGTACGGGCTGCATAAAGTTGATGACGGGTTCCCTGTAAAGTGGATGTTTTTTTGGGTTTTTTTTTTTTCATACCCAACAAAATTGGTGTCAGTATTGGGGGGATCTTATTTAAATTGGGGTCCTGTTTATACTAGGGCAGTGGTTGCCAAACCGCGGCTCGCGAGCCACGAGCGGCTCTTTAGACCCTTGAATTCAGCTCTTAGGTGCGGGCTTCCACAACATAGGCAAAAGACCAACCACCTCCCGCTCTACAAACTATTTGCCTGTGAAATGTTTTTGCGTTCCGCTAAGCCGGAGAGGGCGTGTCACTAGTACTAACTATTGCACGCGCATCTTCACACGGAGCTGCTGGAGTAAGCGCCTTCACTTGCCATGGACCTCCTTCCAGACGGAACGTGCTGGGTAAGAAGAGGAAGTGACGAGGGGTAGTGAAAGTTCCCGGGCAGTGAAATCTAACGGCACCAACACCCCTGCAGGCGCTTTTTTGTGACGTACAGGCAGCAATAGACTGAAGAGTTTTATTACCTCCTTCTACAGGTGACTCATTTTGGCATCATCATTTACATGGCATTTAAACAGCAAAAGTAAAAAAAACGGCAGACAAGTTGAATAAAAGTAAATGATAAGGATAAAATGAAATAATAATCAAGATCCAAATAAAACAAGTACATATAAAAGTATGTAAAAACACACTAATAGTCCTCACTGGTACTGTTGACGCTATAATAATATAGAATCCATCAAGGCGGAGAACCCTGCTTAAAATATCCATGATGAGCCCCACTAATTTTATATTACTATTTACACAGACATGGGGGGAAGGGATCTGTGGATGACACATGTATAGCATAAGATGCTGTATATGTGTCATCCAGAGATCCCCCCCATAACTGCGCCATCCACAGATGTCCCCATAAGTGTGCCATCCACAGATGTCCCCATAAGTGTGCCATCCACAGATGTCCCCATAACAGTGCGCCATCCACAGATGTCCCCATAAGTGTGCCATCCACAGATGTCCCCATAACAGTGCGCCATCCACAGATGTCCCCATAAGTGTGCCATCCACAGATGTCCCCATAACAGTGCGCCATCCACAGATGTCCCCATAACAGTGCGCCATCCACAGATGTCCCCATAACAGTGCGCCATCCACAGATGTCCCCATAACAGTGCGCCATCCACAGATGTCCCCATAACAGTTTGTCATCCACAGATGTCCCCATAACAGTGCGCCATCCACAGATGTCCCATAAAAGTGCGCCATTCACAGATGTCCCATAAAAGTGCGCCATCCACAGATGTCCCATAACAGTGCGCCATCCACAGATGTCCCCATAACAGTGCGCCATCCACAGATGTCCCCATAACAGTGCGCCATCCACAGATGTCCCCATAACAGTGTGCCATCCACAGATGTCCCATAAAAGTGCGCCATCCACAGATGTCCCATAAAAGTGCGCCATCCACAGATGTCCCCATAAGTGTGCCATCCACAGATGTCCCCATAACAGTGTGCCATCCACAGATGTCCCCATAACAGTGCGCCATCCACAGATGTCCCATAAAAGTGCGCCATCCACAGATGTTCCATAAAAGTGCGCCATCCACAGATGTCCCATAACAGTGCGCCATCCACAGATGTCCCCATAACAGTGTGCCATCCACAGATGTCCCCATAACAGTGCGCCATCCACAGATGTCCCATAAAAGTGCGCCATCCACAGATGTCCCCATAAGTGCGCCATCCACAGATGTCCCCATAACAGTGCGCCATCCACAGATGTCCCATAAAAGTGCGCCATCCACAGATGTTCCATAAAAGTGCGTCATCCACAGATGTCCCCATAACAGTGCGCCATCCACAGATGTCCCCATAACAGTGTGTCATCCACAAATGTCCCTATAACAGTGTGTCATCCACAAATGTCCCTATAACAGTGTGTCATCCACAAATGTCCCCATAACAGTGCGTCATCCACAAATTTAAAAATGTGGCTCTCAAAAGAAATTTCAATCGTGGTTTTGGTGATATTTGGCTCAGTTGACAAAAAGTTTGCCCACCACTGTATTAGGGGAACACTATTGAGGAATATTTTATATACAGGGGTTACTGTTGGGGGCCTTCTATATACTGGGACTACTATGAAGCCATTATAGATACTGATTTATCATAGCCCAGGGGGATGCCGGGTTCTGCGCCTGATTTATGACGAGGCGTACACAGCCGGCACTCCATGCATCTGAACTGAGATCTACGCCAGCCAGTGTTGTTCTAAGCCTGAAAACTGGCATAGAAGATGACAAATGTGCCGAGGCCTCAGGCCCTGCCCTCAGCACGCCGCCATTTTGGGAAAGTAGCAAGACCGACAGAGCAATGGCACTTGCACAACTATTTTTGCGCAAGTGCTGTTGAAAAAGGTCACAAACCAGCAGTTTGCTACTTTTTCACGCTACTAGAAGTGGTGTATTTTGAAGGGCATCTGTCAGTAGATTTGGACCTATGACACCGGCTGACCTGTTACATGTGCACTTGGCAGCTGAAGGCATCTGTGTTGGTCCCATGTTCATATGTGCCCACACTGCTGAGAGAAATTATGTATTTCTGCACCTGCTACACCCTCTGCACTTTGACAGGGCCCAGCAGTGAAAATATTCTGTTAATCAAACGGCAGACGGTGCACCAATTGCAGAGAGCGCAGAGCCTCTAGGTGCAACAGTAACGCCCCCGTTGCTCCTAGAGGCTCGTTTGCATATATTAAAATATAATTTTTCTCTGCAATACGGACACGTATAAACACGGGACCAACACAGATACCTTCAGCTGCCAAGCGCACATGTAACAGGTCAGCCAGTGTCATAGGCACAAAGGGTCTTTAAAGGCTATGTACACCTTTGGGAGAAATTTTTTACATTATTATTATTGCACTGTACTCATTTTAAGCTAAAAATCATTTTCATTCCAAGGTCTAAAGTCGATTCTCTCAAAATCTTGTTTTAATGCTGGACGGAGATTCGTCTGCGTACAGCATTCAAATGTATGGGCTCCGACGAGTTTAAATTCGTCATCACCAAAGTCTTGCAAGAATTCTGTGAATAACTTTTTTGACGAGATTTGATTTTTCTATTTGAAAACCTTTATAAAACTTGGTTCCGAAGTCGGCTTCGGTACGGAGGTACCAGCCGCTACCGATGCTGAATTTGGATACCTGTTTTAAAATGGTTTTAAATTTTAAGAATCGAATGCCGAAGTTATTCACCGAAGTCTCCAGGGAATAAGCAAGACTTTGGTGATAACTAATTTCAACTCTCCGAAGCCCATACATTTGAATAATGTACGCAGACGAATCTCTGTACAGTATTCAAATGAAGTTTTGACGGAAGCAACTTCGGATCTAGGATCCGAAGCTCGAATCGTTTATCACAAATTATAAACACTCATTATAGCTCAGATCTTATCTTACTGATGAGAATGTGGTATAAGTGTATATCACCTCTCAGTAAGGGTCCTTTCACACCTGCGTTCTTCTTTTCCGGCATAGAGATCCGTCGTCGGGTCTCTATGCCGGAAGAATCCTGATCAGGATCATTCCCATGCATTCTGAATGGAGAGAAATCCGTTCAGGATGCATCAGGATGTCTTCAGTTCAGGACCGGAACGTTTTTTGGCCGGAGAAAATACCGCAGCATGCTGCGCTTTTTGTTCCGTCCAAAAATCCGGAACACTTGCCGCAAGGCCGGATCCGGAATTAATGCCCATTGAAAGGCATTAATCCGGATCCGGCCTTAAGCTAAACGTCGTTTCGGCGTATCCGACGTTAGCTTTTTCTCAATTGTTACCATGGCAGCCAGGACGCTAAAGTCCTGGTTGCCATGGTAAAATGTAGCGGGGAGCGGTATACTTACCATCCGTGCGGCTCCCGGGGCACTTCAGAGTGACGTCAGGACGCCCTACACACATGGATCACGTGATCCATGCGCATGGGGCGCTCTGACGTCATTCTGGAGCGCCCCGGGAGCCGCACGGACTGTAAGTATACCGCTCCCCCGCTCCTACTATGGCAACCAGGACGCTAGTAGCGTCCTGGCTGCCATAGTAACCTGAAAGCATTTCTAATGCTTCAGGCGACTTGCGTTCTGACGGATCCGGCGGGACGGAAGTGTGAAAGGACCCTAAATTAGAGATACGGCTTATTAGATGACCGACGTGAAGTGAGAGTAAAAAAGTACATTCACACAGAACGGCTCAATATTTTTAATAATGACCAATTGAAAAAGTAATTTTTAGCCCAAAATAAGTAAAATGCAATCATTCAAAAAAAATTGCCTTAAAGTGTAGACTTTAATAAGAAATTTCCCTCATTGTGTGAAGAGGTCTCCGTATGTTCCATTAGGGACTAATTGTCCCCAAGACGTCGGTTTCGGTTACTCTTTAGGCTTCATGCACACAGACGTGATTTTGTAGAGTTGTAATAAAGGTCCCATAGGAGCGTCCGAGCCCCTCTTGGATTTCCGTATGCCTATGATTTCCTATGGGCATTTTCTCCACAAGGAATAAGGCGGGGGCGAGCTGTGCAACCTGCTATGGCAGGATTATTTCGGAGCTGTGATTTGGCTGTGAGGCTGGGGCTACACAGTGACGTGTATCATGTGACAACGCGTCTAATGATTGCCGATGGTGTCTCAATGTGACATGGTGGGTTTTGGGTTGCAACTCACACACAACTTTGACTCCATTCACTTCAGTGTAAGTAATGCAGGAAATCTAATTTGCCTGTGACTTGGTTGGGTTTTTATAGTTAACTATCAGAATGACCCGGCTTCGCACGGGTATATTTTCATCTATTTCATTTAATGTTTGTGTGTGTCGTTAAAGGATATCGACAGTATCTCCACTATAACATTGACATCTACAGTAACCTGCCCCTTTAACAGTGACCCCCACAGCAGCCTGCCTCCTTAACAGTAACATCTACAGCACCCTCCTCTTTAACAGTAACCTCCACAGCGCCACCCCTTTATTAGTGACCTCCACAGTACCCCGCCTCTTTAACAGTGACCCTCACAGCAGCCTGCCTCCTTAACAGTAACATCCACAGCACCCTCCTCTTCAACAGTGACCTCTACAGCAGCATGCCTCCTTAACAGTAACATCTACAGCACCCTCCTCTTTAACAGTCACCCCCACAGCGCCACCACTTTTTTAGTGACCTCCACAGTACTCCGTCTCAATTACAGTGATTTCCACAATAACCCGTCCCCTTAACAGTGACCTCCACAGAGCTCCGTTCCCTTAGAATGTGACCTCCACAACACCCCGCCCCCTTAAGTGACCTCTACAGCACCCCGCCCCTTAACACTGACTTCCACAGCAGCCTGCCCCTTTAACAGTGACCTCCACAGCGGCCGCCCCTTTATTAGTGACCTCCACAGTACCCCATCTCCTTAACAGTGATTTCCACAACACCCCGTCCCCCTTAACAGTGGCCTCTACAACAATCTGCCCCTTAACACTGACCTCTATAGCGGACCGTCCCCTTAATTGTGACCTTCACAGCAGCCTGCCCCTAGGGTGGCCAGAGTTCCGGTTTTAGGCCGGACAATCCAGGTTTCAGACTCCCTATCCTCCATCCGGCACAGGGCCTGGACAGACACAGTAATGTCCAGCGTCCAGCACCGTGCTGTCTGAGCGTGAGCTGCAGGGAGAAAGTCACCCTTCCTCCCACCCCTGCAGCTGACAGAAGTTGATTTTTACAGTCATTTTTTCAATCCCCGACGGCAGCGGAGTGGGAAAGGGCGTGGCTTAGTGGGACCTGGGGACAGGGTTTTTAAGTCCATCGTTTGAGGGCGGCCTAAATGGCCACCCTACCTGCCCCCTGAACTGTGACCTCCACAGCACTACAGTGTCATGCACAGCGCCCTGCCCCATTAAAGCTGACCTACAGCAGTGAAGAAAAATGGCTGGGTTGTAAACCTGGTGTAAAACTGTGTGTATGTGGAGACTAAGGGCCTGCAAGCTTCTATTGGCTGATAAGGGTCATGTGACCAGGCTTCTATTGGCTAATGCATTTTTTGGAAATATCTCAGGAACGGTACGTGCTAGAGAGCGGAGACCTGGTCTAAAACCTTCACAGACACCTGATGTACCTGATAGTAAATGCGACGGTGCGGATTCCTTTAGCAGACATACATTCAGCTTTATATATTACAGTGTTTCCCAACCAGTGTGCCTCCAGCTGTTGCAAAACTACAACTCCCAGCATGCCCGGACAGCCATGCTGGGAGTTGTAGTTTTGCAACAGCTGGAGGCACGCTGGTTGGGAAACACTGATATATTAGATTCAGCTCTAAAAAGGTCGGCTATAGCAAGTTGCATACAACTTGAGATCAGGGAAGTCTGGGCTCAGCCATGTTGGATCAGCTGACAATAGTCATGTGACCCAGCGCCTCACTACAAGGAGGGAAGCAACCGGGGTGTAAGCGGCGCGCTGTGCGAGTCACGTGGTCACCAGGCTTTATGAACGTCTTTTACGCTGGGAGTGTAATTCAGTGTGTGTGACCCGGGCTCATGCGCTGCTGCAGGGCTGCGGGCCGGTCACGCCCCTGCTTATAAAGTAAAGACTCGCTTTGACTTCTTGTAGTGCCACAGCTGGTTCGGTTACCAGGGTGACTAATAAAGCGTCCTCTACGCCCAACGCGCGAACAGGCGCGGTTTTAATCTAACCAATCAGCGATGATCCCACAAGACGACGAACGTCACTTAAAGTGGCAACTACACCTCAGCATTTCTTCTACTGGATTCCCCCTTACACGTGCGTCGCCGCTTTTAGAAAAGTTCTATTTCGTTGGAGGACCAGCAGATGGCGCTGGTTGACCAAGCCGGGACACTAATACACCGGGGACCAGTGTCGAGAGTTCACCGGGGAGAAGGCTGGCAGAAGCCGGGGTGAGGTTTGTATGAAGTCCCCTGAGATTGACGGGGGAGGTTCGGTAGAGTTCTGACTAATCCTCTTCTGACCGATTTGTGTTGTGGACTGAGGAGGACACGTGTAGGCGACAGGCCTGGCCCTTGCTGTGTTTTCAGCCTCACTGGATTAGAATTAAAGGACATTTCCATCTAGAACCAGTGATCTGTGAATACGATACAATGGGGGACAGTTATCAAAACTGGCGTAGAACTGGCTTAGTTGCCCATAGCAACCAATCAGATTCCACCTTTGATTTTTCACACCTCCTTTGGAAAATCAAAGGTGGAATCTGATTGGTTGCTATGGACAACTAAGCCAGTCCTGCTTTACACCAGTTTTGCAGTTTTGATAAAGCTCCCCCAGTGATAAAGTGTTTAGAGATTCTGTGCGACCGTTTCTTACTTTACATTTGTTCTGGGAAAGCTGGGTGATATCCATCACGGTCGCCCCAGCCATCCCCCTCATACGCCAGTTTATACCTACTGACTACTCAGGCATCTGGGGAAGCTCAGTGACAACCCCTGTGGTGTTGGAAGAGCATTCATATTGGTTGTCTATGTGTTAGTTTAAGGATCTGCACTACAACTCTCAGCATAACTGTCGGTGCATGCAGGGAGGTGTAGTTTTGCTACCACTGGAGAGCCTTAGGGGGCAGATGGCTGTCTGACACTGGGAATGTTACAAGATGTCTTCTCCTTTGTTTTAGAGATGATCTGGGAATTGGTGGAATATAAGAGTATGTCATCTTCTGATCAGCTTGAGGAGCTACGGCGCTTAAATAAGTGTCTCCTGGAGAAACTGAGTATTAACCGGGATGAACTTCACAAGCAGCTGTCCACCGAGCGCAGCGTCCACAATATGACCGCTGATGAACCATCGCAGGTGGGATTTCTACTCTCATACTGGCTCCATCCATCGCATGAGACCAATAATATGAACAGCAATCACTGTGTACATACATTCAGGGATGCCGAGGTAGCAGTCGCTACCGGGCCCAGGAGCACATTTCAGAGTGGCCTTTTATTGTGGGCAGTCTAAGGCACACCTGTGCAATATTCATGCTGTCTAATGGATTATGTGAGGTGGGGTGGATTATCTCAGCAAAGGAGAAGTGCTCACTGACACAAATTTAGACAGATTTGTGAACAATATTTGAGAGTAATGGGTCTTTTGTGTATGTAGAAAATGTTTCAGATCTTTGAGTTCAGCTCATGCAAAATGGGAGCAAAACCAAAAGTTTTGCGTTTTATATTACATAATTCAGACACTTAGGAAATGCTTCATCTGTAGTGATCTCTTGGATTGCTAGCAAAAAGTAAGCGAGCACAGCGGGCGAACGGAGCGCTGGACAGATAAGCTAGAAGTGATCTTACAAGCCTGCACTATGCCCTAACACAACCGCCTACTTACTTCATAATGTCTGGACCCAAAAAAGCATAAAAGGTCCTCTTTAAGTTGTTGTAATGGGACAACCTCTTTAATATACAGAAAGCACTGAGACACTGCGATAAACCATCCAACATTAATGTCAGCAATTCCAATAAAATCCAGCAGAATTATGATTGCAGCTCTGGAGTATAACACAGACCGGAACTCTATATTACTTGGGGCTCATTCAGATGGCCGTATGTGTTTTGTGGTCCGCAAATTGTGGATCCGCAAAACACGGATACCAGCCTGTACTATGATAGAAATGCCTATTCTTGTCCGCAATTGCGGAGCCGCAGAACGGAAGCACGGATGTGGACAGCACACGATGCTGTTTGCATCTTTTGCGGCCCCATTGAAATGAATGGGTCTGCACCCGTTCCGCAAAATTGCAGAACAGATGCGGACCCATTCATACGGTCTTCTGAGCCCTTACCTTGTACAGATTCTAAAATTCCAACTTTTTATGTCGATTAGATCTATACATTAATTGTGATTTGATTCTGATCCCAGCGATTGCAGTAGCTTTACCTTCGCCATGTCCCAATGTAGGTGGGGGTGAAATACTGCGCCAGCGTCACTGATCCCTCTCGAGCCGCTGGCAACGTTTAAATGAATCAGAGTAAGGCCTTATTCACACATCCGTAGTGTTTATGGATCCGCAAATTGCGGATCCATAAACACACCTGGCCGGCAGCCCCATAGAAATGTCTATTCTTGTCCGCAATTGTGGGCAAGAATAGGACATGCTCTACTTTTTTGCGGCGCTGCGGCCGTAAGATCGGCGGCACGCTCTGCAAAAACTGATGTGGAGAGCACAGTGTGTGCTCTCCGCATCGTTCCGTGCCCCATTCACAGTCAATGGGTCCACATGTTTTCCGCAGAATTGCGGAATACATGCGGACGTGTGAATAAGGCCTAAAGCAGCTTATAATAGTGCAGTCATGTTATAAGAGGAGACGCCAGTGGCAGTGATACCTGTGGGTAGAGTAGTAGTCATGGGGGACAGGGCGTTTCCTGGACTGTTCTGTCACTTGGGCCATTGAAGAATACCGTAGTCGGCATCCCCAGCCTGCAAAGGGAACAACAGGTTGAGATTAACTGCTCCGCAAGTACAGATCAGACCAGATTCAGGTTTTGGCGTCTCTTTAATGCCTGCAGTACCTTGCTTGTTACCACTGGGTGTGTGTAATATTCTTATATCATGCATGTGTTTCCAATGTAGACCTCGAAACCTAAAACGACGTGGAATGGATGTGGGGAGGTCCCAAGATGCTCGCTGAGAAGTCTGGATCCAGCTCTGCAGACCACACAAGGTTCATCCTCCGCGGCAAGGAAAGCCCTGTGTACCCCTAAGAAGTCCCATCCTCAGGAGACTCGCCCACGTAACATTATGAATCTTGGGGGATCGGGACATGGGGTCTGTTCTGATCAGGACATTATTAGATGAGCTCTCCAGTGAAACGCGTCAACATCCTGAATTCTACTATGATTAACCCCAAATCTGCTGAGACCTTTTCTCCTCAGTATATTGACCGGTTAGAGGATGACGGGAACCTGAGAAACAAAGAAGCGCGGACTCCAAAATCTATTCTCCTTACGCCAAACCGAAGCTCCAAGGTACTGTCTGTGCTTCTAAATGGTGGACGGACCAAGGTCAGACTATGCAGGTGTCCTGTGCCCGACTCTAGGTATCCTTACTCCAGCCTCAATTCATCCATTTCTGGGAAAGCTGGATGACAATCAATGTGGCAAGCGTCACACTTCAAACAGTGGTTAGCACCCAGCTTTCCTAGGATAAGCCATCTAGGGGTGGATCACTAGACCATTTTGCTGATCAGGATTATGGGTGTCGGGGAGCTGTAATGGTGCGTATGGCGGTTGTCACCCAGCTTTCCTAGAATCGGATATTCTATGACTCAAGTCTTATCATTCTTTGTTTTTAGGGGAACACTTTTTTTTTTTTTTTTTTTTTTTAAAGAACTTTCTATCTGACTTCAGCTTCAGGAGCATTTCCTGTTAATAAACCTCAGATCTTGATAATATTTCCTTGTTAGATTACGTACTGAAGACTTTTTAACCCTTTGTGATCCTAATGCGCTCCCGTGCCCCTTTTTGTTTTTTATTGTTTTTATGGAGATGTGAATGAGGAACAGGAGATGGGAAGCCTTTATTCTTGGGATTGGTGATCTCACCACACCGATTCTTCTTCTAGAACACATCTTCGGTCTGGTTTAGTGGAGGGACCCCCATGAACCCCATTATTGAGCCCTCTAGCTTGGATAAAGCTCTTCCAGTGTTTTTAAAGCGACCCTCCGGATCAAGAAGTAAAATTCACCTTAACTGGGGGATGGTCTGAACACTTACCTCGTGCCCTCCTTTTCAGCTGCAGGTCCGTCAAATCCAGGGCTCCCCTTCTGTAGTCCAAGATGGCGGCACCATTTCTCAGATTCGCTGTGCATCCGTAGCCAAGACACCTCCTGCTTGTCCAGCCCTGCAGTTTAATTGGCCAGCGCTGCTCACGTGAGCAGTGCTGACCAATCCGAGGGCAGCAGGAAATATCTTTGGCTACCAAATGCACGCATCAGGTAGTCTGAGAAGTGGTGCGGCCATCTTGGGTGACAGAAGAGGGGCCGAAGAATTAGTGGATCAGGAAACATAAGAAAGGAGAGCACCATGTAAGTGTTCTGTTCATTCCCCAGTTAAAGTGACATTTATTTTTTCTTGAACTGGAGGGTTACTTTAAGTAACCTGTCATCAAAATATTGCCTATCCTATGTAACGAAAGTACTTTTCTTATGTAAAACAATGTAATGGGTTCTGTCGAAAATAACATTTATTTCATTATGCAGATGAGCTCTTAAGTGCACCCAGGGGCGGGCCCAGCCCTCCACCCACCCAGGTTCTACAGATGCAGACCCTCATTTCCCTTGTCTGATGGACTGGGCCAGGTGTCTAAATTCTGCTCTGGGCCCGTTCCTGTAATCTTCTGTTTGTGCCATGGGTTACTTCATTGGCGCATGTGCAGAACGGAACTTTTGCTCCCTCCCTGGATCTAGGTTCTGTACTGTCCATGTGCCAATGAAGTAATGCATGGCACAGCCGTGAGATTACATGGCCAGACAGAGCAGAATTCAGATGCCTGGACCTGCCCATCAAACAAGGAATGGGAGGGGCTTCATCTGCAAAGCTTGTGTGCATGGAACGGTTAGGGCCCACCCCTGGTGCACTTAAGAGCTCATTTGCATAGTGGAATAAGCAGTATTTTTGGCGGGATACTGCAACAGTTTTACATAAGGAAAGTACCATTGTCTATTCGTTCCCTACCAGGCACTGTGCTCGCTTACATGGGCCATATCTTGATGACGGGTCCCTTTAAAATCCTATATAGACCTGGATGGGGTTACAGCTTTAAGCCTTTAGTTACTAGCAGTTGCACTGAATGATTAGCAAGTAGAAAAGGGGGCTGTGGTGTGACTCATTCCGGGGTCTCTCACTCATTCTGCAAACCTACTGACTAAGATTTTCCTCATCAAAAACATCACAATAGTCAGAAATGACAGACCCCGAGTCACTACTCTTCATCATCTGCACAAAATAAGAAGGTCATCACCATCTTCTTTTTCAGAGAGACCAAGGGCGTGTCACATTTCTGTGCCATGATGAATCCCCTCACCTGGAGACTCAGTGGTCTACTCGCCCGCTGCTAGGTTATGACTGGATAGCAGGTCAGTTGGTAACATCACCTCTTGAAACCTTGTCCTGAGGGGCAGACAGCTCTTGGTTTAGGAGATCTGTAGGAAAAGTTAGTGGGTGCACCTGCGCCCGGTAAATGACTCCTGTCTGCAGTATAGGGGGCATGTCCTTTCTTAGGGCTCATGCACACGAACGTATTTTCTTTCTGTGTCCGTTCCGTTTTTTGTTTTTTTGCGGATCATATGCGGAACCATTCATTTCAATGGGTCCGCAAAAAAAACGGAAGGTACTCCATGTGCATTCTGTATGTCCGTTTTTCCGTTCCGCAAAAAAATAGAGCAGGTCCTATTTTTATTTTTTCTAGTTTGCGGACAAGGATAGGCATTACTACAATGGATCCGCAAAAAAACTGATGCCATACGGAACGTCATTTGTTTTTTGTTTTTTTTGGGCCGCAAAACACATACGGTCGTGTGCATGTAGCGGGTGTGTTTCCTTTCTGCTGTAGCTCTTTCCCTGGAGCTGTCACAGCTTCTGATAGAAGACTAGAGGCAGTTGAAGGATGGAACTGGGTGTGTGCGTCACAGTCCACCTCAGCGAGGTGGATGGAAAAATAAGGAAAAAGCAGCAGATGGCACAATATAGAAACATGCAAAAATGTTTAATTACATGCAATTATTAAAGTATTGAGATGCATGTGCTGGTTTGAAAATTAGATGATTTGTGGGGCGTAAGATCTGGGGAAAATTTACTCGCATATTAAATCCCCTGTTGATCCAGTGCTGCTCATCTGGTGGTCCCTGCCATCTTTTTCACTTTGCTTCAGCATCCATGTGACTGCTGCAGCCAATCACTGGCCTCAGTGGTATTGTGCAATTCATGCAGGAATCGCTGCTGAGGCCAGTGATTACTTACAGCAGTTATGTGGATGTATGGCATGTGATCACTGCAGCAAAGACCAGCAGGTAATAGTCACTGCTCCTACACGTTTTTTTTCTTCGTTTTTTTTGGACAGCCCCTTTAATTGGTTGGGTGATGATTTCTTAAAGGGAGGTTTCGAGGATTAAAAAATAAAATAAAAAATGTTTTCTTTCTACCATAAACCATGCCATACCTATTCAGTTGAGCTGCAATAACAAGACATATCCCATGGACAAGTGAAGTGCCATTTCTGCAAAAAGCAATGATGTTTATCCTAATCCTGGAGGATCCCCTTAATTTTCAAACTGCTCCTAAATGTTTTCCGCCCCCTACCTGGGGAAGACGAGTAAGTTGTGCAGATGAACTAATGTCACTGACTGGTGCCCTTTAAATATCTTTTAACCCATTCACCCCCAGCGCTGTAATAGTACGGCGCTGGCCGGGTCTTTAAAGCTGGCACCCGCTTCTTATAGCAGACACCCGTGGCTCATGTCCGCAACCGGCAGTAATGCTGATGGAGGTCATTTAACTCCTCAGATGCCGTGGTCAGTCCTGACCACGGCATCTGAGATCTTGCAGTCGTGCTCCGGCTCCCCCGTGCGGTTATCGGAGGAGCCGGAGCTTGTGTGCAGCAGCCCTTACCTTTATGAATGTCAGGAGGCTGCTGCATAGTATTTCCTATGGAGCCCTTGCCTGTAATAGGGCTCCAAAGGAAACAAGCAATTTTCTCATAGACTCCAATGCTAGTGCATTGGAGTCTATGATAATAGCAATCTAATGATTGCATGTTATAGTTGCCTATGGGAACTATAAAAAAGTGTTTAAAAAAAACATAAAAATTAAAATCTCCCCCTTTTCCCAAAATAAATATGTCACTGTGTGCAAAAACGCCCATAGTATAGAAATATATTTGCAAACCGCAAAACGGAAAGAAGCGTCCAAATGGCCAATTCGCCATTTTTGGTCGCTTTATTTTCTACAGAAAATGAAATTAAAGGTGATCAAAAAGTCATACACACCCCAGAATGGAATCAATGAAAAGTTCAGATCGCCCAGCAAAAAATGAGCCCCCATACAGCTCCGTACACATAATTACAAAAAAGTATATGGGTCAAAATATGGCGCCAAAAAATAACTTTCCCACTTTTTTTTATCACTATCAAAACTCAAGAAAAACTATACATATAAGCAGGATTTGCTATAGTGTGTTTTTTTTTTTTTTTTTTTTTACAACTTCGCCCCATTTGGAAAAAATTTTTTTCCCAGCTTCCCACTACATCATATGCAATATTAAATGGTGGCGTTGGAAAGTACAACTTGTCCTTCAAAAAACAAACTCTCATATGGCTATGTGAACAGGCAAAAAAAGATATGGCTCTAGGAAGGCAGGGAGCACAAAACGTAAATGCAAAAAAAAAAAACACTTCCGGGGTGCGGTGAAAGGGTTAAGAGAGTCTCAGTTCCATCTGCAGTTTTTCCTAACAACCCTGAACTAGGGGGCGCAGTTGCACCCACTAAACATTTTTTTTAGGCACCCAGTATATAAATTATCTGCATTTTCCTTAAAATATTGTGAAATAATTCCCATGTGTGCAGTCCCTGTCCAGTATGTTTTATCCTTACCAGTGTTAACCCTATCTTCTCCAGGACTGCTGGAAGTGAAGTCCCCCATTACCAATAAATCTGATCAGTTTTTCGCAGAGATCAGTGAATTCCGACGTGTCAACCAGGAGGAGTGCGCCCACGAGTATTTTACTGAGTGAGTAAATGTGTCTATTTGTTGAAAACCTGCATCTTGGCTTAGATTAGGGGGCGCTGTGGCTTTGTGTTTATGGGAAGTATGTTACGCCAGCAATGGTGAGAAGTGGTACTGCAGGTGTCGCATAATATATTCTGGAATAGCAACATTACAATTTCCCTAATTTCTTTAGTTATCCTCTTTAAAAGGCCTCTTGCACGCGACCGTATGCCCTCCGAGATATACGGTCCGTAAGTGGGCCATATGACCCGGAGCGGCATTGATCATGCTCATGGGAGTGCACAGCATTAGAGTTGAGCGAACTTCTATTTTTAGTTCGGCGTCCAAGGATCGGGTTATCGTAGCATCCCGTTATGGTCCGCGGTAGCGGAATCCATAAGGAGCTGCTTCATTGAACCCGAACCTTGGACAACCCTAAGGACCTGGGGTGATCTCAGTCATGTGATCATTGCAGGGGGCGTGGCTCAGTACTGGATCACCTCTTATCCAATCCAGTGCTAAGCCACACCCCCTGCACTGATCACATAACGGTGACGTCACCCCAGGTCCTTAGGGTTGTCCAAGGTTCGGGTTCAATGAAGCAGCCCCTTATGGATTCCAAATGCCGTTATAGAATCCATAACTGGATGCTATGATAACCCGAACTTTGGACGCCGAACTAGAAAATAGAAGTTCGCTCATCTCTACAAAGCATCATAGATTACAATGATGCTGTGCACGTCGGGCCACCCGCGGGCTATTGTCCAACACTTGTATGATGTGGATGTCGGCGGCTCGACGTCCATAGCATCATTATAATCTGTGCACACAATCAATGCCGCTCCGGGACATATGGCCTGCTCCGGCATATGGCCGCGTGCAAGAGCCCTAAGTAACAGTGTGTCAGCGATGATAGGAATACAAGTTAATTCTCGCTGCTCTGTCTGCCCTCTGCCTCCTGTTACCATATCACTTCCACTCATGGCCAATTTAGGTAATAACCTTGCAGAGAATTGCTTATAGTGCAGTTCCCTGAGGTTCAACACATGATGAATACTGTTGTATAGAGGAGGTAGGCACCATCTTACAATGGGGTCTCGGCAGTCAGTTTGCTTTTTGTTGCTGATGGGTATACATTTGGTTTATCTTCAGATCAGGGGCACAGGATCCATCGGCAGAAGATCTGGACCTCTCTATGGACACTCATCAGTGTAAGGCCACCTACATGTCTTGCAGCTTTTTGTGTGCAGAACCTAGACCTATGAGTCACCATCAGCTTTGTGTTTTAGGTGTGTACTGCTACCGAGTGAACCAGCGGTTATTTACATCACCAATGGGTGCAGAGCCCGCGTGTCCCATATGTAAGAAGCGCAGGGGCAGACGCCATGTATCCTTAGAAGAGCCTGCGTATATCCGGTACTTAATTACACTTACCCAAGACAATAAGCTTAGTCGTAGGGAAGAGTTTATGGGCTCATGCACATGACTGTGTTTTTATCTGTGTCTGATCTGCATTTTTTTGCGGATTGCCCACAAACCCATTCATTTCTATGGGTCCATAAAAAACTTGGAAGTCGTCCTTGTGTTGTCTGTATCTCTGTCTGTTCTGCAAACTATAATGTCCTATTCTAGTCCTTATTGCGGACAAAAATAGTCATTTCTAGTAATGGGAACAAGAAAAATGCGGAGTGCACACAGAAGTTGTCCGTATTCTGTGGATCTGTGGTTTGCGGACCTCATTACGAACACCACTGTGCGCATGAGGCCTAAAGGCTTTGTAGACTTTTTCAGCCATGTATTATTATTCAAATGCATTTTAACGATGAAAACTAAAAATTGCCTACTGTTCTGTGTCTACAGCTCCTATGCAGACCCATCGGTCACCATGGTTACAGGCTACATACTGTAGTCTGATCCCCATTCACACTTTTTTCCATCTGTCCCTACTGAATGTATATAACTAAGAAGAAGGGTACAGATCAAGGGATTGCGGGATAAGATGACACACAAGGCATAGGGACATCACTCAGGATACTTTAAGTAATTCACGAATTAATACAGTAATTAAGTAACATTTCAGGTGTATGGTCGCCCTTCTTCAGGCTGGTATCGCTGTCAGGGCAAGTGTTTGTAGTCTGTCGTCATGGAGACACATAGGTCTGCATAGGAGCTCTATACACAAAACGGTAATTTGATTTTTAATCAGAAGTTTTTGCGGAGTTGCTTCATTTTCTATTTTAAATGCATTGGAAACTATACCTATAAGCCATAGTGCACATGTACTGTCTGTTCTGTTTGCCCTTGACTTCACTGGGAATTCCAAGACTCAGTAGATTGTTACAGCCATTTATTCATGGGAGTCTCAACTGATCCTCTCCCATATCTATGGCCAAAGGTGCACAGACCCTTTAAACGCCTGTGCACAAGCGGTATATTTGATGTTATTGGTCTGTAAATGTGTTCTTCAACCAATAGCCAGTCGTTACTTTTTAGGGTGAGCATTCCCCGGAGCACCCTGCTACCACCTTACAAATACAGAGCCCACAGGAGAAAGAGCTTTGACCCTACGGACAGCCTTGCATTGCCTTCGGTAAGTAGCCCCTTTCCTAACTCTGTATTCCACCGTTTTATTGTGATTTCGGTAAAGGAAGCATATTCATTTTAGGATAAAAAGTTTGGCAACTTTTGAACATTCTTTGTGTTTTCAGTCCCCTCCAATTCCACATTCTCGATTTGCTGTTGGTGAATAGGGCAGGGCAGATTTCATATGCCAGTCTTGGTGTAAAGCCTGCTAAGGTAAGGCTACTCACATCAACGCTTTGGCATTCCGGTTTTGAGATCTAGTAGATCTTAAACTGTTCTGTTTAGGAGCAATGTATTGTTAATGGGGTATTATCAGTATGCATTCCATTCCAGTAACCTTCCGCTTTGTGACTGGACACAACTGCTGCAACCTACGGTTTTGTGTCCGGTCATCGAAACGGAACAAACCGGATCCGTCACTAAAAACAATGTTAGTCAATGGTGCTGGATCCCATTAATATTAAAATCCGTCACCCATTGACTTGCATTGTTTTTAGTAATGGATCCGGTTTGTTCCAGTTTGATTTAATACAACCGCATCGTAATGGAAACGATCCTGATGTGTTTAATCAAATGGAACCATTTTGGTCCGGTTTCGAGATCCTCTGCCGGATCTCAAAACTGGAAACCAAAGAGCAGATATGAAAGTATCCTAAGATGCATGAACTTAAATAAAAGGACAGGCCTCTTTTTAAATGTGCCATGTCTTAGATTGTCCGTGAACTACACATGGAATTTAGTGCCAGTTTTACGTGAATGGCATAGATGTCTGCCAGTTTCCTGGAGTAAATTATGAGTTGGGCCAAGGCGGCACCGCTTCTTCTGCCTAAAGCCTCGTCTGCTTGTATAAAAAATGCCGTGAGTGGTGAAAAAGTCAAATATTCTCAAATCGCTACATAAAATGGCGCTTGCGCAAAAAGTGTTGGCTTCTCTATGCCAGAAAATTATAGCATTAGTCATTTTTCCCCATACTCTTATATTTTTTTTATTTTTCCTTAATCCTGAGGCTTCATAATTGACATGTTCACAGAGGTCAGTTCTGATACACTAACAAGACATGCACCTATGTGAGCAGGATCAGGATGGTGTTGGAGCCGTTGGATTTTAGAAACAAATGGCTCCATTCACTAAATGCAAGCAGAGATCTTAACCGCTTGGAGGTAGAGTTGAGCGAACTTGTATTTTAAGTTCGGCATCCAAAGTTCGGGTTGGGGTTATCGAAGAATCCCGTTATGGATTCCAAATGCCGTTCCGGTCCGTGGTAGCGGAATCCATAACAGGATTCTAAGATAACCCGAACTTTGGACGCCGAACTTAAAATACAAGTTCGCTCAACACTACTTAGAGGGAACCTGTCACCAGAACACCCCTATTGAGTTTATATGTTCACACTGGTCACCCTGCCTCTTTTCCTGTGCTAGTTTTCTTGAAGTTTATAATCGTTGTATTAGTGTGGAGTCTCTGAATGCAGCCGGCAATCCCGCTCGTCTCACTGCTACAGCCCGCCCCTTCCATCCTGCACGTCAGCGCCTGGCGCTGCCAAATCTCAGGCAGGCGCATTCATAACCCCACTAGTTTTGCACCATCTCTAAGCTGTGACTCCCCAGCTGCTGAAAAACAACAACTCCCATCATGCCCTCACAGGCTATCAGATCGTAGTGGGAGTTAAGTTTGTGCAATAGTGGGAAAACCCAGGGGTTGGAGGCCTCTGATGTAGAAAGCGCTTCACAGTATTTGATTTTGTCTTGTTTTTAGCATTGCTTAGCCGGATGGGAAAATGCTGTGCCCTTGTGTAACCTCAAAGTCACCAGCCTGGACCTGAAGACCTCTGTAGATCCAGATTTGGTATCTCCACCCACCACCATTAATGTGGGCACGGTAAGAGAATGTGCACGCAATTGTCTCTTCAATATACTTGGCCCACAATGCACCATTCCCCTAACAACTCCTCCACTAGGGGGTGCAATACATATGCCATTGCATAGCCATCACATCCCCTATACTGCTGCTGACATGTCAGTTTCATTAATACTTGAATTCCTTCTATATTTCTCCAGGACAGTTCTTCTTACTACGCTTCAAGGGCAACATCTGACAATCTGCTGAACTTGTCCCGCTCAATCACCTTTCATCACAGGAATATTAAGTGAAGGTCAAGTGGGAAGAAAATCTCACTCATTCCAAACAAGACCTTGTGGGATTTCCGTGCATTGTCTGGTTACATCTAGAGTTGAGCGAACTTCTGTTTTAAGTTCGGCTTCCAAAGTTCGGGTTATCCAAGCATCCCGTTATGGATTCCGCTACCACGGACCATAACAGAATTTGGAACATGGGGTGAAGGACCTGGGGTGACGTCACCGTCATGTGATCAGTGCAGGGGGCGTGGCTCGGTACTGGATTGGATAAGAGGTCGTAGGCTACCACCTCTTTTCTAATCCAGTACTGAGCCACGCCCCCTGCACTGATCACATGACGGTGACGTCACCCCAGGTCCTCCGTGTTGTCCAAGGTTCAGGTTCATTGAAGAATCCCCTTA
The DNA here is from genome assembly GCA_033119425.1 of Bufotes viridis. Classification (NCBI taxonomy): domain Eukaryota; kingdom Metazoa; phylum Chordata; class Amphibia; order Anura; family Bufonidae; genus Bufotes; species Bufotes viridis. Next base: position 497,003,504 of record CM065590.1, on the reverse strand, counting down.
TGGATTCCAAATGCCGTTATGGTCCGTGGTGGCGGAATCCATAACTGGATGCTTCGATAACCCGAACTTAAAACACAAGTTCACTCAACTCTAGTTACATCACTTGTATCTTTGCTAGTTCTATTCATTGGTTACTCAGGTCCACTGTGGTCGAGGTTTATTCCAAGGGTTTTCCAGGATTTTGATATTGATGGCCTACTCTCAGGCACTTCTGCCAATCGGCTATTTCGTTATAACTTCAGCAGTGGGAATACAGAGCCCGTCCATTGTTTCGTGGACAGAGCTGTAATTTGCAGCGATGCTCCTACTGGTAAACTTCACAATGGACGATGCCAGAGCTACAGAGAAACATCTGATCAGTAGAAGTGCATCGGGACAAGCAGCCAGGAAACTGTCACGGCCAGGCTAGGGCTACACTGCGACTTTTTCTAGCACGACTGATCGATTTTAACTATTGAACTGCAGTGCAAATGAATGTATTCAGTTGAATGCAATCTTGTGGACTGCAGCTGTAGTTCAATAGTTAAAATCAATCAGTCGCGCTACAAAAAGTTGCAGTGTAGCCCAGGCCTAAATGTCCGGCTCTGTCAGTCTATTGGCAGGTGGGCACTTCTTCACTTGTGGGGACAACCAACTACTGGTGAACTGCTGATCAATCAGTTAGAATAGATTCGCTCCGCTCTACTAAATATACATTTTAGTGTTTTACACGTTCTTTGTCACGTCTGTTACTCTTGTTTATTTCATAATGATGACAAATTTTTCATGTACTATCATTTTTGATTTGAAATAAAAGATTTTTTGCTAAATCTTGTGATCCAATTTTCTAACCCTTTACAGGAAATTTCTATGGAAAGCCCCTTTACCCATTGATTTTTCAGGCATGTGCCAGCCTCTGGGTGCTTGCCGTGTGACCAGTGGCGTGTTGTACAGATCATAAAGGCATGCTATGTTTCCAGTCAGGAGGGAGAGAGGTTCATCTCTTGCTGCACATTGATCCCAATTAGTTTTCCTGTTCTCCTATATTCGCATTAAAGACAGTGGGAGAGATTTATCATACCACCTGCTCCAAAAAGTTAGAAATTTTTGCACAAAACTCTTTTTGTTCCCCTAAATTATGACTTTTTGACTCTACTGCACCATATTCTTCACTTTTTGATTTAAATGGTTAGTGCATGGGTATGGGGCCTAAGCAGCCAATACATTGACCATTACTTACACGTGCCTGAAACCTAGCTGGCCTGGGTTTCAGATTCCGGCGCATAGACTGGTCAAGTTGCCCCAAAAGTGGCGCATCTCATGCCACCGCACTTGAGATCGACTAGCGATAGAGACACGTCTGTTGGTAAATCTCCCTCTTATGTTTTGCTGTTCTATAAAAATTATTTTGTGACAACTCATCTCTACTGCATTTGACTTCCAGTAAGTTGGCCTTCGGTTTTCCTAGACCCTTGAATGTGATCCATTGAGCATTTACCATTTAGGACTTTAGAAAAGCCGGATAGCAATAAACAGTGGACCTCTTAGATTTGCCTCCTTGGACTCTAGGGAAACTGGTGAGCGTCTGTACCTTGCAGCCGATCTCGGCCCTACAGAGACGAATGTGGGGGAGGGGTGAGAGAATAAGAAACCACCAAACAGCTCTTTACAGGAAATGTGAATAGAAAAGCCGTCATTCCTAGAATTCACCGGTAGCTTTCTGTCATACTTGTTCATTTAGTCGTTATATTGTTTTTCAAAATTGTAAATCAATCCAGTAAATGCAGGTTGACTTCAGATGCAGACTCCGTAAATGGCATGCAGCATGAGGTCTGTGATCTGCTAATGTATGAATGCCAGGGGTTGTGTCACTTCAGCAAATGGCATTTATCATGTAGAGAAAGTTAATACAAGGGACTTACTAATGTATTGGGATTGTCTATATTGCCTCCTTTGCTGGCTAGATTCATATTTTTTTCAATCACATCATACACTGCTCGATTCCATGGTTACGACCACCCTGCAATCCAGCAGCAGTGGTCGTGCTTGCACAAGTCAGAAAATCCCTCTAGGTAATATAGCATTATAAGAAACTCCCCAATACATCTTTAGTATCTGAATGGATACATTTACAAGTTGTTCAGGTAACAGAAGAAATCAATTTCCTAGATACAGTCGGCAGCTCATGAATGTAGGGAACACAACCCCTATTGGGTAACTGTGATAGTCCCTCTTCCGTAACCGAACACGGATTTTTATAGAAATAACTGATGTTCTTAGGGGACACTTGTAAATTGCTTAACATGCGGTTCCTAAGTATGATTTCTAAATTGGTCGAATGGTGGAAATCAAACTTTTAACCCCTTAAGGACGAAGGGCGTACATGTACGCCCTTCGTCCGGACTTTAAAGATGGCGCCCGCTCCCGCACGGAGCGGGCGCATGAGCTGCGGGTAAACGCTTGATTCATCAAGCTGACACCCGCAGCTCATGTCCGCGACCGGCAGCGATGCCGATCGCGGACATTTAACCCCTCAGATGCCGTGGTCAATCCTGACCACGGCATCTGATCGCGCAAAAACCGAAAGTTTCACTCGGTTTGCCCGGCTCCCTGATGGCCACAAGGGGGAGCCGAGCATGCATTTAGTAGCCTAGGTTTCTGTGAATGAAACCTAGGTTACTACTTAGTATTCCTATGGAGCCTATGACTGTAATAGGCTCCATAGGAAATATGTGATTTTCTCATATATTCCAATGCTATTGCATTGGAATATATGAGAATAGCAATCTGATGATTGCATCTTATAGTTCCCAATGGGAACTATAAGAAAGTGGTAAAAAAAAAAAAAAGTTTAAAAAATAAAATAAAAAAAATATAAAAATTCAAATCGCCCCCCTTTCCCCAAAATGAAAATAAAAAAAATAAAAAAATTACACATAATGGGTGTCGCAATGTGCGAAAACGCCCATACTATAATAATATTAAAAAATATTCACCATACGGTAAACATAAAAACGGAAAGAAAGCGTCCAAATGGCTAATTCGCCATTTTTGGACGCTTCATTTCCTAAAAAAAAATGAATAAAAAGTGATCAAAACATCATACACACCCCATAATGGTATCAATTAAAAGTTCAGATTGCCCCGCAAAAAATTAGCCCCTACACTGCTCCGTACGCATAATTACAAAAAAGTTATAGGGGTCAAAACATGGCGACAAAAAAATGAAATAAAAAAATTCCCACTTTTAATTTTTTTTTCACTATCAAAACGCAAGAAAAACTATACATATTAGGTATTGCCGGATTCGTACTGACCTGAAGAATAAAATTAACCAGTCAGTTTTATCGCAAATCAAACGTTGTAATTTAAAAACCCGTAAAACTGTGGTGAAATTGCTTTTTTTTTGCAATTTCACCCCATTTGGAATTTTTTTCCCGTTTCCCACTACATCACATGCAAAAATAAATGGTAGCGTTAAAAAGTACAACTTGTCCCGCAAAAAACAAGCCGTCATATGGCTATGTGAGCGGAAATCTAAAAATGTTATGGCTTTTGGAAGGCAGGGAGCGCAAAACAAAAACGCAAAAATCCCAAAACCCCCGGTCCTTAAGGGGTTAAGGAGTGTTTTTTCAGCCTATTGTAGATAAAGGAGGGTCCTTGCTTTGTGACCACCCTTTGTTGAACCAGAGCGCTTGATTTGTTTAAGAAAATACTATTCAGGAAAGTATGCCTGCCATAAGATGTTAAGAGATAGATAGAGATAGAGATAGATAGAGATAGTCTGATATTTCCATTGATGCCAGGTAATTGTGTGCAGTATGTTGTGTGACTTTGTGCTATGTGGCATCTTGGCACTGCCAGTGACCTTATACTATTTATCCCAGGGCCTAAGGGTATATTCACATGTCGGTCATACCACAGTTTTTTTTCCAGAACCACCAGTGCAGATTCTGGAAAATTGTTGGATTACGCATTTGTCTTTCTCAATCTCAGTGATGGCTGACTGGTTTGCATAGCAGAAGCAATAGCCAGCGCAGAAAACAAGGTGGCTTTTAGGAAAACCTAATGTTTTTATAATTAACAAATTTTATTTATTTTTTTTGCAATTTTGGGTAATTTTTATCCCCTCTGTATACACAGGATGCACCGTTCCCAATAGGTCAGTGATGGCTAACCTCCAGCACTCCAGCTGTGATAAAACTACAACTCCCAAGCTGCACACTTGCATGGCTGTTCTCAAAACTCCATAGAAATGAGTAGAGCATGCTGGGAGTCGTAGTTTCACCACAGCTGGAGTTTTAGAGGTTATCCATCACTTAATAGGTGATATCACAGCTTATCTACTCCCTCCTGACCTCTGCACAGGGCACAGAGCATGCCTAGAAAGCTCTCCCATAGAAATCAGTGAGGTCCTCCTGACCATTGTGTCTATGGATCATGAGGCTGCTTTTAAAGAATAGTGTATATACTGGAGAGTGAATCTGGATCGCACATCCTCAACACTATGCTTTTGATATAACGACTGTCTCAGCATAATTACGTGGCATATAGCCTTTTAAAGAATAGGACGGCTTGACACATTTTAGGCCTAGTGGCCATTGTGAGAGATTGCATGATTTTAGGATTATTTTTAAAATATAGATGGGAACAAAAATTTGAATTTTTTTTTATTTATTTTTTTACCATCAAAGCATGATTTAAAAAAAAAAGGTAATTTTCTGATGATACATCCACTTTATTGCCTAAGTCGCTACCATTTTGGATCTTCCATTGTATTGCTCTGATGAGCGTCATTTATTACAATGTAATAATCAGGCCATTTTTCAGGGGGACACGTTTGATCCTACCCCCTTTGCTACTGGGTTGCAAGAAACTGCATGAGTCCGCATTACAGCAAACAAAGAAACGGAAGTGGACCCAAGGGTGATGGAAAGGATCTCTAGGGGGCAACAAACCACAGGCTCTTCTGTCCGAGGTAGCAAAACCTAGCACTTTAATGGAGGATCCCCTTTCTTTTCTGTACATCACCTCCCAGCAGGATGGCCGCTCACCCTGTGTGATCTGCGGCACTGGTTGATGGTACACGTGGTGACACAATTGAGATTATTATACATATATATATATATATATATTATACTGAGAGTCTGAATGTCCGCTAAAGGAATCTGCCCCGTCGCATTTACAATCATGAAATTTGGCACACAGGTACATCAGGTGTCCGGGAAGGTTTCAAGCCGGGTCTCGGCTCTCTACCACGTACCGTTCCTGAGGTATTCCCAAAAAAATGCAAATATGGCACCATCACATGACCTACATTAGCCAATAGAAGCCTGCAGGTCTTTCTCTTCATATCCCAACTGCCATACACATGGTCACATGTCCCTTATCAGCCAATAGAAGCTCACAGGTCCTTAGTCACCACATTCACACAGTTTTACACCCGGTTTGCATAACAACCCAGCCATTTTTCTTCACTGCTGTAGGTCAGCTTTAATGGGGAAGGGCGCTGTGGACACTATTAAGGGAGTGCTGTGAAGGTCACAGTTCAGTGGCAGGACTTAAAAACACCACCCCCAGGTCCCTCAAGGCCACCACCCTGTCCCAGTTAGCCCATGCCCCCCATGGAGGTCAGTGTTAAGGGGCGGGGTGCTGTAGAGGTCACTGTTAAGGGGGCGGGGTGTTGTGGAGGTTACATTTTAAGGGAACGGAGCTCTGTGGAGGTCACATTTTAAGGGAACGGAGCGCTGTGGAGGTCACTGTCAAGGGGGCGGAGGTCACTAATAAAGGGACGGCCGCTGTGGAAGTCTCTGTTAAAGGGGAGGGTGCTGTGGATGTTACTGTTAAGGGGGCAGGCTGCTGTGGAGGTCACTGTTAAAGGGGCGGGGCACTGTAGATGTCACTGTTATAGTGGATACTGCCGATATCTTTTAACGACACACACAAGCATTAAACGAAATAGATTAAATATACCTGTGCAAAGCTGGGTCATTCGGCTAGTATATATATATATATATATATATATATATATATATAAATACACACTACTTACAAAAAAGTTAGGGATATTTGGCTTGTGGGTGAAATGTCAGGATGAATCTAAAATGCACTCTAACCTTTACAGTTGAACTTAATGTGACCTCCAAACTTTTGAATGCACATGTCCAACTCTTCAGTGTTTCAGTACTTTTTGCACAACTTGCTGTTCTCTAACAAGAAGCTTAACAGCAAAATTCACAACAGGTGTTTGATCCATGAATCGCCCAATAAATTTCCAGGTTCAATTAGAATTGGTATTTAAACAGTCCTCCTCATCATGATGTTCACATTTTGACATCATGAGACCAATACGATACCAAACAATTGATCAACAGTACCTCGCCATTGCAAGGCTTCACACACTGAGTTTAAAGTGACCAGTGACCACTGAGCCTAAAGTGTCACAGCGTCTCATCGGCATGTTGCATCAGAGATACAGAGAGACTGGAAGAGTCATAGAAATGCATACAAGTGAATGTCCTTTGGCCACATCCCAGACTGTAAACAATGCCCTGCGGAATCGGATGATGAATGCCATACATCTCCAGGCACATTTAAGGGAGGTGAGAGGCACCCAAGTATCAGGTCAGACCATTTGAAACCAATCACATCAGCATGGTCTGCGTGCTAGATGACCTGTAAGTGTACCTGACCACACTACCAGACACTGACGTCATCATTTTGCATGGGCCAGGGAGCATCTATGCAGGATGAGGGACCAGTGGGCCTCAGTGCTGTTCACTGATGAAAGTCTATTCACGCTGAGCAGAAATGATAGGCGCCAACAATATTAAAGACAAGTAGAGTGCTATGCATCAGCCACTGTTGTCACCAGACGAGCCTTTGGTGGCGGTGGCGGTACAGTGTGGGCAGGTGTGTCTAGTCAATACAGAACTTACCTACACTTTGTGAATGGTACAGTGAAGCCCATACTACCTGAATAACATCATTAATCCAGTCATTGTGCCTCCGCATGAACAATACAGGCCTAATTTCATCTTCATGGACGACAATGCGCCAGCTCAATGAGGTTGCATCATTAGGGGACGGCTGCTGGAGACCTCAAATAGGGTGGCCTGCACTTTCTCCAGACCTAAATCCCATTGAAAACCTATGGGATCAGCTGAGTCGCAGTGTAAAGGCTCATAACTCTGTACCCCAGAACCTCAATGACCTGAGGGCCGCCCTTCAAGAAGAGTGGGATGCCATGTCTCAGCAGGCAATAAGTCGACTTGTGAACAGCATGAGACGTCGTTGTTTCAATAATTTGTTTGAGATGAGGAAATCACCATTACATGCTTCTACTTAAATGCCCTACTTTCTTGATATTATATCACTGTAGAGTGAACTTTTTACAGTTTCAAAAGATTTCACCCGAAATTCGAATATCCCTAACTTTTTGTGAGTAGTATATATATATATATATATATATATATATATATAAATTCTCTCATTATTTATAAACTTGTGTTTGTTAAGTAGAAAAACGTGGCTTTTTCCAAAAAGAGCGCCACGTCTGTCTGCAAGTTCTGTGTAGCATTGCAGCTCTGCCCTATTTTCTTCAGCTGCAATACCAGACACAACCCATGGACAAGTGTGGTGCTATTTCTGGAAGAAAGAAGCCATGTTTTCCTAGTCATCTACAACCTATTTAAAAACAGGCACATGAGTGTCTGCAGCGGGGGAGATTTATCAAAACTGGTGCGAAGTAAAACTGGCTTAGTTGCACAGCAACCAATCTGATTCCTCTTTTCATTTTAAGAGCTCCTTGTGATAAATGTCACCTAAGATGTCGGGGTCTAGAATGCATCAATGACAGGATGATCTCTATCCAGACATCATGTTACCCTAAAACAATTTCATCACTGCTAGAGTTTTGCTGAATCGGCTTCATGTACGCCCCCACCTGAACTTAGAAATTTCCACCTACAAACTCTGTGCCCTTTTCACAGCAGAGAGCAAATGGGTCCATGTCTGGGTCTCTTGTCTGTCTAGACACCAACAGACGACGTTCTCCTGTAGATTAAAATACTACTATTGTTCACCTATAAGTAAAGCTCATGGTTTCGGAGACTGTGCCCACCTTGCTTTTGTCGTGTATGTGCAGACTCCTTGTGCTCCAGACTTCTGTTCAGTTATCTGGGACAAGAGGAATCTGTCAGAAAGTTACCATTGACAGCCATATTAGCGCCTATTGGCCAGCTTTGTCTTTCGTGCAGAGGCCGCTTCCCCTCGCAGTCGTAGGGGTCATGCACACGAGCACACGTCCTGTGCTCCTGCTGCGGGTACCGACCGAGTGCACGCCGTTTGCGGACCCATTCGCGTATCGTTCCGCACCGCAAAAAAAACATGTTCTATTTTTTTGGGTGCTGAGGCACGGACCGAAATTCCACGGGATTTGCGCCTCCGCTTGCAAGTCAATGGATTCGCATCCGTGATAGAGTGCACGTGTTTGCGGTCCGCAATATGGGCATGGGGAACACATGCTCGTGTGCATGAGCCCATAGTCAGAGGACCTCCACTACCGTTCTGCAGAGGCATTTCTAAATAGTATTAGTAATGGCTCTTTTTCCATCATGTGCCAGAAAAGACCAAAAAAAGGGTTTTTCCGAGATGTTAATACTGATGATCTATTCTCTTTATCTGATCGGTGGGGGGTCTAACACCCTGGACCCTGCAGCCTTCTCACAGCTTTCCTAGGCCAGTGATGACTCGATCATCAGTCATGTGACCTAGGAGCAGCTCAGCCCCATAAAAGTTAATAGGGCTGAGCGTGATACCAAGCACGGCCACTATACAATGTACGGTGCTGTGCTTGCTGTAAGAAGGCTGTGGCGCTCACAGGAGCACCGGTGTCTTCTCAAACAGCTGATCGGTGGGGGTCAGACCCCCACCTATCAGATACTAATGACCTATCTAGAGGACAGTATTTCCTTAGTGGGATTTTTAAATAATATTATAAAAATTTGAATAAAATAATTTTACATAAAATACATTTTATTGCGCATACATTATGCAAAAGCAAAATAACATTTACTGTAGGTGACTGAAATAACCTGATAAACTAGTTTAACAGGTTATTCAATGTGAAATATGTACAGTGTAAACAATAAAGTAATAAAAAAGTTAGAAATTTCTTTTTCTACATTTGCGCCTAAGTAATCTACATGTACTCTCAAACAGCACATAAAACTGGCCCTCATACAGCCATGTCAATGGAAAAATAATGTTATGGCTGTTTGAACATGGAGAGGCAAAAACTGGATAAAAAAATGTGCTGGTCATCAAGGGGTTAAATATGTTTTGTTTCCTTTGTAGGGCCTCATTCACACGAGCGTATTAAAATCGGTCCATATTCCAGCCCCGGAATACGCATGGATTGTGGATGATACGCCATCCAGATTGTCATTAGTATTGCTTTGGTAATTCACCCGGATTTACGTACGTCTTCCTGCATTTTGGATGCACTCCTATAGACTATAATGGGCGTATATGGAAGGAAATACGCACAAAACTCAGACATGCTGCAGATTTCAAATACTGGTGGAAATTATACACCCATGTGACCAGCCCTATTCATTAGCAGCAGATTCTGCTACACAAAAGACCGACCATATACGCATTGCAAATACGCTCGGGTGAAAGAGGCTAAGGCTAGGTTCACACCTGCACACTTATTTCTGTCTCTCTGTTACATTATTGCAATGGGGAAATAATGAAAGCGCAGGATCTGTCACATGATGGCCGCTAACAACGGACCTCATTGACCTAATGAGGTCCGTCGGGTTTCCGTCATGGTGTCTGTCATTTTAACGGAGAAAATAGTGCAGCATGCTTGCGACTGTGTCTGACATGTTTGATGGAATCTGCAGTGGAGGCTCCTAAGGGTAGATTCACACTGAGGTTTTTGGAGGAGGTTTTGAGGCACATTTTTCTGTGGTTTTTTTGGGGCCAAAGCCAGAAATGGGTCCAGCAGGAGGAGGTATAAGTCTTCCCTTTATATTTCCACTTCTTTTCAAAACCATTTTTGGCTTTGGCTGAAAAACCTGTACAAAAAACTCCTCCAAAAAACTCTGTGTGAACCTGCCCTTAAGGAACCCCTGAAAAACAAGAAAGTAAGATGTGGGAGTGTTGGTCATTAGTGACCAGATTCAGACTGGCCCACAGGGGTACAGGTGAGTCCCTCAGTGGGTCCCAGAGCAAGGTGGGCCCCTTGCAAAAGTGGCACATAACACAGTAGACTTATTGAACTACATATAGATAGGCAATGTACAGCACCTCAACCAGCATAAGTTCATATAAAAAACTGGGTAGAATATTTTAAAAAATCTATTTAAAAAATAGATGCACTCATGTGGCTGACTTACAGGTATAGAGGAAAGCTGGCCAGTGTCCTCCATTCCAAGGAACCTGCCTTCTCTAAGTTGCTGCAGGGACCCCCTTAATCAATCATCTTGTAGTGTCTTGCTGCTGTATGAGCAGGTTATATTTGGATTTATGCGCAAGGTGGGCCCCCAAAATAAATTTTAATGGTGGGCCCTAGACAGCCCAGTCCAAAACTGGTAGTGACGTTTATGCGAGTGGAAGGTTCTGCGCATGCATGTTGACAGGTTCGGGACGCTGCTTTGTATTTGCGACGACATTGCATAGCCCTGTGGGTTCTACACCCGGGATATTTTCGTGGTCTCACCACCCCCTTTCCAGATAATTCTATTTCTAACAGGTGAATATGAATATAGCTTAATTCACTCACATATATATATATATATATGGCACACTTAACATGAGTTGTTGACCCCTGAGGGAGCTGGCGTAATCCAGAGATACGCGTGGGGCGTATTGCCCACCAACCTACACCACCCATCTATTCATATGATAAGTAGTCTTTTGAAAAAAAAAAAGTAGTTTTTGGTGCCCTATTTTTGTATTCCATATATTGTGTATCTATGTGGTGGTATACAGATGTTCTTATCTAGAACCAGGTTGTTGTGGGCATGTGCGTTAGATATATTGTGGATCTACACACAATGTCATAAGTGTATACAATGATCTTAAACATTTTTGTGTCCTCAAATAAATGTATCTTTCTAATATGAGGTGCAGCTGATGTATATGTTGTTTCTTTTCCTTACTTCTCATGTGAGAGGAGGTAGCTAGCTTCTCCACCAGCTTGGGTTTTTAGTAGAAATCAATCTTGCTTCAGCCTGCGTGAAGAACACCATATTTTTAGGGGGGGGGGGGGGGAATTCATCATGAGGGTAATGTTTGAAGTCAGTTTTGCTTCAGTCTGTGTCTGGAATATGTAATCAATATGTGACCAGTGTGGGTCAGATGGCTGGGACCTTCTCAGTCATGAGTGGTGCCTTCTCCATCCTGAGTTTGGTACTCTCCTGTATTTTCACTATGACAGAATCCTAAGTTTATATTTTCTGTTCCTGGTGGGAATTAGATGCAGAGGAATGAAGGGGTTAACCAGGGGTAGGCCCAGATCCCTGCATGTACAATAACATGTTCTGCCCCCACTCAGTTTCCTTTTCCTAGACAGCGGTTGATGTCAGAGCCACAGCTGATCACTGAACTCTCACTCACTTCCAACACAACCAGCTGTTGTGAAACTACAACTCCCAACATGCTGTGATAGCTGTAAGCCAGCTCGTGATCAGGGAAACTTAAAGGGGTTGTCCCACGAAAAATATTCTATAGTTTTCAAACCTGCACTTGGATCTGAATACTTTTGTGACTGTATGTACGCTGACGACCAAAAGGGTACCAATGTTTTAAACTTTTGACTTTCAGGCTCCATATCTCACCATACACTACAGCTTCTAACATGAGACCACCATCATTTTTTAGACAATCATCTTGGCTATCTCACACATAAATTGGACTTGCAACTATTTAGCATATGAGTAGTTATGCATTGTTACTGTTTTGCTCCTCGTCTTTTTCTTCTTGTATACTACAAGTTACAACCTGTTCTCACATTCCCTATTAGCTCAGTGTGTTATGAGGTTGACTCCCAAGCAAAAGGTCACTGGTTCAAATCCAGGAGCAGCCATGAAGAAGATTTCCCAAGAAAAGAGAAATAGCATCATCCAGCTCATCGGTAGCAGAATCTCGGCCAAGAAAAGTGCCAGACTGCATCATATGAGTGCCATGACAGTTGGAAGAATACAGAATGAAGTCCGTCCATCCATTCCAAAGCCATGAGGTGGACGTCCAGGCAAAATATCAGTCAACAAGTCGGTTCATCACAAGGTCTATCAGCTCTGGCGAAACAAACATGGCAGTGGAGGTGGCTGGTATGCTTTGTAATAGTGAGAGTACCAAGGTCCATGGAAGCACCATGCGATGTGCATTGCACAAGTTTGGAATGGTGCCCTGAAAAAAGGTGAAAGGGTTTTAATATCGTCATAAGCGTTGGGTCAAGTTTGCAAAAAAGTAAGAACAGTAGAAGATTGAAACAGGTGATTTGATGAGATGAAAGTCAATAGACTGGTCTCTGATGGGGGCAAATGGGTCTGGAATGGAAAAGGGGACTAACGGATCGAGAAATTGCAGGAACTGTCAAGTTCGGTGGAGGAGGCCTGAGGATATGGGGTTGTTTCACAGCCAAAGGACCAGGATAGATGGTGGTCTCAATGCTGAGCTATATGCGAGTATCCTACAAGATGAGTTACTTCTCGAGTACTTTGGGTATGAAAAGGATGACAGTGTTCCAGCAGGACAGTGACCTGAAGTATACATGAAGATTGGTGAAGAAATGGTTTAATGACGAAGAGGTGCTGGATTGGCCCCCACAGGCCCCAGACCTCAACCAAATGGGTAGAGTTGAAGAAAAAGCTGTATTCATACCCAAGTGAGTTGACCAGTATGCACCAACATTGGGAATATGTAGAGAAGAATCTCCATAACTAATCATACATAAATTGGACTTGCAACTATTTAGTATATGAGATAGCCAAGATGATTGTCTATAAAATGATGGTAGTCTCACGTTTGAAGCTGTAGTGGACGGTGAGATGTGAAGCCTAAAAGTCAAACATTTAAAACAGTGTTACTCTTTTGCTCGTCAGTGTAATTAAAAATGTATTATAGCTACTGAGTTATTCAATGAAATCTATCTGTATAGTACCACCTGCTGTTTGCCCTTTTTCTAATTTCTCTGTTCTTCTCAGTGAGATGGAAGCACATGCTCTGTTCCATCCTTCAACTGCCACCAGCTGCAGCATAAAGGACACACTCCCCTGAGAAAGGGAACATCCCCCTAAACTGCAAAGGTAGCAGAACAATTGGACCAATACATGGGGAGATCTCTGGACCCATGTGAGGTACAGGGCTGGTTCTAGCTTTGTCGGTAGTCATGTACTAGATTATGATTCTCATTTTTTACATCAATCATGGCATAACCCCTGTGCCAGCTGTGCCCATATTGCGGCCCACAAACAGCGTAATGTAATATACGGGTACCAGCCGTGTGCACACCATATTACGGATGTGGACCCATTCACTTGAATCACTCCGGAAGATATGTAGTGGAAGGCCAAGTAAGCACTATGGAGTGCTTCTGTGGCATTTTGGTCCGTGTCGCCGCAGCACAAAAAAATAGAACATGCTCTATTTTTTGCGGTGTGGACAGATTGCGGACCCATTCAAATTGAACGGGTCTGCATCCGTCAGCGCAAGCCACATGGGCAGTGCCTGTGCTCTGGGGACTGCAATTTGTGGTCCCCAATGCACGGCACGGGCGGCACACGTTGATGTGCATGAGCCCTAAACCGCAGCATTATAAGTAGTCAGGAGCAATGACAGAGCATGCTATCTGTACGGTATCACTACAGTATGGGACATTTATCATGATGCACTTCATTTCTTTTGTTGGTGTTGGTGCCCCCTTTGCAGATGTCTACCATGAGCGACGTAAGCCCTAACACTTCGGTTATGTGCACACCGCATTGGTGCCATCCGAGCTCTCATGTGGCAGAGCTCTCAGGTCTGTATGCCACCCTATAGTAACTATGCGAGGCACCATATTCTCTTCTAGAAGCAATGCTCCAAGGTTAAATAACCCTAATATGGCATGAGATGAGATTTCTTTCACTTATTCTTACAGACTACATGAAGGGAGGTATAAAACCAAGAGTATGGACCATAGAACTGTAAGGGTGGCGGATGACGCATCTCTAATCATCCATTTGCATATGTCCTTATGAGGTACAATAGGATACACCGCCACTCGAATGTAGCTTTCAAGAAGGCTCCCTGCCACTACTCTGCCCTGTTATACAGGCAGCGATGGGCAGTAAACGATTGGGTGGTGAAGGTCAGAGCCGGTATGGTTGAGCGGTGCTCAATCAGATTTGTCGGTATAGACATTTATTTATTTTTGTTAATTACTAAAGCAAGGACGTTTCCTCCAGTTTGGTGATAGAGGGATCCAGATATCAAAATTAATTTTAGGAGTAGGCAACCCCTCCCTTTGCATTCCAGTATTGAGTCATAACCTCGACCATGTCCCCTTCCCAGAGCCAGGTCAGGAGATTGTAGCAATTGTAGACCCTTTTTTAACACATGTATGGAGAATAGCAAACTGTCATTTCTTTGGGGATCACTAACTTGATAGACTGACCAATATTTCTTAGGCTACTTTCACACTCGCGTTTTGGCTTTCCGTTTGTGAGGCTCTCAGAAGCGGTCCAAAACGGATCAGTTTTGCCCTAATGCATTCTGAATGGAAAAGGATCCGCTCAGAATGCATCAGTTTACCTCCGTTCAGTCACCATTCCGCTCTGGAGGCGGACACCGCTGCCTGCAGCGTTTTTCTGTCCGCCTGACGAAGCGGAGCCAAACGGATCCGTCCTGGCACACAATGTAAGTCAATGGGGAGGGATCTGTTTTCTCTGACACAATCTGGCACAATAGAAAACGGATCCGTCCCCCATTGACTTTCATGACGGATCCGTCATGGCTATAGAAGACATAATACAACCGGATCCGTTCATGACAGATGCAGTGCGGTTGTATTATTGTAATGGAAGCGTTTTTGCAGATCCTTGACGCATCTGCAAGAAACACTAGTGTGAAAGTAGCCTTAACTGCCACGTAACGTATTAAGTTCTGTTTTTATCGCTTTTATTTTCCAAACAGTTATTTTGCACTGGTTTATGTCTGGATATTTTATGTTATATTTTCTATAACTCCATTGTCTGTATGCAACGTCACTTTAATAAGAGCCTTCTTGTGTCCTAATGATTCTACGACCTTAGAAATAGCGCTACCTATATCGCTTTAGTAACCTGTGAATGCTAGGAGCTGTAGAGCATACTTAGGTGTTATTTAATGCAAGGTGTCTGATATGACGAGTGGTGGCAGCTAAGATTGATTAGTTTAGGATGACGGAGAGCTGACAGAGGGAGGTCCAGCGTGACCCTGCAGACTCCCATCCATTCACATGTCCGCAACTGTTTTGCAGATCCGCAAATTGTGTATCCGCAAAAAATGGACACCGGCCATGTGCGTTCCGCATTTTGCGGACCGCACATGGCCGGCACTTTAATAGAAATGCCTTTTCTTGTCCGTATCTGTGGACAAGAATAGGACATGTTCTATTTTTTTGCAGAGCTGCAGGACAGAAGCGCGGATGCGACAGCACACTGTGTTCTGTCCGCATCTTTTGCGACGCCATTCAAAATGAATGGGTCCGCATCCGTTCCGCAAAATTGCGGGACGGATGCGGACCCATTTTTCGGATGTGTAAATAGACCCCGTCCGTGATCCTGACAGTGATGAATGTAGTGTCCTGTGATTTTTAATTCTAAATTTCTAATTTGACCTGTTTATTAAAGGGGCATTCCATTCCCTACAAATGAAAGTTTTTCTTTTTCTTGAGTTTGTATTAGGTTAGTTTCAAATCTGCTCAATTAAAAATCAAAAACAGCTCACCACTGGAACGCTTGCACGGGAAGGGGTTATCCCCAACAAAAGTAAAAAAATGGATGAATCCCAGCAGGCGTATATGTAACGAAGTATGCTTTTATTCGATAAGAAACAGATATCACAGGACGCGTTTCGGCCCGTCCAGCCTTCCTCAACTGCAGTTTTAAATCTGCAGCAGCAATTCCGGCAGGCTTTTCCAGCAGAGTACAGCTTGTCGGAGTTCTCCAAATCCAAAGCAGAGTAGCCGTTTAACCATTTAATTCAGCCATATTTCTCTCTAGGGCCAACTTCAGACTTGTGTGATCAGGTCGCCTGTGCCAAACATGCTGATGTTCACACAGTTATGAATCAGAGTAGAAGTATTGGGTTGAGTAAGTGCAAGCATGTTATAACCAATAAGGGCAGTCGGTAGGATCTCAGTGACTTGCGGTGGAAATGAAAAGACTGTGTTGTAATGAGAGAACGTGATCTGCTGGTGATGATCAGTGTGACAGAAGGACGCTGCTCACTGACATGACTCCTGCACCATGAGCAGCACAGCACAAGGCTCTGGACTGTAGACCTGCCCTAGGACCTGGTGAACCGCAGGAGACCAAGGTGAGTTCGCAGCCCTTCCTCTCATGCTTCTTGCCATTCCCACAGATGGAGCAGACTATAGTGCACATGTGACAGATTTTTTTTGCAGGGATTTTCTGCAACTGAAAATCAGTTCCATTCAAGTAAGGGTTCTTTTGGTGGGAATCACGTGGATTTCTGCAAGCCCCTTTTAAATGAATAGAACTGATTTTCATTTGCAGAACATTTCTGTAAAAAAAGCTGCCATGTGCGAAGGCACCCGTATAGACCCATCACTTAACCTTAAAGCCGGGTGACTCATGCAGTTTTTTTCTTCATCAAAACCAGAAGCAAATCCAACGAGAAAGAAATGCATCAGTCAGGGGGGTAGCTACAGGGGAATCAGGGGAAGCAACCGCTTTGGGGCTCGAAGTCAGAAGGGGCCCTCAGAAGATTTTATTGCATAGAATGACATTATATACAGTGATACTGTAGTAAACAGATGGAGCGGGTGCTGGGCATCGTCTGACTAGGCACAGGAGTGGGGGTTGTGAAGAAGTTGCCCCATTCAAAAATGTGCTGTGTGGCCCAGTCTTTTCCAGTTACACCACTGGGATCAGTCCTTTCTTTGTACCTCCACTTCCTTTTACATCCTAAATGTGGCTTCAAAAACTGCAGCAAAAACTGCCAGTGTGATTCCAGTCTACGGCTGAGGTGACATGGGGTGCTTCTCTTTATTTTTAGCACTGAATTATTAATGTACGGATGGAACGTGGTAATCTGCATAAGAGACACGGAACGTTAGAACATTACTATTGTGAGGATACATTGTGATACTTTTATAATGGGGTAAATGCCCAGTTGGATTATAAATGACTTTGTACCCAATGACGAGCAAGGCGGTAACACTACAGAGGCTTGAGGCACATAGAGATTGCTGTAGTAGATCATTCGGGTCACAGATTTTGCATATTACGGTTAATGGTTATACTTCAGAGGCGGGGCTTAATTCGAAGCACGCGGGTGCCACATTTATGAAGCACCAGAAATATTTTCCACTGAAAGGCGGTTAGCCGACAACAGGTTAGACCAGACGTACGTGGAAGAGTTCACATAGAGCTCAGCAGCAATTTTGTGACTAGGTAATGTGCCCAACTCTATTTTCACCAATGGAAAACTGTCAGAATTGGCTCACATTTCATGGGCTTTCAAGTCCTTCAGTAGTGTTACTATTATATACATGGAGTCTAGATACAATAATGTCTCCATTATTCACGTTATTATTATTATTATTATTTACTGTGTAGCTGATTTTGACTTACTTCAGAATCTAGCTCCTTGTTCATGGAGTTGCATACGGTCACCTAGATGACGAGCACACATTTCTCCACTCACATTCTGCTCTTTCTTCCACAGAGACGCCATGTTCTGTGCTCATTTCATATCTGTCTTCGTCATGGTCACAGGGACCATTCAGGTAAAGCTTTATGAAGCTTTTGTCTTTGCTTGGGGAGGGGGGTATAGAAAATTAGTCAAGTATAGACTTTCCATTTATTGCACTCAGCGCAGGGGTTTCACATCCTCAGAGTGAAACTTTGACTTTTTAATGGTGGTAAGGTATGGAAGGATATAAAACCGCTCAACAAGACAATAAAAAGTACAAGGTTCTTAGGTTGCAGGGTGGAGATAAAAAGACTATTTACCATGAGGGTGAATATTTGGGGTTCCGATCCGTGCCTCCGCACCGCAAAATAATAGAACTTGTTCTATTTTATTGCAGTGCGGACGGAACACGGACCCATTCAAGTTAAATGGTTTCGATCCGTCCTGGCTGCCGCACGGACGTTGCAAATTGCGGTCCCCAATGCACAGAACTGATGCAACAACATTCGTGTGCAAGAGGCCTTACAGTTCTGGAATGTATTGAATAAAACTGACAGCATTATGTCAGTGTTATCCAATACATTCCAGACCTCTAAGAGTTACATAGCATCATAAATCAATATAATGTTATGCGACCCCGGCAGTGCTGGAAGTTCAGGACAGGAGCTGTCTTAGGCTCCATTCACGCGTCCGCAATTTTGTTCAGCATTTTGCGGAACGGAATTGCGGACCCATTCATTCCTATGGGGACACACTATGTCCCGCCCGGATACGGAATTGTGGATCCGCACTTCCGTTCCGCAAAAAAATAGAACATGTCCTATTCTTGTCCACAATTGCGGACAAGAAAAGGCATTTTCTAAGAGAGTGCCGGCGATATGCGGTCCGCAAAATGCGGAACGCACATTGCCGGTGTCCATGTTTTGCAGGATTCGTGGATCTGCAAAACAGACACGGATGTGTGAATGGACCCTTATACCCCACCTCTGAGTCCGGAGTGTACAACTTGCTCGCCTGAAAGCGGCCAATAAACTTACCTAACCACACCCGCTTTTCAAAAACTGGAGTGGTGTAAAAATGCAAATCGCTAAGTTTTTAAAAATGACCCCAAAAAGTTGCAAGGCCCTATTTTGCCACTTTTTGAAGCCAGAATTCCAGAGTGCAGGGTGTAATAGATAAGACCCTAAATGCATTTTCCCCTAAAATCTAATCCCATTATGCTTTGTAACAAGAAACTGGTTCCAAAAGTCCCTTACCTTGAGTAGTTATTGCCACCCAAGATATAACGATACACATAGTAGGTTCTTACTGGGGTATGAGGGGAGGCTATTGTGATGTCTCCGGATTCTTCTGCACACACTGCGTGTGGTAGAATCTGGTATATTCTGTTCTGTGATGTTCTTTTATCATATTCTTCTTCTTCTGGCTGCCATTGCATGCTGAGAGTTGTAGTTAAGCGAAATCAGAAGTTGTGGAAAATTTGACATGTTATCCATCTGCAGGGGATGTCTTGGTTGGTTCTACTGACTCTTGATTGTAACGTGCGTGATATTTACACGGCGATGTGTCATTCATGTTCTCTTTGTCTGGGACAAGATCAATCACCTGAGGCAGGCAGATTCCTAGATACTGACTGATATTGATTCAGGGGGACGGCTAGAGCTAAGTGACAACAGCACGTCATGACACCCTTGAGGTCTTGTCCTTCTGCTTGGCTTTCTTTCATGGGCCACTTCATTAGTCCAGTATAGTCAGTAACACAGAAAGAAGGAGGAGCCATATATTTCTATAAAGCCTGGGTGACTCCTGCACGCGACTGTGGGGCTGTAGTGCCCGTGTTGTGGACTTCTATATTGACAGGTTGCGTGCCACAGGATTAGCGCATAGCAAACGTGGTGCCAAAATTCAAAAAGGGTTCAAAAACAGAGCCCGGAAATTATAACATTATTAGAGGCCGGTAAGTTTAACATCTGTTGTTGGTAAACTGTTTGAAGGGATTCTAAGAGATGCTATCTTGGACTACCTCAATAAAAATAAGCAAATAACGCCATATCAGCATGGCTTCATGAGGGATCGGTCATGTCAAACTAATTTATTCAGTTTCTATGAGCAGGTAAGTTCTAGACTTGACAGCGGCGAATCAATGGATGTCGTATATCTGGACTTCTCCAAAGCATTTGACACTGTACCGCATAAAAGGTTAGTATATAAAATGAGGATGCTTGGACTAGGAGAAAATGTCTGTAAGTGGGTAAGTAACTGGCTGAGAGACAGAAAACAGAGGGTGGTTATTAATGGTACACACTCAGATTGGGTCACTGTAACTAGTGGGATACCTCAGGGGTCAGAATGGGCCCTGTTCTCTTCAATATATTTATTAATGATCTTGTAGAAGGCCTGCACAGTAAAATATCTATTTTTGCAGATGACACTAAACTGTGTAAAGTAATTAACACTGAAGAGGACAGTTTTTTGCTACAGAGGGATCTGAATAGATTGGAGGCTTGGGCAGAGAAGTGACAGATGAGGTTTAAAACTGACAAATGTAAGGTTATGCACATGGGAAGGAATAATGCAAGTCACTCGTACATACTAAATGGTAAAACACTGGGTAACACTGACATGGAAAAGGACCTAGGAATTTTAGTGAACAGCAAACTAAGCTATAAAAGCCAGTGTCAGGCAGCTACTGCCAAGTCCAATAAGATAATGGGTTGCATCAAAAGGGGCAGTAGACACCCGTGATGAGAACATAGTCTTACCACTTTACAAATCACTAGTCAGACCACACATGGAGTACTGTGTACAGCTCTGGGCTCCTGTGAACAAGGCAGACATAGCAGAGCTGGAGAGGATTCAGAGGAGGGCAACTAAAGTAATAACTGTAATGGGGCAACTACAATACCCTGAAAGATTATCAAAACTAAGGGGAGATCTAATAACTATGTATAAATATATCAGGGGTCAGTACAGAGATCTGTCCCATCATCTATTTATCCCCAGGACTGTGACGAGGGGACATCGTCTGTGTCTGGAGGAAAGAAGGTTTGTACACAAACATAGAAGAGGATTCTTTACGGTAGGAGGTGGTGATGGTGAGTTCACTAAAAGAGTCCAAGAGGGGACTGGATTTATTTCTGGAGTGTAATAATATTACAGGCTACAGCTACTAGAGATGGGTCGTTGATCCAGTGAGGAAAATTGGCTTCTACCTCACATTTTTTTTTCCTCTGGATCAACTTGCAGAATAACAGACTGAAGATGGGCGGATGTTTTTTTCAACCTTACAAACTATGTTACTATAGGCACCGGCACCAATTGACTTCAATTGGTTCGCGATCTGCAAGATGCGATGAAAGATAGGACATGTCCTATCTTTTGTGATGTGGAAGCACGGACACAGAAGCCAGCGGAAATACACCGAAGCCCTTCCGTAGGGTTTCATGTCTGTCTCCGCACCACAAAAGATAGAACATTTCCTATCTTTCATCGCATCTTGCAGATCGCGGACCACTGAAGTCAATGGGTCCACAACGCGTAGCTGATGGCACACCGGGCACGGGCCCGTCCACAACACATGCATGGCGGCCCCACGGTTGTGTGCAGGAGGCCTTAATGATAGGTCCATAGCTTCCTCCTGGACATGACAACACAAGGAAGAGGAGGTTGAGAGCAGAACTAACAGACAGAGAACAGGAAGAGGCACAGGGACATTTACATATTTTTAATTTGTGAAATGGAAAATTAAGACAAATAACTCAGTAATTTTAGTGCCCTAACATTTCTTTATCAAAACCACATCAGACCTACAGGGATTAGAGGGGCTTGTGATGCAGGAAGTCTCTGATCACTGAAACCAACAGCTCCTTCAGCTCAGTCATTTCATGAGGGAGGAGGAGGCTTCTGCTGTAAAGATTGCTGCTGTATGGAGGGGTGTCTGTGGTATCCAGGTGGCACTGCAGGAAAAATAAGTTCCAGAATTTTGGTGGACAGTGGCGGCAAGATGTCACTGTGAACTGAAAAAGTTGGGCAACATCTGTGTCCCCAGAGCAACATGAGAGTAATGTGTACAGTGCTGTGCAAAAGTTTTAGGCAGATGTGGGAAAAATGCTGCAAATTAAAAATGCTTTCAGAAATAGAAGTGTTAATCAGGGACGTAACTAGAAATGGCTGGTCCCCATAGCAAATTTTTGAATGCAATCCCGCAACCCCCTCCTCCCATGTAGCCAATGATCCATCCCTGCAATGGTCACATTTCCTGTGTCAAAATAGACATTGATGTGGGAAGACCTGGGACCTGCAGAGCCGGCAGTGGAGAGATGGAGCTGAAACCCTGCTGCAGAGATCAGGTAAGGTTCGTCAATGCTGGGGGGTCTGAAAAAAAGGAGGACAACCTATTTTGTAATAGCGTCTCTTAGTAGGTCCTACACAGCAGTGACAACACCCCAAAACTCAGTCACCAGGCTACAAGGCACTCTTCATGAGCCCTTACACCCCAGTGTCTCCTACCTCCCCCTGAGCCTCCTTCTGTCCCTAATCCACTCCCCTAGTGTCCAGTCACTCATCTACGAGGCAATGACACCTGCCCTGACCTACACAGTCAGTTCAGTCCTCAGAGGCTCAACCCCTTGGGGCCCAGACTCTTCGCTCTGCTAAAGATGCGCAGGACAACTGTGTGTTGCTGCTGTGCACCACTTCCAGTCTGAAACTATTTCCAGACAGGGTGGGCGCCTCATAGGTGAAGAATTTCATAGCGCTGGCTAGTCTTATTACATACTTTACCAGCGCCAGGTCCTCCTGAGTCCTGACAGCTGGAGCTCAGCAATCGGTCTAGTGCCACTGTAGGGTATATGTGCCAGTCCCGTGCCCCCTGCTGCTCCGCATGGCGGACCCTGAAAGTAAATAATCAATTAGACCTAAGGTGCCTACTTTCATAACTCGAAAACAGAAGACATGACACCCAGGACAGTGGGGCACCGTACTACAACTCACAGAAAGGAAACCTTAATCCCTAAAAGAGCCAGCACAATTAAGCTAGAAATCTGTAACACAAACAGGGGCGGATTGAGTGCATGATAGGCCCGGGGCTGTCTACCCAACTCGGGCCCCTCCCTCCATTTTAAGTTTGCGTTTTCTGTATGAAGAGGCTGCGGTGCTTCGTGAGCGCTACAGTCTCTTCCTATGCCATAGGACATCACATTCATTGTTCACATGGCCTAGCTGCAGGCGCAGCTCTGTCTCATCTGAGTGATTGGGGCTGAGCTGCAATACCAAGCGCAGTGCTATCAAATGGACAGTGCTGAGCAAAGAGGCTGCGGCACTCACTGGGACATCGCGGTCTCCTCAAACAGCGGATTGGCAGGGGTGCCAGGAGTCGGAGCCACACCATCTCATAACTCTCTGAGTACAGATGTTATAGATGTTACCTGCAGTCCTATGTAACACCCCACATAACACAATAGTTCACTGTGTTATGTGGGGTGTTACATAGGAACATCTACTACATTATCTGCACACAGAAAGTTATCACTGTTATCTGGGCTGTTACATAGGACTGCAGGTGACAAATTACAATATGATTATAATAAAAAGACTTAGGGGAGAAGATGAGATGTGGGTCACAGCAGTGAGAATACAGCACCACATACCTCTTACATCCAGGGATATCTCCTGTCATGTAGAACTTCTCTTTCCTCTTCTTCTCCGTCTGACCCAGACCGCCATGACAAATTCTTTCAGCCGCATCTCGTCTCTACAGGGTTTGTTACACAGACATGTTAGGTTTCTCATAATTAGGGTCATTTATCAAACTGCTTTAAGTAGAACTGGCTTAGTTGCCCATAGCAATCAATCAGATTCCACCTTTCATTTTTCAGAGGAGATGTCAAAAATGAAAGGTGGAATCTGTTTCTATGGACAACTAAGCCAGTTCTACTACAACAGTTTGATAAATTATCCTGAAAGGTCCCTATAGTGTCTACAGCAGTTTTAATGTCCCATAGAGTGCCCCCAGTAATAATAACACCCTATATTGTGCTCCAGGTAATAATCCCTGTATAGTGTCCCCAAAAATAATGTCCCCTAATAGTAACACCCCCACACTGCCCCCATATAGTAATTTCCCACACTGCCCCATATAGTAATTTCCCCACACTGCCCCATATAGTAATTTCCCCCACACTGCCCCCATATAGTAATTTCCCCCACACTGCCTCCATATAGTAATTTCCCACACACTGCCTCTATATAGTAATTTCCCTCACACTGCCCCATATAGTAATTTCCCCCACACTGCTCCCCATGTAGTAATTTCCCCCACACTGCCCCCATATAGTAATTTCCCCACACTGCCCCATATAGTAATTTCCCACACTGCCCCCATATAGTAATTTCCCCACACTGCCCCATATAGTAATTTCTCCCACACTGCCCCCATATAGTAATTTCCCACACACTGCCTCCATATAGTAATTTCCCACACACTGCCCCCATATAGTAATTTCCTCACACTGCCCCCATATAGTAATTTCCCACACCGCTCCCCATGTAGTAATTTCCCACACTGCCCCCATATAGTAATTTCCCACACTGCCCCATATAGTAATTTCCCCCACACTGCCCCCATATAGTAATTTCCCCCACACTGCCCCATATAGTAATTTCCCCCACACTGCCCCCATATAGTAATTTCCCACACACTGCCTCCATATAGTAATTTCCCACACACTGCCTCTATATAGTAATTTCCCTCACACTGCCCCCATATAGTAATTTCCCCCACACTGTCCCCATATAGTAATTTCCCCCACACTGCTCCCATAAAGTAATTCACCTCCACACTGCCCTCCCATGAAAATATTTGCCCCCACACTGCCCCCATGAAGTAATTTTCCCCCACACTGCCCCCATGAAGTAATTTGTCGTCACACTGCCCCCATAAAGTAATTTGCCCCCACACTGCCCCCCATTAAGTAATTTGCCCCCACACTGCTCCCAATTAAATTATTTGCCCCCATGTAATAATCTGCACCTATACTGCGCCCCACACTGCCCCCATGTCCTCCTCTGGCCCCCAAAGGCACACACAGAAAAAAAAACAACAACTAAAAGCTAATACTTAGCTGGGTTCGGGATGGTGAGGCAGGCCGCAGGCGCGCAATCCTCATTGTCCTGCGTCCCGGCGCAGGCACGTGATGATGTCATCACGCACGCCTGCACCGGAAATATACTACCACATAGGCCTCAGGCCTATGGTGTTGATCGGCGGCGGGGCAGGGAACTATGGGCTCCTGTGCCCCGCCGCAGTATGTGGGCGCTCGGGTCAGTGATGTCGGGCCCGGGGCTGCCGACCCGAACGCCCCTATGTTAATCCGCCACTGAACACAAATCATTGCTTTACTCACAAAAATTGGTGCCTCCTGCGATATTTAACGCCTTTACTCACTGCGCCCAAGATTTTGCTATTGGACAGTACAGGGATAAGGTGTAAGAGGAGAGGACTACAACTCCCAGCATGCCCAGGTTGTCATTTTGTCCTATCAGAGGACATTACAGGGAGGAGTTATAAGAGAAGAGGACTACAACTCCCAGCAGGCCCAGGCTGTTATTATGCGATATCAGACGACATTACAGGAAGAGGTATAAGAGGAGAGAACTACAATTACCAGCCTTTCCAGGCTGTTATTTTGTGATACCAGAGGACATTACAGGGGGGAGGTATAAGAAGAGAGGACTACAACTCCCTGCATATCCAGGCTGCTATTCTGTGATTTTATGGGACATTACAGGAGGAAGTATAGGAGGAGAGAACTACAACTCCCAGCATGTCCAGGCCGTTATTTTGTGATATCAGAGCACATTACAGGGAGGTATAGGAGGAGAGAACTCCCTGCATTTCTCTGGCTCACATTGAATGCATTGTTTTTCCGCTTAAAGCTCCCCCCATGTCATTACAGAACCTTAAAGGGAACCTGTCACCTCAAAAACACATATAAAACCGCCAGCGTTACCTCATAGTAGCCCGTCTGTTAATAATCATATGTTTGATCTGGTTGTCTGATGCTCTATAGATTCAAAAACGATGTTTTAAGCGCTATCTTGCCGGTCAGCTTGAAGTCAAGGGGGCAGCGGCTTCCTTGCTTCAAGTTAAGGTAAGCACGCCCCCCTAACCGGCCCCTCTTTTGTTAGATTGATTTTTTCCAAAAACATTTTTATTAGTTCACAAGACAAGCAAGTGCACAATCAGAATGGGTAAAAATCTGACATAGCGTCTAGTCAACATTTTCAATACAATATTGATTATACAGAAAAGCCATGAAAACAGAACCTTTCAATAATATATATATCAAAAACATCGCTGTCTCCATGGGACACGCCATCATCACAAGTCCCAGGTTTTACAACCCTGTTCGGCAATAAGTAAAGGTATGTTTTATATAAGACTCCAAATATGTCATATGGTTCTGTCTAGAGACAAGACAAACTCCTTAGGGTCCCTGTTGTAGTCTGCCTAAGGAACCTTTGAGGTGTTCCGTTAGATACCATTTCGTCAAAGTAAAAGGCCTCATTATGTTTTCTATTTCCCCATCAGAGAGAATATGTGTTAGAAAGCCATGCCATTTTTTAACAAACTTCCCAATTTTCTGCTCTTTATGTCTTTCAACCTCCCGTCTTTCCAGGGCCAGCAGGTCTTTTAAATTCTTCAGTAGATTATCCCTTGTGGGGCACAAGGGCTGCAGCCAGTGTGCTAATAAGCACCTTTTAGTTACCATACATATCGTATGAAATAAAACCGGCAGTTTTGGTTCTAACCGGCTATCATTCCCCTCCGTTTCCCAAAAGTGGAATATATAGGTTATGGGTTAAAGTGGTATATAACTATAGCAAAGGCAGGTGCACTCTGCGGCAATACTAAACCCTCACACTGATAAAATTGAGAGTTTAGTTCGACATATCCTACTAGGAGGACATGTCTTAAGCTCGGACACCACGGCAAGGTCTCTCAAGTAGCCCGAGGCCCTATCACTCACCTACCTGTGCCGTATGGGCGATACCAGGGGCTGTTGGGCATTACGGCTACCATTCCCCTCCGTTTCCCAAAAGTGGAATATATAGGTTATGGGTTAAAGTGGTATATCTAACTTCCAGACATCTCTAACGAGAGTTGCGACCTGTTTCCACAGTTCTGTGGATTTAGGGCAGGTCCACAGCCCGTGGAATAAGTCGGTCCTTTGCATCTTACATTTCGGGCAGTGTGTCAGTCTGTCCGGTTTCTCTGTTGTTGGGGGAAGATTAAAGGCATATATGGCATTGTGCATGATCCTAAAATGTGTGTCCCTCCAATTTTCATTTAAAATTTGGCTTCTCATCGCCCACCACCCCTTTAATATTTTATCATCCACATCCTGACCCTCTAACAATCTAGCCCAGGTTTTGAAAGCCTGCTTCGGCAACCCATTGCCCAGAGCCTCCCTGACCTGGGTATATAGAAAAGAGATGGACTGTGGTCCTGTTCCTCTGCGCAGTATTTTATCAAAGGCGTTCTGCCTGGTTTCCTCTGCGGGGTTTAACTGGAGAGGAAATTGTGGACCTGTGAATATTGAATGCTTTGGAAGGGATTTAGCCCATAAGAATCTATGGTTTCTTGTTGTGTTAACGATCTGCTGTCTGTTTAGTGCATCAGATGCGCCGCTGTCAGTATCCCTTTATCTCTCCACTCTTTAAATAGTTTGTTACTTTTTCCCTGCGCAAAGTTGGGGTGTTCCCATAAGGGTAGATATTTGGACATTCTCTGGCTAAGGCGAAAGAGCTTCCTGAGAGCCCTCCAGGCAGCCCAAGTGTGTCTGAAGAGAATAGAATTTCTCAGGCGTAGCGGTAGGCCCTTCATACTCGTATGCAACAAGGTACAAGGTTCAAAGGGCGCTACCAAGGTTTTCTCTAGTAAAAGTCAGAGTAGTAACTGGTCTCCCTTACCCAGTCTATTATATGTCTAAATAGGCAAGACAGGTGATATAACCAAACATCCGGCAGATTCATGCCACCTTTGATTTTAAGTGCCATTAGCTTTCTGATTCCTATTCGAGGGCGTCTACCTTTCCACAAAAAGTGGGTTATTTCGCTGTGCAATTTGGTAATATCCGTATGTTTGATTAATAGAGGTAGCGTTTGATTCGGATATAAGAGTCTAGAAAAACTAATCATTTTGATTAAATGCACTCTCCCTAAAAGGGACAAAGGAAGGCCCTGCCACCTTCGTAGTTCCTGTGAGATTTTATGGAACAAAGAGGTATATTTTAATCTATACAGTGAATCTGCCGTATGCCCTAATCTGATTCTTAAATACTTGATGGTGTGTTTGGCAACTGGTATGCCACAAAGGTGCGACCCTCGCTCATCAGAATTGCCTCCCCTGCCAAGATACATGAGTGCGCACTTTGCCACGTTTATTTTAAAGCCCAAAAAGGGCCAACATTTTCTATTTTGTCCAATATCATCTGGAGTTCCTCCGTGGGTTTCCCTATGAAAAGTAAGATATCATCTGCAAAAAAATATTGCCTGCAGCACCTTATTTCCCACATGGATACCAGTAAATTGCCCTTGCCCATTCAGATATCGCACCAGGGGTTTGACCGCTAAGTTGAAAAGGAGGGGGGACAAGGGACACCCCTGCCTAGTGCCTCTATGAAGCTCGAAGGGGGCAGACAGAAAAGCCTGGTGTACTAAGCGAGCCTGAGGTTTGTCATATAACTTCTTTAGATACGTTCGAAGGATCCCTGGAAACCCATCGGAAGTCAGTATTTTTTAAAGTATTTAGAAGTCCCCCGAGTACCCGTCGGGCCCTTGCGCTTTATTCTCCGGCAATGTAGCAATAGTGGCCTGTACCTCCTCTTCAGTTACCGGTCTATTTAGATTGTCTAATTGCTCCGATGAGAGAGCCGGTAATGTCACCTCTTCAAGAAAATCTGTCCTATCTCCCAACTTCTCATCAGGTTTGCTGTAAAGTCTAGAATAGTAATTTCTAAATACCTGTAATACCTCAGCTGGATTAGACCTGACCGTTCCGGCAGGATCACGAATCCTGTGTAGATGGTATACTGGGCGTCTTCTCTTTGCCAAATTTGCTAGCAAACTACCTGCCTTATTGCCGAATTTGTGAAGTTCAAGTTCCCATTGGGCCTTATAGAAGTTCTCCCTTCTGTCAGCCCATAGGTCAAAATCCCTTCTCGCCTCAAGCCAAATTTGTTTATGTTGGGGAGAGTGGGACTGTATAAAATCCCCATAGGCTCTTTTAACTCGATAGCTAGATTCCAGGTATTTCTCTTTAGTGGCTTTTTTCAATCCCGACATATAAGCTATTAATCGACCCCTCAAAATTGCCTTACCCGCCTCCCAGTAGATCAGGGGATCTGAGGCATGTTCTTGGTTTAAAGAGCTTTATTCTAACCACCAACCTTTTACCAGCTCTACAAAAGAGTCATGCTTTGCCATGAAAGAAGGGAATTTCCACAACAAATCTGTGCCACGTGGGGTGAAGTCGGTCATAGTCAGCGCTACTGGGGAGTGGTCAGATATCACCAGGTCACCTATAGAGACATCCTGTATCCTATGCAATAGTTGGGGGCTCGATAGCCAGTAGTCAATACGTGACCATAAGTTGTGTACATGAGAGTAAAGGGTAAAATGACGTTCGCCTTTTATATTCCAAGTTATTAAATTAAGCATGTTATGGTATCTTCATACAAGGTACCTTTAGTGGCGCCGCCCCCACATAGACAGCGAAAAAAATTCAATAACAGTAGAACTTGTAACATGGGGCTACAGATGAGTGCCCTGCAAAAAAAATAAGTGTTAAACATCAGAAAAACTAAGCCAACATTTAGCATTTTATGCATTATGAACTTTACTTTTTTTCTGGTACCTAGAGGCACTCCGTCACCTCTTTTAGATTTGGTGCAAAAAGACTATGAGATAGAAGAGACGGAAAAAAATAAAATAAAATAAATAATGGTCCTCCACGTATGGAACCAATAAACCTATTATCCTTCAGGTAGGTGTCCCACAACACATAAGACATGAGTTATCAACGACGGGGTCTTCGTTGCTCTTTTGCCGGCGTCTTGGTGATGTCTTTGTCCCGCTGTCCTTGGGATGGTGCAGTAACAGTCGGGGGCCTCTGCGACAGTCTGGATCCTCCGTTATTCAGAGCTGCGACCTCCTCACTATCCCAAATGTAGGGGCTTTGGGCAAAAAAGGCTTCAGCCTCCTTAGGTGAGTTGAAAGTTTTATAAGTCCCATCAGCACATCGGGCTCGAAGTAGTACGGGGTATAGCAGCTGAAAGCGTATTTTTCGGCGAAAGAGAGAAGTGCAGACCTCACTAAACGCCCTCCTCTTCTTCGTCACCATTGCTGAATAGTCATTGAAAAGTATAAACGTGGAGCCTTGAAAGGTAAACGTTTCTTTTCGAGCCCGGAATGCCCACATGATTTCTTCCTTGTCTGTGAAGTCTAAAAACGTCATGATTACTTGTCTCGCTGTAGGCGTACGGTCTGATTGACCCTCCTCACCCCCTTTGAGCGGCCCCAGTCTGTGAACTCGTTCCACTC
Organism: Bufotes viridis; assembly: GCA_033119425.1. Taxonomy (NCBI): domain Eukaryota; kingdom Metazoa; phylum Chordata; class Amphibia; order Anura; family Bufonidae; genus Bufotes; species Bufotes viridis. The sequence goes on along the minus strand of CM065590.1, from coordinate 496,973,009 downwards.
TGCGTGGGAAAGATAAACCCAGGGCTCTGAGCAACTCTGACTCACATATACTTCAGGGCCCTTTCTGTCTTCTGGAAGCCCCACCATGCACACATTGCTGCATCTGGAGCGATTCTCCAGATCGTCGATTTTATCAGTAAGGTCACCTATTGTGCGTTTCAGTGCTGAAATAGAAGTTCTGTTGCTTTCAATATCTTTTTCTGCACATGCTGTGCGCTGCTCTAACTCGTCTAGCCTGTGCTCCTGCAGGTTAAACGCTTCCTGCAGGTCGTTTAATGCCGCCTGCACCGTGGCCGAAAGTGAGGCTTTTAAGTCAGGGGCCAAATGACTTGCCTCTTTCAGGGCTAGTTTTTTAAGGTCCTGGGGTGAGAGGGCATTTGTATTAAATAAGTCCTCCTGTGAAGTTAGCGGCAGTCCCTCTGGTGATCTCACCGCTAGGGCCTCTGATGATGCAAGTGAATCCTGAGCAGGTACCTCTCCATCTGCGGCGTATAACAACTCCGGTTCGGTTCCCCACGCTGTGGGGAGCAAATGAGCCTTGCGGCGGTCTAAGGAGAGCGGAGAACCTGTGGAGGTGTACAGAGCTCCTCTCCCGTCACTCCATACAAGCGCCGGAACCGGAAGTCTTGTTAGATTTATTGACAGCCTGCAGTGTGGCCAGGATCGCATAAGTCTCGCGCATGCACTGTGTGCTCCTTGGTAAGGTGCCATCCTGTCTCCGGCTGCCGCTGCTGTTTCACCGGTGCACTGCGGATGATCGCGTGTGTGATTCCTTTACCCTCCTGAGAGTGAGCGTGATCACTGGCTGCAGGCGTAGACGGGAACGCGCCTTACCAAGGAGCACACCGCGCATGCGCGAGACTTATGCGATTCCGGCCGCACTGCACACTGTCAATCTAACAAACGAGGGGACGGTTACGAGGCGTGCTTACGTTAAATTGAAGCAAGGAAGCCGCTGCCCCGATGACTTCAAGATGACCGGCAAGTTAGCGCTAATGGTGCTTAAAACATCAATTTTTGAATTCATGGAGCATCAGACTACTGGATCAAACATATATCTATTATTAACAAACTGGGGGCTACTATGAAGTAAATCTGGCGGTTTCATATGCGTTTTTTGAGGTAACAGGTTCCCTTTAAAAAGTACCTAAACTTTTAAGAACCTTTATTTAAAAATGCTAGAAATGTCCTAAAAAGAATTTTTGTAATATACTTTCGAGGAATGGCCACCCAGGGCCGGCGCGTCCTATAGGCGGACTAGGCAGGCGCGTAGGGCGCCCCTTGGGAAGGGGCCCCGCCAGGAGTGCAGGACCTCTCATGCTGCTGCCGCCTGAACGCTCTATATAGAGCCTCATGCGGCTGCAATTGCCCCCACATGCGGCTGCAATTGCCCCCGAGTCCTTAGGGGCCCCGCAGCGCTGCCTGCTAGCTTATTTATTTACTTATCTTGCCTCTATGTAATTGCAGAAAAGCGCCGTAATCTCGCATGGTATGTAGTTGTACATGGTATGTATATCATGGTATGTAGTTGTAGGGAGAAAACGTGGCCTTACCACAATAAAGGGTACAGTCTGTATGAATAGGTCAGGGGTAGGCAACCTTTAGCTCCCAGCTGTTGTGAAACTACAACTCCCAGCATGCATAGTTGATCTGCTCTTCTAAGAACTTACACAGAAATGAATGGAGCATGCTGGGAATTGTATTTTCACAACAGCTGGGAGCCGAAGGTTGCTGATGCCTGGAATAGGTGGCTGACAAAAAAGCGGCAGGTCAAAGGGTGTGGTCAATAGGTGGAGTTAAGGGGGGGGGGCGAGAAAATTAGCTTTTGCCTAGGGTGGCAAAAATCCTTGCACCAGTCCTGTGGCCACCTGAACTTGCCTTCTCCTAGGCGCTGTCAAAATCACTACATTTGTACACCGCTGACATGTTGGTTCCACTGTATGTGGAGTGGGTGGGCAGGGAGCGCTGTGTACGAATCGCTGCGCCTGCCTGTACCCCCTGATCTTAGCTAATTCCTGGAACAGCGCTGATCAATGCACTACACCAGGATTTAGCTGAGCTGAGCGGGCTCCTGTCTGAGCCTGCTCTGAATAGCAGCACACTGTACAGGAAAGCTTTTGGCGGAGCGAAGCATTCTTATCTTTGAAGCGTTTTTCCACACCTGTCTAAAACTTCGCTGTACATGTCACATTTCTCCAACAAAATATTTACTTTTTGGTGGCAAAAACACGTAGTGAAATAAAAGGTTGGGCGACAGTGATGTTTGTCTCATTACAAAAGTACAGTGTATAGCTCCCATCACTTTACCAGGACATATCTGTAGCTCCTACTGAGTGACAGCAAGCAGAGATTTTGAAACCCCAGCAACTGTTACACAGATTAACATTTGTTTGCTAAAACTAGAATATCGATCTGAGCATTCTGAATGTAACTTTTTTGCTATTATTCAATATACAGCAGAAATTCAGATTCTGAGCAAAACATGACATTAAGCCGGGGCTGCCGTCATAGTCTTCTCTTTGAATGTCAGGCTGGGAACTTTACTGCCTGTTTTTGTCGTGTTAAATGTCGTCCTGATGAAGCTGAATAACACTGCGATCTGTCAGCTTCTCTGACTGCTACAGAACCTTCCACCAGGGCTTAGAGGTTAGACATCAAATGGCCCGTGCTGCTGCCACCTGGTTTCGGCGGTTTTTGGGGTGACAAAAACTCTTGAGCTTCTCCTTCTGAGGGAAAAATGATGACTGAACTCAAGACCTGCACACACTGTGTAGAGATAAGAGATGACATTTCTCAGTCTGTGCTCAGGCAACTGCCGTCTTCTCATATCCCCGACCTGATGGCAATTCTTTTCTTATAAGGGGCCTGTAACAGCTGAAGCAGTCCTTGTACGCCCGGCCATGTTACTGAGTATTATTACTGGAGGCAGAACTTACCATCCAGGACCCAGGGAAAGCTGGAGAACAACATCTATCCATCTATCTATCTCTAATTATCTCTATCTATCTATCTATCTATCTATCTATCTATTATATCTCTCTATCTAATTCTATCTATATATCTATCTATCCAACCATCTATTTATATCTATATATCTAATCTATCTAATTCTATCTATCTATCTATCTATCTGTCTGTCTGTCTGTCTGTCTGTCTGTCTGTCTATCTATCTATCTATCTATCCAACCAACCATCTATTTATATCTATATATCTAATCTATCTAATTCTATCTATCTATCCAACCATCTATTTATATCTATCTAATTCTATCTATCTATCTATCTATCTGTCTATCGATCTATCTATCTATCTATCTATCTGTCTGTCTGTCTGTCTATCTATCTATCTATCTATCTATCCAACCAACCATCTATTTATATCTATATATCTAATCTATCTATCTATTAAGCTATCTATCTATCTATCTATCTATCTATCTATCTATAACAGGAAAAAGCAGGCAGCACTCCGGACTTTGTGAAAAGAGCGTGGGATTTATTAACACCCAAACAACTGCAACGTTTCAGCTCGCCTCATTGGAGCCTTTGTCAAGCCCACGCTCTTTTCACAAAGTCCGGAGTGCTGCCTGCTTTTTCCTGTTATCTATTGCTGATCCCTGGTCCGGGACCCTACAGTGATTTGCACCTGGCATCATTAAGAGTGCTGCTGTTCATAACTCTTGTTTTTGTATCTATCTATCTATCTATCTATCTATCTATCTATCTATCCAACCATCTATTAATATCTATCTATGTATCTATCAATCCAACCATCTATATCTATCTATCCAACCAACCATCTATTTATTTATATCTATATATCTAATCTATCTATTAAGCTATCTAATATATATATATCTAATCTATCTATCTATCTATCTATCTATTATCTATCTATCTATCTATCTATCCAACCATCTATTTATATCTATCTATCTAATCTATATATCTAATCTATCTATTAATCTATCTAATCTATATATTCTTTCTTATCTATCTATCTATCTATCTATCTATCTATCTATCTATCTAATATCTATCATCTATCTATCTCATATCTACCATCTATCTATCTATCTCATCTATCTATCTATCTATCTATCTATCTATCTCATATCTATCATCTAGCTATCTCATATCTACCATCTATCTATCTCTCATATCTATCAATCTATCTATCTATCTATCTATCTATCTATCTATCTATCTATCTAATGTACATACACATTCAGATCATCATCTTGTTTCCAGACTGGGCCAGCTCATCTCTGTAGCTGTGAGTCGGACGTCCTGTTGGGTTGGTGTTGCCGCTCTTCTCATAGTCATACATATCCAGAGACCACTTTCAGAATGAGAACAGATAAACGACAGTGCCACCCCTACAATGTACATTATGTCAATGGTATAAAGGTCTGATGGAGGGATGGTCCATGTCTGAAGTATTCTAATAGGTAGTAACGTGTGGCGATGAAACTGATGCAGTTGGTGCTTATATGTCTCACTTCTTACTTCTATTTGATTTTTTTTTATTGAGGACTTGTAGACTTTTCCCCTAGAACATTTGCACAGCAGATCATTTCCACATGAAAATTAACCCATTATGTGGATGAGATTTGTACAAATCTTATTCCCTTTGCTGGTATCATAGTCCTCTGCCATTCTGTTACATGTGGACGAGTTGTTAGTTCTATAGCAGGAATATTCCATCTCCTCCCATTTTATTGGCAGTAAAATGACCTGCATCAATGATTACTCTTCCGGACCATGCCCTTAGCGGCCTGTATATGCCGGTGTACTTTTTTTTTTTTTTGCAGTGCTAAATGGTATGGTAGACTACTCTAATCCACACAAAAAGTACACACTAAAACAGGAATATCGAGTAGTATAAATTTCCAAGTGGTACCTTGGAACCGAACCCGATCACTTTCTGAAGTTATTATGCGAAGTCTCACGAGACTTCGCAAAGTAATAGCTTTGGCTCATCGGACTTACTGAGTCCTGCACTCTGCCCAAACAGCAGTTTATGTACAAATGGCGCCCCCTCCCTTCTGAACACTGACGCTTGCCCAAAAAGCTGTTTGCAACCACATTTGGGGTATTGCTGGGGGAAATTGCATAATAAATAATTTTTTCTTTCATTTCATTTTTCATTTTTACAACCCGATTCTAATAAATTCTATGAAGCACCTGTGGAGTTGCAACCCAGCTCTACTGAAGTGAATGAGGCTGAGCTGCAATACCACACACAACCTGTGAACAGGTCTGGCGCTGTTTTTTGTAGCAAGAAACTTTTTATAAGGGGCTGTGGTGCAGAAGTAGTGGGGCATTTGAAAGGCACTTTTCAAAAAATATTGGACAACCCCTTTAACCTCTGTTCTTCCCCCCTCTCCCCGCCACACATCTTAGGCTACTTTCACACTAGCGTTATTCTTTTCTGGCATAGAGTTCAATCCTAGGGGCTCAATACCAGAAAAGAACTGATCAGTTTTATCCTAATACATTCTGAATGGAGAGAAATCCGTTCAGGGTGTCTTTAGTTCAGTCACTAAACGTTTTTTGGACAGAGAAAATACCGCAGCATGCTGCGGTATTATCTCTCGCCAAAATTCACGAACACTTGCCAGAATGTCAGCATTATTTACAATGAAATGTATTAGTGCTGCATTGACTGATCCGTTCTTCCGGTCTGCGCATGCACAGACTTTTAAAAATGTAAAAAAATAATTAACGGATCCGTTTTTCCAGATAACAACCGGAGAGACGGATCCGTTATTGCAATGCATTTGTGAGCTGGATCCGCCTACAAATGTTGTCCGTTGCCTGCTGGATCCTCACAACGCAAGTGTGAAAGTATCCTTCTTAATTAGAAAGGAAATAAGACCTATTTTGTTGCACTGACCTAAACAAGATGAGTCTCAAGTGAACAAGATAACATTTTGGGTGTTCTCCCCACTAACTGTTCTCTCTGCTGTATCCATCAGTAAATTGAAAATAATGGAATAATATAGGCAATGTGTATCAATATAAGCCATGTTTTTCTAATCCTAGACAATCCCAGGGGTTGTCTTACTTCAGCAAGTGGCATTTATCATGTAGAGAAAGTTAATACAAGCCACTTACTAGTGTACTGTGATTGTCCATATTACTTCCTTTGCTGGCTGGATTTATTTTTCCATCACATTATACATGGCTTTTTTCCATGGTTATGACCACCCTTTAATCCAGTAGGGTGGTCGTAACGGCCACTGCTGATGGATTATAGGGTGGTCGTAACCATGGAAACGAGCCATGTATAATGTGATGGAAAAATGAATCCAGCCAGCAAAGGAAGTAATATGGAGAATGAAATGACATGACCCCTTTAAGGCTAAAGTCACACGACAGTGAAAAAACATAATTAAAAAAATGGCAAAATGGTCAGTTTTTAGAAGATATTTTTTTTTATTGGTGCCTTTCTGAGAAATGGAAGTTAAAACCAGTCCCCTTCATTTGCATGGGAGCTGTGGGTCTGTCAAAAAAGTGGTCTAGTTGTGAATAACTTCATAGACTACCATTGTTCTTAAAACCGATTGCCGATTACCATTGTTTTCACCGATTAAATGTGGTCTCAGAGTGCTTTTCAAATGGGCGCCTCCCACCAGGGACCTCTATAACGCGTCCCAGGTGTAGGAATGGCCGAGTGGTATAGCGTGGCCTAAAATGTCCCTTCTAGTGTAAGGGAGTGCCACGGTGTTCCTACCTGGATACGGTTGGACTCCACACGTTGGCTCCGAAGCAGACAAATAGGGGGGAATAGTTGAGGAATTTGAAGAGATAATTGAGTCCAGACCTTGTGATGAAGTTGAATAGCAGCTTTACTTTAATAAACTTTCATCAGACACAATCTTCCAACTTTGTGTTGGTCCCAGCAGGCTTTGGAAACTCTGGCAGGCAAACTCAACTCTGCTACATCTGTTGCTCTCTGGATCTGCTCTGCTGACATGCTTGCTGTATAACCTAACTTCTTCTTAATGCTGCAACTTTTCTCTGTGTAGTCTGTCTCTTAATTATGCCAGGGAACTCTCCTCCTTGCTCCTGAGACTTTAAGCTGTGGCCTCCACATCCAGCAGAGCTAAAAGTGCTCTGGCTGGCTTGGCCTGGGCACGTCCAGCAGAGACGTGCCTAGCACACCCTCATTCCCCTAGCACGGGGTAGGCTATACTGATTAGAACTTCTGCCCCACCCTTCCTGCAGGAAGTAGGACTCCCCCTCCTCTCTCCAGAGCAGGGTTAGAATGGAATGGTAAGTTCCATTCTATCTGCATACAGCTCTGCTGTGTTTTCTGCCACCTGCTGGTGAACCAGGCACATTACATGTGAACATAACAGTTGCATAACAAAATAGGATTGCACATTGTGGAGGACCTGGAATAAATACAGAAAAAGACGTTTTGTTAGCCTATTAGAGACAGTAGCAGGGTGAAGAAGTGGCAATGCCACTCTGGAGCGTTACACCTTCACGCGCAGCAGTTTTTGTTGCAGGAAACGTCTATGACTGAAAATCAGTTTCATTCATCTGAATGTATTCTGGAGAAATCTACGGGCTTCCCGCCAAAACATACCCTGTTTGGCGGTTATTTTTAGCCACTGAAAGGTCTGCAACAAATCTGCCGTGTGTGAAAGCATCCTAACATGATTAAGTGGAGGCACCAGTGGTGTCCGGAAAAGAGATCTGAACCTCGATGTGAAGGGGGAGGCCATAGAATCAGAAATAATAAGCGCACATTCTTTTTACCTTATTAATAACCTTACTGACAGTAACCAGTAATATTGTTGCAGTAATATTATTGCAGTATACTGGAAATGCGACCATTATCAGCTTTTACTGTAAGCAGCTGAGGTCTTGACAACTTATTCATTTCTATAGCCATCAGCAGGGTATTTAGCGCTTGTGATATGATCACTGTGAGCTCAGACTAGGAACTGGGTATGAATCGATACAGGTACCAGTATAATGAAGCTGACACAAGTCACTTGTCCATTCTAATGTACTTGTATGATGCCATTACTCTAATTCTAGGACTTTATACGTAGGCTGCTGGCCTTGGTCCACGTTATCGTTCTTCTAGGGTTTGGTGGGCAGTACCTTAGTATGTTACCTATAATGCCAAAATAATTTGAATTCTTTTGGACTTGCCTCCTCGCTCTCTTCCTATGGGCTCATTCAGACGGCCGTATGCTGTCTGCAAAAATGCTGATCCGTTTTTTTGTTTTTTGCGGATTAGATGGGGTCCTTTTCTTCCATTTCACAGCTCAGCAAAACAAATGAAACATGTCCTATACTTGTCAGTGAAAATCAGGACATGGCCCTATTGAAGTTTATGGGTCCGCAAAAAAACGGAATGCAATCCGTTTTTTTGCCGACATGCTGAACTGTCCACAAAAAAACAGATCCGCATTTTTGCGGACAGCATACGGCCGTCTGAATGAGCCCTAACACAACATACAGTCGGAAGAAGGAAAAACATGGGCAAGGGGCAGTGTAACTCCACTCCCATCTTGCCCGTTGACACCTTGTTATATACAGTAGATATATAGAATGTGTTTGGAAGCTGCATGATGCTTAGGCAGGGTGCTCGGTCTCCTTAAAGAGGACATTTCACCTGAAAATGCAAGTTAAAATAAAGATATACCCCTATTTGCCGGCCCCCGGTGGTGCTTATTCAGTTGTTCTTTCTTCACTATGTGCCCCCATTTGTCCGCGGTGCCCCCCGCAATATTTCCCGCCTTCCATGCTAATGAGCCACTCGGCTCAACTGGGCAGGCCTGCGAAAGTTCTCCCGGGCGTGTCTTTCTTCTCCCTGGCACGGAGCGCATCCAATCAGCGCGCTCCGCTCTTAGCCAGGGAGAAGAAGCTCCAGTTCTCGCGAGATTCACGAGAACTGGAGCGATTTCATCCATCCTGAGCCGGCGCCATCTTGGATTCCCGCGGCGAGCATTTTTTTAAATGTTGAGCCCCTTTCTCTGTACAGACTTGAGATTCTTTAGTAGAAGGCTCTGTATTTTCACTGCTTCCATCAGACAGCTCAGCTGATGGCTCCTTATCTCTGACCTTAAACACTTATTATAGCTGCATTCATATCGTACTGATAAAAATGTGGTTTAAATAACCTTTTAGTAATTTAGAGATAAGGGTTATTAGATGACCGACACAAAGTGAAAGTTAAAGTCCTGTAGACCTGATGTCCTATTATATCTTTGAATGTATTTGGTAGCTCCATTATGTAAGATATAATGTATAATGTTCCTCTAAATTGCCTGTGTTATGTTGGGAGTTGTAGTGCAACTACAAGGGAGCTAGCGTAGATTTAGACCGGCGGTAGATGCGCCTAAGTTATGTAGAGGCTGGTCTTACATGACCCCATTAGTTTTCTGTCCGATTCTTATAAGTATCTAACCAAGAAAGAGTGGCTTGTTTTCTTTCCCCCATTGACTTCCAGCTTTAGAACCACTTGCCCCTCCAGAAATTCTCCTTCCCCCCACCCACACGGAAGATCAGTTTAGTGACGCAAAATGACGTAATGTTACACAAAGCCCCAGACTGATGTGGCACACTAACCTATATAGCACTGTGCTCTGTGGAACATTTGATGAGAAAATTAACTAGTTTAACTGCAATCACAGCAGAAAAGCTGCAAATAAGACAAGAACAGGACAGCAGGGAGAAGACCATCATCACTGAATGCAACATCATCCAAATTATCTAGAGAAAATCTACCAGAATAAGCATGATGATGCCGCCTCATCTCTGTAGTGTCAGCTTGTTAAAGAAACCTGCAGGGCAATTGAGGATAATGCAGGCTGACTACAGAGCAAGGCACACTGACACTTGGGAGACAGGACAAGGACACTGATACGTGGCCAGGAGAACAATGACACAGATTCTTGGGGTACCAGACAATGATACATCGATACTTGCAGGAAAAGACAATGACAAACTGACACTTGGGGTACAGGACAAAGAAACACTGATATTTGGGGGTGTCAGGACAATGAGACAGATACTTTGGGGACAGTATAATGACATCCTGACACTTGACAGTGCAGGGTCACAGGGCATTGTTGTCACTGATTCCAGTATAGGATTTATTTTTTATTTTTATTTATGCCATTGTACATTGTATGCCTGTAATGTCACTGCCGATTGTACATAGTTAATTAGTAGAATTCTTCTGTAAGTACAGTGAGCCCAGGAGAGGGCGGTGGAGGATGGGAGCGGTAGTTTTGGCCCTGAGGGTGGTAGTAGAAATCACAGTGGCAGTCCTCTCTCTCTGGCTGTCCCTAGGGCTGTGCAGTGACTGCAAGGGTGAACCCTTTCTACCCGTTGGGTACACCCTCGTCATGGGGCGCCAGCCTAGTGGTAGTTGCCCTTGATGTTAAGGGTTTTAGCAGGGTGCGAGACAGGAGTTTGGAAACAGGTGCAGTTACCGGCCGATGGGAATAAAGTCAGTAACCACGCCAGTTGGTATCAATAAATAGGTCTAAAGTGCAGGATAGATGTTGTAGTACATCCAACAGTAGCAATGTATGTGATCACAGTGCAATTATTCCCAATAGCAACAAATGGACAGCAGGAATTGTGGAGGTTCTAGTACTCCTTCTCTCTGTCTCACTAAAGTCTCTGTGCAGAACCGTAGGCATGAGGTTCTTTGTAAATGTTTCTGTAATTCCCAGGCTGAGGGGTACAGATTTGGAGATATGGTTGACCAAACCGTCTCATAATGTGGAAGGATGCGTTAGCAATGTTCTCTCTCACAGCAGCAAAGTCTCTTTCTGCCACAAAAATGCACAATACCTTGCAGACTGACTCATGTGCATGGCCTTGTAGATTCTGAACCTTCTGATTTCCTTCCTCTGGATCACTTGATGGTATAGGTGCTTCCTTGGCTGTAGATATCCCAGAAATTAAGGTTCTCACAGCTCAGGCCTAACTCTGACCAGAATGCACAAGTAGGTCCTCACTGTAGCATGTGCTAGACTCTCACTACACTGACTAACCACCAGAGGGGCAGGTTCATGTCCTGGCAAGGGGATGAGCCAAGGTTGTTAACCCTTGCTTGTCCATACAGTACTATTAGGTGTGCAAGTACCAACTAATCAGTTTGACTTTTGGCTAGCCCTAACGGCATTATCCTGGCAATCCCCTAGTTTTCATCCTTTAGCAACAAGAGGTTAGGTAATACTCGTAGTTGGTGAAAAGGCAGAGGTCAGGGCAGACAGAGTTTGTGCAATTCTGCTAAACAGTCCGATGTCAGGGCAGACAGCAAAGGGTCATAATGGTAGACAGGCTAAGGTCAGGTCCGGCTGTCGGTATAATGTTTGATATACGGGCAAACAATCTAAATAGTACACCTTCACTAGTAAAAATAGGAACCAAAGCTCGGCAAGGAGTAAGAGGGAAGTCCGGCATTTATAGCAGAAGCAGATTAAAAATTAGAAGCAGCCGTGTAACTGCACACAGAAAAAGGAGAGAAGGGGAGTGGTGGTGAAGGCAAAAATGTAAGTAGTAGTTCAATGAATAATGTTCCTAATAGAAGTAGTGGGGCAGTTACCGACATGGGCGCAGATGTAACATCCACCAAGTCCTGGGTCCTCTTCTGTCATTCAAGATGCCCCCACTGCTTTGCAGACTATCTGATGCACAATGTTCACTGGTAGTCGAAGACATTTTCTACACGTCCAGCCATGCTCTTGGATTGAGAGCACTGCTCATGGTTAGAGATGAGCGAACACCTGGATGTTCGGGTTCGAGAGGTTCGGCCGAACTTCCGGAAAATGTCCGGGTTCGTGATCCGAACTCAACCCGAACTTCATCCCGAACCCGAACCCCATAGAAGTCAATGGGGACCCGAACTTTTGGGCACTAAAAAGCCTGTCAAAGACTCCCGGAAAGGGCTAGAGGGCTGCAAAAGGCAGCAAAATGTAGGTAAATCCCCTGCAAACAAATGTAGATAGGGAAATGAATTAAAATAAAATAAAATAAATAAAAATTAACCAATATCAATTGGAGAGAGGTCCCACAGCAAGGAATCATGCGTCATATCATCCACCACTGGAAAAGGCCACTCTCATTTATTTGGGACCAGCACCCAGACAGAGGATACAGGTCCCACAGCAAGGAATCATTCTTCATATCAACCACCACCGGAGAAGGCCACTCATGTATTTTGGACCAGCACCCAGACAGAGGATACAGGTCCCACAGCAAGGAATAAGGCGTCATATCAACCACCACCGGAGAAGGCCACTCATGTATTTTTGGACCAGCACCCAGACAGAGGATACAGGTCCCACAGCAAGGAATCATGCGCTCATATCAACCACCACCGGAGAAGGCCACTCTCATTTATTTTGGACCAGCACCCAGACAGAGGATACAGGTCCCACATCAAGGAATCATGCGTCATATCAACCCCCACCGGAGAAGGCCACTCTCATTTATTTTGGACCAGCACCCAGACAGAGGATACAGGTCCCACAGCAAGGAATCATGCGTCATATCAACCACCACCGGAGAAGGCCACTTCATTTATTTGGGACCAGCACCCAGACAGAGGATACAGGTCCCACAGCAAGGAATCATGCGTCATATCATCCACCACTGGAGAAGGCCACTCTCATTTATTTGGGACCAGCACCCAGACAGAGGATACAGGTCCCACAGCAAGGAATCATGCGTCATATCAACCACCACCGGAGAAGGCCACTCTCATGTATTTTGGACCAGCACCCAGACAGAGGAGAGAGGTCCCACAGCAAGGAATCATGCGCCATATCAACCACCACCGGAGAAGGCCACTCTCATTTATTTTGGACCAGCACCCAGACAGAGGAGATAGGTCCCACAGCAAGGAATCATGCGCTCATATCAACCCCCACCGGAGAAGGCCACTTCATTTATTTTGGACCAGCACCCAGACAGAGGAGATAGGTCCCACAGCAAGGAATCATGCGTCATATCAACCACCACCGGAGAAGGCCACTTCATTTATTTTGGACCAGCACTCCAGACAGAGGATACAGGTCCCACAGCAAGGAATCATGCGTCATATCAACCACCACCGGAGAAGGCCACTCTCATGTATTTCGGACCAGCACCCAGACAGAGGAGAGAGGTCCCACATCAAGGAATAAGGCGTCATATCAACCCCCACCGGAGAAGGCCACTCTCATTTATTTTGGACCAGCACCCAGACAGAGGAGATAGGTCCCACAGCAAGGAATCATGCCTCATATCAACCACCAACGGAGAAGGCCACTTCATTTATTTCGGCCCAGCACCCAGACAGAGGATACAGGTCCCACAGCAAGGAATCATGCATCATATCAACCACCACCGGAGAAGGCCACTCTCATGTATTTTGGACCAGCACCCAGACAGAGGAGAGAGGTCCCACAGCAAGGAATCATGCGTCATATCAACCACCACCGGAGAAGGCCACTCATTTATTTTGGACCAGCACCCAGACAGAGGATACAGGTCCCACAGCAAGGAATCATGCTTCATATCAACCACCACCGGAGAAGGCCACTTTCATGTATTTTTGGACCAGCACCCAGACAGAGGAGAGAGGTTTTCACAGCAGAGAATCATGCATTTAGATCACCCACCACAGGAGTAGGCCACCATTTAATGGGACCCCGGCAACCATGTCAGATGGCACAAACATCAGCTTCACATCACCCAGCACAAGAGAAGGCCACTTTGAGAGACTTTTGACCCTGCACCCAGGCGGAGGAGAGAGGTTTTCACAGCAGAGAATCAGGCATTTAGATCACCCACCACAGGAGTAGGCCACCATTTAATGGGACCCCGGCAACCATGTCAGATTGCACAAACATCAGCTTCACATCACCCAGCACAAGAGAAGGCCACTTTGAGAGACTTTGACCCTGCACCCAGACGGAGGAGAGAGGTCCCACAGCAGAGATTCAGGCATTTATATCAGCCAGCACAGGAGAAGGCCGCTTTAGTGACTTAGGCCTTAGCACCGACACAGAGGAGACAGGTCAGATAGCACAAGCATCAGTTTCACATCAACCACCACAGGAGAAGGGCACTTTTAGAGACTTTGACCCCTGCACCCAGAAAGAGGAGAGAGGTCCCACAGCAGAGATTCAGGCATTTATATCAGCCAGAACAGGAGAAGGCCGCTTTCAGTGACTTAGGCCTTAGCACCGACACAGAGGAGACAGGTCAGATAGCACAAGCATCAGTTTCACATCAACCACCACAGGAGAAGGGCACTTTTAGAGACTTTGACCCCTGCACCCAGAAAGAGGAGAGAGGTCCCACAGCAGAGATTCAGGCATTTATATCAGCCACCACAGGAGAAGGCCGCTTCAGTGACTTTGGCCCCTGCACCCACACACAAAGGAGACATGTCAGACAGCACAAGTATAACATTCATATCACCCAGCACAGGAGAAGGACACTTTCATGTACTTTTGGCCCCGGCACCCAGACAGACGGAAGGTTCATTCAACTCTGGGTTGCACCTCAAGATCCTACTTAATTTCAAAAATTGATTTTTCAATGAAGAAGTGGCCAGGAGTACAAGACAACATGGTTTAAGGCAGTTATTAAGGACTACTCTGCACAAGGGAGGGTCAGGTCTTGTGGGATCCATGCCTGGTTCATTTTTATAAACGTCAGCTTGTCCACGTTGGCTGCGGACAGGCGGCTGCGTTTGTCAGTAATGACGCCCTGCCGTGCTGAATACACGCTCAGATAAAACGCTGGCCGCCGGGCAGGCCAGCACCTCCAAGGCATAACATGCTAATTCTGGCCACGTGGACAATTTGGAAACCCAGAAGTTGAATGGGGCCGAACCATCCGTCAGTACGTGGAGTTGTGTGCAGATGTACTGTTCAACCATGTTAGTGAAATGTTGCCTCCTGCTAACACGCTCCGTATCAGGTGGTGGGGCAGTTAGCTGTGGCGTGGAGACAAAACTTTTCCACATTTCTGCCATGCTAACCCTGCCCTCAGAGGAGCTGGCCGTGACACTGCTGCGTGGGCGACCTCTAGCTCCTCCTCTGCCTTGGCCTTCCACCTGTTCCCCTGTGACAGTTGGGAATGCTCTCAGGAGCGCGTCTACCAGTGTGCGCTTGTACTCGCGCATCTTCCTATCACGCTCCAGTGCAGGAAGTAAAGTGGGCACATTGTCTTTGTACCGTGGATCCAGCAGGGTGGCCACCCAGTAGTCAGCACACGTTAAAATGTGGGCAACTCTGCTGTCGTTGCGCAGGCACTGCAGCATGTAATCGCTCATGTGTGCCAGGCTCCCCAGAGGTAAGGACAAGCTGTCCTCTGTGGGAGGCGATCGTCATCATCCTCTGTATCCCCCAGCCACGCACCAGGGATGTGCCTGCGCTGTGCTGGGTGCCACCCCGCTGTGAACCTGCTTCATCCTCATCCTCCTCCACCTCCTCATCCTCCTCGTCCTCCAGTAGTGGTCCCTGGCTGGCCACATTTGTACCTGCCCTCTGCTGTTGCAAAAACCTCCCTCTGAGCCACTTCTAACAGACTGGCCTGAAAGTGCTAAAAACGACCCGTCATCCTCCTCCTCCTCCTCCTGGCCCTGGCCCACCTCCTCTTCCATCATCGCCCTAAGCGCTTTCTCTAGGAGACATAGAATTGGTATCGTCACGCTGATAACAGTGGCATCGCCACTGGCCATGTTGGTGGCGCACTCTAAACAGCGCAACAGGGCACACAGGTCTCGCATGGAGGCCCAATCATTGGTGGTGAAGTGGTGCTGTTCCGCAGTGCGACTGACCCGTGCGTGCTGCAGCTGAAACTCCACTATGGCCTGCTGCTGCTCGCACAGTCTCTCCAGCATGTGCAAGGTGGAGTTCCACCGGTGGGCACGCCGCATATTAGGCGGTGAGCGGGAAGGCCGAAGTTCCGCTGTAGCGCTGACAGGCGAGCAGCGGCAGGATGTGAACGCCGGAAGCGCGCACAGACGGCCCGCACTTTATGCAGCAGCTCTGACATGTCTGGGTAGTTGTGAATGAACTTTTGCACCACCAAATTCAGCACATGCGCCAGGCAAGGGATGTGCGCCAAACCGGCTAGTCCCAGAGCTGCCACGAGATTTCGCCCATTATCGCACACCACCAGGCCGGGCTTGAGGCCCACCGGCAGCAACCACTGGTCGGTCTGTTGTTCAATACCCCGCCACAACTCCTGCGCGGTGTGGGGCCTGTCCCCCAAACATATGAGTTTCAGAATGGCCTGCTGACGTTACCCCGGGCTGTGCTGAAGTTGGTGGTGAAGGTGTGTGGCTGACTGGATGAGCTGGTGGAAGCAGAGGAGGAGGAGGAGGAAGCCGAGTAGGAGGAGGAGGCTACAGGAGGCAAAGAATGATGCCCTGTGATCCTTGGCGGCGGAAGGACGTGCGCCAAGGAACTCTCCGCCTGGGGCCCAGCCGCCACTACATTTACCCAGTGTGCAGTTAGGGAGATATAGCGTCCCTGGCCGTGCTTACTGGTCCACGTATCTGTGGTTAGGTGGACCTTGCCACAAATGGCGTTGCGCAGTGCACACTTGATTTTATCGGACACTTGCATGTGCAGGGAAGGCACGGCTGTCTTGGAGAAGTAGTGGCGGCTGGGAACCACATACTGGGGACAGCCATGGCCATCAGCTGTTTGAAGCTGTCTGTGTCCACCAGCCGGAATGACAGCATTTCAAAGGCCAGTAGTTTAGAAATGCTGGCATTCAGGCCAAGGGCTCGAGGGTGACTAGGTGGGAATTTGCGCTTCCTCTCAAAGGTTTGAGAGATGGAGAGCTGAACGCTGCTGTGTGAAATAGTGGAGACGCTAGGTGACGGTGGCGGTGGTGGTGTCGGTGGCACATCCTCTGTTTGCTGCTCGGCAGGTGGCAACATTCCTCTCGAGGCGGAAGCCGAGGCAGCAGCGGTAGAGGGAGCAGGGGGAGCCTGAGCGGGTTCCTTGTTTTTAAGGTGTGTACTCCACTGCAGTTCATGCTTTGCATGTAGATGCCTGATCATGCAGGTGGTGCCTCAGGTTAAGAACGCTAATGCCTCGCCTCAGGGTCTGATGGCACAGCGTGCAAACCACTCTGGTCTTGTCCTCAGCACATTGTTTGAAGAAGTGCCATGCCAGGGAACTCCTTGAAGATGCCTTTGGGGTGCTGGGTCCCTGTTGGCGCTGGCCAATAGCAGGCGAACTCTCTGGACGGCGGCTGTTCTGCTTTTGCCCCCTGCTCCTCTTTGGCTTCTGCTGTTGTCTCGGTCTCACCACTGCCTCTTCCTCTGAACTATTTAAGTCAGCGGCACGACCTTCAGTCCATGTGGGGTCTAAGACCTCATCGTCCTCTGCATCGTCTTCCACCCAGTCTTCCTCCCTGACCTCCTCCTGTTCAGTCTGCACACTGCAATAAGACGCGGCAGTGGGCACCTGTGTTTCGTCATCATCAGACACTCGGTCACTCTGCTGTGGTGGTATTCCCATGTCCTCATCATCTGGATACATAAGTGGTTGTGCGTCAGTGCATGGAATGTCTTCCACCGCTGGGGAAGGGATAGGTGGACGCCCCTGAAAACCGTGGGAGCAGAGTCTTCAAACAGAAGAAGAGACTGCTGCATAACTTGAGGCTCAGCCAGTTTCCTGATATGCATGGGGGTGATGTGACAGACTGATGGGCTTGGTTTTCAGGTGCCACCTGTGCGCTTCCGCAGAAGACTGGGCGGAAGACAATGTGGTGAACGTGCTGGAAGCACTGTCGGCCACCCAATCGACTAATGCCTGTACCTGCTCAGGCCTTACCATCCTCATAACGGCATTGGGCCCCACCAAATATCGCTGTAAATTCTGCCGGCTACTTGAGGGAGTTGTTTCACTACTTTGTGCGCCTGAGGCCGAACGGCCACGCCCTCTGCCAGCAACAGAGGCTCCACGGACACCACCACGACCGCGTCCTCGTCCCTTAATAGAATGTTTCTCATTGTTGCGATTCAACTCGCACCACAATAAAATATATTATTTTTTAGCCCCAAAATTCTCACACTGGAAGATATAATTCCTTTTTCCGGTATTAATTACAAGAACACTGCTGCTAATTGGACACCAGATTTTTTATAATGCTAGTTTTGGTACATAGATTCCCACACGGGAAATATAATTCCTTTTAGAGGAGTGAAAACGTGAGGCCTAGTTTTTCTGGTCTAACAAACACCAGATTGATTAAATTGGCCTTTTTTTCACCAAAATTACAACACTGGACAATAATGCCTTTTGGCGGTATTAATTACAAGAACACTGCTGCTAATTGGACACCAGATTTTTTATAATGCTAGTTTTGGTACATAGATTCCCACACGGGAAATATAATTCCTTTTTAGAGGAGTGAAAACGTGAGGCCTAGTTTTTCTGGTCTAACAAACACCAGATTGATTAAATTGGCCTTTTTTTCACCAAAATTACAACACTGGACAATAATGCCTTTTGGCGGTATTAATTACAAGAACACTGCTGCTAATTGGACACCAGATTTTTATAATGCTAGTTTTGGTACATAGATTCCCACACGGGAAATATAATTCCTTTTAGAGGAGTGAAAACGTGAGGCCTAGTTTTTCTGGTCTAACAAACACCAGATTGATTAAATTGGCCTTTTTTCACCAAAATTACAACACTGGACAATAATGCCTTTGGCGGTATTAATTACAAGAACACTGCTGCTAATTGGACACCAGATTTTTATAATGCATGTTTTGGTACATAGATCCTCACACGGGGAAATACGCTTTCACTCCTCTAAAAGCGAATTATATTTCCCTCGTGGAGATCTATAGTACCAAAACTAGCATTATAAAAATCTGGTGTCCAATTAGCAGCAGTGTTCTTGTAATTACTACCGCCAAAAGGCATTATTGTCCAGTGTTGTAATTCTGGTGAAAAAAGGCCAATTTAATCAATCTGGTGTTTGTTAGACCAGAAAAACTAGGCCTCACGTTTTCACTCCTCTAAAAAGGAATTATATTTCCGCGTGTGGGGAGCTATGTACCAAAACTAGCATTATAAAAATCTGGTGTCCAATTAGCAGCAGTGTTCTGGTAATTAATACCGCCAAAAGGCATTATTGTCCAGTGTTGTAATTCTGGTGAAAAAAAGGCCAATTTAATCAATCTGGTGTTTGTTAGACCAGAAAAACTAGGCCTCACGTTTTCACTCCTCTAAAAAGGAATTATGAGGCCTAGTTTTTCTGGTCTAACAAAAGGTGTAGATTTTTAACTTCTTTGGAGCTTTGGTTTACACTCTGTGGCAGCAAGTGCTGGCGCACCACAAGTCCCAAAATGGCCACCGCCGGTCAGCCCAGTTACATGTGCCAGTAAAAATCGCTCTGGCCAGTCTCAACAAAATAGTGACTTTCAGTGAACAGCTCAGCTGAGTTGTTCTGATGCACAGGTGTAGAAAGGTAGATCATTCAATCACTTCTTTATCCCTGCCTATCTCACCCTCACAGAAGCTGCATCCTCTCCTACACTAGTCAGAGCAGTGTGACGCAGCGGCGCCACGTGACTCCAGCTTAAATAGAGGCTGGGTCACATGTTGCACTTAGTTAATCACAGCCATGCCATTAGTAGGCATGGCTGTGATGGGCTCTTAGGGCAAGAAGTAAAACGCTAGCTGATTGGCTGCTGTGCAGCCCTTCAGAAAGCGGGAAGTAATCGACGAACACCGGACCCGAACCCGAACTTTTTTGAAAATGTCCGGGTTCGGGTCCGTGTCACGGACACCCCAAAATTCGGTACGGACCCGAACAATTTTCGAACTGTTCGCTCAACACTACTCATGGTGTTCTGTTTGTTCCCCACTTCATGTGAATTTTTTTTCTTGAACCAGAGGGCTGCTATAAGATTACCGGCTCTCTACTAATCAAGTTTATTTTATAAATCTCAGTATAACCTCACAAATGTTTCATTTGCTACATCTTGTAAATCCTGACTCCATTCATTTCCCAAAAAAGTTCATTCTCTGCCAAAGACATATAAGAAGATAAGTGGTTTTCCCTTTAAATTTTTCTTTTTATAACTAAATCTCCATTGTGATCCACTTCTTTTACTTTGTCATTTTAGAAAGCCACCAGTCAACTGAGATGCCAAGAAACGCAATACTACAATGAAAAGGAGAAAGACTGCTGTTTCAGATGTCCTCAAGGTTAGTCCTAAATGTGGCAGGTTACTCCAAAATGAATACAGTGAAATCTGGGTAAGGCCTCATGCACACGACCGTTGTTTGATTCCGTGTCCATTGCTCCGTTTTTCGTGATTTTATGCAGACCCATTGGTTTTCAATGGGTCCGTGGAAAACTCGGAAAATGCACCGTTTGTCCTCCGCGTCAGTGATTCCAGTCCGTCAAAAAAATATAACCTGTCCTATTCTTGTCCATGAAAAACGGTTCACGGACCCATTCAAGTCAATGGGACCGTGAAAAAATGCGGATGGCCATCCGTGTTCCGTGTCCGTTTTTTTTGCGGATCCCTTGGCAGGCACTTGGCAAAAATTGTCAGCCTGTCTTTTGGTAAAATCTTTTGGGTCATGTCCGCTAAAAAAAAAAACGGAAACACAAAGGAAGGCAAAAACGGACACGGATCACTGAACGGAACCCCTTTTTGAGGACAGCATAAAAAAAACAGTCGTGTGCATGAGGCCTTAGTGGCACAACCCTGAGAGATTTGCCAGAGGCTACTTAAAGCTCCTGGACCCCAATGTAAAGTTTCTAATACTGCCCACCTCCCCCAACCACCAGGTGCCATTCTTATATCTTATGTAGTTGAGGAAGCTCTGAGCCAAAGTTCCTTTGCACCTCCTATAGCTATATCCTTGTAGGGATGGGTTCTGTGATGAACACCTTGCTCTTGTCACTCAGCTAGTGGAGGGTCACTTACTGTGTTGCATACAGTGCTATCTGTGTCCACCTCATTCGTTATGACTTTTGTGCATCGATCCAATTGATTAGGTCCTTTGATTCCTTTCTGTCCTCCCCAAAGACTTAAGGTGGATTTATACTGCCTGATAGTCAGACAGATTATTGGGAACAAACCTTCCTGCGAATGCTCATTCTCAAAAGTCTGCCTGTCTAAATGTGCCGCTGATCACGCAATGAAGGTGCAAAATGTTCGTTCATCAGGTGATCCTGTCTTATGTGCTTTCTTCCCGACAATCGGCTGTACATCGGAGCCTCTAAGCCGGCCCTTAGCCCTGGGTGTGATGTCTCATGAATGTCTCCCTTTGTCATTACCAGGTCTTGTGACGCACTCTACTTGTGTTAAAGACATTAAAAACGAATGCGTGATGTGTACTGGACCCAATGAGTTCATTGACAGGTCCTGGAATCCTCCAACATGTTCGGCTTGTAAATTGTGCAGGAAAGGTAAATGACTGTGTCTTAAGAATGTAATATTCATTCTGTAATTAATACAGCAGGTAGGGATGGGCACTGGCATGGTGTCAGTATAGGGACCATCTGAACACCGGGGTCCTATACGGCAGTTTCGTTGCTAGAAGTACGCCAATGTCATTGTTAGGCAGCACGTCCCTAGTAACCAGTCTGTCCCAGATAGGTCATGGCTAATTTGGATCATTCAATATAGGCAACTACATAATTCTCCTACAATTCCAGTTGGACAGCCACCTAAAATGGAGTGTGGGGGCACTTCCTGATCATTTCCTCCAATTAACAATGCTAACAGCGATCTTTGAGCCATTGGTCTCTTCTTGGTCCCATTGGGGCATCAGATATGTACAATAGAGGGAGCCCATGCAAGGCCTGTGCAAAATGGCACCTCAGTTTTACAAGAAGAATTTGCCAGAAGTCGGTGCTATCCTCTTCTCTTACAGATGATGAGAACGGGCTTAGGGGGTAACAAGCTGTTTTTCCTCATGCCTGGATGTTGGTTGTGATAACTGGAAGCAGCATCGGCGGAGGGCTTTGCGATGGAGGACCCTCTGCTTAATATACACTGCTGGTTATAAATGTGAACTATTTCTACAGCAGGACCAATCATAACTAAGTTGATAGTAAACTTAACAAGTGCAAGCAGTGCCAGGCGCAGCTGCCAATCAAATGGAATCATGTGATGAATCAGAAGGGCATAGAGGCACGTGAAAACAGTTCTGTCACTTTTGAAATCACTAGTCAGACTAGTACCATGTACAAAGCTGGGCACCTGTGCAAAAAATAAAATAAAATTGTCTGGTTTGTATGGCAGGTTCAAAGGCGGGCAACCAAAGTAATAAATGGCCGGAGTCCCACAAAGATGATCAAATTTAGGGTCATTAAGATCGCAAAAAGATGGCTGATGGGAGATCTAATAACTATGTATAAACTATGTATAAATATATCAAAAGTCTGTCTCGTGATATATTTCAGCTGAGGACTGTATCTTCAAGAGAAGAGTATTTTCTTTGCCTAAGGCCTCATGCACACGACCGTTGTTTGATTCCGTGTCCGTTTCTCGTGATTTTCTGCGGACCCATTGGTTTTCAATGGGTCCGTGGAAAACTCAGCAAATGCACCGTTTGTCCTCCACGTCCGTGATTCCAGTCCGTCAAAAAAAAATATAACCTGTCCTATTCTTGTCCGTGAAAAACGGTTCACGGACCCATTCAAGTCAATAGAACCGTGAAAAAAATGCAGATGGCCATCCGTGTGTCATCCGCGTTCCGAGTCCGTGTTTTTTGCGGATCCCTTGGCAGGCACTTGGCAAAAATTGTCAGCCTGTCTTTTGGTAAAATCTTGTCCGCTAAAAAAAACGGAAGACACACGGAAACACAACGGAAGGCAAAAACGGACACGGATCACTGAACAACGGAACCCCTTTTTGCGGACAGCATAAAAAAACGGTCGTGTGCATCAGGCCTAAAGGAAATAAAGTTTCTACACCAACATAGAAGAGGATTCTTTACTGTAAGAGCAGTGAGACTATGGAACTTTCAATTGCCATGGAGAATATGAAATTGCCCTGGATGCCTTTCTTCAGTGTAATAACTAATAACATGGAATAATGGAATAGTTACTAGACTTCTGGAGTTGGGTTGTTGATCCAGGGAGTTACTCCGATTGCCAGGAAGCGTTTTTTCCCTCAAAAATGTAAAAAATTTGCTTCAACTTCAATGGAGGTTTTGCCTTTGTCTGGATTAACATTGCACAATAATAGGTCAAATGGGGTGGATTTATGTCTTTTTTTCATCCCAACAAACTATGGGGATCATTTATTATCCAGAAATAAGCCTAAACTGGGCGTATTTCAAGCGCAGATGGCAGCGCAACGATTATTGCACCGCTATCTGCGACTTTTTCCCGCTCATGTGGGCGTGGTGTGGGCAGGGAAGGGGACAGGCCAGCAGTCCCCTCTATTTCATCATTTTCTATGTATGGTTTAGGGTGGGTTCACCCTAGCGTTAGGGATTCAGTTATAACATGGTTATAACGGAAAATAACGGAATGCACAGACAGAATGCAAAACGGAAGGTTTTAAAGGCTTCCGTTTTGCATTCTGTCATAATAGAAGTCTATGGGCAAAAGAACGGATCCGTCCTTGCGTCTTAGGGATTCCGTTATGTTTGGTTATAACCACGTTATAACAGATGGCCATAACGGAAACCATAATGCTAGTGTGAACCCACCCTTAGGCGTCTAAATGTAAGAGAGCAAGGAAGCTGTCTTACATTTAGAAGCGACGCTGGATTTGCTGAAGTTATGGAAAGGCCTGTGCGCCTCTTCATAACTTCAGCAGATCCACCGCCAGCTTAGGGGTTTATTAATAAATGACTCCCTATGTTACTAGCTCACAGCAGTCCGTACTATGTATGTATCAGAGCAGCTTTGATAGCAGACAGTGGGGTAACGGGGAACAGTAAGAAAATAAAAAATGGTGATCTGGACTCCTTATGTGCAGAAGTACTTATCTATTCCTGCAGATAATGGTCCTAGATCCTGGTGACAATTTCCCTTTAAAGAAACTGTACCATAGTTCTATAGAAATATTGATTATATTCACAATTCAATTTTTAACATCTATGGCCGCCAGTCCGTTAGTTACTTAGACCTAATACATGAATCACAGAATTATTAATAAGCAGATATATATTCAGAAAGAGACAGATTCTACCCGTAATGAAACCCGAATGCAGCAAGGAAATTCTAAGTTGTCTATTTATATCTGAACAGTCGCAGCTACAGATGAGTCACGGGGGTCACTATTAGTGGCAGCTTTCAGGGTTTGGTTCGGATTTCAGTTCATCTCTTGGTATAAATCAAGAAAAAAGAGCTTCTGACACAAAGGGTCTACCCGCAGGATGATCACTCAAATATGGTTTCATTATTGTCGACAGTACGTCCCCGTTTACACCGGGTGATGTGTTTGTGACAAATGATAATTTTAACGTCCACATAAAACATGCGATCAGCTGAAATACGAGACGATCGGCACAACTGCTTACATGGGACAGTGATTGGGAATGAGCATATGAATTAGGGGAATCATTGACCTGTGTCAATGGGCCGGACAAAGAGGATAATATAGACTGGAATATTGTAACAACCCCTCAGGGCAGCCCTTTAGCTTCTGGATTTAAAACAAAGGATGTTTCCATTAGGGGGCACTCACGCGGCCGCTATCCGTGTTTTGCGGACTTGTAGCTTGTGGACCGCAAAACAGTTAGGCCCCTTTCACACGGGCGAGTTTTCCACGCAGGTGCAATGCGTGAGGAGGACACATTGCACCCGCACTGAATCCGGACCCATTCATTTCTATGGGGCTGTGCACATGAGCGGTGATTTTCACGCATCACTTCTGCGTTGCGTGAAAATCGCAGCATGCTCTATATTGTGCGTTTTTCACGCAACGCAGGCCCCATAGAAGTGTGGATGCAGTGCGATTTTCCCGCATGGTTGCTTAGCAACGGGACCAGATCTTTATTATTTTCCCTTATAACATGGTTATAAGGGAAAATAATAGCATTCTTAATAAAGAATGCTTAGTAAAATGAAGATGAAGGGGTTAAAAATAATAAAAGTTAACTTACCTTAGCCACTTGATCGCGTAGTTACGATCTGTCTTCTCTTTTCCAGCATCAGCTAAGAACTAAAGGACCTGTGATGACGTCACATCACATGGTCCAATCACATGGTCCATCACCATGGTAAGATGGACCATGTGATTGGACCATGTGATGTGACGTCATCACAGGTCCTTTAGTTCTTAGCTGATGCTGGAAAAGAGAGGACAGATCGCGACTACGCGATCAAGTGGCTAAGGTAAGTTAATTTTTATTATTTTTAACCCCTTCCTCTTCATTTTACTAAGCATTCTTTATTAAGAATGCTATTATTTTCCCTTATAACCATGTTATAAGGGAAAATAATAAATTCTCCAGAATACTCTACCCGAAACCGGACTTCAGTGATGAAGTTCGGCTTCGGGTCTGGGTACCAAACATGCCGATTTTTCACACGCGCGTGCAAAACGCATTACAAATGTTTGCACCCGCGCGGAAAAATCGCGCATATTCCCGCAACGCACCCGCCTCTTATCCGGGCGTCAAACATGAGGCCCGTGTGAAAGAGGCCTTAGGGCCCCCTTAACTGACAGCAAGTAGAGATTTTGAAGATAATGAATAATTGAACTACAAAGTATATTAGAAAGTTTCAGATTATTTCATTACACATATTATATATGCTTATACTAAATAGGGCTGGAAGAGTCTCAGTGGCCTTACCAGGGGTAAAGAGAGGATCTAGTTATTGAGGCGAAAGGCGCGTGCCGATAAGTATTTTCTATAGGGTGTAATACATGTATATGGAATTTCCAATAATTTTGCGTCATGGGCACAAGGTGATAAAGTATTCATTTTCTCTCTCCAGAATCTTTTCTTGTAGAGGTCCAGAGCTGCTCTCTTTTCACGCCAGCGATCTGCGAGTGTAGACCTGGCTACTACTGTCGTACACCTGTGGAAAACTCATGTGCCCGCTGCAATCTCTTCAAACGGTGCCCACCAGGACATGGCGTAAAGCAAAAAGGTACCAAGCTGTTTGATAACTGCCCCACTATTACTACTAATAAATTACTAAAGAGGCAGAGGTTGCTGCCTCACTGGAGTCTGAAAAATGATGTACCCTATATACTATATGTGAAATCAAATCATGGACTTTATATGTATAAACATTTACAGGCTCCCCTAAAAAGGACACAGAATGTGAAGCTTGTCCCAGTGGGACTTTCTCCGATGTGGACTCAGCCACAGAAACATGTAAACCGCATACAGAGTGAGTCTTGTCATGTGTATTAGGGTCACTGTGGCCTCATATGATTGAATGCTGCATTGGGCTGCTGTGGGGTACAGTGAAGAGATGGTGTACTCAGGTTACCCCATGATCAGTATAGGCCTGCACATGGCTCTTCATCTCTGCAGCCTCCACAATTTAAGGAAAAAAATAGGAAAACAAATCGAAAGTGGTATGGTGGGATAATGGCACCCCAGATAGGCCTCATATGGCTTACACGAGGACATTATGGTCTACATGGTTGGTATGAATCAGTGGCATAGCTGGGGAAGGGAGGCACTATTGGAGCATGGTCCCTTGTTCCCAGAGGGACGTCAACATGCCACCTTGCCTCGGCCAAGGTATTTTATAAAGGCCTTGGGCAGTGAAGTAAACATTTGCTCCAGGTAAAGGAAAGTCTAACCATGGCTCTGGTATAAATGCCCTGTATCCAGGGGTGAAATTACAATTTTTAACAACAGGTTTCCTACTCAACGGCGGACACATGGCGTCACGACACATGGTTCATACATAACATGGTTCTCTGATCCAGTTGTAATTTTAACATCCGGATCTAGAGAACTCAAGGCGACTGGCTGAATCCCATGCCTGCCTGTATCGGCAGTGCATCTGATGTTAGGTATACAAATACCAATACAGCAGAATAACCTGGATGAATGTAGTTAAATAGCATCTCCACCTAGAATCAAAATTTCCCTTGAAGGGGAAATCTATTTACTCATCCAATGATCGATCCCATGCTAATTTGGCCTACAATGGACAATGCACAGTATGGGGGAGCAGCCATATTGGTTGTCACCCGGGTTTCCCAGATAGAACAGATGCATAGCATTTTGAACAGCATGATATATACAGATGTCCTGAGACTTATATTTACTGTGGATTTGTTCTGTCTGGATTCTACTTATTGATTCTTTATTTCTTAATTTCTTTTTAGTTGTGTGAAATTAAGTCAAGTGACCGTTCGGAGGGGCACTGCTACAACTGATACTGTGTGTAAGGGACCTAAAGATCCAGAGCTCAACTCAAAAGAGAGCAACACTACTTCCAACACCACGGTCCGTCACATCACCACCCCTGACATTACAACCTCTGGGCCATTCACTAGAACATCCAATGGTGGCACACTTGAGCCAGGTACTTACTGTTCACACACATGGTATTCATTTTGTAGAATAGCTTCTGGGACAGCTGGGTGACAACAAATATGGCAACCACCACGGGAAGCTATATTTTTAAAGGAATGTGTCATCAGAAAATGACCTACTGTTTAAAACATGTTTTTACATTTTTAAATAATTTTTGGTGGTTATTTTTAATTTTGCATGTCAATATTTATACTTAAACAACATAAACTCGTGCAATTTTTGCAATGACCACTAGGCCTAATTAAAGGTGCCACTTCTTGGTCTGTAAAGATCACTTTAGTTACAAGTTACTAGTTTAGTAACAAGACCATATGAATGGATTCATTTCAAAGGGGCAGCAAAAGATGTTGTCCACATTCGTAGTTCCGTTCTGCAGCCCCGTGAAAATATAGAGCATTACCTATTCTTGTCCGCAGGAATAGTTATTTTCTATATAGCGACATCACCGTGTGTTTCTCAAAATGCAAAAAACACAGCTGGTATCTGTGTTTTGCAGATCCACAATTTGTGGACTGCAAAACACGGCACGGTCATGTGAATGTAGCCTTACAGGCAGCTTTAGAATGATTAATAGAACCTCTGTGTATAGATAACACAGGATCCACCATTCACAACAGGTGATTGTCAAAGCTGTCCCATATAAGTCAATGAGGTCCCCTCCTGACCATTGTGTCTATTGCCCATGATCATGTTCAGGAAATATTAAAAAAAGTAATTGGAAAATAAAAACATTACAAAAAAGGACATGTGCTATCTGAGCAGAAAATAATGTTGGTGACACATTCCCTTTAAATGGGATGGACGAACTTGATGATAATGGGGTCTGCCGAGTTTCAATTAGGAAATCCAGCATTTTAAGCGGCAAAATGTTTGCACAAGTAAGCCTAAAAAGGTAAAAAGCTCTATTTTGTAATTTCTTGAAGCCAAAATTCTGTAGTGCAGGGCTGGATAAATTCACCCCACCATCTCTACTTAAGGCAACACACTTACACTCCACCAGGCTGTCTCTCTCCTCTGGCAACGAGCTTCTGATGTTGCACCAAAGTTCCATGATTAACGACAGTTCTAGAGTCTACCTGACAATGACAGAAATAAAGATGGTTTTGATGCTTAAATAGCCTATGGCTTCTCTTTCAGTTGTGCTCACTACACCCAGGTGTGACCACAGGCTGAGTATTTCCACACAGCTCACATACACACTCTGCACAGTCCAACTGACTTTACACATTCCATTATACTACAACCATTTCTAACTTCAGGAAGCAAGTTAATTTGTTCCTTCTGATCTGGTTAACCATAGGTCCACTGAATGCTCGCCAGGTGTAAGGACTAAGCGGTCCAAGTCAACCACCAATGATTAATGTTCCCCTTCTGCTGTGCGTGTTAGATAGATGAGTGTCACTCACCTCTACTTGCTAGCTAACTAACACAAAGGATACGAAAGGTCCTCTCTCTACAACCAGTGGCTTAGTACTCTCTCTATCAGTAGTTCTCATTGGTAAATCTATTTATGATTCAGGAAAATAAATCTGATTCAATCCAGCGTTGTGGCATACATGCCCGTTTACCTCCTACTAGCTAACATTATACAGTCCAGTATCACAATGTATATAGTGGGGCAGACTTATTATTGACAATGCGCCAATTTTCTTGGCTCCTGTCCGACACAAGGTGAAAAGAAGGTGTAGTCTAAATGCAAATACATGCAGCAAAATTTTGTGCATTTATGGAGTTAAACTGTGCCAACTTATAGGTAGCGAATGCTAGACAGTTTTTGGTGCACAGATGGAATTTTAGTGTAAATCTGGAGCAGGATTTATATTCTTAGGAACAAAATAAATGCAGTAAGTCAGCCCCCCTGCTCCATTGAAACAAACAAGACATCAGTGAAGGGAAGACATATCCCGGGTAGGAACAGGAACAACCATAGTTTCCCAAAAGAAATAAAAAAATCTTCCAGCATGTGATAAAATCCAATAAATTATTGTCACATCGATAAAAACATTTAAAAAAAGAACTCCAGCCAAGAGATGCTAGTGTTTTGAACAGGTGAATACATGTTCTTAGTCATAACTTAAGAATATATATTAACCTGTCTCGAAATGCAGAAGCATCTTTTGGCTAAACATTTTTTATTTTTTTATTAATGTGATAATAAGCTTTTGGATTTTATCACGTGCTGGAAGATTTTGTTTTGGAAACGATATTCATATTCTTAGACAATGCAAAGTGCGACACTATTAGTAAATCTGCCCCAGTGTGTTCCACATCCATTACCGTGCAGTGTCAAACATATTGACAGCACCTGACAGCACATTCTGTCTGGCCTACACAGATGTTACTCCGTTTTCCAGGCCACCTGTGACATGACTACTTGCTGTATACTTCTCACCTATGGCTTTAGTATAAAGGGCGTTCAACCCACATTGGTTCATACATTACATATACATCGCTCGCGTCTCACAGTGGCTTAAAGGCTCATTATATGATGTATAAAACGCAGTATAAAAAAGTGCTCCATATTCACATAAGTTAGCATTTAGAATGATTTTTATTGGATTTTTCAATTATAACAGACATGAAATTTAGAAAATAATAAAAATAAAATTAATGATAATGTAGTTGAATCAATAACAGTATATCTGAGTCCTGAGGTCGCATTCCTTTTGTTGCGATTCTGGACTTATATTATTAGTTTACAACGTTAGAAAATAGGTTAAACAAAGCAAAGTATTTGTTATTAACACCTATAAAGTTGCATTCAAAATAGTTATTTAAAGTTAAATGAAACAAAACATTTATATAGCATAAACAATATAGGTTATTATAATTCGCATTGTCTTTTTCTGCCTGACAGAGTGGAAATGGCGATTTTCTGTTTCATAATTGCTTGTAGAGAGCGAGTGTTGATGCTTTTCCTCGTTTTCTTTCTTCTATGGTATCTTCTGGGTGGTTTTCTGTATTTCTCTTCTTATTCCTTCTCTACATTTAGCAAATCACATAAGAATCGCATTGCTGGCATTCTGTACAGCAGTCACATAACAGTTCAACTTTGGAGGTATTTCTTCTGTAACAGGGTCATCGCTAACCCGCAGCAATAGAATAGTAAGTGTTAACCCATAAAACAATACATTTTCTTGTAAGAAGGGTTGTGGGCATTTCAACCCTTCTACACCTTGGTCTCCGAGTCCTTACCACATAAAGAGTAGCATGTTGTCTAGTTTGTTAATGTATTATAATATCTGATGTATTATATCATAGATCAAAAGACAAGGTTCTTCAATTTTCTAGTAAAGTGTCACTGGAGAACATGTTCAATGTTTTGCAGGAGAATGGAGCATCGTATATGTGATGGCCACCATCATCTGTGTCATCTCTCTGCTCATCGCCTTTTTCCTGTCCTGGAAGCAGAATATCTGCCACCTCAAGCTCTGGAGTAGGTATCTATCCATGGAGGACTAGATCAGGGTGCCCAACCGTCCAGCAATTTCTGGGCAGTCCGTAAAAATAGGCAACTTTTGAAAAAAAAAATTGATGTGTCCGTGATTTTTTGAGGCTGATGGCACTTGTTTTAGTGCTAATTATCATAATTTTACAGCTCACAGTAAATGTTGGTAATGAGTTCTCATCAGGACATTGAGCTATAGACCTGTATTACTTATAGTTTTTATCATTCATTATGGTTTTCAAATTTATCTGTAAAAATATTGTCTGTCTGTGATTTTGGGATAAGTTGTCCAGAAAGAAGAAAAATTCTGATTGGCAACACTGGACTAGATAACGGGGAAAACTGAACAGTGTAGGGAACAGGAGGTGTCATCCAGAAAAACTAAACATTTTTCAACCCTTTCCAGCAGTTAGACTTTGATTGTTTTCACTCACATCAGTCGCTGTTACTGATAAGGCTCAAATCTAAATTCCGTAATAACCTATCAGTATGTTTTTGGAGAATGTGATGAAACCCAGGGAGGACATACAATCTCCCTAGTTTGGAGCAGAATCCAGGTGCCATTGGTCCAAATCAACTCTACTTACCACTAAGCCACTGTGCTCCCTAAATACCATTTTTTAAATACACCTTTTGTGCTTTTTTTCTAGATTTTATCCAACCTGAGCTTCTTAGGGTGAGTATATTTCATAGGGCTGATATCTCATAATGTGTGTTAGGCCTCTTTCACACTAGCGTTGTTAGGATCCGGCGTGCACTTCCGTCGCCGGAAATGCCCGCCGGATCCGTAACAACGCAACTGACCTGAAAGCATTTGAAGACTGATCAGTCTTCAAAATGCTTTCAGTGTTACTATTGCAGCCAGGACGCTATTAAAGTCCTGGTTGCCATAGTAGTAGTGGGGAGCAGGGGAGCAGTATACTTACAGTCCGTGCGGCTCCCGGGGTGCTCCAGAATGACGTCAGAGCGCCCCATGCGCATGGATCACGTGATCCATGCGCATGGGGCGCCCTGACGTCACTCTGGAGCGCCCCAGGAGCCGCACGGACTGTAAGTATACTGCTCCCCCACTCCCCACTACACTTGACCACGGCAGCCGGGACTTTAGCGTTCTGGCTGCCATGGTAACCATTCAGAAAAAGCTAAACGTCAGAACCGGCGATGCGCCGAAACGACGTTTAGCTTAAGGCCGGATACGGATTAATGCCTTTCAATGGGCATTAATTCCGGATCCGGCCTTGCGGCAAGTGTTCAGGATTTTTGGCCGGAGCAAAAAGCGCAGCATGCTGCGGTATTTTCTCCGGCCAAAAAACGTTCCGGTCCTGAACTGAAGACATTCTGATGCATCCTGAACGGATTTCTCTCTATTCAGAATGCATGGGGATGATCCTGATCAGGATTTTTCCGGCATAGAGCCCCGATGACGGAACTCTATGCCGGAAAACAAAAACGCAAGTGTGAAAGAGCCCTTATACTGTGCTGTGTCTAGTGCTGCCATTGGATTCAAAAGACACCAGACTCCACCGCCCTCTGACCCTGTAGCACACACAATACAGTATGCTAGTTTTGTCAGGAGTGTACCTTTAACATTTTTTTAGTGTCCAGTGGAGAGGGCCTAAACTAAGCTTTTATTCTGCGGCCCTAGGATTCCATGTCCTGCTCCTGGGTTTATGGACAATTTTGCTAGAGGAACACAGGCTCCCATTACCATTACACTTCAACATCTAATTTTAGATCTGTTAAGATTTTCATAATTATTGTCTCACATTAGTATGGAGTAATACAGTATTTTCTCCCTGGGTTGTGCAGAGGACAGTGATAACAAACATGGAAGGCAATAATGAGGAGGAACTACAGAGAAGGGAGAATATAACTCCCACGACCTACCAAAGGACAGAAAATACACAGAATGACTGGACAATGGAGAACAAACATGAAATACAGCAAGGAGGAGACCAAATGAACAACCGGATTGGTGAGATCTAACGATCTGTCTGTCTCATACCAATCTCATGTACGTTTATCTCATATCTACAGGATTCATCTTTTTTATCTCCTTTTTTCATCTCTAGAAAAGATCTACATCATGAATGCTGACACTGTCCTTGTGGGCTCCATATCCGACACTTCTACTCGCCGGAGATCAGCAACAACAGAATGTGACTGTCACGAAAGTCTGTCACTGGTGTCGCATTACCCAGAGCAGGAATCCAGCAAGTTGTCCGCAAATAACCTTATGATATCTATAGAAGAGGAAGAGAGAGAGTCCTCTGCAGCAAAGGCCTTACTTGACGTGTAAGGCTGCTACCAGACTGCCCGACATTGGCTATACTCTACGTTTATAAAGAGATGGCAGAAATCGTCTGGTCACCCACAGAAGCCGTGACTCAGCCATCAGAACGCGAATCAGATTACAATGGTCATAGACTTTCACAATGAACATATGAGTGGTGACCATGAGCTGTCAGATACCTACATGTGTTCCACATGGATCAATGATCTCAGACCCCAGAGTCCTGTTAAGAATTAACCATGACATGCGGAAGAGGTGGACCATTCAGTATTGTCATATGTTGTACCATGTGGTGACACAAACACAGAGGACACCATCTTCATTGAAAAAAACATGAAAAACTGATTGTATGTGTCTTCGGACTGTACCTTGTGAAAGTTGTGTGTGTCACTGTTTCTGTATAGTTTCAACATGGAAGCAGCTAGTGGCTGTTATCAACATAATGTATATTTCCCCCACACCATAAAAATGTTGTTCAACCATACACTATGTGGACAAAGGTATTGGTGACACACCTCACTTAATGATTAAATTTAGGTGTTTCATTCAGTCCCATTGCCACAGGTGTATACATTCCAGCCCCTAGGCGTGCAGTCTGCCTTTACCAACATTTGTGAAAGAATAGCTTGTTCTAAAGAGCTCACTGAATTCCAGTGTTTTACTGTAATAGAGTGCCACTGCTGCTACAAGCTAGTTCATGAAGGTTCTTCCCTCCTAAATATTTCACAACTAAGGTATTGTGCACACAAACGTTGTTTGTGTCCGGATCCGAGCTGCATTTTTTGCAGCTCCATTCCATGGCCCTGCATAACTGCATAAAAAAAATAGAACATGGGCATTTCTATTATGGGCAGCTCGTTTCGTTTCCACAGGCGGCATCCGTGTTTTGTGGATCGCAAAACACTGCGCGGTCATGTACATGAGGTCTAACTGTGAGGGGTATTATTGCAAAGCATTTAGGAAGCAACTCAGCCACGGAGACCAAGTAAAGTTGCCGACTGCTGAGGCACACAGTGCATAAATGCTCTGCTGACTCCATCATTACCAAACCTCTTCTGGTATTAACAGCAGCACAACAACTCTGCAGTAGGTTTCTTCAGGATTGTGCCTCTAGTGTTAGCATTTAGGAATAGTATCCTTATTAGGGTACGTTCACACGACGACAATTGTCGCGCGACAAAAAGTCGCGCGACAAATAGGGCACAAGTTCACTGCAACATTTGTCGCGCGACATTTTGTCGCACTATTGTCGCGCGACAATTTTTATAATGGGAGTCTATGGTGTCGCAGTGCGACATGCGACATGCTGCGACTGCGACGCGACAGTCGCAGAAAAACCCATCTTGAATGGATTTTCTCCGACTTTCGTGTCGCAGTCGCAGCATGTCGCATGTCGCACTGCGACACCATAGACTCCCATTATAAAAATTGTCGCGCGACAATAGTGCGACTTTTTGTCGCGCGACAATTGTCGTCGTGTGAACGTACCCTAATAGTCCAAGGGACTGGGAGTAGCTAGAAAGAAGATTCTATCACTGTGCTCAAAGATCTAGTCAGCTCATTCAGTGACCAGGCTACATACCCTGAACGGGCAATTGTGATCTCACCAATTTTTTGTGTCATCATTAGTTAAAACTGACCTTTCTTCATGGTTGAATGCTTTTAGCTTCACTCCAGTTGGACAGAACTATGACTATTTACCTTCTAGGATGTAGTAGTCTAAAAAGACACCTAATTTCTCTTTATGTCAGGCTTGTGGGTATTGTATCAGAATGACATTATGCATCAGATATAATAATACAGTACAAGGAAATGTGACATCACAGTTTCATCGTACAACTGTACTCAGAACAGGTGACATTTTAAAATGCATCTTAAGAGAGGCAAGAAGACTTCTCAGGCTTGTCCTGTTTATCAAGAAAAATAATACTAGCATCCTAGAGTTTGATGAGGAAACCTAATAAAGCTCCAGGTGAAAGAGAAAAAGCTTGGAGAAAGCTCCAGAATCTGAAGCACAGATATTATAATGGTCAAGAGACATCAAGCATGAACAGAAGGAAAAGGTAAGGAGCCTGTTTATTCCAAGAGTTCCTATGTCCATCTTCTGATGACTGAACATTCCTTATTCATATGGAAGCTACCCCGAGGGCCCACAACCTGCACCTCTTCCATGCTTCAAATCTAACTTTATTACTTTTGAGAAACCAGCCTCCATTGCCATAGAATGGGATACTGACCCTCCAGACCCAGTGCTACATGGAAATGCAACTTTGGAGGGGGCCACAGATCACTACTGAGATGTTTAATCATTTAAAAACAGAGTGCAAGGAAGAAACATCTAGATAAGTTGAATTGCTTACTTAAGAGATGTCCTAAAAAATTGTGAAAAATGAGTACCAGTTTACTTAACCTTAAATAAACATTAAACATGTATTATCTGATGAAGAAGGGGTGAGGGAAATGGTGACTTACATTGAGATAAAATTATTTCTCAACTAGCACTGGTACTTACCTTTCTCCACTGTAAAGATGCCATTTGTTCCTGGTAGCTTGATCAATTTTTGTTTGAAGCATATCACTGAATAAAAATTTAAAAAAATAAAATACACTACACATATTATGTATCGCCACGTCCGTAAAAACCTGCTCTATAAAAATATCACATGACTTGACCCCTCGGGTGAACACCATAAAAACAAAAACGAAAAATGGTGTAAAAAAAGCAATTTTTTGTCACCTTACATCATAAAAAGTGTAATACTAAGCGATCAAAAAGGCATATGCCTCCCAAAATAGTATCAATCAAACCGCCATCTCATCCCGCAAAAAATGAGCTCCTACATAGGACAATCGCCCCAAAAAATTAATAAATATGGCTCTCAGACTATGCAGGCATTAAAACATGATTTCTTTTTCTAAAATGCTGTTATTGTGTTAAAGTAAAATAAATAAAAATCAGTATACATGAACTAAAATGGAAAATTTCCACCCCCCCCCCCAAAAAGAAAAATCGAAATTCTGAAATTTCTTCTCTATTTTCCATTAACTCTTGTGGAACACCTAAAGGGTTAACAATGTTTGTAAAATCAGTTTTAAATACCTTGATGGGTGTAGTTTCTAGAATGGGGTCATTTTTGGGTGGTTTCTATTATGTAAGCCTCACAAACTGATTTCAAACCTGAACTGGTCCCTAAAAAGTGGGTTTTTGAAAATTTCTGAAAATTTTCAAGATTTGCTTCTAAACTTCTAAGCCTTGTAACGTCCCCAAAAAATAAAATGACATTCCCAAAATGATCGATACATGAAGTAGACATATGGGGAATGTAAATTAATAACTTTTTTTGGCGGTATTACTATGTATTATAGAAATAGAGAAATTGAAACTTGGAAAATTGCAAAATTTTTAATATTTTTGGTAAATTTGGTATTTTTTTTTATAAATAAAAATACATTTTTTTTACTCCATTTTACCAGTGTCATGAAGTACAATATGTGACGAAGAAACAATCTCAGAATGGCCTGGATAAGTAAAAGCGTTTAAAAGTTATCACCACATAAAGTGACACTGGTAAGATTTTAAAAAAAATGGCCTGGTCCTTAAGGTGAAATAGGGCCGTGTCCCTAAGGGGTTAAACCATAATAAAAAAGTTCATATTTCCAGACTGAATAGACGTAGTAGGGGACATGCATCCAGTGTAGACATTGGTAGATAATTCATCAGGCAGGGGTTGCAGACATTTTTGACGTAAATGGTGTCTAGATTTTCTTTTCCTCTTATTGGATTCCTCTTCAGAGGCAGACATCTGTTAGTTTAACACAAACAGAGATGTCAGAGCTGAACACCTTACGGGGAACTTGTCACCTCCATAGACCATCCCAAGCCGCCAGCAATACCTGAGAGTAGACCAGTGTGTTTCTAATGATCATTTCCTTTCAGCAGTCAGATGCGGTAAACGCACGAAAAACCGTTCTTTTATCCCCTGCCCACGCTATTTTCTAGTCATGCTTGAAGTCAAGGAAGCAGCCCCCTTCCTGCCCCTTCGTTGTGACTGACAGCCGGCAGTTCGGCAAACAGTCACAGCGAAGGGGAAGGGGCACAGTTACCGTGACTTTAAGCAAGTCAGCAAAGACCAGAACCCTATCCAGGTGGCATACAGGGTACCCCTGTCCCACAGCCTGTAGGTGGAATGAGCGCACCTTTCCCCATTCCACAGAGCCGTTTACTTGGCCTTGGCAATATTGGGCAGGTACGTGTGCAGAGGGCTTTGGGGAGCTTGTAGTGCGTATGCGCCACCTGAAGGAAGCGCACACCGGAAGTTCAACTACTTAACTTCAGTGCCCGTGTCCATCTGATACCTAGAGAAAAAACAAATACAAGGCTCTGATGTCACGTGTTAACCTATTTAACCTGCTGATATGTGTTAATCAATGTTTATTGCTTTCTAATGTGTCTCTATCTTGGTTGTACCTAGGGGACTTAACCCTTTAGTCATGTGCTGCCAAGGACGATCAGAAAAGTTGACAATAACATTTTGCTAGAGGGCAAAGAGGTGGCAATCTCTGTTCTTGTATAATAGTTGTCTGCCATCTAGTGTTTACTCTCAACAATTACACCCATGACTCTTCTAATGTACTCTATGTGGTGTAATAACTGATGTATATAATCTGACACCTAGTGGTGATTTGTAGGCACTGTAACCATGCTAACCGTTGTGATGATGAGTAGTGATGAGCGGCAGGTGCCATATTCGATTTCGACGAAATTCGCGAATATTCGAATGAATATTCGTTTCATATTCGTCGAAATCGAATATTCGTCATTTTTTCTAGTCATCGAGATTAACATGCGATTTAAATAATCGCATATTGCGATTTGTACTTAAGGCTACTTTCCTATTGGTTTCATATCTAGAATTAGCGAGGATGACGAATATGACGAATGTATTCGCCTATTCCTCAAAACGAAGATAACGAAGTATTCTACATCTTCGCTTTAGCTACCTATTCGTCAACTCGCTAATTCTAGCAATCAAATAGGAAGGTTGACTATAGAGACAGCTGTGTTAAATTCGCTATGCGATTTTTTTATTTTTTTAATAAATAGAATACTTATAATAATTTTATCAAGTAATATAATTATTGTATTAAAAAAAAATCGCATAGCGAATTTAACACAGCTGTCTGGTAAGTCAACCTTCCTATTTGATTGCTAGAATTAGCGAATAGCGAAGTTGACGATGACGAGACGAATAGGTAGCTAAAACGAAGATGTAGAATACTGCTATCTTCGTTTTGAGGAATATGACGAATACATTCGTCATATTCGCTATTCGCTAATTCTACCAAGCCAACCATAACTTCTGTGCTCATGGAGCGTCCCCATCACCATGGGAACGCCTCCATATACTAAAATGTACTGTCGGATTTGAGGAATTACGTTGAAATCGCAATGCGATTAATTCAAGTTATATTAATCGCATTGCGATTTCAACTTAGAGCTGGGTTTATAATGGGTCAGCTTGCTAGAATTAACGAAGTTAACGAATATGGAATATAGCAGCAGTGTTGTTGAAATCGCAATGCGATTAATTTAACTTAAAGTATTCGCATTGCGATTTCAACTTAGCACTGCTAGTGCATAGCTATACTCCATATTCAAGTAATTCTAGCCTATGTAAGATAGCAGTGTTAAGTTGTAATCGCAATGCGATTAATATAACTTGAATTAATCGCATTGCGATTTCAACGTAATTCCTCAAATCCGACAGTACATTTTAGTATATGGAGATTCTCCCATGGATGGGGACGCCCACATGAGCACGGAAGTCGGCAGAAGCGGCAACGGGCACTGACTAGAGCAGCCAGGAAGCCAGGAATCCTCAGGACAGGTAAGAACTACTTTTGGGAAGTAGGAAAGAAAAAATATAACTAAAAAAAAAAAAACGAATATTCGAAATAGCGAATTTATAGCGCTAAATTCGAAATATTCACTGAATTAGCAGTGCCGATATTCGCTAAAAAATTCGCTTTCGAATATTGACATTTTTGACGTAAATGGTGTCTAGATTTTCTTTTCCTCTTATTGGATTCCTCTTCAGAGGCAGACATCTGTTAGTTTAACACAAACAGAGATGTCAGAGCTGAAGACCTTACGGGGAACTTGTCACCTCCATAGACCATCCCAAGCCGCCAGCAATACCTGAGAGTAGACCAGTGTGTTTCTAATGATCATTTCCTTTCAGCAGTCAGATGCGGTAAACGCACGAAAAACCGTTCTTTTATCCCCTGCCCACGCTATTTTCTAGTCATGCTTGAAGTCAAGGAAGCAGCCCCCTTTCCTGCCCCTTCGTTGTGACTGACAGCCGGCAGTTCGGCAAACAGTCACAGCGAAGGGGAAGGGGCACAGTTACCGTGACTTTAAGCAAGTCAGCAAAGACCAGATCCCTATCCAGGTGGCATACAGGGTACCCCTGTCCCACAGCCTGTAGGTGGAATGAGCGCACCTTTCCCCATTCCACAGAGCCGTTTACTTGGCCTTGGCAATATTGGGCAGGCACGTGTGCAGAGGGCTTTGGGAGCTTGTAGTGCGTATGCGCCACCTGAAGGAAGCGCACACCGGAAGTTCAACTACTTAACATCAGTGCCCGTGTCCATCTGATACCTAGAGAAAAAACAAATACAAGGCTCTGATGTCACGTGTTAACCTATTTAACCTGCTGATATGTGTTAATCAATGTTTATTGCTTTCTAATGTGTCTCTATCTTGGTTGTACCTAGGGGACTTAACCCTTTAGTCATGTGCTGCCAAGGACGATCAGAAAAGTTGACAATAACATTTTGCTAGAGGGCAAAGAGGTGGCAATCTCTGTTCTTGTATAATAGTTGTCTGCCATCTAGTGTTTACTCTCAACAATTACACCCATGACTCTTCTAATGTACTCTATGTGGTGTAATAACTGATGTATATAATCGGACACCTAGTGGTGATTTGTAGGCACTGTAACCATGCTAACCGTTGTGATGATGAGGTGTATAGTACTACAGTTATAGCTGTTGTCTAGTGATGAGATATAGAATAAACAGTTCTCAGTCACTTTGTTTTATAGTTTATAAATTGCATCACATGGCAGATTCAAATCACCCGCGTTAGGTCAGTTTTTATCTATTACACCTAGAAAAAGGGCCAATATTTTTCCTCACCGGCAGGTGCAATTAAATGATAAACTTTGAAAAATAAATATCAGGCGCACTGCATACACAGATTTATATGAAAATAAATCTATTTTATTTAACACCTTAAGGACCCAGGACGTGAATGCCCGTCCTAAATGGCCGGTACTTTGCGCTCCAGGACGAGCATTCTCGTCCTGCGGTCCTCCCCCCCCCCCACCCATGTGCGTTACTGACAGCCGGATCCCCAGCGCTGACCGCGGCATATGGGAGGTTTGCGCTCCCTCTCCTTAGCCATCGGGTGCCCGTACTTCGGTGGCGGGGACCCGATGGTTGCCATGGCAGCCCCAGGCCATTCAAAGGCCTTGGGGCCCGGCATGTATGGAGGCCTATGAGGGCCAGCCCCCTCGCTGGGTGTCATAAGCAAACTATCAGTGTATTACACTGTGTAATACACTGATAGTCAATGCAGTACAATACAGATGTATTGTGCTGCAGTGAAACAGGGATCAGACTCTGTAATGTTGAAGTCCCATAGTGGGACAAAAATAAAAAATTTGAAAAAAAGGTGTTTTTAACAATAAAAAAAAGTGGCACATGGAAATGCGGGCACATCAGATAAATATAGTACGAGACGGTTGTATTTATCTGATTTGCCCGCATTTCCACGTGCGCTTGTGAGTATAACATCAGCAGTGCATGTGAATAATGATGGCAGTGCTTCACTATCAGTGCGATTTTTGATATTCCACAGGACCCACTGGGGGGGATCTGTGGAATTCGATGTTTTGCCTATGTACGCAAGTGGATGGTTATGACATAGAGTGGTTATCTCCTGAACTGATAGGAATCGCTCGGTCCTATATAACATATTCGATTGACTGAGATTCAAGTACTACTCACACGGGGACCAAGGGTCTAAACTAGTGTCCAACATGCTCAGATCCCAAAGAAATAAAACCTTTATACAGGCTATCAAATCAAAAGAAGGGAATAGGCTAACTACTACCTCATCCACTGCAAAGGAATTTTGCAGATTTTACACTTTATTGTACAGCTTAGGAAGAGAAGACCCACAGACGGTCTCTAACCACCGTCAACTAAAAACCCATATTGACTCCTTTCTTTGTTCTATTAAAATACCAACCATAACTGAAACAGATAAATCTAACCTATTACAACCTTTTACAGTGGAGGAAGTAGAAAGGTCCTGCAAACCATACTAACAGGTAGGAGCCCTGGACCAGACGGTTATCCTATATCTTATTATCAGAAATGTAAGGATATACTTACACTAAACTTTGTTAGGACATGTAATGCCCTGCTGCAGGGGCCCCCCAGGCTCAGGCAGCTAACATCACTATCATCCACAAGGAAGGAAAGGATCAGGAAT
Organism: Bufotes viridis; assembly: GCA_033119425.1. NCBI lineage: Eukaryota > Metazoa > Chordata > Amphibia > Anura > Bufonidae > Bufotes > Bufotes viridis. The sequence goes on along the minus strand of CM065590.1, from coordinate 496,931,199 downwards.
CTTGTGCCAGTTACAGACCCATCTCACTACTTAATACTGATCTAAAGTGGTGGGCTAAATTACTGAGTCACCGTATATCCAAATTATTGCCTGGGCTTGTGGGCGAGGAACAGGTGGGATTCGTAGCTGGCAGGGAGGGCAGACATAATGTAAGTATGGTATTGCATGCCGTGTAACATGCCAGGCAGAAGAAAACACCTCTGATTCTCCTTGGGACAGAAGCAGAAAAGGGGGTTCGACAGAGTGAACTGGCAGTGTATGCGGAGTACTCTGGAGGCTTTGGGATTCCCTGAAGGATTTATAACAGCTATATGCTCATTATACTCCTCTACTTCAGCACGTATACTGGTTAACGGAACTCTGTCGGACGCCTCTGAAATTCAAAATGGGACGAGACAGGGCTGTCCCCTCTCTCCTACACTCTTAAGGCCCCATTCACACGTCCGCATCCATTCCGCAGAATACGGACCTATTCATTGTGAATGGGGCCGGACGTGATGTGGAGAGCACACTATGTGCTCTCCGCTTCCGCATTTGCGGAGCCGCGGCCCCGAACATCCGGCTGCGGATCCGCAAAAGATAGAGCAGGTCCTATTCTTGTCCGCAGCCTGAGGAGTGCCGGCACGGACGTCTGAATGGAGCCTTATACTAACCTTGGAAACCCTGCTTTTAAAGTTTAGACAGACCCCCAGCATTAGAGGTAAAAATAATTCTTTAGGTGAGTGTATATCTACAAGCCATTCACTTGGAGAGATGGTTAGCATTGGCTAGTCCCTTACCAGCTCCTATTTATGTTAAAATAGAAAAAGCATTATTGGGGAAAAACAGAGAACACTAATAAGGAACTTACAAATAGGAAAACGCAGATTACCACAATAAGTACCATCAGTATTTGTTGTCAATGTACTGCTCTAAATATGAGTGGCAACCGCTCCTTTAGCACGACTCCGTATCCTACTGCATATCCTTTATGATCGCCCCGTAGAAGCATCTGCAATTTGATCATCTGTATCAGAACTAAAAATGGGAGATCTTTCACGCTTATCAGTGTCCTCGGACTGCTATACAGGACTCACGGGAAACTAATAAACAAAGAGAGTATTCTGCAGAATGGGATTTTGAGATCTCACTCAACTATCAGATAATGGGGGCACATCCTAGCGATATGCCCCCATTGTATGTGATGGGAATACCCCTTTAACTGCCTGGGAGAAAGAATTAAATATTAAAATAGATGACCTCAGCAAAAATGTTATACTATCACACGCTCATGGATTTTTCAGATGCATAACGTGTGAATGGACCCTTAATCGTACCGCTATGGAACAATACAGTGTCCGATACTTATTGTGGACTCCAGATGAATTTGTATGCGCTGTTATGTCCTTTTATGTTTGTCCGCATATACTTTGAGCGGTACTTTCACTCCAATTGGACTTGTTATGTTGGCTTGGAAAAATTTGATAGTGTTTCAGTTTATTATTATTATTCTTGGCGCCCCCTCTCTTTCTAAACGCTACTCCTCCTACAGTTTTGGGGTACATACCCCAAAGTTTCCACACTTCTTCGTCCTATAGCGAAGTACGTTGCTTGTGCTTTAATAACAGATCCCACCCTTCGGGCCCCTGTGGCGGGCCCCCAAACACCACTTTTTTCCCATAGACTTTGACAGGGCAAATTTTCAAGTCGCTCTCACTCGCACAGTTTTGAAGCTACATTCCCCAAACTCGGATCACATATTATTGGTGTAAACCCGAACAAAAGGGTAAATTTTGGGTGGACACCTCAGAAATCAGGTCATAGGTTGCTTTAACTTCAAAATTCTGATCAGATTTTCCCTATTGACATCAATGAGAAAACTTAAAAAGCTCTCATTCTCACAGTATTTAAGCCAGAATACCCAAACTTGGAACAGAGTGTCACTGGGTGACTAGGATAAAAATGTATAAAAGGTGGGCGGAGTCTACAACGACCAATCAAATTTCAGCCATTTGTTCTATATAGGGAAATTTAAATTACCGCCACTCTTAGATAGTGTCCTCAAATTTGGAGTAGACAGTCTTTGGGTGACTTGGGTTTAAATTTTAAAAAGTGGGTGGAGCCACCAACAGTCAATCAGATTCCAAGCCAACATCCTGTGGTTTCTTCAGAAACGACACCATCTAGTTCACACTGTAATTGGATTATGGCAACATTATGTCTTTATATATTAGCCCACATGTACTTTGATACTTTGTATCAGTCTTAGGTCCTCTTACAACAATTGCGATGTACTTACGGTTTTGACGCAGTGTCACATACCAGTCTCTTTCCTAATAGCCGACTTCAGAACAAGGTCAATGGCGGCGTCCCGCGTGCTGCAGCCTTAACTGCTCCACCCTGTATGTCGGGCAGTATCGGAGCTGCACAAATGACGGCGTTCCATGTGCGGCAATATGTCTGTTATACTTTTTCCGGCTTCCTACATCAGAGCCGCTCTGGCTGGTCTGTGACCTGGTTACATCCCGTGCTGCTGCTGTGGTCTCTCTCCGTCTGGGCTGTATATTATTGACTTACTCCATCAAATTTCTGCTTGATTGTTAGACTGTATATTGCTCCGAAGCTTATGTTAAATATAACATTAGGTGACCATTCATACCAGATGCATTTCAAAGTAACGCAAACTTCATCAGCGTACCTCACAGTCCACACACCCTTCCACTGCATACATTACAACCTGAGGTGATGCGCGCTGATATCAATGAGGGCTAAAACAACCCTCTGTATGGGAGTCTGGGGGAGAGGAAGTGACCCTAGAGAGGGGGAAGCCTGAGAGGCGTGTGGTCACAGCCAGGAGGGCTGTTAGACCGTACAGCTGAGTGGAGCTGGATCTCTCCCCTTGTGTCAGACTTACGCCTGGTGAAGATGACCTGCTGTGTGTTGGAGCTGGATACCCTGTGTGAACAGTGCTTTAAAGGTGAGATAGGGAGGCCAATTTATTAGGTAGAGCCCTGACAGGCAGGTGTTTATTTTGCTTCGTTTTGGGGTGCTGGAACCTCACTCAGTGACGATGTAACTGGGTGATCATCTGTCTGAGGGGGAATCTGTCATCTCCACCCTGCTTGAGAGCAATCCCTTACAGCAGTGAACTTAATATTTGTTGGTATTTCAGTTCTCAGCTATTATCACTTTTTTCAGGGCATGTGGATTTTATGACAAGGATTCTGGTGTATTTTCTGCACTGAAATCCACATAAAAAACACTTAACCCCTAAGGACATGGCCATATTTCAACTTAATGACCAGGACATTTTTCGCATATCTGACCAGCGTCACTTTAGGCAGTGACAACTTTAAACCGCTTACTTATCTAGGCCATTCTGAGACTTTTGATACATCTTGTACTTCATGTCACTGGTAAAATTTTGTCAAAAACAAAATGTACCAAAAATTGAGGAAAAAAGGCAAATTTAAATTTCTACTTTGATAATAACCATTTAGAGGTATTACTATGTATTAATTTACATTCCCCATATGTCTACTTCATGTATAGATCATTTTGGGAATGCCATTTTATTTTTTAGGGATGTTACAAGACTTGGGGTACTTTCACACTAGCGGCATAGCTATTCGGCAGGTGAACAGCCTGCCAGATCTCCATGCCACTTGGTCCCCATTGACTATAATCAGGCAGGGGCAGAGCTACAGCACAGCAAAGATCGCCAGACCTGCAGTACTTTTAGTCCGGCAATCTCCGCCCCCCGCCCAGTTATAGTCAATAGGGACGGAGCAGCAGCACATGGGTACTTGCAGCATGGCAGGGCAGGCTGTTCACCTGCTGGATAGCTATGCTGCTAGTGTGAAAGTACTCTTGGAAGCAAATCTTGAAATTTTAGAAATTTTCCAAAACCCACTTTAAAGGACCAGTTCAGGTTTGAAGTCACTTAGAGGCTCACATATTACAAACTACCCAAAAATGACCCCATTCTAGAAACTACACCCCTCTTAAACTGATATTACGAACGTCGTTAACCCTTTAGGTGTTCCATGAGAGTTAATGGCAAAATAGATAAAATGTCAGAATTTTGTTTTTGCCAAGTTTTCCAGTAACAGCCAAACAAAATAATATTTATTGTCGATTCTGCAGCTTAAACTTCTGTATAGCCAAATGCCAGAGCGTAGAATTAATCGCCATATGGTTTTTGGAAGGCAGATTAAAAAAGTTAAGACAATATGTGAAATGTCGCACTAGAAGGAACGAGTGCCGTTGGAGGTGCTACCTATACAGTTTCACCCAACTGTGGAATGGGTGTGCTCAAATAATTATTAAATAATTTAACCACTGAGGAAGGGGCCAATGCTTAGCCCTGAAACGCGTTTGGTAGTTTGCAGTCCCCCCCCCCCCGTGGATGAGACCCCCCGATTGCCGACAGCACCAGACAGCAGAGGAAAGACACCGGCGCAGCTTTACCTACGCGAACGGAAGCAGTGGGCGGGCCTACAGCATACACAGGCACACTGATTGGCGTGGTAAGCCAGGAGTCCCTTGATACAGAAGGTGAAACCGAACTGAGAGGGAAGTACTCCTCACATCAGCTGTACGGTAAGAACTTTCCAGCTTTACGGCTTCAGGGATAGCAAGCGCCGCTGGTTTGAAACAAGAGCGGGACGCCGCTTGGAAGCGGGACATTACCCAAACAGTGATCAACTATTAGGGGGGCACTTTAACTGACCCCATCCACTAATATTAACAGGTGGACTTTCATTTCTCCCTGCCAGACGGACATTGTGAGACATTTCAAACAGCAAGATTCAATTGGATACAAGGGATTCTATACATTGATATACATTGTTACCAATCACCATAGCGTCCTATTTTGTATAGAAGTTCAAGTTTGTGAATTGTTGTGTGCATTTATTGATATTTTAGAGGGTATTTTTATTTAAGTATATTCACAATAAATTTCTCTTGTGACACCCATGTGCTGGGGAGAGTGCCCTATTTAATAATTATTAGTTTAAAAAAGTTGCCCCATTGTTGAAACTACAGGATAAGGTGGCAGTTTTGTTGGTACTATTTTAGAGTAAATTATACACTTTGGGGCGTTAAGAAATAGAAATTTAACCACTAACCGAATTAAATCGCATCAAAGAGCTATATCAGACGCTGTTTTATGAACAGCGTCTGATATAGCTACTACCTGGTCCTTTGGTGGTCCCATTTGCTTGGATCGACCACCAGAGGACCAGGTAACTATGTAAAGTTGCGCCAAACACTACACTAACCCCCCCCCTATTAACCCCTTGATCACCCCATCTAGACCCCCTGATCACCCCCCCTGTCATTGATCACACCCCTTGTAAGGCTCCATTCAGACGTCCATATGTGTTTTGCGGATCCGTGGATTCACGGATCCTCAAAACACGGACACCGGCAATGTGCTTTCCGCATTTTGCAGATCCGCACATTGCCAGAACTATATAGAAAATGCTTTTTCTTGTCCGCAATTGCGGACAAGAATAGGACATGTTCTATATTTTTGCGGAACGGAAGTGCAGACCCGGAAGCACACATCCGTAATTCTGGATCCGAGCAGGACAAAGTCTGTCCCCATAGAAATGAATGGGTCCACAATTCCGTTCCGCAAACAGAATTGCGGACGTGTGAATGGGGCATAAGGGTCTCTTATCACCGCCAGTTAGCTACTTGTTAGGTAGCTAGCGCCCAGCCCACCGCAGTCACTGATTTTGGCAGAGATTTTCTCATCCACATTGATCGATGCAATAGAAAAAAATCTGTGCCGTTCATTTTTTTTTTCAGCGCAGAGGCTGAACGGAAAAAAAAAAATCTCATTACCCGTATGCTCAATATACGGAGAATCGCAGAAACTCTTCATGCTGGCCATACATGTAATGATTGCGGAGACCTTCAAATGCCAGGGCAGTATAAATACCCCACATGTGACCCCATTTTAGAAAGAAGACACCCCAAGGTAATCCTTGAGGGGTATGGTGAGTTCATGCAAAATTTTATTTTTGTTCCAAGTTAGTGGAATATGAGACTGTTAAAAAAAAAAAAAAAAAATTTCCGCTAACTTGTGCCAAATTTTTTTTCTGTGAACTCGACATGCCCCTCACGGAATACCTTGGGGTGTCTTCAAACAATGGGGTCAACTTGTGGGGTTTTTATACTGCCCTGGCATTTTAGGGGCCCTGTGAAATCCTAAAGGTACTCATTGGTTTTAGGGCCCCTTTGTGCATCTTGGCTGCAAAAAAGTGTCACACATGTGGTATCGCCGTACTCAGGAGAAGTAGGGCAATGTGTTTTGGGGTGTGTTTTTACATATACCCATACTGGGTGTGAGAAATATCGCTGTAAACGACAACTTTACATTTTTTTTATTCAAAGTTGTCAATTTACAGAGATATTTCTCACCCAACATGGGTATATGTAAAAATACACCCCAAAACACATTGCCCTACTTCTGAGTACGGCGATACCACATCTGTGACTTTTTTGCAGCCAAGATGCGCAAAGGGGCCCAAATTCCGAGTACCTTTAGGTTTTACATGGCGGCTCACAATTTAGCCCCGCCCAAAATGCCAGAACAGTAAACACACCCCACAAATGACCCCATTTCAGAAAGTAGACACCCCAAGGTATTCACTGAGGGGCATAGTGAGTCGGTCTGAGTTTTTTTTTTTGCCAGAAGTTAGCAGAAATTGAAACTTTTTTTTCTCAGAATGTCATTTTCTGCTAACTTGTGAAAAAAAAAATGAAACGATACATGAACTCACCATGCCCCTCCATGAATACTTTGGGGTGTCTTCTTTCTAAAATAGTGTCATTTGGGGGGTATTTATACTATCCTGGCATTCTAGGACCTGAAGAAACATGACAGGTGCTCAGAAAGTCAGAGCTGCTTCAAAATGCAGAAATTTACTTTTTTGCACCATAGTTTGTAAACGCTATAACTTTTACCCAAACCAATACACTTATTGGACTTGTTTTTATCAAAGACATGTAGAACAATTTAGAGAATATATAGAAATGTAGTTTTTTAAAAAAACAGAAAGTGAAAAGTAATTTTTTTGCAAAAATGCCATTAAATTTGTATTAATGGCAAAAAAAGTAAAAGTCAGCAACAATGAAATACCACCAAATGAAAGCTCTATTAGTGAGAAGAAAAGGAGGTAAAATTCATTTGGGTGGTAAGTTGTATGACGGAGCAATAAACGGTGAAAGTAGTGTAGAATTGTAAAAAGTGGCCTGGTCATTAAGGGTGTTTAAGCTAGGGGGGCTGAAGTGGTTTATCTCCATTTGCCAATAACTCTTGTGGAACACCTAATGGGTTAACAAAATTTGTAAAATCAGTCTGTTCCAGTGGTTCCATGTACATGCCCTGCTTGTAATTTGTGCAAGTCTGGTATTACAAGGACTAGGATCTACTTATCTAGTATGTACTGCCAAGTGACAAAAGGATATATTTTATATTAAAATATACATGTAAATGTGTTACAATACCACATAAAAGAAACAAAAAAAAAAAAAGTGATCAATAAGTGTATTTTGTTACCTTGTAAAACGTTCTACAGCTAGAGTGGTATTGCCAAGTAGTTTTCATGGCTCCTCTCCGCCACTTACAGATGCCTGCCCCATATGATGTTACTAGCTTGAAACCAATGAACTAGCACCTTAGGTAATAAAAGGCTTGTCCCTGGCAAACCTCCTGCATTGATGAGGTCACACAGGGCTGCTGAGATCAGCGATTGTCTGCCATGTCATTAGCATAGAACTTTAAACAGGTTGGCTAAATGTACATTTTAGACTCACCTCCTGCACCCCACAAATGGTGACCGACTGAAAGCAGACATCCACCAAGCAGTATATCATAGGGACTTGTCCCCACTGCACACTATTGATGCATAAGAGCTGGTAGAGTGCAGGTAAACTGGCAGGAATAGAAGATGTACTGAAGTCTGGAGAACACTGCACACACTAGACATATTTACTAACTTATATTCACCATGTAGGAACATTCATATGCCCGTTCTGTGCCTCCATTAATGTTGGAATTTTATACAAATGGGTGTCCCAGCAACAAAAAAAAATATATAGAATTCTCATGTAGAATACATCCCATCTCAGTAGGAGGTTCTCTAACAGATAAGACCTCTTATTTTCCCACAAAACACAAAGCAGAAGCCAGTTAAATAACTTTATTTCTCTGGACCGGTTTGTTACAGTACAGGTAAAGTGCAATGACGTTCCATGTCTGATGGAATGAATTCAAGTATTAACGCCCCAAAGTAAACTTTATGGGAATTAATCAGGAACAGCCATTAAAACAATTGTGTCCTAGGAGTTTGCCGGAATGCATCTCTGGACAATGTTAGTCGACCTCCTCAATTGTGGGTCCAGATGATGCACCACCAGATGGAGCACCACCTGCTCCTGGGAAGCCACCAGGCATTCCTCCTGGCATGCCACCAGCACTCTGGTACAGCTTAGTGATGATAGGGTTGCAGACCTTCTCAAGTTCCTTCTGTTGATGTTCAAATTCATCCTTCTCTGCAGTCTGAAAGGAGAAAAAAAAAGTTACACCAAGCATTACACACCATTATCACTGAGGCATTTGTCGCTCAGACATCCAAGGAAGGTACTGGAGCCATCATGAGCCTCACAGCTCTGGTCTGGTGGAAACTACGAATGGCTTTGGAAACATTCATCACAGCGACTGCATACCCTGGGGACCTAGTTTTAGGCATACCTGGTTCTTGTCCAGCCAAGCAATAATCTCATTGCATTTATCCAGGATCTTCTGCTTGTCCTCATCGGAGATCTTTCCTTGGAGTTTCTCATCCTCGACTGTTGCTTTCATGTTGAAGGCATAGGATTCCAGAGAGTTCTTGGAGGAAACCTTGTCCCTCTGCTTCTCATCTTCAGCCTTATACTTCTCAGCCTCTTGAACCATGCGCTCAATGTCTTCCTTGCTGAGACGACCTGTTTAAAAATAAAAATAAAGTTTAATGTAATCTATACACAACCAATGCATCTGCTACTACATGGAGTTTACAGACTCAACCGCTCAGACATCCAAGGAAGGTACTGAAGCCATCATGAGCCTCACAGCTCTGGTCTGGTGGAAACTACGAATGGCTTTGGAAACGTTCATCACAGCGGGAAAGAGATGAGAATAAAGAATTTACCTTTGTCATTGGTAATTGTGATCTTGTTTTCTTTGCCAGTGCTCTTATCCACAGCAGACACGTTCAGGATACCATTGGCATCAATGTCAAATGTCACCTCAATCTGAGGAACACCACGAGGAGCTGGAGGAATGCCAGTTAGCTCAAACTTGCCCAGCAGGTTATTGTCCTTTGTCATGGCCCTTTCTCCTTCATATACCTGAACATAAGCATACAGAGTGTATATAAATATTAAGACAGTGAGGTTCTTCCAAGAAGCTCTGTGAATGTTTGGATGTCACATTACCAAGATCCCAGCATGCCCCATCAGGCAGCTGCCAGGGCATGCAGGAAATGGTTCAATAGCAGACACAATAGCAATCGCTCAGACATCCAAGGAAGGTACTGGTGCCATCATGAGCCTCACAGCTCTGGTCTGGTGGAAACTACGAATGGCTTTGGAAACATTCATCACAGCGATCCACATGGTAATACAACATGGCATGTAAGGTTACCTTTTTGTCCAATCCACCTGTGGACCCCAGCCGCTATAAAATCAGATAATACTCCCAGGACATAGTGTGGACACTCACCTGAATCAAGACACCGGGCTGGTTGTCAGAATAGGTTGTGAAGGTCTGTGTCTGCTTTGTGGGTATGGTTGTGTTACGCTTGATCAGGACGGTCATGACTCCACCAGCAGTCTCAATACCCAGAGACAGAGGAGTGACATCAAGCAGAAGGAGGTCCTGCACGTTCTCAGATTTGTCTCCAGACAAGATGGCGGCCTGAACAGCTGGAAATGAACAGTCCATTAGACATTTCACTCACAGTACACCACTTCAACATTTAGGGTGGGAGACACTCAGACATCCAAGGAAGGTACTGAAGCCATCATGAGCCTCACAGCTCTGGTCTGGTGGAAACTACGAATGGCTTTGGAAACATTCATCATTGTGAATCCATTTCATGGAGGTTAAATTAGCAAAACCTGTTGTATATAGAAGACCTTGCTTTAAAGACCTACCTGCACCATAGGCGACAGCTTCATCAGGGTTGATACTCTTGTTCAGTTCCTTTCCATTGAAGAAGTCCTGAAGGAGCTTCTGAATCTTGGGGATACGTGTGGACCCGCCAACCAACACAATGTCATGGATCTGTGACTTGTCAAGCTTAGCGTCACGAAGAGACTTCTCTACTGGGTCCAGGGTTCCTCTGAAGAGATCAGCATTCAGTTCCTCAAAGCGAGCTCTGGTGATTGAAGTGTAGAAGTCGATGCCTTCATACAGAGAGTCAATTTCTATGCTAGCCTGGGTACTGGATGACAGAGTGCGCTTTGCACGCTCGCATGCAGTGCGGAGACGGCGAACAGCTCTTTTGTTATCAACGATGTCCTTCTTGTGCTTCCTCTTGAATTCGGCTACAAAGTGATTCACCATCCTGTTATCAAAGTCTTCACCACCCAGATGGGTGTCACCAGCTGTTGACTTTACTTCAAAGATTCCATCTTCAATGGTCAGGATGGACACATCGAAAGTGCCACCACCCAGATCAAAGATCAACACATTCCTTTCTGCTCCAACCTGCAAATCAAAGCCAGATTGTCAGAACCAGAGATCTCTGGGCAAGAATTTTTCTGCTGTTTGGTCATAGAATGTTAGAGGGGTTGTGTTGCTTCAGTACGTGGTAGATAAAGTTATACAAAGCACTCACTAATGTATTGTGATTATCCATATTGCCTCCTGGATTCATTCTCCCATCACATTATACACTGCAATCCATCAATAGTGGCCAGGTTTGCACATTATAGGAAAACCACCAGCCTCTGGTGGGCAGGACAATGGGAGCGCATACAAGCTAGTGTTTTCCTACTGATGGATTGCAGAGTGATCTGTAACCATAGAAACGAGCAGGGTATAATGTGATGGACATAATAAATGGCACTTACTGAAGTTAGACAACCCCTAGGGGCACTGCTTACAAGTGTTCGACTGTACAGTTACAGGAAACACAAACCCCAAAGGTGTTTTTTTGCAATAGTTTATGGAAGGATAGTAAAGGATAAGTACTAAGGATCGCTCAGACATCCAAGGAAGGTACTGGAGCCATCATGAGCCTCACAGCTCTGGTCTGGTGGAAACTACGAATGGCTTTGGAAACATTCATCACAGCGATCCACATGGTAATACAACATGGCATGTAAGGTTACCTTTTTGTCCAATCCATAGGCAATGGCTGCAGCAGTTGGCTCATTAATGATACGCAGTACGTTGAGCCCAGAAATGGTACCAGCATCCTTGGTAGCCTGGCGCTGGGAATCATTGAAGTAGGCTGGGACAGTGATCACAGCGTTTGACACAGTCTGCAAAATAAAGTACATTACAACATGTCACAATGAAGCTCCATTTACACTTGGTCTAAATTGACTCTGAAGGAACACCATTCTAATTAGTTCATGAAATCTCAGGCCATCAGTACCTGATCAGAAGTCCAGGGTTTACACCCCACATTACTGCACCAAAGCTACACATCCATTGTGGTGGGTAGAGCTAGTAACTGCAGCACGGCTATCCCCGTAAGAGCAGCAGTTACCAGCTCCATTCACAAACAGCCAGTTACATATTGCCTGTTCTGAGTATGCGGACAGAGACAGTGGTATGAATAGGCCCCTAATTATACAGAACAGCCGACTGCCAGGTTGCAGTCTATCAAGTTCACTGGGAAGGGCAGTATCCGTAGTGGAATAGGCCACATTTCAGATCATGGGGCCCTGCCAAGATCAGCAAGTAGTCTCATCACCCACTATAATTTACTAGCCAACTCACCTTGCCAAGATAAGCTTCTGCAATCTCCTTCATCTTTGTTAAGACCATAGAGGAGATCTCTTCTGGATAGAAAGACTTGGTCTCTGCTTTGTATTCAACTTCAACCTTTGGTCTTCCACCGTCACTGATAACATTGAAAGGCCAGTGCTTCATGTCAGACTGTACAACAGATTCCTCAAATCTACGTCCAATCAGTCGTTTGGCATCTAGAAACAAACCCGACACCAGTCAGCATCTTTACCCATTACAAAATACAACGTCACCGAAGAGCGACCGCTTTTAGCTTCAACTTACCAAACACTGTATTGGTTGGATTCATGGCCACTTGATTTTTGGCAGCATCACCAATCAACCTCTCGGTGTCTGTGAAAGCAACATAGCTGGGCGTGGTCCTGTTGCCCTGGTCATTGGCAATAATTTCCACCTTGCCATGCTGAAACACCCCCACACAGGAGTAGGTGGTGCCAAGGTCAATGCCAACTGCTGGTCCCTTAGACATTTCTGGAAAGGAAAAAAAATTATATATTATACACTGAGCAGCACTAATAGTCTTGTAGATTTAGCAGTATCGGATGAGGTTAGGGCTGAAGTCTTATGTGGTAATACAATGGTCATGGCTTCTAAATTATTAAATAGGTTATTTTATTTGAAACAATGGCGCATATTGCTAGGATAAGCCCCCATTGACAGATGCAGACCCCAGTGGTGGGAACATAAACAGTCCTGAGAGTGGTGGATGGCATACTGCGCATGCGCACTCCACTTATCTCTATGGGCCGCTGGAAATAGTCAAGCACTGGCCTGACCATTTCTATCAGGCCCATAAAAGTGAATGGGAGCAGCAACTGGTCATGTGCGGTGCACTCCTTCACCTCTATGGGGGCGATTGGTGGTGGCCAGACCACAGTTCTCCAGCCACCCCCCCTTTACCTGATCTGTACCCCATATAGGTCCCACGCTTAATAGGGCACTTCCTAGCAATATGCCCTGAATTGTCTGATGAAAATACCCATTTAAAGATGAAGCATGCAGAAACTGTCAGTGTAGACAGTTATAGTGGATCATTTTAGTCTGACCCTCATGTTGCCAGAAATGCATAGAGCAGCTGCTCCCCACCAAGGGTTTACCCTCCCCCACTGACTAGTTAAAGACCTTCCATCAATTTAAATTCACTGAAATAACACTGATACCTAATAATGCAGCATCCACTGATGTTCCTTTTTTCCAAATCGACCCCCGAATTGAATAGCCCCGTTTCTTCTGCCGCCTCATATGCAAATGAGGCAGACTTTTGTATGGGGCGTTGCTAAAGATTTTGCTCTGGGCATGTGGGCTAGTCTCCCTGGCTGAGAGCCGAGCACTGCAAGGGAGACTAGCCCACATGCCCAGAGCAAAATCTTTAGCAACGCCCCATACGAAAGTCTGCCTCATTTGCATATGAGGCGGCAGAAGAAACGGGGCCATTCAATTCGGGGGTCGATTTGGAAAAAAAAGGGATCATCAGTGGGTGCTGCATTAGGTAGCAGTGTTATTTCAGTGAATTTAAATTGATAAAAGGTCCTCTTTAACATCCAGTTTGGCCAGTGTGTTCTGGCCCATAACATGCTGTCCTATGCATCCCATGAACCATTATCATGACAGAGGGGACATGCCACCATTACAGCCAGGCATCAGTACACCATACCCTATAATGGATACTGATAAGCAGGACTACAGCCCGGCAGCACCGGCCCAATGCAGGCAAGTACATACACAGGTGCAGGAGTAGCAACATGGTGGCAGTGGGTGGTAAGCAGGGATTTCTAACTAAATAAGGGCTGATAAACCCATTCATTCCCTTAAGATACATTTAGAGACCATCATGAAAATGCAGTGTACAGTGGGCAGCAGGTTAGAGAACAAAAGGAGCTGAGCAGATTAAGGAGACATTCGGAGCTTAGGAGTCCAGGGCAGCCCTATGTGATTGACACCTATATCCACAGTCAGAGGGCAGGTTATAGCTGACATAATAGGGCAGGAAATGACAGACTGCAAGTAACATGGGAGCCTTCAGCCCTTTATGAAGCACATGGAGGCCATTTTGCGCAGAGCAGCCGCCATTTTAGCATCGACAGACCATGTGACATACACCCCACGACGGTTAACCCTTTAATAATCCACAAATAAACGACTAAACCACTACAGTTAGACCCACAATACTAGTTCTAGAATAAACAGGCAATGGACGCCAGTAATCCGATAAGGAATGGTAAGCTTCACATTGTACAGTAAATACTGCCCCACAAGTGAATAAAGTATGAGGACATATTCCCAGCCGACCCACTATATCTCCGTGTCCTCCATATTACCTGCACTGCTGTACACGTTCCTCGGTCTTCTCTGAGCTGCTCGCCGTCTCCGAGCTGCTTGCTGGTAAAAATGAGGAGGAGTGATAGTGCCGGCGCCTTTTTATAGGGCTTGAGAAGCTTCCAGAACTCTGCGTGACGTCACCGCCCTTCCACTAATCGCTGCGCTGCATTTGGTCACCTGACCCGTCACCCAAACCGTCGTCATCTTCTGGAACATTCTAGTATCCGCATTGAGCGGCTACTCGTTGTGAGCCGGGGGTGACCGCCGCCATCTTTAAGTCATTCAGAGACTCGTAGGCTTATTGTTTTACTCGGGGCCCGGCCGCTGTAAACGAAGAGATGAAATAAACAGCGACGCGGACATTTTAGTAGTTTTATAAAAATCTGAAAAATTGCCCAATCCCGTGTTGTGAGGAAAGGTGTACTTCTGAAATAGGGATCGCAATAAAACCTTAGGACGTGGTAGAGATAGTACCACCTGATAATGGTTCGTGTTTCGTTATAACCGATGTTACGATGGTTAGGGATGTGCAATAAAGTAGGTTTTGCCCTAAAGTAAAATGGCGACTTTTTCTCCTTACGGGGATGGACTTCACTTTGGCCGTTGTGTGAAAGGTTGGTTAAAGTCACGTGGTACTTCTTCCCGCTTGAAACGTTAGCCAATCACAGGCGTTAGTTCAGCAAGAGGTTTAGTTGCTAGGTAAATGTGTTCTCCATGCGGTGGCTCTGAGGAGACGGTTGTGTAATGAGGCAATTCAAGCTCTCCATTAGTATAGGCACGGAGGTTGTTTTCTTGTGTTGACCTATATACCGTGCAATAGGTGACATATATGTAAATATAGGTCATTTAGGATGAAGCTATATTATGTTGAGGGGAAATGGGTTCTGTTTCAGAAGGCAGTACATAAAGCCAGGGAGATGCTTGGTGGCAGCAGCTGCAACCAAAATCCAAGCTAATGTGGCTGCTTACCTGATAAAGCAGCAGTAACATGTGGTAAAGTGGCAGCCATGTGTGCCCTTCCCCATATCTTCTGACTGCTGAAAAGCCCAAGGAGGGTCTACAGCAGTGTCTGCTAGTGCCCCTTGTGCCCCCCACAGTAGTTATTCTGACTTACTGTACCCTTCACAATGATCCCTGCTAGAAAAGGTTATGGAACTTATGCCAGCACCATCTACATTGCTCTCTGTGCCTGGACCCTTTCCAGCCCGTGTATAAAACATCCAAAAGAAAGAGATGTCCAGTACAGGAAATAAAATCTCAATGCTTTGTTGTAGAAATAATTACAATTCCATCTCCACAGTCCAAATGTATCTTAAAGCCAACGCGTTTCGATCAAAAAGATCTTAGTCATGGCATGGCACGATTCCAGGCCTGTGCACTCCCCCGCTCAGCAACTGTTCTATTTTTTTGCGGAACGGACATAACGGAAACGGAATGCACACGGAGTAACTTGAAAACATCTCTGTCCCCCTGCCGATGGTCTCCACGGCTCCTATGTAAGACATTATGGCATGTAGTGTGTCCACCAATAGCAGCCAAGGACATCAGGTAATCACCTCCTGCTACTGGAGAACAGGGCGGCATAATGTGACATCACATAGAAGAAAAACCTAACTGACAGCTGCCTCACAAAAGGGTTACTACTAATGTAAACGGACACCATAATTACTGGATGTGGAACGGAGTATAGCATAAAGGTCTGTCTGGTTACACCATGCAATTAAGGGTACTTTCACACTAGCATTTTTATTTTCCGGCATTGGGTTCCGTCGTCGGGGCTCAATACCGGAAAAAACGCTTCCGTTTTCTCCTTATGCATTCTGAATGGAGAGAAATCCGTTCAGGATGCATCAGGATGTCAATAGTTCAGTCACTGTACGGCGTTTTGGACGGAGATAATACCGCAGCATGCTATGGTTTTATCTCCGTCCAAAATGCCGGAACACTTGCCATAATGCCGGATCCGGCATTAATTCCCATAGAAATGTATCAGTGCCGGATCCGACATTAAAAATACCGCATTGTCGGATCCGTTCTTCTGGTCTGCGCATGCGTAGACCTTCAAAAATGTGAAAAAAATATATAACGGATCCGTTTCTCCGGATGACAAACGGAGAGACGGATCAGTTCTTGCAATGCATTTGTCAGACGGATTCCAGCGACGGAACTGCTTGCCGGATTCCTCTGCCGCAAGTGTGAAAGTAGCCTTATACCCTCAACCAAGCACCATATAGGAATTTCAGTAGCATCCTGGCTGCCATGGTAACAAATCGGAGCCCCAGCTTACACTGGGGCCCCGATCGGAACTGCTGCTGCGCATGCGCAGATATAAACGTCGGATCCGGTTATGCGCCAAAACGACGTTTAGCTTAATGCCAGATCAGGATTAATGCACTTTAATGGGCATTAATTCCGGATCCGGCGTTACGGCAAGTCTTCCGGATTTTTGGACAGAGACAAATCCGCAGCATGCGTTACATGCAAAGTTTTTTGGTCCGGCCAGCAGCCTGCATTTGCACCAGATCAGGTAGATTTATACATTTTTGAACCAGCAGAAAAGCCTGACTGTGGTTTCATCTGTTGAAAACTCATCAGCTGGTAGCGCCGCAGTAAAACCACATGCAGTTGACCTCACAAGCTACTGGAATACAAGATGATAATTATCCTTTTTGGTTTGTGCACACAACGGATTTTGAAAACCCGCATACAAAATTCAGCAGTGATTGTTTTTTGCTTTTTTAAACCAATGGGTCTCTACTTCAGTAACAAAACTGTATTTTCAGCTTATGGTTTTTGGCCGAAAACCATGTAAAAACACACTGACACAGAGCTTTTTTATTGCATCCTCGGAGGTTGTTTTCTTGTGTTGACCTATATACCGTGCAATAGGTGACATATATGTAAATATAGGTCATTTAGGATGAAGCTATATTATGTTGAGGGGAAATGGGTTCTGTTTCAGAAGGCAGTACATAAAGCCAGGGAGATGCTTGGTGGCAGCAGCTGCAACCAAAATCCAAGCTAATGTGGCTGCTTACCTGATAAAGCAGCAGTAACATGTGGTAAAGTGGCAGCCATGTGTGCCCTTCCCCATATCTTCTGACTGCTGAAAAGCCCAAGGAGGGTCTACAGCAGTGTCTGCTAGTGCCCCTTGTGCCCCCCACAGTAGTTATTCTGACTTACTGTACCCTTCACAATGATCCCTGCTAGAAAAGGTTATGGAACTTATGCCAGCACCATCTACATTGCTCTCTGTGCCTGGACCCTTTCCAGCCCGTGTATAAAACATCCAAAAGAAAGAGATGTCCAGTACAGGAAATAAAATCTCAATGCTTTGTTGTAGAAATAATTACAATTCCATCTCCACAGTCCAAATGTATCTTAAAGCCAACGCGTTTCGATCAAAAAGATCTTAGTCATGGCATGGCACGATTCCAGGCCTGTGCACTCCCCCGCTCAGCAACTGTTCTATTTTTTTGCGGAAAGGACATATGGAAACGGAATGCACACAGAGTAACTTGTGTGCATGAGGCCTTAAAAACATCTCTGTCCCCCTGCCACTGGTCTCCACAGCTCCTATGTAAGACATTATGGCATGTAGTGTGTCCACCAATAGCAGCCAAGGACATCAGGTAATCACCTCCTGCTACTGGAGAACAGGGCGGCATAATGTGACATCACATAGAAGAAAAACGTAACTGACAGCTGCCTCACAAAAGGGTTACTACTAATGTAAATGGACACCATAATTACTGGACGTGGAACGGAGTATAGCATAAAGGTCTGTCTGGTTACACCATGCAATTAAGGGTACTTTCACACTAGCATTTTTTTTTTCCGGCATTGAGTTCCGTGGTCGGGGCTCAATACCGGAAAAAATGCTTCCGTTTTCTCCTTATGCATTCTGAATGGAGAGAAATCCGTTCAGGATGCATCAGGATGTCAATAGTTCAGTCACTGTACGGCGTTTTGGACGGAGATAATACCGCAGCATGCTATGGTTTTATCTCCGTCCAAAATGCCGGAACACTTGCCATAATGCCGGATCCGGCATTAATTCCCATAGAAAGGTATCAGTGCCGGATCCGACATTAAAAATACCGCATTGTCGGATCCGTTCTTCTGGTCTGCGCATGCGTAGACCTTCAAAAATGTGAAAAAAATATATAACGGATCCGTTTCTCCGGATGACAAACGGAGAGACGGATCAGTTCTTGCAATGCATTTGTCAGACGGATTCCAGCGACGGAACTGCTTGCCGGATTCCTCTGCCGCAAGTGTGAAAGTAGCCTTATACCCTCAACCAAGCACCATATAGGAATTTCAGTAGCATCCTGGCTGCCATGGTAACAAATCGGAGCCCCAGCTTACACTGGGGCCCCGATCGAACTGCTGCTGCGCATGCGCAGATATAAACGTCGGATCCGGTTATGCGCCAAAACGACGTTTAGCTTAATGCCAGATCAGGATTAATGCACTTTAATGGGCATTAATTCCGGATCCGGCGTTACGGCAAGTCTTCTGGATTTTTGGACAGAGACAAATCCGCAGCATGCGTTACATGCAAAGTTTTTTGGTCCGGCCAGCAGCCTGCATTTGCACCAGATCAGGTAGATTTATACATTTTTGAACCAGCAGAAAAGCCCGACTGTGGTTTCATCTGTTGAAAACTCATCAGCTGGTAGCGCCGCAGTAAAACCACATGCAGTTGACCTCACAAGCTACTGGAATACAAGATGATAATTATCCTTTCTGGTTTGTGCACACAACGGATTTTGAAAACCCGCATACAAAATTCAGCAGTGATTGTTTTTTGCTTTTTTTAAACCAATGGGTCTCTACTTCAGTAACAAAACTGTATTTTCAGCTTATGGTTTTTGGCCGAAAACCATGTAAAAAACACACTGACACAGAGCTTTTTTTTATTGCATCCTATTAATTTCAATAGCAGATTCAGCGCGGATTCCTCCCCAGGATAGGGCATGCGGCTTCATTAAAAAAAAAAAAAAAGCAAGTGCTGCTTCCCATTAAAATGAATGGAAGTCTGTTTTGAGGCATTTTTTGGGGAAACGCCAAAATCAACGTAAAAAAACCCTGTGTGAACCGGCCCTTAAAGAGGACCTTTCATCAGTGAAAAAAATATGAACTAAGTATGCTGACATGTAGAGCGGCGCCCAGGGATCTCCCTGCACTTACTATTATCCCTGGGCGCCTCTTCGTTCTCTCGCTATGTCCTCCGGTATCTTTGCTCACTTGGTTCTACTAGGAGGAGCCTGCCTGACTTGTTCTACTAGGCGAGTCTGCCTGACTTGGTCTAACTAGGCGGAGCTCTGCCTGACGTAGTTCTACTAGGCGGAGCCTGCCTGACTTGGTTCTACTCAGGCGGAGCCTGCCAGCTTAGCTCTCCTGGGCGTCTCCTTCTCCCAGGCTGTAGCGCTGGCCAATCGCAGCGCAGAGCTCATAGGCTGGGAGGTTATGTAGAGAAGGAGACGCACTAGGAGAACAAGTCACTAGTACACTCAAGTCAGGCAGGCTCCGCCATGGATCTGCTAGAGCACTCAAAGTCAGGCAGGCTCCGCCTAGCAGAACCAAGTCAGGCAGGCTCCGCCTAGTAGAACTAAGTCAGGCAGGCTCCGCCTAGCTAGAACCAAGTCAGGCAGACTCCGCCTAGTAGAACAAGTCAGGCAGGCTCCGCCTAGTAGAACCAAGTCAGGCAGGCTCCGCAGGCAGTAGGTCAGTCAGAAGGCAGACGCCCAGGAGAACAAGGGCAGGCTCCGCCTAGTAGAACCAAGTCAGGCAGACTCCGCCTAGTAGAACAAGTCAGGCAGGCTCCGCCTAGTAGAACCAAGTGAGCGAAGATACCGGAGACAATACAGGGAGAACGGAGCAGCGCCCAGGGATAATAGTAAGTGCAGGGAGATCCCTGGGCGCCGCTCTCCATGTCATCATACTTAGTTCATATTTTTTTCCCTGATGAATGGTCCTCTTTAAGGTTATGTCCACACAGGATGGATACACATTTGACATTACCTATTTACTACTTTCACACTAGCGGTTTTTGCGGATCCGTCATGGATCTGCAAAAACGCTTCCGTTACAATAATACAACCGCATGCATCCGTCATGAACGGATCCGGTTGTATTATGTCTTCTGTAGCCATGACAGATCCGTCTTGAACACCAATGAAAGTCAATGGGGACTGGATCCTTTTTCTATTGTGCCAGATTGTGTCAGAGAAAACGATCCGTTTGGCTCCGCTTCGTCAGGAGGACAGCAAGACGCTGCAGGCAGTGGTGTCCGCCTCCAGAGCGGAATGGTGACTGAACGGAGGCAAACTGATGGATTCTGAGCGGATCCTTTTCCATTCAAAATGCATTAGGGCAGAACTGATCCGTTTTGGACCGCTTGTGATAGCCCCGAACGGATCTCAGAAATGGAAAGCCAAAAACGCGAGTGTGAAAGTAGCCTTAATCCATAACGTAGTACAGTAACTGTAAAGTGAGATTTTATCATATCCGATCCACAATGTGCGCAGTTATTCCAAGGTTTTATGTACACAAATGGGTTTTTTAATATGTTTTTTGTTGGAACTGAAAATTTTGAGAGCAAAAGCCGCTAATGTAAATACAACCTCAATGTAATATTCAGGCTATATAGCAACATTTGTGGCATGACCTTACAACCTGTAGACTAGA
Source organism: Bufotes viridis (assembly GCA_033119425.1). NCBI lineage: Eukaryota > Metazoa > Chordata > Amphibia > Anura > Bufonidae > Bufotes > Bufotes viridis. The sequence goes on along the minus strand of CM065590.1, from coordinate 496,910,162 downwards.
GCTGTGCAGTTTATTACGTCGTTTGTGCCTTGAATCCTCCAAAGAGGACAATAGTAAAAATCTTTTGACAAGTGAAGGTGAGTTCATATCTGCACGGGAGGCTCCATTCACCGTCAAAAAGACCTGGCGAAAAAGTCCTGCATGTAAAAGAACAAGATTCTGAATGGACTCAGTTAGGTGCCCGTTCCTCCACTTCTGTTATTTCCGTTGTTCTGCTCCTCTAACGGAAATATATAGGGGTGGTGTGAACTCTGCCTGACCAGCGTCTGCCTCTCGCTTAACATTCCTAAAGCTGGCAAAGGTTTATGGTTTTGAGACTTTCACCATTTCCCCCTTTGAAAAAACAGCCACTCAGGGTATATAGCTTGTAAACCCAGCCTTAGGCATCTTGCACACGAACGTGTGCGTCCCGTGCCCGTATTGCGGACCGCATTTGCGGCTCAGCAATACACGGGCACCATTCCGTGGCCATTCCGCATCACGGATGCGGACCCATTCATTTCAATGGGTCCGCAAATCCGGAGATGCAGAACAGAATGACGGAACGAAACACTACGGAAGCACTACGGAGTGCTTCCGTGATGTTCCGTTCCGTACTTCCGTCCCTCAAAAAGATAGAACATGTCCTATCTTTTTGCGGAACAGGCAGATCACGGACCCATTCAAGTGAGTGGGTCCGCGATCCGCTGCAGCTGCCCCACGGTCCGTGCCCGTGCGTTGCGGGCCACAATTTTCGGCCCGCAGCACGGGGCGCACACTTTCGTGTGCAAGAGGCCTTAGGGCTCATAAACACGACTGTTGTTGTTTTGCGATCTGCAATTGCGGATCTGCAAAACACGGCTACCAGCGGCGTGAATTACGTATTTTGCGGAACAGAAGGGCCGGCCCCTAATAGAACAGTCCTATCCTTGTCCGTAATGCGGATAATAATAGGATATGTTCTATTTTTTGCAGAACAGACATACGGACACTTTGTTTTTTTTCGTGGCCCCTTATAAGATAGGTACTTCTGGAAACCAGCGTAATTTGGTAGTAAAAATACACGTAGATGAATCTTATGGTTCCAGTATGCTCGTCAGCAATGCTTTTTTTCCATCTCATATAATGAACACTGCTGACATTTGCTGTGCACTACATTAAATATAGATAAGATTTTATATTTTTCTTCTGCCAACATTGCATCTGTTTATATAAGGATTTTTCTATTTCCTGTAAAATCGCTTTTCTAGTATGTTCTTTGCACAGAAGGGCAGGAAGATGTTCCTGACGAGAACATTCTCCCCCTCCCACTTAACGATCCTGTTTCCTTTGTGAGCTCCCTGCCCCCCTCTTCTTTTATCTTACTGCTGCAGACACAGCCTGTTACAGTACCTGATTACCAGATCTAATGATGATGTCAATTTGCCATCTGTAAATTCTAAAAAATCTAAAATTATTGCTGTATATGATGAGTGTGGTAGAAATGAATTGCTTTGTCCTCATATTTTATTTATAGCAGTAACCAAGTTTCTCTGTTCTAATATTCAGTATCTGATTGTTTTATTGTATTTAATTCAACAGAAATTAGAAACTGTCCATAGACCGCAAACTGGTCATACTCACACATTGTCCATCCGGATTGTATCTGGATCGCATGCATTTTTCATGAGCATAAAGAAAAACAAGAATAAGGCCACCTGCACACATTGCGGGATACATTTAGATTCCCGAATACCCGCAGAGTAGTAACACATCAGCAAAGTGTATGAGATTACACAAATCCCATGTACGGATTGTTTCCCTGCGGAAATTGACCTACATTGCGGATTCCCAAATCTGCAGCAAGTCAATTATGTTTGCAGTTTAAGGCTGGGTTCAGACTTGCGCGTATTTGATGCGCACGTAAAACGCGCGTTTCTGTCGCGCGTATTGTAGTGCGTTTTTGCAAATAGGAAACGCGCGTCGTACGCGCGTTCGTGTGATTGACTACTGTGGCGTCAATCACAATCCGCGCGACAAAACGCCCAAAAGAAGCTCAAGAACTTTTTTGAGCTTAGGGCGTTTTTCAGCGCGTTCAAACACACTGTAAAACGCTCAAGTGAGAACCAGGGCCATAGGAAAGCATTGGTTTTTATGTGTTGAGCATTTTACAGCGCGTTTGAACGCGCTGTAAAACGCGCAAGTCTGAACCCAGCCTAAGGGTACTTTCACACTAAGGTTTTGGATTCCGTTTGTGAGATCCGTTTCAGGGCTCTCGCAAACGGTCCAAAACGGATCAGTTAAGCCCCAATGCATTCTGAATGGATAAGGATCCGTTCAGAATGCATCAGTTCGGCTCCGTTCCGCTTCTATTCTGTTGTGGAGGCGGACACCAAAACGCAGCTTGCAGCATTTTGGTGTCCGTCTGAAGAGGCGGAGCCTAACGGATACGTTTTGAATTACAATGTAAGTCAATGGGGACGGATCCATTTTCAATGACACAATATGGTGCATTTGAAAACGGATCCGTTCCCTATTGACTTTCACTGTAATTCAAAACGGATCCGTTAGGCTTTGACTTTGTCATTTTTCTTTAAAACTAATGCAACTCCGTCTTGCTTGAATTCAATCAATTTTTATTATATGCTCTTTTGCGCTTTTCAATATAACGCGTTTCGGCACACTGCCTTTATCAACTGATGCATTATAACAAGAATAAGCCGTATATATAGAGAGTGCAACAAATCAAACACAAGTGACATCACACACCGGTCAGTGGGTGGTAGAGACCAAACGCCAATCAACAATTGAGTTTCACTTTCACATCATCGCAGTGAAACACAAAGGATACTATGTTCAACATAAAAGGTCAGCGCGATGATTGAGTCTGAAAGGAGAGAAATATAAAATAATAATCAAATAACAATATAAAGGATATGACAGCTGAATCATAAGCGTGCAATCTTATAATCACGATTCCAGCCCCTCGAATGTATTGTATTTAGGCTGGGTTCAGACTTGCGCGTTTTACAGCGCATTCAAACGCGCTGTAAAACGCTCAACACATGAAAATCAATGCTTCCCTATGGTCCTGGTTCTCACTTGAGCGTTTTACAGCGCGTTTGAATGCGCTGAAAAACGCCCTACGCTCAAAAAAGTTCTTGAGCTTCTTTGGGGCGTTTTGTCGCGCGTATTGTGATTGACGCCACAGTAGTCAATCACATGAACGCACGTACGAAGCGCGTTTCCTATTTGCAAAAAGGCGCTGTAATACGCGCAACAGAAACGCGCGTTTTACGCGCGTATCAAATACGGGCAAGTCTGAACCCAGCCTTAAAGTGTGTATCTACTAAGCCTCCCTGCGTAATAGGAGCTTTTTTATGTCACCTCCTCTTCTTGGCTTTTTAACCTGTTCCAGAACCTGGAACTTCAGCTGTGACAATGAATGTTTGTATTTGTCAAAATTGTAGGACAGTGGTAACAAAAGATTTTTTGTTCTTATTGTCGATTTACGTTTCCCTACTCTGTCTCTAACTGCCTCTATTGTCTCCCCCACATATAAAAGACCACATGGACATTTAATCAGGCAGATGACATTTGTGGATTCGCACGTAAAGAATCCATCTATTTTAAAGGTTCGTCCTGTGTGGGGATAGTAAAATTCAGGGTCATCCACAGATCCCACAGATCCCCCCATAACAGTGTCGCTGTTTAGTGTGAATATAATAGCAGCGGGGCCCGGTGCAGTCACTGTATTCTATTGCACCGGGCGCCCCTCAGTGTAGTAATACTATGAATAACTGTAATAATAATAACGATCTTCACTTCTTCATTTACTACATGGTGAGGCAGGAGGCAGGGCGGGCGGCCAGGCACTGGCAGCGTAACTCACTACGTCATGCGCCTGCGCCGCCTGCTTCATTCATGAAGGTGGCGGAACAGGAGCGTCACTTAGTGAGTTACGCTACCAGTGCCTGGCCGCCCGCCCTGCCTCCTGCCTCACCATGTAGTAAATGAAGAAGTGAAGATCGTTATTATTATTACAGTTATTCATAGTATTACTACACTGAGCGGGGCCGGTGCAATAGAATACAGTGACTGCACCGGGCCCTGCTGCCATTACAATAGGATGCCACACATGTAGTGTCTGTGGAGTGTGTGCCGATTGGTCTGTGCGCACTTGACAAATCGGCACAAACGCACGGACACCACGCACATAGGGATTTTATTAGTATAGATGGGTTTTGATATATAAATTTCTTTAGATTTAAAATTTTAGATAGTTCCCATATTGTTAGATTAGGGACTCGCAAGATAATGAGGACCCTTGACGTGGGCTTGTGAGCTAAAGTTCATTTACTATTATTACAAAAAACTGACTAATACCTCATTTTAAAATAACATTGTATGTAGCTTTTTTCTTTATAATCCTTCTTTTCAACAGCCACTCACAAACCTAGTGTAAGGGCTCGTTCACACAAACGTTTGTTGCGTTCTGTATATGGGCCGTTTTTTGCATTTAGTATACCGTCCGTATACGGAACCATTTATTTCAATGGGTCAGCAAAAAAACGGAATGTACTCCGTATGCATTCAGTTTTCGTATTTCCGCTTTTCCGTTCCGCTACATTTTGATACATGTCCTATTATTGCCCGCAAATCACATTCCGTGGCTCCAATTAAGTCAATGGGGCTGTAGAAAAAACGGAACGCATCCGTATGTCTTCCGTATCCGTTCCGTTTTTGCGGAAGCATCTATTGAAAATTTTATGCCCAGCTCAATTTTTCAATGTACTTACTATTAGAACATTATTATATGCTTCCGTTTCCGATCCGCAAAAAACGAATCACAAACGCAAACCATACGGAAACGGAGTGGAAGCAGAATGGAAACAGAAACACTACTGAAACTGAAAAACGGACCACAAAACCATACGGTCATGTGAACGAGCCCTAAAAGTATACCTTTTTTAAAAAAAAATATATATATACTTTTTTTTATAGCCAAAGAAATATTAAATTTAATAAAAAGGAAAAAGCCAAATTATAAATCATACAGGTCCCTAGTAAATGAATAAGGGTCAGTAGATGAGGTAGAGGCCTATGGGAAGACCCGTGTAGCCCTTGGACCCTGATGAATAGGAGGCTAAGGCCTCATGCACACGACCGTATGTGTTTTGCGGTCATGACGTTCCGTATGGCATCCGTTTTTTTTGCGGATCCGTTATTTTTGCGGATCCATTGTAATAATGCCTATCCTTGTCCGCAAACTAGAAATAATTAGGACATGCTCTATTTTTTTTGCGGAACGGAAAAACGGACAAACGGACATACGGAAACGGAATGCACACGGAGTACCGTTTTTTTTGCGGACCCATTGAAATGAATGGTTCCACATATAGTCCGCAAAAAAAACGGAATGGACACGGAAAGAAAATACGTTCGTGTGCATGAGGCCTAAAAGGGATGATGCATAGGAGGAGATGTAGAAGGCTGATGCAATTGTTTCCTAGCATCATTTAATACATTACGGTATATATATGCATCGGCATAGTTGGGCCAGCAAATAGATCCAGGACAGCAGTGACTACAGCTACACACATATGCTGTCTGGATCTGGGTACCAATTGCAAAAAAAGGCCCCATTCCCAGCATAATACTGTCCTCATCTCAGGCCTGTTTTGGGCTAAATACTCAAGAACCTGACTGTCTATCAGGTCTCGAGTAGTTGAACCTGAAAACAGGCTAAGGAGGAGCACGTTTTAGGTTGGTAGCACGTCTGGCTATGTCGGCAGGTGGATGCGGAACCTCAGGTGTTGTTGTGATCTCCGTCAGTGGTGTTGCTGGCATTGGCGGAGTGGGTGCCGGAGAGGAGGGCTCCTGTGGTGACATTACCAGAGTGCTTTCCGCAGACTGGCTTGCTTCAGGCTCTTCTTCAAGACTGTTGATGATTCTTTGGAAGAAAGAAACGAAAATCTACGAAATAAAAACTTTCGGTCATAGACTACTTTCACACTTGCATTTTGGCTTTCCGTTTATGAGATCCGTTCAGGGCTCTCACAAGCGGTCCAAAACGGATCAGTTTTGCCCTTATGCATTCTGAATGGAAAAGGATCTGCTGAGAATGCATCAGTTTGCCTTCGTTCAGTCACCATTCTGCTGTGGAGACCTGACGAAGCGGAGCCAAACGGATCCATCCTGGCACACAATGTAAGTCAATGGGGACGGATCCGTTTTCTCTGACACAATCTGGCACAATTGAAAACGGATTCGTCCCCCATTGACTTTCAATGGGGTTCAAGACGGATCCGTCATGGCTGTAGAAGACATAATGCAACCAGATCCGTTCAGGACGAATGCATGCGGTTGTATTATTGTAACGGAAGTGTTTTTGCAGATCCATGACGGATCCGCAAAAAACGCTAGTATGAAAGTAGCCTTGGCTCGAAGATTCACAACAAAAATTGTAGCTGCTGGGTATACAGATAGAGTTTTCTCTTTTTACCACCACTATCTCCGCTTCGCCCTTTACGGGGAGTTTCTTCTCTCCGGAACTGATCCCGGCAGGAGTGCCAGCATGTTTTCCAATTTTTTACTGTCAAAAACAGAAAATTACAAAAAAATTAATCACTTTGATCAATTTATATATATATATAATTATATTTACTTTGTCCAAAAAATATGATTAAAAAAAAAAAAACATGTTGCTTGTGCACTTAGAAAATGATATCAGGATGCTCAGAGAAGTTTGCAAACTACAAGCCAAGCATCCTGCACATGCAAGACAACATACACCCAATTTCATGAAAAAAAGATCACAAAGAAATATAAAATAAAATTTACTTACTAAGTTCTTTGTGTACTTTGGAATCCCCCTTTGCCCACTCATCAGTATCTGTGCCACTTCTGGACACGGTCGTGGTACAGTTCAGACCGGGTGTCCCATAATAACTCCACTCTCTCCAGGATTAGGACAATCAGACGCTCCACTGAGAAAGCCGTGTCTTCCAACTGACAATATGGATCTACTCTGTCTGACTTTGTCTAGACTTGATAGTCTAAAAATTTATCAGTTTTTATTTGGGGCAGGGTCAATAAAATTGCAGACATAGATTCGCAAAAATGCGGATTACATACGGAAAGACTTCCGTAGTAATCCGCATTTTTGCAGACCCATAGACTTGTATGGGTCCACGGAACATTTATTGAGGACAACTATAGGACATTCAAGTTTGGTTTTGCGGAGCCGCGGAATGGAGACATGGATGCAGACAGCACACGGTGTGCTGTCCGCATCTTTTTAGACTCCATTAAAGTGAATGAGTTCAGTTTTGCGGATAACATGCGGAGTACAGCATACGGTGTGTCTGAATGGGCCCTAACCTTGTAGCTCCGACGCCAGGACTGCACAGCTCTGTTCATTGTGTAGTGGTGGAAGTTGGTAACTGCAGAGCTTCTCCTATATGTTTCTAATTAAAGGTGGATCGTACAGATTATTGGGATGGAATGTTCCTGGGAACGCTCGTTCCTTACAATCTGCTCGTGTAAATGTGCCGCCGATCGCCAGATGAAAAAGCGATACGCTAGTTCTTCAGGTGATCCTGTAGTTCGTTCAGGCGCCTAAATTATTTTTTTTGGCCAGTAGATTGTAATGTCTAAACCGCACAAAAGAAGGAATGATTCCGTATGGGGACCCCTCGTCCTCATACAGTTAAGGAAATCGCTGTATGTAAATGCAGAGCTTTACCTCCACTGAGCGAGGAGCGGACTGTCGGGAAGGAACGCTTACTTCCCGATAATCTACTGCTAATTGCAAGGTGTAAAAGTGGACTAAGGGCGAGCCCAAGCCACTCTGCACCCTTTCTGCATCCTCTGCCAGCGTGCACTGTGTGACTTGGACCCGCCCTCGGTGTACATAACTACTTATTTGCATATAGATTAAAAGTACATTTTTTTTCCTCCAGAATGAAGCAATGGATTGCTAGGTGAAAGCTATCATTACATTCAGCTGAGCTGGGCCTACAAGGCGTTGTGCCTGATTTATCAGTGAATATCCTGGTGACAGATATATTTATTTTTTACAGGATCTCGCTACAGAATGCCAAATGCATGGAAGATGCTGGTTAGCTATACTGTTCCTGTAAGTGTATACTGTTTGTTCCCCAGTTATTGTGAAATTTCTTGAACTAAAGGGTCATTTTAAAGGGCATCTGTCAGCAGATTTGTACCAATGAAACTGACCAACTTGTAGCACATGCACTTGGCAGCTGAAGAGATCTGTTCCATGTTCATATGTGTCCACATTGCTGAGAAAGATGTTTAAGCATATGCAAAGGAGCCTCTAGGAGCAATGGGGGCGTTGCTATTACACCTACAGGCTTAACTCTTTCTGCAACTGCAGCACCCTTTCCACTTTGATTGACAGGGTCAGGCAGGCGTTATGTTTACACTGGCCCTGTCAATCAGAGTGCAGACGGCGTGAGAGTTGCAGAGAGAGCAGAGCCTTTAGGTGTAACAGCATAGGCCCTGTTACTCCTAGAGGCTCATTTGCATACATAAAAAAAAAAAAAAAATTCTCAGCAATGCGGGCACATATGAACATGGGACCAACACTGATGTCTTCAGCTGCGCACATGTAACAGGTCAGCCAGTGTCATAGGTACAAATCTACTGACAGATGCCCTTTAACTCTGCAGTTTAATTTAAATATCCTGAGACATGTAACCCCTCCTTTAAACCGGTTAGCCAACTTTAAATAGGTTGTCACAAGTTATTTTTTTGTTTTTTGTATGTTTCTAACTAAGCAAATGTAAGGGGTTTTCAAATCACATACCTCATCTACAGCGGCCCTGTTCTACTTGTTAGCTGAGGTCACAGGACCTGTGATGTCAGCATTTTTCCCTGCTCTGATGACGTCATGTGCACAAGCCTGAGGGAGCACGAAGAGCAGATCTGCCTGTGGGAACAGAGCCACACCCCCTGCACTGCCGATCTGCTGGCTGAGCTGTCTACCCTGTGTCTTTCCTCCAACTGGATTCTTCAGCAAAGTTTAACCCCTTAGGCCTCTTTCACACGGGCGTCATGTTTGACGCCCGGATAAGAGGCGGGTGCGTTGCGGGAATATACGCGTTTTTCCCGCGCGGGTGCAAACGTTTGCAACACGTTTTGCACGCGTGAGAAAAAACGCCATGTTTGGTACCCAACCCGAAGCCGGACTTCATCACAGAAGTCCGGTTTCGGGTCTACTGGAGAATGATTATTTCCCCTTATAACATGGTTATAAGGGGAAATAATAGCATTCTTAATAAAGAATGCATTGTTAAATGAAGAGGAAGGGGTTAAAAATAATAAAAGTTAACTTACCTTAGCCACTTGATCGCGTAGTCGCGATCTGTCCTCTCTTTCCTGCAGCATCTATGATCTAAAGGACCTGTGATGACGTCACATCACATGGTCCAATCACATGGTCCATCTTACCATGGTGATGGACCATGTGATTGGACCATGTGATGTGACGTCATCACAGGTCCTTTAGATCATAGATGCTGCAGGGAAAGAGAGGACAGATCGCGACTATGCGATCAAGTGGCTAAGGTATGTTAACTTTTATTATTTTTAACCCCTTCCTCTTCATTTAACAATGCATTCTTTATTAAGAATGCTATTATTTCCCCTTATAACCATGTTATAAGGGGAAATAATAGAGATTGGGTCCCGTTGCTAAGCAACAATGCAGGAAAATCGCAACGCATCCGCACTTGCTTGCGGATGCTTGCGAATTTTTCCGCAGCCCCATTCACTTCTATGGGGCCTGCGTTGCGTGAAAAACGCAGAATATAGAACATGCTGCGATTTTCACGCAACGCAGAAGTGATGCGTGAAAATCACCACTCATGTGCACAGCCCCATAGAAATGAATGGGTCCGGATTCAGTGCGGGTGCAATGCGTCCTCCTCACGCATTGCACCCGCGCGGAAAACTCTTAGACCTGTGATGGCTAACCTCCGGCACACCAGCTGTGTTAAAACTACGACTCTCAAGATGTACACTTGCTTGGCTGTTCTTAAAACTCAATAGAAATGAATGGAGCATGCTGGGAGTCATAGTTTTACCACAGCTGGAGTGTCGGAGGTTAGCCATCACTGTCTTAGACCATAGGCAGCACAGACTCAGGGTTGGAGACTCTGCCTCAAGTAATGAGCGGCTGCAGAGTTTCCTCTTCAGGCGCTAAAGAGACAAATGCTGTGCACAGGATCTTCCCTCCCTCCTCACCCTGCAAACACTGAGCTGACAAAGACTCTTCTGCTGGCTGTGAGGAAGTGTCTGCAGAGCATTGCACAAGAACAGGTAGGGGGAAGATCCTATGTGTTGTAAAACGCTCCCACAGTTCTGCAACTGCATGTCAACAAAGGGCTAGAACAGAACTAGGTAACTGAGGAAATATCTTTTTTTTGGCCTAAAAGCTGCTTATCTTATGTATATATTGCAGACCATCAGATTTAGGCCTAATTCACACGTCCGCAAAATGGATCCGCATCCCTTCCGCAATTTTGCGGAAGGGTTGCAGACCCATTCATTTCATAGGGGCAGGAATGGATGTGGACAGCACACTATGTGATGTCCGCATCCGTGTTTCCGCATCCGTGTTTCCGTTTCCGCAAAAAAATAGAACATGTCCTATTCTTGTCTGCAATTGCGGACAAGAAAAGGCATTCTTTCTATAGTGCCAGCAATGTGCGGTCCGCAAAATGCGGAATGCACATTGCAGCCGTCCGTGTTTTGCGGATCCGTGTTTCCGTGTTTCCGCAAAACACACTACGGACGTGTGAATAAGGCCTTAGGCCACTTGCACACGACAGTATTTTGCGGACCGTATACTGGCAGTTTTTTCAGTTCAGTATACTGACAGTATACTGAACCATTCACTTCAATGGATCTGCAAAAAATACTGAAGTGCCTCCGTATGCCTTCCGTTTCCGTTTTTCCGTTTTTTCTGTTCCGTTTCTGTATAGACCATGTCCTATTCTTGTCGGCAAATCACGTTTAGGCCTTATTCACACGTCCGTAGTGTGTTTTGCGGAAACACGGATCCGCAAAACACGGAAACACGGATCCGCAAAACACGGACGGCTGCAATGTGCATTCCGCATTTTGCGGACCGCACATTGCTGGCACTATAGAAAGAATGCCTTTTCTTGTCCGCAATTGCGGACAAGAATAGGACATGTTCTATTTTTTTGCAGAAACGGAAACACGGATGCGGAAACATGGATGCGGAAACACGGATGCGGAAATACGGATGCGGAAACACGGATGCGGACATCACATAGTGTGCTGTTCACATCCATTCCTGCCCCTATGAAATGAATGGGTCTGCAACCCTTCCGCAAAATTGCGGAAGGGATGCGGATCCATTTTGCGGATGTGTGAATTAGACCTTAGTGACTCCATTCAAGTCAATGAGTCCACAAAAAAAACGGAAAGCATACTGAAGTGCATCCGTATGTCTTCCGTATCCGTTCCGTTTTTTGCGGAACCATCTATTGAAAATGTTAAGACCAGCCCAATTTTTTCTATGTTATTACTGTATACTGTATATGCCAAACGGAAAAACGAAACGGAACAACGGAACCGAAATGGAAACAAAACGGAAGCAAAAAAACGGAAAAACGGATCCGAAAAAAACGGACCGCAAAACACTGAAAAAGCCATACGGTCGTGTGCAAGAGGCCTTACAGTGTTTTATTTTTTTTTACATAACTTGGACAGTCCCTTTAAACTTTTTTAGTCAACATCCTGTGTTTGGCTGCAGTGTTTGGTGCCATGTCACATATGTGGTATGTCACAGGGTCATTCGCCACGCCAGTGACAGGTCACCGCTGTGGCCAGTGATTGGCAGCAGTGGTCACATGCAACTAGGTATGTATGAACCCCACTATGGGTCCGGCCACTCTAAAGGGCTCTGTTAAAAAAGTTTAAAGTTGATTAACCCTTTTAATTAGGAAAAGCAAAAGAAAAAAAAAAAAGGTTATACATTTTGTCAGTAGTTGTACACAAATTAAATTTGCACAAAAAAACTCTACATACTGCCATTAACATAATCAGATTCAACACCAACTACTCTTTTTAACTCCTCTTATTCAGAAGCCACTTAGGACAGTAACCTCAGTAAAAGCTCTTGTCCTGTATACTGGGTGTAATCCTCAGTATCTGCTCTTATTCTGTATATATGGACACTGCACAGTACCACTTCTCCTGTCCTGTATACTGGGTGTAATCCTCAGTATCTGTTCTTATTCTGTATGTATCGGACACTGCACAGTATCACTTCTGTTGTCCTGTGTACTGGGTGTAATTCTCAGTATCTGCTCTTATTCTGTATATATGGACACTGCACAGTACCACTTCTCCTGTCCTGTATACTGGGTGTAATCCTCAGTGTGCTGGAGCCAGTCGACGGGTGTGGTTGTGTTTGGAGGAGCTGCAGATTGCTGACAAGCTACCAGGGATTTTTCCACCTTTCCCAGCCCAGGCCCTGCCTCTCCCCAGGGAGGTGGTGGGGTCCTGGGCAATGAAGCGACTGAAGACCCAGGATCCTACTTCCCGGGGTAGGCCAGCGGGAGGTAGGGGAGGTGAGCTACCGGCCTCTGTTCCATCTTCCGCCCCGGGGGTCAGAAGATCTTCCAGGAGTCGTGGTGTAGCGGCCCCTGCAGCCCCCGGAGGTGAAGCCGTGTCCATCGCCGGCAGTTCCAGGAGGGCGGACAGTAGCCCTCCAAGAGGTACGCAGAGTGCTCCTGGGGGTGGGCCGGGCTCGGTTGAGGCTGACTGGGGCACCATGAAGTCCCAGGAACTAATCACCGTTTACAGCTCCCGGATCACGGCCTACCTCCGGGAGTATGAGGAAGCGAATAGGACCCTCAAGAAGATTAGGGAGAACTTGAAGCTTGAGAGGGCGAAGGTGGACAAAGCGGCGAGAAAAAACAGGCCAGAAATAACTAATAAAATAAAAGGCCTAAAAGCCATAATTAAAGAGCTGAAAGAAAGAATGGCGGCCGTTCTGGAAAACAGCGGTCCCTTTAAGGAAAAGCTCAAGAATGACGCAAGGTTTAATGAAATGGCTGGAAGGCAAAAACAGCAAGAAGATGACTCCTCTAGTGAGGAGGAAGAGTCGGACATGGGGGGACAACCTGCTGGAACAGGTATCACCACAGGTATCCCCGCAGAGCAGGTATGCCTGCCCCCCACTAGTTCCGATGAGGAAGGGGAGTTCTGTGAGAGCAGCGGAGTTGGGGGGCAACTTATGGCTGAAATACGCCACCTGGAGTCCCCCAAAATACGTGATGACATCTGCTTTGGTAATGAATTACCTGAAGATGAGCCGATGGGAAAGAGGAGGAAGAAAAAGCCAGTGAAGCCAGAGGTGAGGTATGTCTATGTGACCCACCCTGCGTGCCCTGGGCCAGTGCGTAGGAGTGGGGAGAAAGACGTGACAAAGATTGCGCAGGACGCCGTCCCTGTTTGCGGTAACAGGGGCGGTGAGGAGACGCAGGAGGGGTCAGACAGGGAGGCTCCCACGACGGGCGGCGAAGGGGACATGGCTGGTTGTCAGGTGGCTCCGACCACCTCTGCTAGTGCACTGGACAAGTGCCAGGTGGAGGCTGGAAAGACTGTTAAAAATGTGTCCAGCATGAAGATGCTGGACAAAACTAATAGTGTGACCTCTGTCCCCTCTGGCCCAGTAGTGTGTGTGGGGGGAGGGGAGAGTGTGACAGTGGCCACTGAAGAAGTGGTCACTTCTAGTAGTGTAAATACTGTTTCTGTTAGTGGTGTTGCTCCGGGCCCTGATGGAGGGGTGAATGTTGGAGGTCGGCCGGCCACTGTACAAGTGGCCGGTGCACCTCATGTAGCCCCTTTAGAGGTGTCTGGAGTGGCACCTGCTGTAGATAGGTCTGGGGGGGTGGGGGTGGGCCCGATCCGGCTGCCCCTCCTGCGTCGGTTACGCCTGGCAGAGGTTATGCTGGTGTGGTCGCCGGCGCAAGGGGGGAGGGGCGGTCCCCATTGTCCTCCCCATTACCAATGTCTGGTGACAGTAACTTGCAGCGGCAACTTCTAGAGGCTCTAAGGAGAGGGGAGAATTCCATTACAGTAGGGGGGCAGCAGGTGGATCTATCCTTCTGGATAGACAGGCATGGCGTGCGTGCCTTCCGAGAGCAAGGCGGGGGCGAGACCACCTGGTCCTCACCCACAACCGGCCCCGGGTCAACCAGACGGAATGTTGTCTGTCTGAAATGGAGAGGCAATGAAGCGTGCCCTACCAGGAAGAGGGTGGCAGAGCTTCTCTTTCAGATGGGCATCAGGGCATGTGACATCTTTGCCCTGATACATCCGTATGGCACCCGGGAGTTTGATGTCAGTTTTGCCCGGCCAGAGGGTCTTGAACTTTTCTGGTCTGGGTATGAACTGGCAAAAGACCAGCCGGACTGGCAGGGGTTTTTCGTGCAAGCGATAACCTGCCAGAATGAGGTCAAGAAAGTGACCGTTCTGACCCATAACGAGTCACTTTCTTGTGTTGACATCTTGACTTGGTTGAGCAGGTACGGGGATGTCCAGGGTCTTCCTAGCAAGAACCTGGATGAGTTTGGCATCTGGTCGGGTGCCTGGACGTTTCAGATTAAGTTGAAACATTCAGGGGGGTCGGTTTCCCACATACCATCATCTGCTTTCCTTGGTCGGGATAGGATCATGGTGTTCTACAGGGGGCAGCCTAAGCTGTGTTGCAAGTGCGGCAGCCCTTCGCACTTCAGCGCCAGCTGCCAAGCTCAGAGGTGCGTTGCAGCGAGGGTGAAGGCCATCTAGCTGCATCTTGTGGGCAGATTAGATGCAACCTGTGTGGTGAGCTAGGGCACCCATTCAGTCGTTGCCCACGCTCTGTCGCCAACGTGGCTCGTGCACGTGCGGAGGTGAGCCGGGAGGCCCCCACCGCCGAGGCGAGTGCTGGCGAAGGTGACAGGGCAGTGGGGTCGATGAAGAGAAAGACGGCCCGTCCCAGCAGAGACGGAGGAGAGGCGTCAAATGGAGAGGGGGCAGGTGGAACCCCGTCCTGGGGTGATGCCTGCGCCTCCCAAGAGAATACCTCTCCTAGAGCTGAGACCCTGGGGGATAACGAGGTGAATGAGGAACTCAGGAGACTAGACCGTTCGAGGTGACTCTGTCCTCTTGCTACGAGAGTGCAACAGAGGGGAGTGTGACAGAGTCTAAAAGAACAAGAAGGAAACGTCTGACCAAAAAAATCTAGCCCGACCAGAGTGGCCGCGGAAGGCGAAGCCAGCTCCCCCCTGGACCTCTCTAATCCTGACTCTCTTCCCCTGGATCTTTCCAACCGGTACCTCACCTTGGATGAGATCTCCGCCTCCTCTTCTTCTGGGGAGGAGGTCGAAGGTGGGGAGCCGAAGGGGCAAGAGAAGGAGCCTTCTGGAAGGCCCGAGCCTCCTCCGGTGAGGATGCAAGGTCCTCGGGAGGTGGGGGCGGGTCCAGACACTGCGAATGGGAATGACAAGGGTGGTGCGAAGGGGGAGGCGGTGGTGACTAATGAGATGGACACCACTGTCTCTCTCAAAAGAAATCGTGCCACCTTAGGGGGTAGCCCCGGGAGGGGTAAGAAGAAGAATGGGAAGGGAAGGAAGAAGGCCGTCTAACTTAATCACTCTGTATGGCGGCACTCACTCCGTTGACCCTGGCGACCATTAATGTCGCCAGTATTAAATCGGATGCGGCTAGGTTTGCAGCCTTTGATTCTCTCAGCCGGGTTGAAGCTGATATTTTATTTTTGCAAGAGACCAGGCTGCCAGATTTGGTGGCTGTATATAATGCAAAAAAGGAGTGGAGGTGTGGTCCATCATATTGGTCTCTTGCGGCTGAACCGTATAGCGGAGTGGCGGTCCTTTTTACCGCACCAGTAGAAAGCCGACGAGTGATTGAGTTAGAAATGGGGAGGTGTTTGATTTTAGATGTCCTCATGAAGGGTCAAGAGCTTCGCCTGATAAACATCTATGGTCCCCAAACCAAGCAGGATCAGAAGCATCTCTTTTTGAGGATCAAACCTTTCCTTTTTACGAGTCGGCAGGTGGTCTTTGGCGGGGACTTTAATACAGTCACAAGGTCCCAAGACCGGGGAGGCGCCAGAGACCGGCTGGCTTATGATAGTGTATCCCTGAATAGCATAGCTAGCGAGGCTCGCCTGGTGGATGTCCACATTAGGCACACCCCAGGCCACGGGGGTTTCACTTATAGAGGTAGTCAGATTAGGTCTAGAATAGACAGGTTTTATTTAAAGGAGGAGACTACTTTTTCACCTTTAAAGGTGGTAGAGGTGGAATTCTCCGATCACTGTATGATTATGTTCTCTTTGAATGTTGCAGAATCCCCCCAAATGGGAAGAGGCTATTGGAAGCTAAATTCGGCCCTCCTGGAGGAAGCAGAGGTGAGACAATCCTTTGAGGACTTCCTTCAGACTCAGGTAGAGTTGCTGGATCTTTGTGACACTAAGTCAGAGTGGTGGGAGATATTCAAAGATCGGGTGGCAAAATTCTTCCGCCAGCTCTCGAGCCTCAGGTCCCTGGACAAGTATCGCTTGTATCAGGGTCTGAGGAGGAAACTCGAACAACTGGTCTCGACTGGAGGTAGCCGAGAGGATATCTCCAGGGTGAAATCTTTGCTTAAGAGGTGCCAGTATGATAGGCACACATCTTTGGTTTTTGAGAGGGATTTCGGGAAGTACCGCTCACCCGACCCTTACAGAAACTGTAAGATGTCAGTGAAAAGTAAGTTGGTGACGGGACTGGTCGATGGTACGGGATCTCTGGATAGGTCCAGATCAGGGATCTTGGAAATCGTCAAGTCCTTCTACTCGTGCCTCTTGAGGAAGAAGGATCTGAATCGGGACAGGATTTCGGCTTTCCTGGTTGAAACCATCCCTGAGTCAAGAGTAGACCGTTCTCTTGGTCTTTTGATAGAAGAAATCAGAGAAGAGGAAGTTAGCCTAGCGATCGAAGGGCTTGCCCTAAAGAAGTCGCCAGGCCCGGATGGCTTAACATCCGAGTTTTATAAGACCTTTAAGGACTTCTTGGTTCCCCTCTTGACTAAGGTATTAAATGAGTGCCTATCCTCGGGTGCTCTGCCGAGGTCAATGAGGAGGTCAGCTCTGATCCTTATATCAAAGGGTAAAGATCCGAGCCGTATTGAGAATTGGCGTCCCATAGCGCTTCTCAGTACGGACAGAAAGATCCTGGCCAAGATACTGTTTAATCGGTTGGTGCAGTTTGCACCCCGGCTCCTTTCGGAGACCCAACATTGCTCAGTTCCAGGCCGAAGCACATTTAGTGCTGTACTCGGTGTCCGAGAGGCAGTGGAGCAGGGTAGGGCGGGTAACTGGAAGGGTACATGCTGGCCTTAGATCAGGCAAAGGCTTTTGATCGGGTTAACCACGAGTACCTCTGGTCAGTCCTTCTGAAATATGGCCTGCCGGGGGGGTTTGTCGATTGGTTAAAGATCTTGTATTCAGGGGCAGAGAGTTTCCCGCTGGTGAACGGTTGGTCTGACAGCCCTTTTGAGGTCGGGTCTGGAGTCCACCAGGGTTGTCCATTGAGCCCGCTCTTATACGTGTTTGTGATTGATCCTTTTATTAGGAGGATTGATCGTGGGCCGTTAGCGGGAGTCAGGATGAGTCTGGAGGAGCCAGAAGCCACTCTGAGGGTGGTGGCTTATGCCGATGACGTCACTGTTTTCGTGTCCTCGGGAGGGGAGGCGGAATACGTGATGTCGGAGGTAGAACGCTACTCGGAAGTCTCCGGGTCCGTGATTAACCACTTCAGCCCCCCTAGCTTAAACACCCTTAATGACCAGGCCACTTTTTACAATTCCGCACTACACTACTTTCACCGTTTATTGCTCCGTCATGCAACTTACCACCCAAATGAATTTTACCTCCTTTTCTTCTCACTAATAGAGCTTTCATTTGGTGGTATTTCATTGCTGCTGACATTTTTACTTTTTTTGCTATTAATCAAAAATGACCGAAATTTTTGCAAAAAAATGACATTTTTCACTTTCTGTTGTAAAATTTTTCAAAAAAAACTACATTTCTATATAAATTTTTCTCTAAATTTATTGTTCTACATGTCTTTGATAAAAAAAATCCAATAAGTGTATATTTATTGGTTTGGGTAAAAGTTATAGCGTTTACAAACTATGGTGCAAAAAGTGAATTTCGGCATTTTGAAGCAGCTCTGACTTTCTGAGCGCCTGTCATGTTTCTTCAGGTGCTAGAATGTCAGGATAGTATAAATACCCCCAAATCACACCATTTTAGAAAGAAGACACCCCAAAGTATTCGCGGAGGGGCTTGGTGAGTTCATGTATCATTTCATTTTTTTCACAAGTTAGCGGAAAATGACACTTTCTGAGAAAAAAAAAAAAAAAAAAGTTTCAATTTCTGATAACTTCTGGCAAAAAAAAAAAAATCTCAGACGGACTCACTATGCCCCTCAGTGAATACCTTGGGGTGTCTACTTTCCGAAATGGGGTCATTTGTGGGGTGTGTTTACTGTTCTGGCATTTTGGGCGGGGCTAAATTGTGAGCCGCCATGTAAAACCTAAAGGTACTCGTTGGAATTTGGGCCCTTTGCGCACCCAGGCTGCAAAAAGTGTCACTCATGTGGTATCGCCGTACTCAGGAGAAGTAGGGCAATGTGTTTTGGGGTGTATTTTTACATACACCCATGTTGGAGTGAGAGAAATATCTCTGTAAATTGTCAACTTTGTATAAAAATTTTTAAAAGTTGTCGTTTACAGAGATATTTTTCACACAAAGTATGGGTATATATAAAAATACACCCAAAACACATTGCCCTACTTCTCCTATACTGCGATCCATGTGTGCCACTTTTGCAGCTTGAGTGCGCAAAGGCCCTAAACCAATGAGTACCTTTAGGATTTCACAGGGCATTTTTACGCATTTGGATTCCAGACTTCTTCTCACGCTTTAGGGGCCCCTAAAATGCCAGGGCAGTATAAATACCCCACATGTGACCCCATTTTGGAAAGAAGACACCCCAAGGTATTCTGTGAGGGGTATGGTGAGTTCATGTAAAATTTTATTTTTGTCACAAGTTAGTGGAATATGAGACTTTGTAAAAAAAACAAAAAAAAAAAAAAAAACAATTTCCGCTGACTTGTGCCAAAAATAAAAATTCTGTGGACTCACCATGCCCCTCACAGAATACCTAGGGGTGTCTTCTTTCCAAAATGGGGTCACATGTGGGGTATTTATACTCACCTGGCATTTTAGGGGCCCCTAAAGTGTGAGAATCCAAATGCATAAAAATGGCCTGTGAAATCCTAAAGGTACTCATTGGTTTTAGGGCCCCTTTACGCAGGCTGCAAAAAGTGTCACTCATGTGGTATCGCCGTACTCAGGAGAAGTAGGGCAATGTGGTTTGGGGTGTATTTTTACATATACCCATGCTGCGTGTGAGAAATATCGCTGTAAGCGACAACTTTTTAAAATTTTTTATTCAAAGTTGTCAATTTACAGAGATATTTCTCTCACCCAGTATGGGTATATGTAAAAATACACCCCAAAACACATTGCCCTACTTCTCCTGAGTACGGCGATACCACATGTGTGACACTTTTTGCAGCCAAGATGCGCAAAGGGGCCCTAATTCCAATGAGTACCTTTTAGGAGGGCATTTTTACGCATTTTCTTCTCACGCTTTAGGGCCCCTAAAATGCCAGGGCAGTATAATACTCCACATGTGACCCCATTTTGGAAAGAAGACACCCCAAGGTATTCCATGAGGGGCATGGCGAGTTCATAGAAGATTTTTTTTTGGCACAAGTTAGTGGAAATTGATTTTTTATTGTTTTTTCTCACAAAGTCTCCCTTTCCGCTAACTTTTGACAAAAAGTTTAATTTTTCATGGACTCATTATGCCCCTCAGCGAATACCTTGGGGTGTCTTCTTTCCAAAATGGGGTCACATGTGGGTATTTATACTGCCCTGGCATTTAGGGAGCCCTAAAGCGTGAGAAGAAAATGCGTAAAAATGCTCCTCCTAAAAGGTACTCGTTGGAATTTGGGCCCCTTTGCGCATCTTGGCTGCAAAAAGTGTCACTCATGTGGTATCGCCGTACTCAGGAGAAGTAGGGCAATGTGTTTTGGGGTGTATTTTTACTATACCCATGCTGGTGAGAGAAATATCTCTGTAAATTGACAACTTTGAATAAAAAAATTTAAAAAGTTGTCGTTTACAGCGATATTTCTCACACCCAGCATGGGTATATGTAAAAATACACCCCGAAACACATTGTCCTACTTCTCCTGAGTACGGCGATACCACATGAGTGACACTTTTTTGCAGCCAAGATGCGCAAAGGGGCCCTAAAACCAATGAGTACCTTTAGGATTTCACAGGCCATTTTTACGCATTTGGATTCTCACGCTTTAGGACCCCTAAATTGCCAGGGCAGTATAAATACCCCACATGTGACCCCATTTTGGAATGAAGACACCCAAAGGTATTCTGTGAGGGGTATGGCGAGTTCACAGAAAAAAAAAATTTGGCACAAGTTAGCGGAAATTGTTTTTTTTTTTTTTTTTTACAGTCTCATATTCCACTAACTTGTGACAAAAAATAAAATTTTACATGAACTCACCATACCCCTCACGGAATACCTTGGGATGTCTTCTTTCTAAAATGGGGTCACATGTGAGGTGTTTGTACTGCCCTGGCATTTGAGGGTCTCCGCAATCATTACACGTATGGCCAGCATTAGGAGTTTCTGCGATTCTCCTTATATTGAGCATACGGGTAATGAGATTTTTTTCCGTTCAGCCTCTGCGCTGAAAAAAAATGAACGGCACAGATTTTTCATTCGCATCGGTCAATGTGGATGAAAAATCTCTGCCAAAATCAGTGACTGCGGTGCGGTGGGCTGGGCGCTAGCTACCTAACAAGTAGCTAGCTAACTGGCGGTATAAGGGGCCCTTATGCCCCATTCACACGTCCGAAATTCTGTTTGCGGAGCGGAATTGCGGACCCATTCATTTCTATGGGGACAGACTTTGTCCCGCTCGGATCCGGAATTACGGATCCGCGCTTCGAGTCTGCACTTCCGTTCTGCAAAAATATAGAACATGTCCTATTCTTGTCCGCAATTGCGGACAAGAAAAAGCATTTTCTATATAGTTCTGGCAATGTGCGGATCTGCAAAATGCGGAAAGCACATTGCCGGTGTCCGTGTTTTGAGGATCTGCGGATCGGATCCGCGGATCCGTGAATCCACGGATCCGCAAAACACATATGGACGTCTGAATGGAGCCTTACAAGGGGTGTGATCAATGACAGGGGTGATCAGGGGTCTAGATGGGGTGATCAAGGGGTTAATAGGTGAGGGGGGTGGGGGGTTAGTGTAGTGTTTGGGGCAACTTTACTGTATTACCTGGTCCTCTGGTGGTCGATCCCAGTAAATGGGACCACCAGAGGACCAGGTAGCAGCTATATCAGACGCTGTTCATAAAACAGCGTCTGATATAGAAGTTTGATGCGATTTTATTCGCATCTACAGCCTGCCAGCGATGGATCATCGCTGGCAGGCTGTAGCCGAACTGCTGTGCCGCGCTTCCCTGTGAACGCACGCGCGCTCGTTCACAGGAAATCTCGCCTCTCGCGAGATGACGCGCCGATGCGTCGTATCAGAGCTACAGGGCCGCCCGCAGGACGCATCCCTGCGTTAGGCGGTCCTGTAGCGGTTAACCGGGATAAGTGTGAGAGTCTCTGGCTGGGAGGGGGTGATCCATCTTTCGGTCTCCCGGACACCCTCCCAGAGCCCCAGTCGTCAGCCAAAGTCCTAGGCGTTCAATTCGGCCATGGGGATTATCCCACCCAAAATTGGGATAGCAGGCTTAAGATCGCCGCTGAGAAGGTTGACCAGTGGAAGGGTTGGTCTTTGACCCTCAGGGAAAGGGTGAGCCTGATCAAGACTTACCTTCTCCCTTTGCTTATCTATTTGGCCAGTGTATGTGTCTTGCCAGAACCTCTCTGGACTCGGGTTTACAGTCTGTTCTTCCAACTGTTATGGGGGAATAGGCTGAACCTAGTCAAGAGAGAGGTGACATACCGTACGAGCAGACTAGGGGGGTTGGGTATGGTCAACCCCGTGGTGTTCCTTGTGAACACCTTTGTTAAGATCAACCTGGCAAACCTCTGGAAAGAGAGGGCTCCTCCGTGGGTAGTCTCTTGCAGGGGTTGGTTTCGGCCTTTCTTCCAGGAGTGGGAGATAGGAGGGCAAGTGAAGGATTTGCGTACACCTCACGGATATCTTCCGGCTTATGTCACCCCGATTCTGAAGGTGATCCGCCGGTGGGGTTTGGGAGTGAGGGAGATCAGGACCCAGTCAAGGATGTGCCTTAGCCTCAGTAGCACTTTTCCTGGTGTTGGGCTGAGGCTTTCACACTAGGTTTTTGTTTTGTATTTAAGATGAGCTTTTGAAGAAAGGTTTGCAAATGACTGAACTTGGGCCTTCGGGTGGATTTTGATATTGGTTTGTATCGATTGATATGTTTGTTTGTATAAGTTGTATATATTGTATGATAGGGTAAGTGGGTGTAGTTAGGTTGGGTGGGATGGGGTGGGGGGGGTTCATATTTTTGTGTGGGGAGGCCTGCATCCAGCCCTGGACTATGCGGACATAGGAGGACATAAGGCGAGGGGCTGGGTGTGGGTGGTGGAGGAAGGGCTGGCCTCATGGAGGGACAAGAGGCGGAGGTTGGCCCTGGGTGAAGGTGATGGGATAGATAGATTGGTAGGGGTAGTATAGGTTTGTATTTTCTTATAATATGTGTGTGGTTAAAAAAATAAAATAAAATACATATATATAAAAAAAAAATAAAAAATAAATAGAATTAAATAAAAAATAAAATAAATGTATTGTTATATTATGATGATTTAATTTGTGTTTATTATTATTTATTGTGACAAGTTGTCATTTATTTTCTGTTAGAAACAATTTGTATAAATTTGTATATAGTCGGGGTTCAGCCGGATCGGATGTTTAGGTTAGGCTAGGTTTCATTTTCTCTTTTGTAGTAGGTATGAATGAGAGTCTGCATGTAGCTGGGCCAGTAGGGTGAGTGTATATACTTTATTCCTTGTTTTATATCTTGTTTGGAAATTTTTATAGCAAAGTTTTTGTATTTTTGTATAAAATTAATAAAGAGTTCCTCAGTATCTGCTCTTATTTTGTGTATATACACTGCACAGTACCACTTCTCCTGTCCTGTATACTGGGTGTAATCCTCAGTATCTGTTCTTATTCTGTATGTATGGACACTGCACAGTACCACTTCTCCTGTCCTGTATACTGGGTGTAATTCTCAGTATCTGCTCTTATTCTGTATGTATGGACACTGCACAGTACCACTTCTCCTGTCCTGTATACTGGGTGTAATCCTCAGTATCTGCTCTTATTCTGTATATATGGACACTGCACAGTACCACTTCTCCTGTCCTGTATACTGGGTGTAATCCTCAGTATCTGTTCTTATTCTGTATGTATGGACACTGCACAGTACCACTTCTCTTGTCCTGTATACTGGGTGTAATTCTCAGTATCTGCTCTTATTCTGTATATATGGACACTGCACAGTACCACTTCTCCTGTCCTGTATACTGGGTGTAATTCTCAATATCTGCTCTTATTCTGTATATATGGACACTGCACAGTATCACTTCTGTTGCCCTGTATACTGGGTGTATTTCTCAGTATCTGCTCTTATTCTGTATATATAAACACTGAACAGTACCACCTCTCCTGTCCTGTATACCGGGTGTAATCCTCAGTATCTGCTCTTATTCTGTATGTTGGACACTGCACAGTACCACTTCTCTTGTCCTGTATACTGGGTGTAATTATCAGTATCTGCTCTTATTCTGTATGTATGGACACTGCACAGTATCACTTCTGTTGTCCTGTATACTGGGTGTAATTCTCAGTATCTGCTCTTATTCTGTATATATGGACACTGCACAGTACCACTTCTCCTGTCCTGTATACTGGGTGTAATCCTCAGTGTGCTGGAGCCAGTCGACGGGTGTGGTTGTGTTTGGAGGAGCT
Source organism: Bufotes viridis (assembly GCA_033119425.1). NCBI lineage: Eukaryota > Metazoa > Chordata > Amphibia > Anura > Bufonidae > Bufotes > Bufotes viridis. The sequence continues at coordinate 496,886,031 of CM065590.1, read as the reverse complement.
GCTGATTGCTGACAAGCTACCAGGGATTTTTCCACCTTTCCCAGCCCAGGCCCTGCCTCTCCCCAGGGATGTGGTGGGGTCCTGGGCAATGAAGCGACTGAAGACCCAGGATCCTACTTCCCGGGGTAGGCCGGCGGGAGGTAGGGGAGGTGAGCTACCGGCCTCAGTTCCATCTTCCGCCCCGGGGGTCAGAAGATCTTCCAGGAGTCGTGGTGTAGCGGCCCCTGTAGCCCCGGAGGTGAAGCCGTGTCCATCGCCGGCAGTTCCAGGAGGGCGGACGGTAGCCCTCCAAGAGGTACGCAGAGTGCTCCTGGGGTGGGCCGGGCTCGGTTGAGGCTGACTGGGGCACCATGAAGTCCCAGGAACTAATCACCGTTACAGCTCCCGGATCACGGCCTACCTCCGGGAGTATGAGGAAGCTGAACAGGACCCTCAAGAAGATTAGGGAGAACCTGAAGCTTGAGAGGGCGAAGGTGGACAAAGCGGCGAGAAAAACAGGCCAGAAATAACAAATAAAATAAAAGGCCTAAAAGCCATAATTAAAGAGCTAAAAGAAAGAATGGCGGCCATTCTGGAAAACAGCGGTCCCTTTAAGGAAAAGCTCAAGAATGACGCAAGGTTTAATGAAATGGCTGGAAGCCAAAACAGCAAGAAGATGACTCCACTAGTGAGGAGGAAGAGTCGGACATGGGGGCAACCTGCGGAAACTGGTATCACCACAGGTATCCCGCCAGAGCAGGTATGCCTGCCCCCACTAGTTCCGATGAGGAAGGGAGTTCGGTGAGAGCAGCGGAGTTGGGGGCAACTTATGGCTGAAATACGCCACCTGGAGTCCCCAAAATACGTGAGGACATCTGCTTTGGTAATGAATTACCTGAAGATGAGCCGATGGGAAAGCGGAGGAAGAAAAAGCCAGTAAAGCCAGAGGTGAGGTATGTCTATGTGACCCACCCTGCGTGCCCTGGGCAAAGTGAAAAGCCAGCTCAGGGCACGAACCCCACCATCCTCCCTGGCCCGGTCTCTGCTGTGGGACCGGTGCGCAGGAGTGGGGAGAAAGACGCGACAAAGATGGCGCAGGATGCCGTCCCTGTTTGCGGTAACAGGGCGGTGAGGAGACGCATGGAGGGTCAGACAGGAAGGCTCCCAGGACGGGCGGCGAAGGGGACATGGCTGGTGGTCAGGTGGCTCCGACCACCTCTGCTAGTGCACTGGACAAGTGCCAGGTGGAGGTTGGAAAGACTGCTAAAAATGTGTCCAGCATGAAGATGCCGGACAAAACTAATAGTGTGACCTCTGTCCCTCTGGCCCAGTAGTGTGTGTGGGGGGAGGAGAGTGTGACAGTGGCCACTGAAGAAGTGGTCACTTCCAGTAGTGTAAATACTGTTTCTGTTCGTGGTGTTGCTCCGGGCCCTGATGGAGGGTGAATGTTGGAGGTCGGCCGGCCACTGTACAAGTGGCTGGTGCGCCTCATGTAGCCCCTTTAGAGGGTCTGGAGTGGCACCTGCTGTAGATAGGTCTGGGGGGTAGGGTGGGCCCGGTCCGGCTGCCCTCCTGCGTCGGTTACGCCTGGCAGAGGTTATGCTGGTGTGGTCGCCGGCGCAGGGGGAGAGGCGGTCCCCATTGTCCTCCCCATTACCAATGTCTGGTGACGGTAACTTGCAGTGGCAACTTCTAGAGGCTCTAGGAGAGGGGAGAATTCCATTACAGTAGGGGGCAGCAGGTGGATCTATCCTTCTGGATAGACAGGCATGGCGTGCGTGCCTTCCGAGAGCAAGGCGGGCGAGACCACCTGGTCCTCACCCACAACCGGCCCGGGTCAACCAGACGGAATGTTGTCTGTCTGAAATGGAGAGGCAATGAAGCGTGCCCTACCAGGAAGAGGGTGGCAGAGCTTCTCTTTCAGATGGGCATCAGGGCATGTGACATCTTTGCCCTGATACATCCGTATGGCACCCGGGAGTTTGATGTCAGTTTTGCCCGGCCAGAGGGTCTTGAACTTTTCTGGTCTGGGTATGAACTGGCAAAGACCAGCCGGACTGGCAGGGTTTTTCGTGCAAGCGATAACCCGCCAGAATGAGGTCAAGAAAGTGACCGTTCTGACCGTAACGAGTCACTTTCTTGTGTTGACATCTTGACCTGGTTGAGCAGGTACGGGACGTCCAGGGTCTTCCTAGCAAGAACCTGGATGAGTTTGGCATCTGGTCGGGTGCCTGGACGTTTCAGATTAAGTTGAAACATTCAGGGGGTCGGTTTCCTACATACCATCATCTGCTTTCCTTGGTCGGGATAGGATCATGGTGTTCTACAGGGGCAGCCTAAGCTGTGTTACAAGTGTGGCAGCCCTTCGCACTTCAGCGCCAGCTGCCAAGTGCAGAGGTGCGCGTGTAGCGGGGTGAAGGCCATCTAGCTGCATCTTGTGGGCAGATTAGATGCAACCTGTGTGGTGAGCTAGGGCACCCGTTCAGTCGTTGCCCACGCTCTGTCGCCAACGTGGCTCGTGCACGCGCGGAGTGAGCCGGAGGCCCCCACCGCCGAGGCGGAGTGCTGGCGAAGGTGACAGGGCAGTGGGGTCGATGAAGAGAAAGACGGCCCGTCCCAGCAGAGACGGAGGGAGAGGCGTCAAATGGAGAGGGCAGGTGGAACCCCGTCCTGGGGTGATGCCTGCGCCTCCCAAGAGAATGCCTCTCCTAGAGCTGAGACCCTGGGGGATAATGAGGTGAATGAGGAACTCAGGAGACTAGACCGCTCGAGGTGACTCTGTCCTCTTGCTACGAGAGTGCAATAGAGGGAGTGTGACAGAGTCTAAAAGAACAAGAAGGAAACGTCTGACCAAAAATCTAGCCCGACCAGAGTGGCTGCGGAAGGCGAAGCCAGCTCCCCTGGACCTCTCTAATCCTGACTCTCTTCCCTGGATCTTTCCAACCGGTACCTCACCTTGGATGAGATCTCCGCCTCCTCTTCTTCTGGGAGGAGGTCGAAGGTGAGGAGCCGGAGGGCAAGAGAAGGAGCCTCTGGAAGGCCGCGCCCCTCCAGTGAGGATGCAAGGTCCTCGGGAGGTGGGGCGGGTCCAGACACTGCTAATGGGAATGACAAGGGTGGTGCGAAGGGGAGGCGGTGGTGACTAATGAGATGGACACCACTGTCTCTCTCAAAAGAAATCGTGCCACCTTAGGGGTAGCCCGGGAGGGTAAGAAGAAAGAATGGGAGGAAGGAAGAAGGCCGTCTAACTTAATCACTCTGTATGGCGGCACTCATCACGTTGACCCTAGCGACCATTAATGTCGCCAGTATTAAATCGGATGCGGCTAGGTTTGCAGCCTTTGATTTTCTCAGCCGGGTTGAAGCTGACATTTTATTTTTGCAAGAGACCAGGCTGCCAGATTTGGCGGCTGTATATAAAGCAAAAAGGAGTGGAGGTGTGGTCCATCATATTGGTCTCTTGCGGCTGAGCCAGTATAAGCGGAGTGGCGGTCCTTTTACCGCACCAGTAGAAAGCCGACGAGTGATTGAGTTAGAAATGGGGAGGTGTTTGATTTTAGATGTCCTCATGAAGGGTCAAGAGCTTCGCCTGATAAACATCTATGGTCCCCAAACCAAGCGGGATCGGAAGCATCTCTTTTGAGGATCAAACCTTTCCTTTTTACGAGTCGGCAGGTGGTCTTTGGCGGGGACTTTAATACAGTCACAAGGTCCCAAGACCGGGAGGCGCCAGAGACCGGCTGGCTTATGATAGTGTATCCCTGAATAGCATAGCTAGCGAGGCTCGCCTGGTGGATGTCCACATTAGGCACACCCAGGCCACGGGGTTTCACTTATTATAGAGGTAGTCAGATTAGGTCTAGAATAGACAGGTTTTATTTAAAGGAGAGACTACTTTTTCACCTTTAAAGGTGGTAGAGGTGGAATTCTCTGATCACTGTATGATTATGTTCTCTTTGAATGTTGCAGAATCCCCCAAATGGGAAGAGGCTATTGGAAGCTAAATTCGGCCCTCCTGGAGGAAGCAGAGGTGAGACAATCCTTTGAGGACTTCCTTCAGACTCAGGTAGAGTTGCTGGATCTTTGTGACACTGAAGTCGGAGTGGTGGGAGATATTCAAAGATCGGGTGGCAAAATTCTTCCGCCAGCTCTCGAGCCTCAGGTCCCTGGACAAGTATCAGCTTGTATCAGGGTCTGAGGAGAAACTCGAACAACTGGTCTCGACTGGAGGTAGCCGAGAGGATATCTCCAGGGTGAAATCTTTGCTTAAGAGGTGCCAGTACGATAGGCACACATCTTTGGTTTTTGAGAGGGATTTCGGAGTATCGCTCGCCCGACCCTTACAGAAACTGTAAGATGTCAGTGAAAAGTAAGTTGGTGACGGGACTGGTCGATGGTACGGGATCTCTGGATAGGTCCAGATCAGGGATCTTGGAAATCGTCAAGTCCTTCTACTCGTGCCTCTTGAGGAAGAAGGATCTGAATCGGGACAGGATTTCGGCTTTCCTGGCTGAAACCATCCCTGAGTCAAGAGTAGACCATTCTCTTGGTGTTTTGATAGAAGAAATCAGAGAAGAGGAAGTCAGCCTGGCGATCGAAGGGCTTGCCCTAAAGAAGTCGCCAGGCCGGATAACTTAACATCCGAGTTTTATAAGACCTTTAAGGACTTCTTGGTTCCCCTCTTGACTAAGGTATTAAATGAGTGCCTATCCTCGGGTGCTCTGCCGAGGTCAATGAGGAGGTCAGCTCTGATCCTTATATCAAAGGGTAAAGATCCGAGCCGTATTGAGAATTGGCGTCCATAGCGCTTCTCAGTACGGACAGAAAGATCCTGGCCAAGATACTGTTTAATCGGTTGGTGCAGTTTGCACCGGCTCCTTTCGGAGACCCAACATTGCTCAGTTCCAGGCCGAAGCACGTTTAGTGCTGTACTCGGTGTCCGAGAGGCAGTGGAGCAGGGTAGGGTGGGTAACTGGAAGGAGTACATGCTGGCCTTAGATCAGGCAAAGGCTTTTGATCGGGTTAACCACGAGTACCTCTGGTCAGTCCTTCTGAAATATGGCCTGCCGGGGGTTTGTCGATTGGTTAAAGATCTTGTATGCAGGGGCAGAGAGTTTCCGCTGGTGAGCGGTTGGTCTGGCAGCCCTTTGAGGTCGGGTCTGGAGTCCGCCAGGGTTGTCCATTGAGCCCGCTCTTATACGTGTTTGCGATTGATCCTTTTATTAGGAGGATTGATCGTGGGCCATTAGCGGGAGTCAGGATGAGTCTGGAGGAGCCAGAAGCCACTCTGAGGGTGGTGGCTTATGCCGATGGCGTCACTGTTTTCGTGTCCTCGGGAGGGAGGCGGAATACGTGATGTCGGAGGTAGAACGCTACTCGGAAGTCTCCGGGTCCGTGATTAGCCGGGATAAGTGTGAGAGTCTCTGGCTGGGAGGGGTGATCCATCTTTCGGTCTCCCGGACACCCTCCCAGAGCCCCAGTCGTCAGCCAAAGTCCTAGGCGTTCAATTTGGCCATGGGATTATCCCACCCAAAATTGGGATAGCAGGCTTAAGATCGCTGCTCAGAAGGTTGACCAGTGGAAGGGTTGGTCTTTGACCCTCAGGGAAAGGGTGAGCCTGATCAAGACTTACCTTCTCCCTTTGCTTATCTATTTGGCCAGTGTATGTGTCTTGCCAGAACCTCTCTGGACTCGGGTTTACAGTCTGTTCTTCCAACTGTTATGGGGAATAGGCTGAACCTAGTCAAGAGAGAGGTGACATACCGTACGAGGAGACTAGGGGGTTGGGTATGGTCAACCCCGTGGTGTTCCTTGTGAACACCTTTGTTAAGATCAACCTGGCAAAGCCTCTGGAAAGAGAGGGCTCCTCCGTGGGTAGTCTCTTGCAGGGGTTGGTTTCGACCTTTCTTCCAGGAGTGGGAGACAGGAGGGCAAGTGAAGGATTTGCGTACACCTCATGGATATCTTCCGGCTTATGTCACCCGATTCTGAAGGTGATCCGCCGGTGGGGTTTGGGAGTGAGGGAGATCAGGACCCAGTCAAGGAGATCCCTTGACGAGAGGGTCTTGTTGACCCACTTCCAAAAGCCCCTGGCCCTAAGGATTGCCCAAGCCGGGATCTAGACAAGGGGTTACAGTTGTTAAATTCGGCAAGGATCCCCTTGAAGTTTTGGGACTTGGCTTGGCGCTGCTTTCACGGGAAGCTGTATGTAAGGGCAACTTGAGGTATAGGAACTCTGATGAAAGGGGTTGTCCCGGGAGGAGTGTGGCGACATACTGGAAAGTATGGAGCACTTCCTGCTTCAGTGTCCCTTTAATACAGAGGTATACAAACGGGTGGGTGCATCCATTGGCTGGCCTAGGCTAGCCAACCTCTCCTATGCGGAGTGGGCTTATGGAGCATTCAAAGGTTTGGGAAGAAGGGACCCATGCACAGCTTTTATAGTTAGCATAGTGGTCAGGTACTTCACATGGAGCGCACGGTGTTTAGTTTCAACCCAGCAGAAAGTCCTCCCTGTGGAAGAGGTGTGTAGGAACATTCTCGGTGACCTGGTGAAGGTTCGCTCTCTCGAGTGCGAAAGGGTGGGTACGGATGGGGTCTCTTACCTCTGGAGAGGCTTCACCTTCGATGTGCCTTAGCCTCAGTAGCACTTTTCCTGGTGTTGGGCTGAGGCTTTCACACTAGGTTTTTGTTTTGTATTTAAGATGAGTTTTGAAGAAAGGTTTGCAAATGACTGAACTTGGGCCTTCGGGTGGATTTTGATATTGGTTTGTATAGATTTATGTTTGTTTGTATAAGTTGTATATATTGTATGATAGGGTAAGTGGGTGTAGTTAGGTTGGGTGGGATGGGGTGGGGGGTCATATTTTGTGTGGGGAGGCCTGCATCCAGCCCTGGACTATGCGGACATAGGAGGACATGAGGCGAGGGGCTGGGTGTGGGTGGTGGAGGAAGGGCTGGCCTCATGGAGGGACAAGAGGCGGAGGTTGGCCCTGGGTGAAGGTGATGGGATAGATAGATTGGTAGGGGTAGTATAGGTTTGTAATTTCTTATAATATATGTGTGTTTAAAAAAATATATAAAAAATAATTAAAAAATAAATAAAATTAAATTGGAAAAAAATAATGTATTGTTATATTATGATTGTTTAATTTTTGTTTATTATTATTTATTGTGACAAGTTGTCATTTATTTTCTGTTAGAAACAATTTGTATAAATTTGTATATAGTCGGGGTTCAGCCGGATCGGATGTTTAGGTTCGGCTAGGTTTCATTTTCTCTTTTGTAGTAGGTATGAATGAGAGTCTGCGTGTAGCTGGGCCAGTAGGGTGAGTGTATATACGTTATTCCTTGTTTTATATCTTGTTTGGAAATTTTTATGGCAAAGTTTTTGTATTTTTGTATAAAATTAATAAAGAGTTCCTCAGTATCTGTTCTTATTCTGTATGTATGGACACTGCACAGTATCACTTCTGTTGTCCTGTATACTGGGTGTAATTATCAGTATCTGCTCTTATTCTGTATGTATGGACACTGCACAGTATCACTTCTGTTGTCCTGTATACTAGGTGTAATTCTCAGTATCTGCTCTTATTCTGTATATATAAACACTGCACAGTACCACTTCTCTTGTCCTGTATAGTGGGTGTAATTCTCAGTATCTGCTCTTATTCTGTATATATGGACACTGCACAGTATCACTTCTGTTGTCCTGTATACTGGGTGTAATTCTCAGTATCTGCTCTTATTCTGTATATATGGACACTGCATAGTACCACTTCTCTTGTCCTTTATGTTTGGTGTAATTCTTAATATCTGCTCTTATTCTGTATGTATGGACACTGCACAGTACCACTTCTCCTGTCCTGTATACTGGGTGTAATTCTCAATATCTGTTCTTTGTCTGTATATATGGACACTGCACAGTACCACTTCTCCTGTCCTGTATACTGGGTGTAATTCTCAGTATCTGCTCTTATTCTGTATATATGGACACTGCGCAGTACCACTTCTCTTGTCCTGTATACTGGGTGTAATTTTCAGTATCTGCTCTTATTCTGTATATATGGACACTGCACAGTACCAGTTCTTGTGTCCTGTATGCTGGGTGTAATCCTAAGTATCTGTTCTTATTCTGTATGTATGGACACTGCACAGTACCACTTCTCCTGTCCTGTATACTGGGTGTAATTCTCAATATCTGTTCTTATTCTGTATGTATGGACACTGCACAGTACCACTTCTCCTGTCCTGTATACTGGGTGTAATTCTCAATATCTGCTCTTATTCTGTATATATGGACACTGCATAGTACCGCTTCTCTTGTCCTGTATACTGGGTGTAATTATCAGTATCTGCTCTTATTCTGTATATATGGACACTGCACAGTACCACTTCTCCTGTCCTGCATACTGGGTGTAATTCTCAGTATCTGCTCTTATTCTGTATATATGGAGACTGCACAGTACCACTTCTCCTGTCCTGTATACTGGGTGTAATTCTTAATATCTGTCCTTTGTCTGTATATATGGACACTGCACAGTACCACTTCTCCTGTCCTGTATACTGGGTGTAATTCTCAGTATCTGCTCTTATTCTGTATATATGGACACTGCACAGTACCACTTCTCCTGTCCTGTATACTGGGTGTAATTCTCAGTATCTGCTCTTATTCTGTATATATGGACACTGCACAGTACCACTTCTCTTGTCCTGTATGTTTGGTGTAATTCTTAATATCTGCTTGTACTCTGTATATTTGAGCAGGGTTTCATTCTGTTGACTGTACTTACTCTGGTGGCTGTTCTTACTTTGGTGATTGTATTGTACTTATTTTGTAGTGCATTTTGTTGTGTGTGTATATATGCTGTGTATGTGTGTGTGTGTTGTGTATACTTGTTACAAGTGTAAGCCTGTCCCTATGAGTTATTGCCTGTCCAGGCCTATCCCTGCACTCAGTGCAGCCAGCCTAGTTGCAAGCCACTGATTGAAGCTGCAGACAACACTGGAGCCTGAGGAGGTGAGCAAACCTCTGGACACTAGATACTTGACTTATTCACTTCCATAGGCCATTCATTCCTTCACGAACAATAACCACAAATTATATTATTACATGTAGCATACGTTTTCTGATGAGGACAAACCCCAAAATACAGCCAAATACAGATGTACTATGTATCTGCACATTTTGCCGTGGAGTTTTCCCAGAATTTGAACACAACATTAAAGGGGTTATCCCATGATTAATGTTAAAAATGAAAATCAGACATCATATAGGACATGATAATCTCAAAGCTAGAACCAGGCCTGTCCCTCACATGGATCCAGACATCTCCCCATCCATTGCTCTGCTAGATTTATATCAAGCTGACAGCTCAAGGGGAGTGTCTTTTCTGCTGCAGCTCAGGGGGCGTGTCCATGCTCTCCCTATCACAGCTCAGGAGGTGTGTCCATGCTCTCCCTATTATAGCTCAGGGAGCGTGTCCATGCTCTCCCTATCACAGCTCAGGAGGGTGTGTCTCAGCTCTCCCTATCACAGCTCAGGGGGCGTGTCCATGCTCTCCCTATCACAGCTCAGGAGGCAGTTGAAGGATGAAAATGAGCATGTGCAGCCATCTCAGTGAGCAGGTCAAAGAAATAAGAAAAATCAAAAACCTTTGGGTGGCGCTATACAAATACTTTTTAGTCAATAACTCACTGGCTATGCTAAATTTTTAAATGCATACAATTACAAAAGTATTCAGATCCAGGTGCTGGTTTGAAAACTGTAGAATATTTTTCGTGGGACAAACCCTTTAAGCCCTTGCATTACAAAGTGTAAAAGGTAAATCCAGATTATAGCAAAATTCTCTGACATGCAGGGCATTTTTCTCCAGAAAATGAGTTTCTGACATTCACATTGTCTCCATTGGAAATCTGGAATGTGGCTGGATGGGGGGTGTTATTTTTCCTTGTCATACTACATAAAGGCTATAGGTGCACCTCCGTATATAACTAAAAACTCATGACATCTTCTGTTTACAGTGTAGCTGCACTCTGCAGCAAGGCTCTTCACTTAATGATGACAACGTGTTTATAGCAATTTCCAAGTACACATGTTTTAGGAGATATGCTGAGAATCAATAATTTAGTCTAGCTATGTGTCTGGAAGTTGCATGAATTTACCAATTCCCTTGGACGCCCGTCCCCGCTGACTACAGCCTACTAGTTGATGAATAGCCATCCAGCCGCCATAAAATAATAAGTTGCTGGAGAATGCAGGAGACCTCCCTCACTGAGTGCATAATAAGGCCTAGAAATGTAGCAAGGATTTGCTATAAAGCCAGTTTCCCAATAGCCTGATAGGTTAGGCTAGTTTACATTAGTGGCAGCCTTCTCGGGCAGGCTGTTCCAGTGGGTGAACAGCCTGCTGAATCCGTGCTGCCACTAGTGCACGCGTGACGCCAGAAGTCCGCTTCGGGCCCATTCACTATAATGGGGGCAGGCCAGAGGTCTGGCGGGAGCACGGCAAACATGCCAAGAGGTGGCTGGAATAAAATTACGACATGTTGTAGTTTTACTCCGGCCTCCTCTCGGCATGTTTCCCGTGCTGCGGACGGACATTATAGTGAATAGGGCCGGAGCGGACTTTCAGCGGCATGCGTGCACTAGCAGCAGCACGGATCCGGCAGGCTGTTCACCCGCCGGAACAGGCTGCCGCTAGTATGAAAGTAGCCTAAGCAATGAGATACATCCCACATACTGTATGTTAGTCTGAATAGAGGTGTATGTCAGCTGTACGCAGAACCAGTCTACTGTTCATTATGAGTTAGACAGTATAACATTCAGGCCCAAGTTAGAAGGTTCCACATAGGGTGCAATTTGAATCAGTTCTTTGACATATAAAACTGCAGATGGTGTAGCCGAAGATGAAATGTCTTTGCAGGAGTTTTACGTAAATAATATCTAAATAAAAGTTAAATTAGGTTCACATTATGTTTTAGACCACCGCTGGGCTTTCCATCAGGGTTACATGTTTGAACATCTGAAAATGGTATTGAAGCGTACAACATGACAGGTACATTCACTGGAACAAGGCTTTTGTTATACACACCAACTATTGGTCTAATTGGATAGAAATTGGTCAGATAATCTGTTGGGTTAATACAGCTATAATAGATGTAGAAGAACATAAATCCATGAGTCACATTTATTCCTCATCTGAGTGTGACCAAAGGTTGTGAACTTGTATTCTCAGACTCTCTGGTCCTTCTGAGATTTGAAATTCCATTTTAATATCAGTACTTTCATATCTGTGATGTTGTGGTAATGGCTGCAAAAGTCTTTAGTTACAGGCAAATCTTTCCTTTCTTCTTTTATTGTATGGTGATGAGAGTTCATTTTTGTTTTAAGTCTTTGACCAGTGTTACCGACATAGAGACCACAAGTAAGACATGTGATACGTACAATCAAAAAGACCACATTGGACATGGTGCAGTTGAACATACCTGGGATCTTATACCCTAGGAACACACCTGAGCATTTTTCAGCGCGTTCATACGCGCTGAAAAACGCTGAACATGTGAAAAGCCATGCATACCTATGTGCATGGTTCACATGTCGGCGTTTTACAGCGCGGACGACCGTGCGATCCAACCCATATTCTATTATGGGAGCGCGCATATGACGCGCGCTTCCATAAAACAGCCACTTCGCGCCAGAAGCGCGCGTCATAGGCGCGCCCTGGGAACACGCGAAGTGTGTTCCAAGGGATAGTCCTGTTTTCTTACTTTTACAACATGATATAAACATAGCCTTATCTATATTTCTAAAATACTTTGGGGGGAATTTATCTTTAACTCCCCCCCCCCCCAAAAAAATGTTTTTTGCGCAAGTGGCGATTCTCCGCTGCCATTGCCATTTTCACAACTAGGAGGCATGCTGAGGGAGGATGCGGGGCCAGAAGGCCCAGCACATTTGTCTTCTTTTACGCCAGTTTTATGGTGTACATTTCAGACTAGACACAAGAACTACTGGAGTCTGCACCTAATTTATGTCGAGGCATCGAGGCAGCGCATGGGGATATCATGGGCAGGAGTAAAATGCCAGTCTATGATTAATTCTCCCCATTGTCTATCAATTCAAATAATTAGCAAGATTTTAAAAAATTATACATTTCTAATAATTATATTTTGTGAGCCAAATACATCAGCCGCACAGCTCTCTCCCATCCTGCTAGTTTAATACAATCCTATCAGTAAGTAAGATGTATCATAATCAAATACAAGCTCTTTAACTCCTTGATGTACAGCTTTGCCGTGCTCCTTTTATAAAATTACTGGTTACATTTCATGAGTATCATTAAAGAGGTTGTCTGAGGTAGTGATTGGCTGCAGCTGTCACGTGCGGTTTATGGTTGCATCACCTCTGCAATCATGAAGACAAAGCCCAACAAAGGGGTATTATATTAATATTTTCCTTGTATTCTACTAAAAAAGGATAGGGGTTAAGTGTCTGATCTGCAGCAGACTGAGCGCAGTGGCTCCCGCAGATCATGAGACCAGGGGCCCGTGCTCCCTTGTTTGAATGAAGCGGCAGTCATGCATGCGCAGTGCTTTTCCATTCAGATCTTTGTGGCTGTTCTAGATAGCCGAGTTCTTGCACTCAGCAGTCCCATGGAGTTGAATAGAGCAATGTGCACACATGTGTGTCCGCAGCTCTATTTAAATAGGCAGTACAGGCGTCTGTTCTCATGATCGGTGGGAGCAGAAGTACATCACCAATGAGGCCTCAGGCATCACCAGGTAGGGGGAAGAGAGGGGCAGCAGAAGGGCCATGGGCAATGAGCGCTTCCATTATGGCAAAGGGGTTATGTTAAGAAATTACCATGGGGGTGGAGGGCGCAGTTTCAGTTTTCGCCTCAGGCAGCAGAAAGACTAGGTACACGCCTGGGTGGGAGCCTCTGCAGTTGGACGACCGATGATGATCAGACACATCCGTCACAGGGTCTCAATACCGGGAAAAAACGCTTCCATTTTGTCTCCATTCATTGTCAATGGGGACAAAACATAAATGAACAGAACGGAATGCTCCAAAATGCATTCTGTTCCGTTCTCGTACTGGAGAGCACATCGCAGCATGCTGCAGTTTGCTTTCCGTCCTGAGATACGGAGCAAGACGGATCTGTTATGATCCAGAATGCAAGTCACTGGGAACGGATCCGTTTTCTCTGCCACAATAGAAAACGGATCCGTCCCCTATTGACTTTCAGTGGAGTTCATTAAGGATCGGTCTTGGCAATGTTAAAGATAATACAACCGGATCTGTTCATAACGGATGCAGATGGCTGTATTATCAGTAACGGAAGCGTTTTTGCTGAACCCTGCCGGATCCAGCAAAAACGCTAGTGTGAAAGTAGCCTAAGTTCTCTTAACAGGACAACTCCTTTAATTCAGTGTTCTTGGATTACATTAAATATCTGCATTATATTCCATATTTATTTGTTTAGAACTTTAGCCAGCACATTGATAGAACTTCATTGTAATTTTTAGGCATCTGCTACACACTTATAAGACAAATGAAAACAATGTACAAACTTATGACAGCATTTTTTATTAAATTATATTTAGAAATTACTTTTTATTCCATAAGCAATTATTTAATCAAAGTTATATTCAGTTCTATGAGAGTAGAATGTAGCATTTATCAACGTGAAACCTGTTTTAAACTAAAGTGCAATAACATAAAAACACAACAGTATACTTTTATAGACTACAGGGACAAAAACAAAAGCATTATGTTTTTACCAGTGTTCCCCCTCTAGGAAATGAAACTTTTATCTTCTGGAAACGGGGGAGGGGTTTCTGTTTTAAGATGACCCCACACCATAAGGCTGTATTACATTGGCCGATTCTGCTTTCCTTCCCGATAATCGACTACTCGCTAGTGGGGAGACTGCTGCTGTTACATGCAGCAACCTCCTTCACAGCATGGGGAGGAGTGATCGTTATTCCATCGCTCATCTCCATATTGTGTAGTGATTAGACAATATGATCTGCGCCGGCAAATCGTGATCTTTCGGCATGCTGAAAGATCATGATTGCCCGATGAACAAGCGTTTGCTTGTTCATTGGGTAATCGGCGGCAGTATTACACTGCCAGATGGTCACTAACAGTACTATGAACACTTGTTAGTGATCAACTGGAAGAAACTCTGCCAGTGTAAGGCCTAATTCACACGTCCGCAAAATGGATCCGCATCCCATCCGCAATTTTGCGGAAGGGTTGCAGACCGATTCATTTCAAAGGGGCAGGAATGGATGTGGACAGCACACTATGTGATGTCCGCATCCGTGTTTCCGCATCCGTGTTTCCGTTTCCGCAAAAAAATAGAACATGTCCTATTATTGTCCGCAATTGAGGACAAGAAAAGGCATTCTCTATATAGTGCCAGCAATGTGCGGTCCGCAAAATGCGGAAAGCACATTGCAGCCATCCGTGTTTTGCGGATCCGTATTTCCGTGTTTCCGCAAAACACACTACGGACGTGTGAATTAGGCCTAATACAGGCTCCAGATGGCTGTCAGCAGATTGCTGATTGGTCACATCCAAATTGGCCAACTTTTATCTAATGTATATGACCAGCTTCACACTGATCAGATATGCCTGTAACACTGAGTATTGATGTGACTGTGATTTAATAATCAGTAATTACAGGTCTGTATCAACCAGATCTGTGGAATGAGAATTCTTCCCCATGTACAGACACAGTCACAGTTTTGCACATCACTCTCTTTGAAGTGTATACCTGCTTGCCTCTTTATAGCATGTGCCCTGCTGCTCTATTTATTCCCTATGGAACTGGCGTAAATAGCGACCCCTGCGATCTCTGGCAGTCCCATAGAGAATGAATGGAGTAGCACTGCGCATGCCCGACCTGCTGCTCCATTAGATTTCGGGAATGGGACTCCTGTTCTTGGCATCTGTGGGGATCTCAGTGGTCAGACCCCCACTGATCAGTTACATATCCCCTATCCTGTGGATAGAGGACAAATTCGAAACTTGTCACAACTCTTTTAACCCTAGATAATTTTCAAAAACATTAATTAACACGAGTGTAAAATTCTACAGCTTCAACCCTGTAGCGCCTGAATAATGAAGTCACTTTTAAAGGGCATCTGTACCTATTTGTACCATGTGCGCTTGGAAGCTGAAGGCATCTGTGTTGGTCCCATGTTCATATGTGCCCGCATTGCTGAGAAAAATGATGTTTTATTATATGTAAATGAGCCTCTAGGAGCGACGGGGGCGTCTACATTACACCTAGATGCTCTGCTGTCTCTGTAACTGCGACGCCTTCTGCACGTTGATTGGCTTTAGGAGAAGTCAGGGCTAGGCCCTATCAATCAAAGTGCAGAGGACGCGGCAGTTCCAGAACCCTCTGCCACAGAATGCTAAAATGGCAAGTGTCGGTTGAAGGAGCCATGCTACTTGGCACCTTCTGATGGTGAGTTTGTTTTTCCTGAGAACTGCTTCAATCCTTGGTAAATGTTGGTTAGCTCCATATTGTCGATGGTCCATGTGGCAGACACGGGTGTGAGTGGTTATGTCCCATGGGGTGTATTGCTCTATAGTTGCTCTGTAATGCAGCTAAGGCTGGTGGTTTATACAGATCTACTAATAATGGTGTAATCAAGAAAAGGAAGTCTCTCCATTGGAGATGGCTTTTCTGATGAGTGAGTGGAGTGAGTGAGTTAAAGGAAATGTGTCACCAAAAACGCTTTCTGCCAAGTAAAAACCAGATAGTGACAAAATCCTTTTTTTCGATTCTGTTTTTCTTTTCTGATTGCAGATTTATTTATTCTATTTCTGAACATGATTATTGGGGCGGCCATCTTGGCTGAGCTGTTCTTAACAGAATTTACACAGCATTGAAAATATTGCTTTACGGCAGCCACATGGGTCATAGATACAATGTTCAGTAACTGCCGTAAAGTGATTTGTACAGACCAAGAAGTGGCGCCTATTATTTGGCTAAAGGTTTTTGTTTTAATATAGATAGTGACATGGAAAATTACAAATAATATCATCAAAAATTCTTTAAATCACATTTTTATGTTTAACATGTTTTTAAACAATAGGTCATTTTCTGACACATTCCCTTTAATTAAAAGCCGCTTTACTGAATTAACCTTGAATGTTAATGTTATATCCGAAGTAAAGAGCATACATATTACCATAGAGGGAGCGCCATCTGCTGTGCAATCACTGAAATGGCAACAGGGAGTTGGGACATCATTAAAGGGGTATTCCCATCTCAGACAATGGGGGCATATCGCTAGGATATGCCACCATTGTCTGATAGGTGTGGGTCACACCGCTGGGACCCGCACCTACAACAAAAACGAAGCGGGGAGCGCTGTGGCTGGAGGACCCCGGATTTCCTGGGGTCCGTCCACCACCAAGCGCTGCTCCCCGCCTCTACCATAGAAGTGAATGGGAGCGCACCGCGCATGCCCGGCCCATGCTCCGATTCATTTCTATGGGGCAGACGGAAATAGTCAAGCCAGTGCACGGCTAGTTTCGGCGGCTCCATAGAAATGAATGGAGGGTGGCTGCGCATGCATGTCTGGACAAAGACATGCAGCAGTATTTATTTAGCCAAAACCCAGCATATATGCTGGAAAGCGTCTGGATGTTATTATAGTCAAAAGGGATCCGGCGGTGATCTGTTGAATCTGGCAATGCCGGATCTGGTGAACGCCAGAGATGTGAACGTAGCCTTAATAGGTTGGGATCTTGTGATTGCTTGGTACAGTGTCATCTTTACAGGTCCAATGTACAGACACGATTTCTTATAACGGTAATAGGATTGCAAGCACAGGCCGGTTTTGGTCACTCTCCAATGTAAACCAGACAGATCCGTTTTGCAGCCCGTAGTTTTTTATTATGACGGAATAAATAACGGAATGCCTCTAAAGGCATTCCGTCATGGAATTGCGTTATGTTCCATGGTAACGGAATCCATAAGACAATGCAGTAAATACCACAACACGAACCCACACACGAACTTCAAAATATGAAATGTGCTCATCCCTAGTGATAACACCCACCACATATATCTATCTTGTACCATTGTAATCTTCATGACACATGAGGTTTCCTTTTACACTTCACCATTTATACCAGCACTGCTGCATTACATAACACCCATCAGCAGTGTGGCTTTATGATATAGAAGTCATGATCAGAAGATCCTGGGAAAACCTCCAGATCAGATCAGAACTATGTAAAGCATGCTCTGTAATTAACCCAACTTCCTTATCGTTATTCTGTCTTATTTCTTCTTTAGTGAGAAGTTTAATTAGGTTTTGAGAAGAAAAATGTTCCATCAAAATGAGTTATTTTAATCTGTTGATTTTCCCTGAGGTCACTCCGATAAAGGACGGCTGTGTCTTTCTGCTGACATGCATCATTGGGTGACACAGTCATGAGCCATGAGGCTCCATTCACACATTTTGCTGAACGGAGCTGCGGACTAATTCACTCTATGTCCCGCCCGGATACGGAATTGTGGTTCTGCACTACCGGGTCTGTACTTCTGTTCCGCAAAAAAATCGAACATGTCCTATTCTTGTCCACAATTGCATTTTCTATGAGAGTGTCGGTGATGTGCGGTCTGCAAAATGCGGAATGCACATTGCCGGTGTCTGTGTTTTGCGGATCCGTGGACACACATGGACGTCTGAATGGAGCCTATTGACTACTGCTTAGCTCATTTGGCTCGCACTTTTCTTGTCTGCCAGTAAATGCATAAAACCTTAGATATCAAAAGGTGCCACATACAGTTTTCTTGACGGGTCTGTATCATCACACAAATCATACACATTTCAGCAAACAGTAATGAAGTAGATTATTGGGCAGCGATGAAAATAAGGGGACACAGAACAAGCCTTTAATTATCCACTGATAGTGGTAACAATATCAGTGAAATGGCCAAAGTAAGCTTGGAGACAAAATGTAGCTGGTCACTTTGGATACACTAATGAACACGGCCTGCAGATTATCGTTTGCTTTTTGCATAGTTACATGCCCCAACTGAGTAAATCCTGTCCAGAAACTAGAACCTCTGGAGACCAGTCATTATGGCTGTCTACTGCTGTGGCATTCGATATAGGGAAAACGTATTACACAGTGGCCATTTGTTTTATTGGCGACCGTGTACTACATGGAGCAGTGGGGGAATACGGCAGCGGTTGGAGCAGTGGAAGGAGGCGGCTTCAGTGGGGGGAGTCAGCTGAAGTTGGAGCAGTGTGAGAAGGCAGCAGCAGTTGGAGCAGTGGGAGGAGGCGGCCCCAGGTGGAGCAGTGGGAGGAGGCGGCTTCAGTGGGGGGAGTCGGCTGAAGTTAGAGCAGTGGGAGGAGGTGGCCGCAGTTGGAGCAGTGGGAGGAGGTGGCCGCAGTTGGAACAGTGGGAGGAGGTGAACCCAGTTGAAGCAGTGGGAGGTGGCGGTCCCAGTTGGAGCAGTGGGAGGAAGCAGCCGCAGTTGGAGCATTGGGAGAAGGTGGCTGCAGTTGGAGCAGTGGAAGGAGAAGGCCGAGGTTGGAGCAGTGGAAAGAGGCAGCCACAGTTGAAGCAGTGGGAGGAGGCGGCTTCAGTGGGGGGAGTCGGCTAAAGTTGGAGCAGTGGGAAGAGGTGGCCGCAGTTGGAGCAGTGGGAGGAGGTGGCTGCAGTGGGAAGAGGCAGCCGCAGTTGGAGCAGTGGGAGGAAGTGTCCCCAGTTGGAGCAGTGGGGGGGAGGTGGCTGCAGTTGGAGCAGTGGGGGGGAGGTGGCTGCAGTTGGAGCAGTGGGGAGAGGCGGCCGCAGTTGAAGCGGTCGGGGGAGGCGGCTGCAGTTGGAGCAGTGGGAGGAGGCGGCTTCAGTGGGGGGAGTCGGCTGAAGTTGGAGCAGTGGGAGGAGGTGGCCGCAGTTGAAGCAGTGGGAGGAGGCGGCTTAAGTGGGGGGAGTCGGCTGAAGTTGGAGCAGTGGGAGGAGGCGGACCCAGTTGAAGCAGTGGGAGAAGGCGGCCCCAGTTGGAGCAGTGGGAGGAGGCGGCTTAAGTGGGGGGAGTCGGCTGAAGTTGGAGCAGTGGGAGGAAGCAGCCACAGTTGGAGCAGTGGGAGAAGGCGGCCCCAGTTGGAGCAGTGGGAGGAGGCAGCCACAGTTGGAGCAGTGGGAGAAGGCGACTGTAGTTGAGGCGGCTGCAGTTGGAACAGTGGAAGGAGAAGGCCACAGTTGGAGCAGTGGAAGGAGGCAGCCGCAGTTGGAGCAGTGTAAAGTGAGTGCAGGACCCTGACACAAACATCCAAAAAGCATCGGTGGGGAGACTCAGAGTAGAGCAGCGTCAGCTATAATTGAAATAATGGACATGGGCAAGAATATGTTGATTAATCAGGTTGCATTTGGGTTTCTTTTTTTTATTTTTTATAAATTGCCCAGCCCCAGTATTGACCCATATAAATGGGTCGATAGCTAGTTGGGATAACCGTGATATCTATAGTACTTAAAAATGGAATTCTTCCCCATCAGCTGGAACACTTATCATTCATGCTTCAGAATTTTCCTTTGTTCTCACTCTTAGTAAGAAATGATCATAGCTGTTATGACCAAGAAAAGTACATGAGGGCTGGGGAGGTAGAGCTGATTACTGTTGCAAGAATCAGAAATAAATTAACCTGAAACAGGGCGAGATTCCAGTTGTCACTGAGCTTTAACATCTCAGAGAGGTTTAGTGAGGCTGAGATCTCGTGTCTGGAACTCCTTACCAATATGGATTTTACTGGTGATAAGGAGGAGGGTTATGTGGGTGAAAAATTTGGTGGTGGTGTCGGATTTAGGTTTTGTCCCCCCTTGCCTGCTGGGAGTAGCATAGTCATCTTTTATCATCAAGTATTAATAGATATGAGGGCTCTAATATATCCTACTGAAAAGGGAAACATTAGTTTAAGAGAAAAAATGTCTCTTTAATGGATTTGGTCACATACTGATGTCGTGGGGGACCGGCAGACAAGAGGGGAAATGTAGTTCTCATGACTAGAGAGTATTATATACAGGAATCTCTTAGACAATTGGAAGACGCCAGTGTGTATGAAACATTACCTGGGGACCCTGTGGCAGGTATACAGTCTTCGCTTAAAGAATTATTAAATAAATATGTGATGGAAGATTTTCTTCCTAGTCACATGATTGAAAAACTTGTACCCCCATACCCCACTACACCATCGTGGTACTTCTTGCCCAAAGTGCACAAGACCCTGCCCCCTGGCCGCCCCATTGTGGCGGGGATTGGGTCAGTCACTGAACCCTTATCCAAATATGTAGACTGGCTGTTGAGGCCACTTCTTGCAAGTGCTTCTGCCTATCTGGGTCCTACTAATTACTTCCTCTTGCTATAGTAAAATAAAATTCTAAGCTATTTCTGATAGGCTTTACATGGAAAAGGTCAGTTTATTGTTCACTGTGGTTTGTGAAGTTTTTTTTTTTAATTTAGTAGCAAAAATGTTAAAAACCATCCACAATATCTATTCATTGTAATGACCTAAAAGGTTCATCTCTGACTGATACTTATGGCTTATTTTACAGCAGCGGAGCAGCCTGTTCTTTAGACTGAGCTGCTGGATAGAAAACCTTGTCTAAAATAATGGCTACTTATCAGCAGTTCTATATAAAAGAGCATCAAATCGGCATAAATATACTGTAAATGTAAACATTTCCACAAAGTACCTGTTCAGAATCCCTATCTGCAACATACTGTATATGAGACCCATTGAAATGTAACAGTTATTGAAACAAAAAAAATAGTAATTACTTTACATAAGGGTTTTTGATGTGATTTTCCAAGTTTGTGGCAAAAGCCCAAATAAACAGAATAGTCTGTAAATGGCAATATGATTGTATCTAGTTTGGGGAATTACACATTAGTGTATAAAGGCTACATTCACACAAACGTATTTTGTTCCTTTTTTTTTGCGGATTGGATGAGGACTCATTCATTTCAATGGGTCCGCAAAAACTGCGGTCAGCACACCGTGTGGTGTCCGCATCCGTGTGTCCATTCCGTAGCCCCCAAAAAAATATAGAGCATGTCCTATTCTTGTCCGTTTTGCGGACAAGCATAGGCATTGTTACAATGGATCCGCAAAAAAACGGATGCAACACAGATGTCACACGGACCAATTTTACGGTCCATCATACGGTCATGTGAATGTAGCTTAAACGCTCATGCGCACAACCGTATGTATTTTGTGGTCTGCAAAAAAACGGATCTGCAAAAAATATTGATAACATCCGTGTGCACTGCGTATTTTGCGGTATGGAACAGCTGGCCCCTAATAGAACAGTCCTATCCTTGTCTGTGATGCGGACAATAATAGAACATGTTCTATTCCTTTGTGGAACGGACATATGGAAACGCAATGCTCATGGAGTAACTTCTTTTTCTGCGGACCCCTTGAAATGAACGTTGTTTCTGAGATATAATTTAGTTCTCCGTGTAAATGGTAGTCGTGCAATGATAAGATATATACTCATCTGTAACAAGTATAAATATTGCTACATGTAAATGGGCCTTTTATGGATTTTCTCCAGGTACAAACCTTGAGGCCTTATGGCGGGGAATACTTTTAAGTAGTACCTGTTTCAGACCTGATGAGAGAAGTAAGCCCTTTAGCTTATGCAGAAGAATACACTGTTATACTGTAATAATTATTGCAGTGCCTTGGCTAAAAATGTTTTCCACCCACTCCCACCTCCCTGCAGTCTCTCGGATCGTGTCTTCTATAGTAGGTTTCCATGATCAGAAGGTTTTTTCCTGCCATCATAACTGCGTTTAGAATGAGAGCTCCAACAAAGTTAATATCAGCATGCACACACCACTTTCTGCACACGGCAGAGCCAGCCCCTTTGTAAACTGAATTACTACCTTGGGAACAGGCCACATTTTGCATGGCATGAGAATGCTTATTAATTCACAGGGATCCAGTGACATTGCTGAGGCACAAGGAAAATAATGTCACTGGCTCGTAGCAAGTTGTGTAGTGATGCTGTAATGAATACTTGTTTGGCTACTGCTAATGATTGCGAGTGAGAGAAACACTATTCACTACAACACATAATGGTACCAATACTGAGCCTATAGGAAAAGTCCGCTCTGCTGCCTATAAGCACCCTCCAGGATTTCTTTAATCCCCCCCCATCCAGTGGTAGCTGTGAAGAAATCTATACTTACCTCCTCCCCGCACAGAGTCAGGTGTACCACTGCAGCCAATGACAGGACTCAGCCATGACGTGTTCTCAAGCAGTGACTTTCCCATCACTGCTAAGGCCTGTTATTGGCTGCAGTGGCGCACATGAGCCCATCTTTTGGAAGTTAAAAGACGGGGACGAGAAGTCCAGTTAAGACTGGAGCTATGGAGTAGGTAAGTATAGTTTTTTTTTTCACTCATACCGGTGGATGGGGGGAGCAAAATAAAAATCCTGGCTAATCTATTCAAAGATTATGTCCACCTTCACAACCACATATTTTTATAAAAATGTTCCCAGTGCATCTAAAATGAAAAGGAAGTAACTGTACAGTAATTCTTGATTAAATATTCCCTATAGCCTCAGCAAAATATTCTCACTCTCATGGCGCCCAGTTGTGTTTATATATATATATATTTTTTTATATATTTTTTGTATGCTTTGGGTTTACGGTTTTTATAAAATTGTGTGTATCTCCCTGAATTTATACTTTCTCCCACCTGTTCCCAGCTTTATGCTAACATACATTCAATAGGTTACCAAGCAGTAGGAATCTGAAGGAAGAACTTATGACTGCAGGATCAGACTATACGGGAATTGTATGAGATTTGCCTAGGCGCTATATGAATACAACGATTGGACCTTTTAAATCAAGACCTATTGCAAAGCTGTTTCTTTTTACATTTCACATGCATTTGCACAATTAAAAAGAAGGTTGCGAAGGTGTACATAAATTTGTATTAAACGTGTTTATGCTTTACAGAACATTGAATTTCACACTGTCAAAACAATAACAATATCAAAAAATATTTCCCTCATAGAACAAGTGTTTTGTCAAACATTATTTCGTACCTTCAACGTATTTGGAAGTGTTCCCTTACAAAAGCAATTCACATTGCTACATAGTCCATAGTAATACATGTAACATCTTCATTCCTGGAATTGTCTATGTCATGAAGCCTTTACACTTTGTAGAACCGGTATACACATTCTCTTTTCATATATGAAGTTCAGTTTCTTCATATAATTTATTTTACCTTTGATTAAAAATCTTAAGTGTCTTCAGATCACTTTGCTGTTTTGATGGTGTTTAGGTACAAATCCTCTACTGGTGAATAAACCAAATACGTGAACATCACCACTTGGCAAAGCTTGTCCTGGAATGGGGCCAGTGTTTTTAACCTGGCGGCACAAAGGACTCATACATTCTTTAAGATCTTAAATAACTTGGCTCGGCTTCTATTTCCCTTATATCTGCTCCAGGCAGTGATGCCTTGAGTCCCCATGAGAAGTTTCCTGTGTTGAGAGTGTTCGTTGGCTACGAGAGGCACTGTTGGTTGTAGATCGAGTAGATGAAGAGCCTGAGCGAGAGCTTCTGGAGCCTGAGGAAGATGATCCAGGTTTCATTAGACGAGCTTTAGGTGCTTCAGCATCCTCCCTGTAACAGTCATGCCAAAAAAGTCAGTTACTGGATAGCATGGTCTGGAAAAGAGTTCTGGCTCAGTCTGCTTTAAACAAACTGATGTATCTGACTTGCACCGCATTTATTATGTGCTGTCCACACTTTTATGTCTTGCTTGACATAGGGGCATGACTTAAAACTAATAAGATGTGTTGAGGCATGCAGTAAATTGTGTCAAAATTTGGCACAAAGTAAGCCAATCAATAAGTGACGTACTGTGAGGGTGCCTGCACACAATATGGATTATGTGCGTTTTTTCTGTGCAGAAAAACCACAGCATAATACAGTAGCAGCAAAGTGTATGAGATTAGACCATTCTCATGTATACTTAGCTTTTTTTCTTGGGTACAGAAATTGACCTGCCGTGCGGATTTTAAAATCTGCAGCATGTCAATTGTTCCATTTTTCTTGTGCAGATTTCACCCTTTTCAATGGAAGGGTGAGAAGTGTAGAAAATCTGCATCAAAACCACTCCAAAAACCGCAATTATGTATAGCAGTTTTGGTGCGGAAACGCACAGAAGTCCGCGCAGAAATTTCTGCATGTTACCCATAGACAAAAGTGGATATAGATACACTAAATTTATCATCCAACATAATCCATTTGGCACATTTTTTTGACTGTATAGTCTAAGTTTACACCGTCTGTTAGACAGGATTAGCAAACCTGCCGGCATGTGTCAGAACTTAGGTACGGTGATATCATTGCTTTATTTAAACCTGTTCTAAATGTGCTGAAAATACTTTTTCTAATATGCTTTAGTTAGTTTAGAAAACCTGAAGTTCAGGTGCCGATTAGGCTTCAGAATCTGTACTTCCCTTACACTGCTGCGTATGTGAATACGGATTCACGTGCGTCCGCACTGAGCGCTGTACAGGCAGGAGCTCCATAGCACATTGCTCTCCTGCTTGTATTAGAGCTGTTCTGCTGAAGTCTGGCTTAGATGTTCTATGTCAAGCTTTAGCAGAACGGGCACAAGCAGGAGAGCAATGTCTTATGTGCCCTGCGCTCGTTCCTCTCTGCTAATAGCCTGTACCGATGAGCACATCTATGCCAGGTTTTAGACAAGCAGCACTGGTACAAGCAGCAGAGCAATGTGCTATGGAGCCCCTACCTGTACAACGCTCATTGCGGATTCAGTGAATCTGTACCCCCATACACAGTAGTGAACCTCAGACATATTTAGCTAGGAAAACAAAAATAATTTTCTGCATATTTAGAACAGGTTTCATTAAAGTAATCATGAACATTCAGGTACACTTTAACAGTATTTGTAGTGGAGCAACTTTCAACCCTATGCAGCCAGAATATATGAGAATGCATTTCTTTGTCCCCCATTATTACTTAATTTCGTTCAGGAACTCATCTTCTTCCCGTTTCTTGAGCTCTCTCTTTCGAAACAAGTACCAGCAGATAAGAAGTAGAATTAACATCCCACCTACAGAGCCACAAGTGACCCCTGCCAGGAATGCCACATTGCTTGGAGCTGCAAAACAAAATTTTAGAGTGATCAAGATTATAGTTTTATTATAATTTAATATTGTAATATCCTCAATTATAAAATGTGTCTGATAATCTTGCTGTTTCTTATTGAAACAAGCAGAACAGTGGTTGGAATGTATATAACCCATGATGAGAACAATAGGTAATATCAGTCCTCTGAATTGTCCTGGATCCAGCAGGAAAGTCTGGGATTTTTTTTTCGCTGTCCTGATTTCAACTGTGTCTGTGTACTGAGGATGCACATACAGTTGAATACAAAGATAAAGCAGGTAGCCGTCATCTCCCTGTTCCACCATTTGCAGGCTTGTGATCTCCCCTGCAAGCAGCCATGATGCAGTGACGCCATTGCACCAGCTCTGTTGAGCAGGGGAGAGCACAAGCCAGAGAATGATGTGCTCCATTTACCAAAGAAATAGGGCTAGATGAATATTACATTTTTGTTTTATTAAAACTAAAGGGGATTCACTATTGTGAGAGGGCACTAAGACGTTTTAAAGTTTATAGATGCTGGGCGAGCCAATCAAAATACTCCAGAGATACTTGTGTACTTTCCAGTTTTTTATTATTAATATATATAGATAGCATAGGCTCGCAGGCCACATTTCTTAGGAGAATGCAGGGCTAGTTCCCATCCCATACAAGGTTCGGGTTATCCAAGAATTCCGTTATAGATTCCTCTTCCATGGACCATATACTAGCGGAATCCATAACCGAATTTTTAATAACCCGAACCTTGTACATCAAACTTGAAACACAAGTTTGCTCATTCCATAAAAATATGGAGTCCTTTTTTCTGTACAGAGCTGAGATGCTCTAGAAGCAGCCTCGGGATTTTCTCTTTTTTCCATCAGTTGGGGAGCTGACGGGCTCCTTATGTCTGTTCTCTGACATTATGAACACTGATTTTAGCTCAGTTCTTACTGATAAGAATTTGGCCTAAATAAGTGTTTATGACATTTTAGTAATTTAGAGATAAGGTTTATTAGATTAGGCACAAAGTGAAAGTACCAGTCACACAGTTAGAAAAACAGTTAACAATTTGTGACAGAATGGCTCAATATTTTTAATAATTGCCAATTGAAAATATGATTCTTAGCTAAAAATTTGTAAAATGCAATTATAAAAATTGCCTCCAAAGGTATACATAGCTTTTAAATGTGCATAGCTCATTGCATCATTTCATTAAAAACAAGAAACAGAGACGGGCAGACTTTTTTAGCCACGGGAAAAAGAGAGACATACCCTTGTCTTTCTTGTATGCATTGTAATTCTATCATAGGGAAATGCGATCTATCACCCTGGACAGGGATTCGAAATCCCTATGCACCGTTTTGCTATCTGTGTCATTTGACTAGGTGCCCATGTACTGTAGCTTATGGCACATTGGACAAACAAAACGAGAAGTCAGGATTCGACTAAATGAACACAAATCTAACATTAAACGATTTTGTGAGGTACAATCCAAGGGAAAAGAAAAAGAAAACCAACAGAATGAAGTAACATTGTTGCAACACTGTTTTGAAATGGGACATAAAAGGAATGAATTGAGGTGAACCATTTTAGAATATGTCACTCCACATAAAATAGAAGAATATAATAAATGAAAATTGTTGCAACATGAGACTAGGTGGATTACGAAAATGGAAACATTAAAGCCAAAGGGGTTAAATCAGATGTAATTTTAGAGTATTTTTATAGGCCTGCTTCTATGTTTTGTTGTTTCTATACTGTTATATATTACATTTTGTATATCCTAACATGTGAAGGTTAATGAGATGATGCAGTGCGCTATACCTATTTAAGGAACATGTTTACATCCCACTGGTACACATGAGTAAGGGGGTGTGACCCCCAAACGTCATGCAGTACGGGGTGGGAACTAGCTCTGCATTCTCCTAAGAAATATGGCCTGAGAGCCTATGCTATTTAGAAAAATATATATATAAAATTAAAAAGTACACAAGTACCTCTGTATTTTGATTGGCTCATCAAGCATCTATAGATTTTAGCACATCTTGCAGTTTGTACTGTGATTGTGAATTGAAGCCGAGTCAGGCTCTGAAAGCAGATCGTGATTACCACTCCAGGTGAAAGCTACAGTATATATATATATATATATATATATATATACTGCAATGGCACTAAGAGGGCAACACTATTGTAAGGGGAGCACTAAGGGGTCATTTTTACGGTGCTGGCATAACTAATGTCAGGAAGCACTAAGGTGAATAACTACTGTATATGGGCACTAAGGGAGTATTCTACTGTGTGGGGACACTAAGGTGGCATAACTACTATTTGGGACATTCTGTGTGGGAGAATTAAAGGGGCTAACTATGGAGGCACTAACAGGTCATTCTTACTATGAGGGGGCACTACAGGGACATTATATGGTGAAGGGGGCACTACGTCCTGGGACTACTAAGGGGGCATAATTACTTTGAGGGGACACTACTGGGAAATAACTACTGTGCGGGGGCACTAAGGGGAGGATAACTACTGTGTAGGAGGACTAAGGGGGAATAACTGTATTTGGGCACTAAAGGGCATTCAATTCTGAAGGGGGCACTGCAAGGACATAACTACTGTGTGGAGGTACTAAGGGAACACTCAATTTCGAAGAGCCACTAAGGGGGATACCTCCTGTGTGGGGGCACTAAAGGCAGGATAACTACTGTGTGGGGGCACTAGGGGAGGATAACTACTGTGGGGCCCTAATGGGCAATAACTGGATGTAGGCACTAATAGTCATTTTATTCTGAAGGGGGTAATACTGGGACATAACTACTGTGTGGGGGTACTAAGGGGGATAACAACTATGTGGGAGCACAAAACAGACAGGGCAATATTGGGCATGTATAGATATTTGGTGGAGCTAGAGACGTGGCTTATTGTAAAACTTTGCCGCGGTTATATTGTCCCTTCTTCGGCTTTTAAAAAGTTGGGACATATAAGCAAAATAATGGGTTTAAGAAGTTGTACAACTCTTAAAGGGTTATTCCCATCTCATTCTTTCATGGCTAGGATGGGAATACCCTAAGTAAGGAAGGGCTCTGGGTGGCCAGAGTTATGGAAACATGTGAGCCGGCTGTGCACTGCTCTGTTTTCCGGTACCTCTGAAGTTATAGCAACAGCTTAGTTCGCTGTGCTGTTTTGATTGTGTGACTTCCATTAACTTCTATGGGAATTACAGAAACAGCAGAGAGAAGCCTGCTTGGCCATTCCCATAACTCCTCCTACTTGGCAATTGTCGTAACCTATGCCTACACCAGGTTATTCCCATCTCAGCCATCTGAGATGGGGATGATCTTTTAAGTAATAAAACAAAAACAAGTACAATCTGCATCATATTCTTCTACTTACTTTCTACTGCGAGGTGTAAGTCACATATCCGTTTCCCAGCGTCATTTGATACAGTACAGCGATACGAGCCATTGTCTGCTTTACTGACGTTTTGCAATAACAGTTTCTGAGTGTATACTAGGGCATAAGGAAAGAGAATGTATATGAGACTTGATGCTGTAATTATACTTGGAAATGTATTTATAGTATTTGTGACAGACATCATCTATTAAAAGGGATGTGCAATGCCAGTATATTGATGTGCCGTATACTGCTGAGGCCAGTGAATGGCTGCACGTGACCTGTGTGCAGAAAACATCACTGCTGCCGCCATAAAGATGGCTATGCTAGAAAGTGCAGGGAAGAAAAGTGGTAAATATTGCTTCTTTTAGAGGAGTAGGCGTCACGCTTCCTCCCTTTCCTCCTGCCTCGCTCCACGGCGTCTTCTGGGCCGCCTGAGGTCCGATGTCGGGTGTGCCGCCTGAGCTCCGGAGTTCGTCTGTTTTGGACTGGACCTCTGTGTAGATGAAGTGGTGCTTTCCGGGGAGTTTGCCCAAGAGCAGGGCAAAAATCTGTGCAGGATAACAGTTCCAGAGGAAACAAAAATTCTGCGGGCATGGAAGAGGAAGTAACTAAAGAACTCTCTCCACCTCAGGGGACAGTGACTGTGGAGGAACGAGAATTATCTAAAATTGATTCTTCCTCGTTAAAAGAAATACTGCTGGCAGTAAAGCAAAATGGGGAACTAATACAGGACATTTTAATGCAGCTTGGATCAATTCAGACTGATGTAGTCCTGTTAAGGGAGGATGTCTCCAAGATTTGAGACAGAGTTAACAATGTGGAGGACTCCTTGGCTGTTTTACAGAATGAATATAAAACCCTTTAAAAACTGAGATCTCTACTTTAAAGATGGATCTGAATACCCTTAGAAAAAAAAATGGTGGATCTGGAGGACAGGTCAAGGAGGTGCAACTTGAGAATCTTGGGATTACCAGAGGGTGCGGAGGATAAAAATCCTACTCAATTCCTACAAATGATGATTCTGGAGAAGTTTGGGAAAGATAATTTCTCCCCACTGTTTCTAGTGGAAAGAGCTCACCGGGTCCCTGCAGGAAAAGAAATCCCCGGGAGGCTGCCACGAACACTTTTGGGGAAGATGCTGACCTCACGGGACAGAGATATGATATTAAGAAGGGCCAGGGAATGTCCTCCTATCGTATATAATGGGAACAGACTGGCTTTTTTTCAGGACTTCTGGAAGAGAGACTTCTTCTAAAGAGATCCAAGAAAGTAGGCGTTCCTTTACTGCGGTTAAAAAGCGTCTACAACAAAAAGATATCAAGTACTATCCAGCTAAACTTCGGATTATTTTTGAAGACTGAACCCATTTTTTTGATAACTTGGATCTTCCTACGGATTGGCTTGATCGGAATAATATCTGATTAAGTCCTGTTTTTCCTTTTCTTGTTTTTTAACGGTGGAGTAGGGTGGCAGCGAGAGGGGTAGGGTTGGTCATAGTTGAGAGATCTGTTGCAAAATGTGGCGGATCAATTGGATTGGGGAAGGGGCTGGGGGAAGTTATGTAGATTGTGGGGTGGGTTGGGATTGCGATGCGTCTCCTAGGACGGGCGGGGGTTGGATGGCTGGAATAGTGACTATTCTTCTACAATGGGAGTTTGTTGGCAGATTTTGTTGGCAGATCAGAATCCTCACTTGGAATGTTCGGGGTCTTGGTGATAAGATAAAAAGACAGGAGGTTCTTGATTTGGTTCAGAGACACCTACCAGTGATTTTTTTGTCTGGTAGAGACCCAATTCATGGAGGAGACGGCCTTGCGATTCGGTAGGGGATGGGCTACGCAGACTTATAACTCCACCTTTACTACTTATTCCAGAGGAGTTTCAGTTTTAATTCATAGAGGGATTGATTTAGTTTGCGAAACATCCTCTATTGATAAGCAGGGGAGATTATTTTTTTTTATATGGAAAGCTTCTTGGAAGATTAATTATTTTGGCTTTTATATATATTCCTCCCCCTTTTCTTTATATGTACTCAATTGTCTACTAACCTTCATAGATCATTTTCCAGAATGCCCCTCGTTAATTAATGAAGACTTTAATAGGGTCATGGATGCAGAAAAGGATAGGATCTCTATGGGGGGAGACATACATATCCCTGCCCAAGGGTCCCTTTAGCACGCTTTTGTCAGGAATCCGGCTTTGTGGACATATGGGGATCTCTGAGAAAGGGGAAAAAGGCCTACCCCTGTATAAGCAAGTCCGGAAAGTCCATGTCTAGGATAGACTTGGCCCTGATAAATAAAAACTATTTGAAATATATAAAACTGATGAAATATGAGGCCAGGTCTTTATCGGACCATGTACCTTTATCCCTAGAATTAATTATGAGAGATAATAATCATAAGGTAAGAGCCCTATTTAGAATGAACCCCCACTGGATCTTTATAATGGATAATAACGAATCGGTGAAACAGGAGATGATTTGGTTTTGGGATAATAACTATAACTCTGTGAAAATCCAACTGGTATGGAATGCATTCAAGGCCTTCATGAGGGGAGTATTTCTTAGTAATATGTCTAATTTAAGAAGGGGGTATGGCAGGAAAGAGAGAGACCTAAAAGAAGCAGCTCCAGCTGGTATGAATGAATTCTTCAGGAATAAAACAACAGCAAATAGTGAAATTATGCAGAATACAAGTAAGTTGTATTCTGATTTTCTCTTGGAAAAGGCCCAGCAAAGGCTCTTTTTCAAGAGACAAAAATATTTCTCAGAATTGGGTAGACCAGGTAAGCTTCTGTCGAGGGTGATTTCTAATCCAGGAACCAAAAAAAGAGATTAGTATTCGTTCACCCGAGGGCATAATTACTGGAGATCTAGATTGTATAAACGAAATCTTTTTGAAGCACTTCTCGGAACTATACGATTCAGATAAGACCATTTGAGACAAAGATATGGACCTATGTTTGGATTCTATCTCCCTTCCAGCTCTTACAGACATACAAAGAGAATCGCCAGATGCAGATTTGTCCTCAGAGGAGCTAGAGGCAGCTCTGAAGGTATGTTCTGGAAACTCCTCCCCCGTGTCCAATGGATTCCCATATGAATTTTACCGTAAATACAGGGAGGTGATTTTTTCTCGGCTTTTGGAGGTGTTCACCGGATCATTGGAGGAGGGTAGGCTTCCAGAACCAATGACAGAGGCTGTATTAATATTAATATTGAAAAAAGGTAAGTACCCCTTAGACTTGGGATGATATAGGACAATTTCCCTATTAAACACAGATATGAAGCTTTTCTCAAAGATTCTGACCACTAGGTTATCTAGGGTTATTCCCTCAATTATACATCCTGATCAAGATGGGTTTATTCCCAATAAAGGCACTCATTATAATTTGCATCGGCTATATGCGAACATACAGTCTTCCGGGGGAGCTTCTCGCTCCATTCTGTCTCTAGACGCCTCTAAGGCTTTTGGCAGGTTGGAGTGGGAATTCCTCTGGAGGGTTTTAGGGAAAATGGGAGTTGGTACCAAATTCATAAATTTAATTAAACTTTCGTATAAGTCTCCTATGGCTAGACTGAACATTAATGGGAGTTTGACAAAGAGTTTTTCTCTGAGTTGGGGTACCCGACAGGGATGTCCACTCTCTCCATTAATATTTGATATTTATATTGAGCCTCTTGCTGCTAGGGTTAGGCAAGACTCTATGATTGAATGGTTTGGGTTATCAGGAGTAGATGACCGTATTTCTTTATATGCAGATGATGTGCTGTTTTTCATAAATCATACTAATACTGTACTCCTAGAACTTATTCAAATAGTTAATCTCTTTGGTGTACTCTCGGGCCTGGATATTAATTGGTCAAAGACAACTCTTATGCTGCTAGATAGACCTGAATATTCTATTGATGGGCCCATTAGTATGTTAAAAATCGCGGACTCATTTTGAATACTTGGGTATGATGATATCTCCTAAAACTGAAGACTTTTTACAACTTAAGTTGATCCCATTGATTAGTAAATTGAGGTCAAAAGTTATGGTATGGTTGGTGGGTGTTTGTTTAGACCCCGAGTGTGGCTGGACCTGTGGTGGTAGTCATGCTTATCGGATTCCCGCTGCTGGGTTCTGGCTTATTCGCCACCCTGCTGTTTCTGCAGGGTCCGGGTCTCCACATGTCATCATCCAGTTTTACACTGGGTCCCTTGAGTGCTGTAGCCAATGACTGGCCGCAGCGGGTACATGTCACTAGGTCATGTGCTGCATCGCTGGGGTCAGTCATTGGCTGCAGCAGTCAATCATTGGCTGCAGCAGTCACATGACCCTATGTCAAACCAAATGTTAATGCAGGGAGACGCAGGACCTGTTGAGACAGCGATGAAGCCGGAGCCCGGTCGTGGGGATCGGGTGGGTGTGGTGGCCGCGGCAGGTTCAGCCACGCTGGGGGGTCTGGAGGGACAGTCACCAAGGGTGAATACCCTCTTTAAGTTATATACTGTTAACTTTTGACTTTATAGTTTCTCTGGGAATAACTTACAAGCCCTGGAACATGAGGATGAATATACTGTATACACTAAATACAGAATAAAACAAACCTCCTACTCCTTACTTTGTCCTCGCCTGAAAATGTGGAATTTACATGATGTACTTGTACATCACCCACTTGGCACTGATTATAGATCAGCCATTCCGAGAATACAGATACTCAAGCATTACCTGCACTGGTCCATTCATCCTCTATCCTCTTGTTCCTACTTTGTTTAAAAAGAAAAATTATATTTTTACTTTTTTACCATATCCGACAAGATTTCAATAAAAAAAAATATTTTGTTACTAAGAAATAAATGTCTATATGCATCTCAAAAAAATAAAAAAAAAAAAATTACGGTATGGCTTTGACTTCTCTTATCTAGAGCCGACAGAGTATCCCTAGTGAAGATGGTGATCTTAACTCAACTCCTTTATGTCCTTAGGAATTCTCCAATATGGATTGAAGATAAGTTTTTCAAATTAATTGAAAGAATCATTAATGATCTACTTTGGGGAAGAAAGCGGGTAAGGTTAAAGCTGGAATACCTTTATAAACCAATTAAACAGGGAGGTCTGAACCTTCTATATTTTAAGGACTACACTATAGCCACACAGTTATGTTTTTTTTGCAAATGGGAGAAAAGTCTACTCTGTCAGACCTTGGTTAGGAATTCATTACATAATCGTTAATTTCTAACGATAATTTGTTTTCCCTTAGTCCTAACAGCAGCACAGATGGGGTTAACCACCCCCCGTGGACTGGCAGGACCGGCGGAATGTTTAATGAGCCCAAGACTAATAACTCAATTTAACAATTAAGTATCTCCTTAAAAGGAGGAAGTCAACCCCCAGCCCACTGTGTTTATAGCAAGAAAAAAACTAGACTTACTAGGGTGGGAAATTTGTGTGCTGCTGTTAGGACTAAGGAAAACAAATTATCGTTAGAAATTAACGATTCCCTTACGTCCTACCAGCAGCACAGATGGGGAGATAGCAAGAAAAACCCTAGGGAGGGCCTTCCTGCCTGGCAGAACTAAGAAAAGTCTGCCCAAAGGCCGAAAACTCAGCTAGACTGGCATCTAGTCTATAATGGGAGATGAATGTCGATTCAGAGCTCCAGGAGGCAGCTTTGCAAATCATGTTGAGAGGCAGAAGACTCCTCTCGGCAAAAGAAGTAGCCACAACTCTAGTAGAGTGGGCCCTTACAAATCCCGGAGGGTCCAGAGATTGCGGAAACAAAGGATTCCTTAATAGCCTCCTCAATCCACCGACTGATGGAAGGTTTGGATGCCTTATAGCCTTTAAACTTACCGGCAACAGGATTAGCAGATTCTCATCTTTCCTGAAATCCTTGATCTATCCACATAGATGCGGAGACATCTCGAGACGTCCAGAGGATGTCTAGCAGGTTCCTAGGAGGAGGTGGTAGATGTCGACAGAACCGGGAGGAATATCACCTGGTTGATGTTCTGGAAGGAAGGAACTTTAGGCTTACAATACGGGAGGAATCTAAGAAGGTCCCGGTCATGTAAGAATAGGGCTCATGTGCTGAGAGAGCTTGAAGCTCAGAGACCCTCTTGGCCAAAGTCACTGCAAGGAGAAACACAAACTTCCAAGTGACGAACTTGATGTCCACCTCCTCTAACGGTTCAAAGGGGGGAGATGCTAACCCCCTGAGAACTACTGAAAAACCCATTGAAAAAAAGGGGTCTCAGTACTGTAGGCTTTAATCTTTCAGCTCCTTTAAGGAACCGTTTGATCAGCGGGTCCTGAGAAAAAACCTGTTAAGGCAAGCTGAGATGGCTGAAACTTGAATCTTCAGAGTAAAGGGCAAGGCCTCTATCAAGGCCGTTTTGCAGGAACTGAAGGATAGCGGAGAGGGCGGATCTGCAGACGCCTCCTCAGTTGAGGTACAACAGGATGAGAATATCCTCATAATACAAGAGTAGGCTCTCTTGGTAGGGTCCGCTCTAGAATGAGACAGCGTTCTCAGGACCGACTCTGAAAGCCCTTCTATTCCGGGAAGGGACTGATCAACCTCCAGGCTGTCAGGTTGAATCTGTGCAGATCTGAGCAGAGGTGAGTGTCCCACGACACCAGGGTCTGCTGTGGGGGAGCCTCCAATATTGTCCTCGACTCAACTGGGTGAGCTAGGTAAACCAGGATCTCTTCGGCCAAAACAGTATGATGGCTATCACCGAGGCCTGATCCTGACGGATTTTCATCAATACCCTCGGTATCATGGAAAAGGGAGGGAAGATTTAAGCCAGCCTGAACCTCCAGGATATTGACAGAGCGTCTAACGCCAGGGGGTTGTCCTCCCTGTAGAGGGAGCAGAACCTCTCCACCTTGGCATTGAACCTTGTTGCCATGAGACCCACCTCTGGCATACCCACTTGAGGACTATCTGCTTGATTCTCCGGATGTAAAGACCACTCTACCGACGGAAGACCGCGGCTCAGCCGCTATCATATTGAGGGAGCCTTGGATGTGGATCGCAGATAAGTGGGAAGGTACAACTCTGTCTAATCCAGAATCACCCCGATCTCTGACAAGAGGGGAAGTGATCTTGTGCCTCCCTGCTGGTTGATGTAAAGTACCGCAGTCACATTGTCTGACTGGACTTTCACCGCTTTGCCCCGGATCTGAGGGGCTAAGTGAAGGAGGGCTAGCCGGATAGCCTGAATCTCGCGGAGATTGGATGAAAGAAGCCACTTCTGAGGAAACCAGGTCCCGTGAACTGGAGTGTCGTCTAGGTGAGCGTCCCAGGCTACTTAGGACGCATCTGTAGTCAATAAACTCATAGACTTCCCGTCTAAAAGATGGCACCACCATCTGAGGGAATACCGAGTTTGCCAAGTCAGGGAGCACAGGGAGTTTAGCCCAGCAGGGCTGCCATTCCATTAGGAGAGGACCTCCGACTGTAGAGGGCGGAGGTGCCATAGAGCCCAAGGGACTGCTTCCGCAGACGTTGACATGAGCCCCAACATCTTCATGAGAGTCAAGTTGATCTTGACAAACCTGTCCAGTGGAATAGAGGTGTTGTTGACTAAATAACCGTTGAAAATGATATTCAGGACCCAGGGATCCGAGATCTCTTGGATCCATTCTTCTCAGAAGTGGGAGAGATGACTCCCGACGGGTACATGAAGCTTATTGGCAGGACGGCAGGAGTAACGGGAATTAAGCAAGAGCCTCAAAGAGGCCCGTAGTCAGGAGGTGGATTTTCCATCCTTGGCTCCTCCAAATGGAATATGGGCCGCCGATCTCAGGGCCATGCTATATATAGGCCCCTGACATTATTTGATAGTATTGTTACAGGGTGCCAAAGGCACTTGGTCTCCCATGAGCCACAGACCTGCTGCTTAGCTTCAAGAGCAAGGATCTGTGTTTGGCCTCATATCCAGGACTTGCTTTGCTAGTGGGAAGCTTCATCGCTAGCTTCAACTGGGGCTGTGCGGTATCGCACAAGAAGTCCGTAGCCAGGTTGATGGTCTTGAAAGCATCTGGTTCAAACCTCTGGTTCACATCAACTTGAATTGATCCAGGCGAGATCAGAGGAACGTAGAGACTTCAAAAAGCCGCTATGGCTGTGGAAGCGGAAGCTCCCGTAACACCCCGTCTTAGTGTGCACTCTGCAAGTGGGTCCTGCAGCTAGACCCATCATCTGCAGGAACCAGAGTGCGCTTGGACAACTTGGCAATAGCCATGTCCACCTTGGGAATGGATCCCCACGAATCCACCAAGGGTTAAGCCATCGGGAACATGGATTTAAACTTCTTTGTTAAAACCGGACCTTTTCCAGGTTTTTTCCACTCTATATCATGACAGAGAGGAGGGTCTCATCCGCTTTGAAGACACAATGTGCCCGAGTAGCGGGAACGGAGGCTCCCCCCCGAGTCAACATCATGGTCCCCCGACCTGATGGACTTGAGCAACTTCTGTGTCTTTCCAGGGAGAAAACACAATATCAGCTCCTCCTCCTTATCCGAGGAGGAAGAAACTAAGGAGACCAAGAAGGTCTCTCTACCGGGACAGAGGTCTCCCATCCTGGTCTTAGCCCAGCCTAAAGCTGCTTAGCTTCTGCGATCTTACGAGTGCAGGTATGATCAGCTTACAATAACCGTTGACTGCTGCAATGGTAGCAGGATAGATGCTTCCTCTTGGAATCCACTTTCCTGCCTTCCGAATCCCGTGGAGGAGACATCACTGCGGGAAAAAAAGGGACAAATGAAACATTTGTAAACCACCTATCTATGCAAGAAAGGAAGAAAAACAGACCGGAGGCAGCTGAGGAAAAAAACACCACAAGTGGAACAACACCAATTTTAGGACTCTGGAAGCTAGCTGAAAAAGCATATGTAGCCAGAGACTGAACTGGAGCACACAGCCTCCCAAAATAGGGGAAGGGGAGGGATAGCCAATCCACCCTTCCCCCAGTAAATCCTCCACAGGAAGATGCATAAAAAAAAAAAAAAAAAAATCGCATCTATGAAAAAAATCGTACCCGTGAAAAAATCACGGCCGGAATACCCGGAGGTGACGCAAAAGGAGAGTCCCCGTGTCACCTCCGGAAGATGGCGGCGCACAGGGGCCGGGAATCCTGGACCAAGGACGCCGCCAAAATACCCCAGCCAGGCGCAACTGCGCGGGGCCGGCAGCAAACAAGCTGCCGGCCAAACTGACAAGGTACCTAGGAAAAAAGGCAACGCCGTTACCCAAACGAAAAGAAGGCTCCCCGCACTTTCCATAAGAAAGGGGGGAACAAACCGCCTAGTCCACCTGTCCAGGAGGACAGAAAAAAACACAGTGGGCTGGGGGTTGACTTCCTCCTTTTAAGGAGATACTTAATTGTTAAATTGAGTTATTAGTCTTGGGCTCATTAAACATTCCGCCGGTCCTGCCAGTCCACGGGGGGTGGTTAACCCCATCTGTGCTGCTGGTAGGACGTAAGGGAACAATATGTTTACGCTATTAGAGTTCGGCCAATTATCCATTATCCAACAGGACTATAGAGAGTCCAGGAAGCTAGTTATCAAAGCGTGGTACACCATTAAGGGGTGGTTAGGAATAAAGGGATTTCTTTATTGCACGCCCCTTTGGAATAATCCCCGTTTACAGGAACTAAATAATTTAGATGGGGATAAGTATTGGCAAAAAAACAATATCCTATATGTTGCACAGGTGGTGGGAAATGGGGCTGTACTCTCATTCTTGGAACTCGCACAAAGGGCACATATTGATAATCTATCGTGGTTTAAGTACTTTCAGTTACGTTCGGCACTTTCCAGTCTATAGGGACATTTTTTGTTTAAGGTAGACACCTCTACCCCTTTGAATGATCTGTTGGGAAATCTGGGGGAGAAGGGAGAGATTTCTCAATTGAATAAATTGTTGTTGGAAGCACTATTTAACCACCTCAGCCCCCCTAGCTTAAACACCCTTAATGACCAGGCCACTTTTTACAATTCTGCACTACACTACTTTTACCGTTTATTGCTCCGTCATGCAACTTACCACCCAAATGAATTTTACCTCCTTTTCTTCTCACTAATAGAGCTTTCATTTCATTTTATTGTTCTACATGTCTTTGATAAAAAACAATTCAATAAGTGTATATTTATTGGTTTGGGTAAAAGTTATAGCGTTTACAAACTATGGTGCAAAAAAGTGAATTTCCGCATTTTGAAGCAGCTCTGACTTTCTGAGCGCCTGTCATGTTTCTTCAGGTGCTAGAATGCCAGGATAGTATAAATACCCCCCAAATGACACCATTTTGGAAAGAAGACACCCCAAAGTATTCGCGGAGGGGCATGGTAAGTTCATGTATCATTTCATTTTTTTTCACAAGTTAGCGGAAAATGACACTTTCTGAGGAAAAAAATAAATAATAAAGTTTCCATTTCTGCTAACTTCTGGCAAAAAAAAAAAAAAATCTCCCACGGACTCACTATGCCCCTCAATGAATACCTTGGGGTGTCTACTTTCCGAAATGGGGTCATTTGTGGGGTGTGTTTACTGTTCTGGCATTTTGGGCGGGGCTAAATTGTGAGCAGCCCTGTAAAAGCTAAAGGTACTCGTTGGAATTTGGGCCCCTTTGCACCCAGGCTGCAAAAGTGTCACTCATGTGGTATCGCCGTACTCAGGAGAAGTAGGGCAATGTGTTTTGGGGTGTATTTTTACATATACCCATGTTGGGTGAGAGAAATATCTCTGTAAACTGACAACTTTGTATAAAATAATGTAAAGAGGTGTCATTTACAGAGATATTTCTCACACCCAGCAGGGGTATATGTAAAAATACACCCCAAAAAACATTGCCCTACTTCTTCTGAGTACGGCGATACCACATGAGTGACACATTTTTGCAGCCTGGGTGCGCAAAGGGGCCCAAATTTCAATGAGTACCTTTAGGATTTCACAGGGAATTTTTACACATTTGGATTCCAGACTTCTTCTCACGCTTTAGAGACCCCTAAAATGCCAGGGCAGTATAAATACCCCACAAGTTACCCCATTTTAGAAAGAAGACACCCCAAGGTTTTCTGTGAGGGGTATGGTGAGTTCATGTAAAATTTTATTTTTTGTCACAAGTTAGTGAAATATGAGACTTTGTAAAAAACTAAAATAAAATAAAATAAAATATCAATTTCCGCTAAAAAAAAATTCTGTGAACTCGACATGCCCCTCACGGAATACCTGAATACCTTGGGGTGTCTTCTT
The DNA here is from genome assembly GCA_033119425.1 of Bufotes viridis. Classification (NCBI taxonomy): domain Eukaryota; kingdom Metazoa; phylum Chordata; class Amphibia; order Anura; family Bufonidae; genus Bufotes; species Bufotes viridis. Next base: position 496,846,212 of record CM065590.1, on the reverse strand, counting down.
TCCAAAATGGGGTCACTTGTGGGGTATTTATACTGCTCTGGCATTTTAGGGGCCCTAAAGCGTGAGAATCCAAATGCGTAAAAATGCCCTGTGAAATCCTAAAGGTACTCATTGGAATTTGGGCATCTTGGCTGCAAAAAAGTGTCACACATGTGGCATCGCCGTACTCAGGAGAAGTAGGGCAATGTGTTTTGGGGTGTATTTTTATATATACCCATACTGTGTGTGAGAAATATCTCTGTAAATTACAACATTTTAATTTTTTTTTATACAAAGTTGTCAATTTACAGAGATATTTGCAGCCAAGATGCGCAAAGGGCCCCAAATTCCAATGAGTACCTTTTAGGAGGGCATTTTTACGCATTTTTCTTCTCACGCTTTAGGGCCCCTAAAATGCCAGGGCAGTATAAATACCCCATATGTGACCCTATTTTGGAAAGAAGACACCCCAAGGTATTCCGTGAGGGGCATGGCGAGTTCACAGAAAAAAAAAATTTTTGGCACAAGTTAGCGGAAATTGATATATATATATTTTTTTTTAAGTCTCATATTCCACTAACTTGTGACAATAAATAAAATTTTACATGAACTCACCATACCCCTCACGGAATACCTTGGGGTGTCTTCTTTCTAAAATGGGGTCACATGTGAGGTGTTTGCACTGCCCTGGCATTTGAGGGTCTCCGCAATCATTACATGTATGGCCAGCATTAGGAGTTTCTGCTATTCTCCTTATATTGAGCATACGGGTAATGAGATTTTTTTTTTCCGTTCAGCCTCTGGGCTGAAAAAAATAAATAAATGAACGGCACAGATTTTTCCATTCGTATCGATCATCGTGGATGAAAAAATCTCTGCCAAAATCAGTGACTGCGGTGCGGTGGGCTGGGCGCTAGCTACCTAACAAGTAGCTAACTAACTGGCGGTGATAAGGGACCCTTATGCCCCATTCACACATCCGCAATTCTGTTTGCAGAACGGAATTGCGGACCCATTCATTTCTATGGGGACAGACTTTGTCCCGCTCGGATCCGGAATTGCGGATCCGCACTTCCGGGTCTGCACTTCCGTTCCGCAAAAATATAGAACATGTCCTATTCTTGTCTGCAATTGCGGACAAGAAAAAGCATTTTATATATAGTTCTGGCAATGTGCGGATCTGCAAAATGCGGAAAGCACATTGCCGGTGTCCGTATTTTGTGGATCCGCGAATCCGTGGATCAGATCCACGTATCCGTGGATCAGCGGATCCGCAAAACACATATGGACATGTGAATGGAGCCTTACAGGGGGGTGATCAGTGACTCATCATCGCTGGCAGGCTGCAGTATAACGGCCGAGACGCGCGCCACTGTGAACGCGCGCGCTCGTGTTTACAGCTAATCTCGCTTCTCGCGAGATGACGCGCCGATGCGTCGAGCCAGAGTAAGAGGACCGCCCACCGGACGCATCCGTGCGTTAGGCGGTCCTCAGGTTGTTAACAATATACGCTCCCCTGGACAAAGGGCTTGGGGAGTGGATTGTTCAATGATTCAATTCGGTGAGTGGGGAAATATATTAGCTCATTTAAGACTTGTGTCTCATAATTTCAATCACGTGGTGGTTCAATTTAATATTTTACATAGAATATATGTTACACCAGTATGGTTTAACAAACGTGGTTTGAGAAACACTTCGAATTGTCCACGGTGTGATTCACCTGGAGCTGATTATTTACATATGTTTTGGTCCTATAGAGAATTATTAGAATATTGGAGAGCAATTAATAACTACATTATTCAAAAACTGAAAGTAGCGAGTCCGTTCACGGAACAATGTTCGATACTTGCCGATCTTTCCCTGATAAATGGCTATTTTAAGTATAAAAAGATTTTGGTAATTAAATTAATGTTTCTGGCCAGACTTTTGATTACCAGGACCTGGTTTTCACGAAATTCACCTACCATATTTACTTATTAAATCTGATCAATAAGATCAAGAGATACAAAAATATTTTATATACGCAAAGGAACATTGAGGAGAAATGGAATAGGATATTGGGGAATTGGAAGTCTTAAGCTTCCCTGCCTTCACCTCATCGGAATCCTGTATCCGTCTTGTTGATGGAGGGGATATGAGACACATCGCAATGGGGAGGCGGGAAAAGAGGGAAAGTAATAATGTTGCTGATTAATTTCTGTATGGTAATAACTGTCTGGTTTTCTTCTTTTCTTCTAATAATTTTTTTTTGAAAAAAAAAGAAAAAGTATTGCTTCTTTTGTTGTGTTAGACTAGGGGTCAGCAACCGCCGGCACTCCAGCTGTTGTGAAACTACAACTCTCAGCATGCTCCATTCACTTCTGTGGGAGTTCTTAGAAGAGCTAAGCAAGTGTACATGCTGGAAGTTGTAGTTGCACCACACCTGGAGTGCCGAAGGTTGCTGATCCCTGTTTTAGAACATTTACAACTGCTGCCTGAATTTTTATTTAACTTAGACAACCTATTGAAAGAAGAACTCCCACAAAAATTGTATTCTCTGACCTGCTAGAAAGGTACATGATGTAATCTGTAGTGAATGTAATCTTCTTACCAGTGTCTGTATTTGTTAATTATAACCTCCCTTCTGATCCTCAGCTGTGTCATGTGACCAACAATCAGACTTTCCAAATAACACAGCATCTTATGTGTGGACAGGAAGTCAGTTTCTCTCTGTTGGGAGCCTTAAAGAGGTTATCCCATGACTAATGTAAAAAATGAAAATCAGATATCATATAGTACATGGTGACCTCTTCTAGAAAAGTCGCAGATTGTGGAGCAAAAGACCTTTGCGCTGCAATCTGCGTCATAAATAAGCCTAATTTAGCCACATTTCTGTTTAATAAATGACCCCCCCCCCTTATTTCTTTTTGTTAAATTTGTCAAACTTTCATTTTCTTTAGTCCCACTATTAAACTCCACAATGTGATCCACTGTTCACTGATGTAATGCTTTGGCATACTCAAAGCATTATTGCCTTTGACACAGGCTAATAGGTATATAGCTATGGCAGGCCTAAGGGCCTTTGTTAGACCCCTGGCTGACATGACAACTGTTGGCACCCCGTGATTGGGTTGTGGGGAGCAGATGGCTATCAGAGGTTGCCCGTCCCGTCTACGTTTCTAGATTCCTCAGTTGCTATTGACTGCAGCATACAAAGGGTTAATCCAACAGTGCAATCCTGCTTTGTCTTCCAAGGTTGGTGCAGCAACATTCACAGGGCTCAGCAGCACTACCTGGTGCTGGCATGCTAAAACTGCAGAGATAAGAAACCACTCTGATGTTAAAAGACGGTCCGTAATCCAGAAGTGGTTAAACAGTTCCAATGTTGCCAGATGTGCTGTTGTTCCTGTGGTTTGGTAATGGTACTGCGTTAGATAAATATGCAAACCAATCCAGCCACTAGGTGGTGCTGTTATGTGTAGGTTACTAAGCTATATTATTTAGAACAGCTGTAACAGCGGAAAAAAAGTTGTTGATGACCACTTGTCTAAGTCTGGGTACTCATCACATTTTTGTCTAATGTATTCAAAAAACATATATGTTAAAGGGATGCTTAAGACAGATGCCATACAGTAGCATCTGTCACCATAGAGTTCCATTGTAATTTAAAAAAAAATATGTATACGTTAACATATACTTTTTATTTTACTGGACTCTGCGGGATGGAAAAGCATAGTGCGTACTGCGCTTTTGCATCCTGTATTTCCCAATATATATGTTAAACATATGGCAAAAACGTGATGTGAGCCCAGCCTAAACTCTCCATGAGCAAAGACATCTTTACCCGTGTTTCTAAAAGAAAACACGTATCAAAATTAGGCATAAAACATGAAGTTAATGGTTACATTCTTGTCAATGAGCATATTCATTCATACCTTTTGTGCTGATAAAATAATTCTTCAGACAAGATTTAAATATTAGTAATGTTACAGCGGTGACACCCAAAGATGTCCTATTCTCACCGTGCCTTGTAGGTACATATCCTGAGTATTCCTGGCCCTTTGTACGCTGCCACTGGTATTTCATGGGCTCTGAACCAGCTGTTGACCTGCAGTGCAGTGTGACATTCCTGCCCACTATTTTCTCTCCTTCTATCCAACAATTAGGCTCCGATGGCTTCACTGTAAAGAAAGTAAATGTAATATACCGATGTACTGACGAATCCTGTATAATATGATAAGAGCGGCACTAACAGAGAGAAAAGTGTCTGCTGTAAAAAGAGGGGGAGTGGGTCACACACCTATTAGTATCTGCACAAATGAAATGAGATTATAAGGCTTATTGCACACGACTTATGGTTTTGCGGTCCGTTTTTTACGGATCCGTTGTTCCATTTTGTTATCCGTTGTGTTTCTGTTTCCGTTCCGTTTTTCCGTATGGCATATACAGTATACAGTAATTACATAGAAAAAATTGGGCTGGGCTTAAAATTTTCAATAGATGGTTCCGCAAAAAACGGAACGGATACGGAAGACATACGGATGCATTTCCGTATGCGTTCCGTTTTTTTTGCGGACCAATTGACTTGAATGGAGCCACGGACCGTGATTTGCGGGCAATAATAGGACATGTTCTATCTTTGCACGGAACGGAAAAACAGAAATACGGAAATGGAATGCATACGGAAACACTTCCGTTTTTTTTGCGGACCCATTGAAATGAATGGGTCCGTATACAGACCGTATACGGAACTCATAAAAACGGCCCGTACACCCGCAAAAAAAACGGTCGTGTGCATGAGGCCTAAGGGGCTGTATCAGTATCTACAGAAGGAGAAAACCACTAGTACATGAGAGCTAGTAAAGGCAGCATAATTCTGGATTAACATTGCTCACATCCAGCATGTATTACTGGGAAGGATTCTCCCACAGATGCCAAGTTTGAGGTTGTATATGTAAGAATATTTTGATATTCTTAGATGTGTCAGATATGTCCATGGCCTTCAGGAATAAATATGCCATTTTCTACAATTAAAGGGGTTCTGGAGTAATTTTAAACTGATGATCTATCAGCATCTGATCGGCAGGGGTCCGACACCCTTACACTCGAATGAAGCTTAGCCCCGCCAAGGCCAGTGATACAAGTTGTGACGTCACTGGGCCTGCGGTAAACAGCGAGAAGGCCGCAACGCTACTGCCAGTGCCGCTGCCTTCACAAACAGCTGATCGGCGGGGATCCCGGGTGTCTGACCCCTGCCGATCAGATGCTAATGATCTATCCAGAGGATAGATCATCAGTTTAAAATTACTGCAGAACCCCTTTTATGCGTGGTGGTGGGGGGATATTTCTCATTTAAACTGTAACCAGTGTGGAGAGAAGCTACAAAGAGGACCCAGTTCACTAATGCATTACACCATGGACAGCCTATTGATGTTGTTTTCTTGTACAGCTAAAAAAGTCAGCCTAACTTCAATGATAACTGTAAAACTGCGGTGGTGCTGCAGAAAACCGAGCACTTGCTCCCAGATTCTCTTAGTTTACATAGGTTTTACAGGTACAGAACGTTATCAGTGATGGAGTTGGGGATTTAATCTCTTAAATGGAGTCTGAAAATCCCCAAAACACCTGGGACCCCCACCGTTTAAGAAGTTAGCAGAGCTGCTGTGAGAACCTCGGCCTTTTCTCTGTTTTTCCTATGCCAAGTGACTACATGTTCATGTGACACATAGCCTAGGAGCAGCTCAGCCTCACTGAAGTGAATGGGGCTGAGCTGCCATACCAAACACAGCCACTATACAATATATGGCCCTCTCAAACAGCTAATTGCGAGAGGATAGGTCATCAGTAAAAATCGATCGGGAAACCCTTTTAAGTAACACATCTATATTGACATTATAAGGGATGTCTGGGTTCTAGATGTTCCTGACCTACCTTCAGGATAGATCATCAATATCAGATTGATGGGGGTCCAACAACTGGCAACCCTACCGATTAGCTGTACTCAGCAGCTGCTGTTGCCGGAAATAACACAGTGAACAAAGACATAAGTCGACAACTCCATACACTGTGATTGGTGGTGGTTGCCGGATGTTGGATCCTCTATGATATGATATTGATGACTACTCTTCAGTATAGGTTATCAATATCTAGATGCCAGACAGGCCCTGTAGTGCCCACAGGAATTTAATTGGTTATTTATCATTACATTCAGACAGCCATAACTTTTTATTTTTCAGTCTAACATCTGTTGTAGGTAAACTGTTTGAAGGTTTTCTAAGAGATGCTATTCTGGAGTATCTTAATAAAAATAAGTGAATAGTGCCATATCAGCATGGCTTCATGAGGGATCGGTCATGTTGAACTAATCTAATCAGTATCCATGAGGAGGTAAGTTCTAGGCTGGAGGTGGGATGAGTTAATGTCTTATATATTATATATCTTGAATTCTCCAAAGCATTTGATACTGTGCCATATAAAATGAGAATGCTTGGACTGGAGAAAAATGTCTGTATGTGGGTAAGTAACTGGCCCAGTGATAGAAAACAGTGGGTGGTTATTAATGGTACACTCTCAGATTGGGTCACTGTCACTAGTGGGATACCTCAGGGGTCACTATTGGGCCCTATTCTCTTCAATATATTTATTAATGATCTTGTAGAAGGCCTGCACAGTAAAATATCAATTTTTGCAGATGACACTAAAATGTGTAAAGTAATTAACACGGAAGAGGACAGTGTTCTGCTACAGAGGGATCTGGATAGATTGGAGGCTTGGGCAGAGAAGTGGCAGATGAGGTTGAACACTGACAAATGTAAGGTTATGCACATGGGAAGGAATAATGCAAGTCACCCGTACATACTAAATGGTAAAACACTCGGTAACACTGACATGGAAAATGACTTTTAGTTGACTGTAAACTTAACTGTAGAAACCAGTGTCAGGCAGCTGCTGCCAAGGCCAATAAGATAATGGGGTGGATTAAATGGAGCATAGATGCCCGTGATGAGAAAATAGTCCTACCACTTTACAAATCACTAGTCAGACCACACATGGAGTACTGTGTACAGTTCTGAGCTCCTGTGAACAAGGCAGACATAGCAGAGCTGGAGAGGGTTCAGAGGAGGGCAACTAAAGTAATAACTGGAATGGGGCTACTACAGTACCCTGAAAGGTTATCAAAATTAGGGTTATTGAGTTTAGAAAAAAAACGACTGAGGGGAGATCTAATAACTATGTATAAATATATCAGGGGTCAGTACAGAGATCTCTCCCATCATCTATTTATCCCCAGGACTGTGACGAGGGGACATCCTCTGCGTCTGAAGGAAAGAAGGTTTGAACACAGGAGGATTCTTTATGGTAAGAGCAGTGAGACTATGGAACTCTCTGCCTGAGAAGGTGGTGATGGTGAATTTACTAAAAGAGTTTAAGAGGGGCCTTTGTAATAGTATTACAAGTAATAGCTACTAGAATTCTGGATAAGGGTCGTTAATCCAGGGGGCCATTCTGATTTTCTTATTTGAGAGTTGTCTTTCTGCTTTAAATTTGATGCTGATCATCATGTGGCATAAATAACATGCTTCTTTTATTTTATGGGTCTGTATGATTAAAGTGATACCAAATATTAGATCTTTGTGTTTTACTACTTTTTCATAATAAAAGCTTGGCCTCATGTAAAAAAAATGTTTTTTTAAGTCTCTGCATTTCAAGAACCATTTAAGAACTTCAATTTTCCTTCAATGTAACTGTATGTGGACTTTTCTTTTTGTGGGGCCAGATGTAGTTTTCGTCGGTATGATCTTGGGATATAGGAGGTACAGGTGGTGGGGAAAAACAGAAATTCTACTTTTTAATATATTGTTCACCATGTGTCTTAATTAATGTATTAGCTTTATTTAAGAAAAGGCTTGTTATTTCCCTATATATATACATATATTTTTTAATAAGCTGTAGCAAAATGTATTGAATTATATTTTTAGTTGTACCAGAGACCATCACAGTGTGATTGCTGATGTAATGCAAAGCTTATCTGACAGGCTGCTATGCTTATCCCACCTTGTCTAACCATCTAGATGCTGCAGTGACCATTGACAACAACATCTAGGGCTTTACATGGCTGGGATTGGAGTTATCTGTGATCCTGGCTGTTACAACTAATGCCCAACTCTCACTTAGTGCCAGGGTTCCACAGTGATCTTGTGGGCACAGCTGTACGCTGTACCTGTCTGATACCTGAACGTCATGGAGCCCTAAAGGATTATTTCCATCTCAGACATTGATGGCATATCACTGGCATATGACAAGGATATGCTATCAATGTCAGATGTCAGTCCCACCTCTGGTACACACTCCTATCTCCAGAATGAGAGCCCTCTCACCCTCAGTTCACCGCTATGGGAGTTCCAGAAATAGCCCAGTGCTGGCTTGGCTGTTTCTGGCAGTCACATGGACGTAAATGAAGGGGTGGTCGCGCATGCTCAGTGCGCTCTCCATTCCTCGCTATGGGGCTTCCGAAAATAGCAAAGCCCTGAATGGGGATGGGGCCTCTGCACTGAGCTCAGAAGCTCACTGAGCTCCAGGACCAGCCAGTGAAGAGAGATACACCCACTTCCTTCAGTCCGTCTATGCTGCTAAGGGCGAGATTCACTTAGTAATAGTGAGTGGACAACAGAATTGCTAGAAGGCAGACCTCTAGTGGCAGAGATTTCAGAAGTGTTTTTACGATGTATAAAATAATAAAGGAATTAACAGATATGTTTAAAGGGGTTTTCAGAGATTTTTTTTTACTGATTTGTTTAGTATCTATTCGGTGGGGGTCCCCCGTCGATCATCTGTTTGAGAAGGCAGTGGAACTCCTGTGAGCTCCAAGCTACATCTCTTTTCATGCTTCATTGTTGCTGATCACACTGTTCAAGGAAACCTTATTAGGATGAGATGGCTGTCATGTCCTGCATGCTACTACTTATGTCTAGGGTCAACATTCAGGTTACCTATCTGTTTATGAGTCAGCATTTTGTATTCTAGGTACTTACCTAATACTTTTAAGGTGATGTAACTCCATTCATACTGGCCAGCATTTTTCACTTTGCATGTATACAGTCCAGCATCACTAGGCATCAATGATCTGATAAATATGTCAGCATCTCCACCTAAGAAGTCTAAATAAAAGCTGTAACGGCCTTTGAGTTCTTCATGTTCATAGACTTGACCTCCACTGTAGCTGAGGATCTGCAAAGTAAAATATAAACTGAAGATAGGCAATAAACATCTTCACAAACTCCTGTTCCCAGGAACTATATAGTATTGTGTGACACATTAATACACATTTCACTATCTTGGACGGTATTTTGTTGGGCATCATGGCTCATCTTGCTATTATTTTCTTCCAATCCTGTAATGTTACCCTAACATGCTACACATGTGTAAGGCTACTTTCACACTAGCGTTTTCCCTTTCCGCTATTAAGATCCGTTCTGTTTGGTTGCGCCCCCATCGTGGACAGAATAACGCTGCAAGCAGCGTTTTTCTGTCCGCCATGTGGTACGGAGCAAGACGGATCCGTCCTGACACACAATGTAAGTCAATGGGGACGGATCAGTTTTCTCTGACACAATAGAAAACGGATCCGTCCCCCATTTACTTTAAATGGTGTTCACGACAAAACCGTCATGGCTATATAAGACATAATACAACGGATGCATGAGGTTGTATTATTGTAACTGGAAGCGTTTTTACAGATCCATGACGGATCCGCAAAAAAACGCTAGTGTGAAAGTGTCCTAAATCATATATACAAGTGAAATGTGAGGCTATGAATGTAACACCTTACCACTTTCTGCCCGTGATCTGAATCATTTGACAACCACTCAATGTCCAGATTTCTTCCCAACAGCCCCAGCCTGTGCTTGCAAGGCAGTGTCACATTATCCTCCGATGTGCCTCTGATCACCGTTTGAGCAAATGTTCCAACAATACAGCAGAGACCTGAGCAGAAAAACAAAAGATGGAGTTATATCTGGAAACCATGAACAACAATTAGCCACAAATCTCAATTAGAGCTCATGCACATGACCGTTGCCTGTTTTGTGATAAAATTACGGCTCCACAAGACACGGATAACGTCCACTTGCGTTCCGCATTTTGCAGAACGGAACGTCCGGCCTATCATAGAACAGTGCTTTCCTTGGGAAATATGTTCTATATTTTTGCAGATGCTGCGGAATGGACATACGGATGAGGACAGCACATCATGTGCATCTTTTACGGCTCCATTGAAGTGAATGGATCCGCATCCCATCCGCAAAAAATGTGGATCAGATGTGGACAAAAAATACGTTCAAGTGCATGAGCCCTTAAATGTTAAACTAGACACAATAAAACATTTATCAAGCCCTATACGCCACAATTGTGGCGTAAAAATGTTGCGTATTATGGTGCACGGCATGTGTGCCCCATAATTTGCAACTTTTTGAGCTTCTCTGCACTTTTCAGAACCGCAGAGAAAAGGGCATGGCCGAAAGGGGGTGTGGCTTTGCACCGCCGCTGCATTTACTATAACTTTTGTCAGAAAGTGGCAGAAGTTATAGCTAAAGCCTACGCTAGCCAGTAGCTTGTATAGACTTCACATTCTAGCACATGGCAGGGCAGAGATGTGCCTGATTTGTTAAGAGGCTTCAGCACAGCCAGATCCGCCAGTCTTGATATATCTCCCTCAATGTCTTGTACGGCTAGCTAAGTTGAATACAATAATACATTTCACTTAGTGATCTGTTGCTTTATTCTGGAGAAAAAGTACTTTTAATACATATAGAATTGAGCAATTAAGTGTACCAAAGGCGGGCTCAAGCCACTTTGTAAACCCTTGGTTCTTCTGCTTCCTCTGCTAGCCCCTATCTGTCCATTAGGCCCCTTGCACACGACCGTATGCCCTCCGAGACATATGGTCCGTGAGCAGGCCATAAGTCCCGGAGCGGCATACATCGTGCGCACAGGAGCGCACAGCATCATAGGGCGGCCCGATGCGCACAGCATCATAGTAACCTATAATGCTGTGCGCTTCCGTGCACAAGGGGCAAGGGGCCTTATTGGGAGGGCCAGGTTACCAGATAGTGATCTCACTTGGCCCTGTCAATAAAGTAGGAGGGACAGCGGATGTTAGTATAAACAGGAGGAGCAAGAGAGTGGCTTGGTCTGCAAAAAGTCGCATTGTGGCCCCAGCCTAAAAGTAGAATATGACTTGACATAATTCAAACAAATATGAAGCCAGAATACAGTACTCTGGAACAAATGTAGAAAAACACTCTTCACCTACAGTATATGTTGTAATCCAGGTAATTAGTGTTCCTCAGCAATCACTGCACACAGTTGCTCACAGCAATGTCACAATGTCAATAGAAAACACTTAAAGGGGTTGTCCCATTAAATATATTCTACAGTTTTCAAACCAGCACCTAGATCTAAATACTTTTATAATTGCATGTAATTAAAAAATCTGCATAGCCACTGAATTACTCAATAAATAGTATCTGTATAGCGCCACCTGCTGATTGTTTTTTCTTATTTCTCTGTCCTGCTCACTGAGAAGGCCGTACATGCTCAGTTTCATCCTTCCACTTCCTCCTGAGCTGTGATAGGGAGAGCATGGACACGCCCCATTAGCTGCAGCAGAAAAGACACTAGCCTTGAGCTGTCAGCTTGATATAAATCTAGCAGAGCAATGAATGGGGAGATCTCCGGATCCATGTGAGGTACAGGACTGGTTTTAGCTTGGTTAGAAAGAGATTGTCATGTGCTATACGTTGTCTGCTTTAAATTTATTTTCATTGGTCATGGGATAACCCCTTTAAGGTAGCTTAAAACGTCAGTGTGACAATTCTCACCGATAAGACGTATTTCAAACTTTCTTATAGTCACTTGTACTATTGATTTATACAACATTTGTGAAAAGTTAGTGACCATTTAACCCCTTCCTGACATGATGTAATAGTACGTCATGGCGGCAGGTGACTTGCCACATTTTGACTCACTATTACGTCATGGTGATCGGACGGGCACCGTAACGGTGCGTGCCCGATCACTGCAGGGGCCCGGCAGTCCCTGATAGCTGGGCCCCTGCTGTTTCCGCCGGCATCGCTGTAAAACCTGATGCCAGGGGATTAACCCCTTCTATGCCACGGTCAGCGCTGTGCTAGGGTCTCCTAGGCAACCTTTTAGTGTATTAGTCAGTGTAATACACTAACAGGCAATGCATTACAATTCACATGTATTGTAATGCACTGAAGAGGGGATCTGACTCCCAAAAGTTGAAGTTCCAGAGTAGGACAGAAATAAAGTTTAAAAAAAAAGCAAAAAAAAAGTGTTTTTAATAAGAAAAAAATAAGTTTAAAGTAAAATATTAGGTATCACCGTGTCCGTAACGACCGGCTCCATAAATATATCACATAAACACCATAAAATAAAAACTATGTCAAAAAAAGCCTTTTGTCACCTTACATCACAAAAAGTACCAAGTGATCAAAAACGCGTTTTTTCCATAGCGACAGAACACGTGTGACGTCGTGGACTAGGGGTCGCTTGTCAGAACTACAGTTCCCTTACATCACAAACATTGCAACACCAAGTGATCAAAAAGGCATATGCCCCACAAAATAGTACCAATCAAACCGTCACCTCATCCCACAAAAAATGAGCCCCTACCCTAAGACAATCTGTCAAAAAGTATAAAAGCTAACGAGCTGCTCTATAAAAATGTCACATGAACTAACCCCTCAGGTGAACGCTGTAAAAATAAATAAATAAAAACTGTGCCAAAACAATTAATTTTTTGGTCACCTTGCCCCATAAGGTGTAATAATGAATGATCAAAAATTCATATGTACCCAAAAATGGTACCAATAAAAGCATCAACTGTTCCTGCAAAAAACAAGCCCCTGCACAAGACGATAGGCAGAAAAATAAAAACATTTTGGCGTTCAGAAAATGGAGACACAAAAACATAATTTTTTTTCAAAAATTTTTTATTATGTAAAACTTAAACAAACAAACAAAGAAAGTAGACATATTTGATATAATTGCGTCCGCAACAACCTGCTCTATAAAAATAGCACATGATCTAACCTGTCAGATGAACGTTATAAAAAATAAAAACAGTGCCAAAACAGCCATTTTTTGGTTACCTTGCCTCACAAAAAGTGTAATATAGAGCAATTAAAAATCATATGTACCCCAAAATAGTACCAATAAAACTGGCACCTTATCCCCTAGTTTCCAAAATGGGGTCACTTTTTGGGAGTTTCTACTGTAAGGATGCATCAGGGACATGGCATCTAAAAACCAGTCCGGCAAAATCTGCCTTCCAAAATCCATACCGCGCTCCTTTTCTTCTGCGCCCTGCTGTGTGCCTTTACATCAGTTTACGACCACATGTGGGGTGTTTCTGTAAACCGCAGAATCAGGGTAATAAATATTGAGTTTTGTTTGGCTGTTAACCCTCGATGTGTTAAAGAAAAAAATGGATTACAAATGGAAAATCTGCCAAAAAAGTGAAATTTAGAAATTTCATCTCCATTTTCCTTTAATTCTTGTGGAACACCTAAAGGGTTAACAAAGTTTGTAAAATCAGTTTTGAATAACTTGAGGAGTGTATTTTCTACAATGGGGTGATTTATGGGGGGGTTTCCACTATGTAAGCCCCACAAAAATTTTAAGAATTGCTTTTAAAATCCTAAAAAAATAAAATGACATTTACAAAATGATGCCAACATAAAATAGACATATGGGGAATGTTAAGTAATAAATATTTTATGAAGTATCACTTTTTCTTTTAAAAGCAGAGAAATAAAAATTTTGAAAATTGCGAATTTTTCTAAATTTTTTGTAAATTTGGGATTTTTTCATAAATAAAGGTGAAATATATTGATTCAAATTTATGACTGTCATGAAGTACAATGTGTCACAAGAAAACACTCTCAGAATGGTTTGGGTATATAATAGTGTTCCAAAGTCATTACCACATAAAGTGACACATGTCAGATTTGCAAAAAAATGGCCTGGGCAGGAGGGCGAAAACTGGCCCGGGGTAGAAAAAAAAACTCTGAGGCTCTGAGTTACTAATAAAAAAGGCTCCAGAATTCTGGCTCAAATAGTAGTACAACATTGCTTTCCACTAAATGTATTCCTGTGCAATAAATAGGGCATGTCAATTGAAGCTTTATTGCAATATACATGTACGTTCAGTGACATAGCTATAGGGGTCACAGGGCCCTCTTGCCAGTGGCGCTGTACTTTTCCCTTTATAAGATGCATTGCTAATGGAGGCTCTGGAGTCTGACTAGGGGTCTGGAGAGGTCTAATGGGGGTATGGACGTCTGATTGGGGGTCTGCAGGTCTAATGGGGATCTGATTGGGGGTCTGGAGGTCTAATGGGGGTCTTATCTGAGGTCTGATATTGGATCTGGGGCTTACATGGAGGTCTAATGGGGGTCTGATCTGAGGTCTAAAACTGGGGTCTGACATAGAGGTCTAAAGGGGGTTTGGTCTAAGATGAGGGGTCTTATTTAGGGTTTTATATGGGGGTCTGATCTGAAAGGGGTATTTTTTTGTACTGGCGCACAATATAAAGGGGTGTTTTTGTACTGATGCTCTGTGTGGTACCAGTATTTTCAGGGGGACTGTTTCTGCAGGATAATATTGGGGAGCACAATGGACACAGTATTGGGGGTGGCAGGATGGGGTGTTGAGAAGGTGGGAGGATGATGGAAAAGTAGGAAAGTAAGATGTCTGCTTGTTAAACTCTGCAGAGATGAGGCTCGGCTGAACGAAGTGACCATGGTGGTCTGGTCTGACATGAGAAGAAGAGGAAAGAGAATGTCTACATCAGAGAAGAGAAGTCACTGGAGGTAAGAGGTACATATGTGGGGCTGTATTACCCTGTATTTTCTGTAGCGCTGTATGTAATGTTTTCCAAGTATGTCTTTAAAGGGGTTGTCCGTTTTTTTTTCATATGAGTGCTGCCTTCTCTGATCTGTTTACCTGCTCATCACTGCAAATGCTACGGCAAGCAGGTGAACAGAGCAGAGAAAGCAGCTCTCATATGAGTGCTGCCCTCTCTTCAAACAGCTGATCGTCGGGAGTTCCAGACATCAGTATCATCAGTAGTAAAAAGAGGACAACCCCTTTAACAGTAGGACTGGAGGGAAGGGTTTAGAGAATTTGGCATGGCGGGGGGCCTTTCAATTTATGCCTCGGGCAGCAGAAAAGCTAGGTGCACCAGCGCTGAGTGAAGGGGGAGGGGGCCCAAGCTGAACTCTTGCACCAGGGCCCATGAGCCTTTAGCTACTCCCCTGTGTACGTTACATTTTCTTCTCCAGTAGCGCCTCCTACTTTTTATCCTTCTGGTCCACCTTTTCCTGCATTCAGTTGTGGATTGAGATGCTCAGTAGCTTTCCTGATTCCCCATTCCCCCCAGTGCCAGTGTAGTACTGTCATACAGAAGCAGATGAAGCTTCCCAGACACATTTCATTCAATCATCTCTACTTCTAAATTTATACAAATAATATAGCTATATATCTACAGCACGTAATCAGTAGAGAAGGAAATTGAGCGGGACATGACATAACATACATATGTGGGCTATATTGTATGTAAGGGACTATTTTCTGCAGGAGAGGAAAGGGTTAACAAGAACTGATTGCACTGTACTCCTGGGAAATGCAGGTGCTTGATTGTCTCATGTGATGAATGTTACCCACCCCCAGAAAGGGAAGATACAAATCATCCAGATAATGTGAGTAAAAAAGAAGAAAGCTGAAATATGTACTGGAGAGCCTCAGGTTTTGTATTGATATAGTTAAAATGATGGTGTATATTAATCCAGATAACTTTCCAAAATTTCGCCTGGCATCCAGACCCGAAACGTTTCAGGTTTGTTTTGAACAAATCCAGTAAAAAGGCATACAGCGCCATTTTGCTGCACTTGTCAGTGGGAAAAAGCTCTAGGGAGGAAGAAGAAGGATGCTCACATGACCCTGAGAAGAAGTGACGGGGGCTTGCCCTGATTGGCTCACAGGCCGGCAGACAAGCTTGATAGGCCAATCAGTGCTGCACCAGGCAGGGAGGTGCCCTTGCAGAACGGAGCTTTCTTTGTTGTGCTGTGAATGAGGGTGGATGGTTCTATGCAGTGTCTGACAGAAAACGATCTTGGGGACAGAGTACAGTCACAATCAAACTTCTATTCTACTGTCAGGGACATTGAAGGGAAAGGCTAGAAAGAAGAAGAGTTGTGTAGAATAAGGATAAGGCAGGGAAAGCTGTCAGCCAGGGTGTGGGAAGTCAGGAGCTGAGGTTGTGTGCCTGGCAGTATGTTCCAGCTGCAATTACTTCCTTATACCACAGCAGCAGCTGCTTCAGAACCTCAAAAGCAGCTACCTGCAAGGACATTTCTTTTATTTTTTGGGGGGTTGAAGTTTAGGAAAACAGCATACGTGTTTCTTACAATAAACAGGATAGCGGACAGTTTACATCTCTGTGTGATAACATGATATACAAGACTAGACTAAATTCATGTCTGGGCATCTCCAGGGAGTTAAAATGTATTTTTTTCCATTTAAGTTTGGGAAAATAGCATACGTGTTTCTTACTATACAAAAGGTAGTGGAAGGTTTTATGTGGTGATTTGGGGGGGAGAATCACATATTATTTTGATAACTTGTGTTTTGTACTAATGAAAGCTTTTTTCTGAATCTGCAAATTTTAACGCACAAAAGACATTAGGCCGAAATCTGTTAGAGGCGCTGATACTGCATTATTTCTAAAGTCAACTGTCAGGAGCAGTGTCTTCAGTGTGTTTGTGGAAAGGATAGGACATCGTATTGCATCTCCCTTTCTTTAAGTTCCAGAAAACAGATTTGCAGAACGTTCTATACATTGTGTGATTGTGTACATTTCAGCCCAAAAAGGTCAGGAATACAGAATGGGTTTCAAACGAAATACCCAGAGACATAGAAAGAGAATGAGATTGTAGATTGGATGGTTCACTCCTCCTCTCTGTCTCAGCAGGATGGCGTGGAGGTGACATCTGAATGTGACACCGTGCTGTGGAGCCAGAGGTCACAGCATTCCTCCTGCTCCTCCTCCTTGCAGCCCCGGAGAAGGCTTTCAGTGGAGTCCTCTCAGCCTTCACTGCCTCTTCCTAGTGGGGCGCCCTCCTTTTTCCTAAGAAGTGGCAAGAAAACCCCACCACACCTTACAACAGATAGTCAAGAAAATCTCCTGTTGGTGACTTGTGTGAGAGCAGTCACCGTTAAGGTTGCCCTGAGGAGGCGTTTCAGGAGGAGGCTGAGGACCCTGTGCATAGCTGTGTTGGTAGTGGTAATAGTGGGGCCTGTACCCATAGTATTGGCATTGGGGCAGTGGCAGTCGGAGCAAATGCAAAGCAGGGGAGAGGGCCAAGGAGCCCACCATGATATCTCAGTCTGATAAAATGGCTGGAAAGATGAGGACTCCAATGGCGGTTGTGTGCTGGACAGGACCTGGGAGCCAGATAGGGGTGCTGAGGAGGAGCCATCAGTGGAAAAGGGTGGTGGTGCAGCAATAAAGAGCAGAGCTGATGTACCTCCCAAAGATCCGCCAGAGCCATGTTAGGATGTGGTGATGCTGACACTGTTGGTAGGTTAGGCCCAAAACGTTACAGAGCTAAGCGGCGTTGGAAAGAACTGGCTCCTTGGGCACGCTGGCAAGAATAGCAAGCTGTATAGTCACTTGCATGCTACCATGAAAGGAGTATTATTGAAATCAAGCAGGCTAATGATTCCTGGATAGCCATGATTTTAGACCCTCCCTATCAATGAAAAATGGGGAAATGTTTTCCTTCCTCCAAAAGGGAGGCACAATAACATAACCAGTAAACACTGCATATGCAGCTCGCTGCAGCTTTTGGCAAACAGATGCCTGCTGCAAACATGTCTGAAAGGAAGGCGCCTCTCTGCCTCCCCGCAGAGTCAATCAACCTCAATGCCCAGGATCATACCTGTCTACACTCTGGCTTGTCTCTGGCGCTTACTCTGTTCCCTGACCACTTGGATTTCTGGGAAGGCAAACTGGAATAGTGTTCCTAACTGGCACAATACGCCATCTTTCTTCTTTCTTGCCCAGGCTCTATTGTCATCTCGGAGATGGTTTTCAGTGCTGCCGGGGGCGTGGTGACATTCAAATGGACCTAGGTGTCCTCTGCCAGTGTCTTAAAATGAACCAAGCCTGGATTCAGGAGGATTTTCACAGTTCTCTGGCTGACTTTCACACTCGCGTTTTGTGCGGATCCGACATGAACAGATCTGTTCAGATAATACGACCGTCTGCATCCGTTCAGAACGGATCCATTTGTATTATCTTTAACATAGCCAAGACAGATCCATCTTGACCACCAATAGAGGACGGATCCGTTTTCTATTGTGCCAGATTTGGCTCAGTTTCATCAGTCTGTCTCCAAAGCGGAATAAAGACTGAGCTGATGCAAACTGTTGCATTCTGAGCGTATCCTTTTCCATTCGGAATGCATTATAATGGAAACTGATCCGTTTTGGACCGCTTGTGAGAGCCCTGAACGGATCTGACAAACGGAAAGCCAAAACGCGAGTGTGAAAGTAGCCTTACTCTAATATCTGACTGCTGTGGACCAAGAAAAAAGCAAATTTGTGAATGTATAAGAATTTAGTCACTGATATCAATATTCAACCACAAGAGAGCGCTAATGAGCTGCTCAGCTTGCTTGGCTGTCAACATATATAGCTGCATTTCTCAAATATTTTCTTTTTTCCATTACCGATCATGGTTGAGGCTATAGAGTAAAACACATTGTTTTTATTGTATTTTTACACATTATTTTTGTGGTGTTGATCATAAAAATGAGGAATTATAAAGTAATTGTCAACAAAACCCTTATGTCCCTATTGTTGGATACCCATGACATTATTTTTATTATTATTCACATATATGTAACAATATTTGGGAATTTTATTTGAATTATTTACTGATTTACATATGTTCAGGAATACATTACAAAATATACATTACAAGGAGTCAGCTAAAGAGATTCCTAACTCCCAGTTATAGTTATTCTGTGCACATACCAGATCTGACATTGAATGGGACTACACCGGTAACCGCACATAATGCGTAGATTCTCATACATAAAACCACAGCATAATACAGTGCCAACAAAGTGAATGAAATTTTATAAATCTCATATACACTTTGCATGTTTTTTTACAAGGGGAAATTGTGCTGTGGCTTTCCCTATGGACATCAATGATGTTGTTAACATAAACTGATAGAGGGTAATTTATTAAGTCTAAAACGCCGGTCTTAATAACCCAGTGCTCTGGCGGTGGATCCGCCGAAGTAATGAAGAGGCTCCGGCCTCTACTTAACTTCGGCACATCCACTGCCGATCTCAGGGGAGGACTGGGAAGTGGCCTGGAAAAAAAAACTAAAAGTGGCCCCATGTTGTAGGTGGGTCCAAATTGACAGAAGTTGGGGCAACACAAATAGGCAGGGCCAGAAATACCATAGAGTAAAATACCATCCCAGCATAACCATATATCACGGTGCAGCCCCCAAAGCTGTCCTTCCATTTTCTGTCCTCCGTCAATCGTCTCTGATTAAGATATGGAACAGGGGCTTAGAAGGTGAGATGTGTGCCACAGGAGTTGAATTCAGAGGGTGGGGTACATGAGTGGCACAGTGTTAATTACCACTGAGTGCTCATTATGTACCCGCTAGTGATACAGAGCAGGGCTTGGGCAGCCCCATGGGCATCGGCACGCTGGGAAATTACCCTGTAAGGTCTATGGCCAATCCCCCCCTGGCCGATCTAAATGTAAGACAGACGTAGAAAATGATAAATCAGAATGGCCTGCTGACCCGTCCCCTTCCCCAACTACGCCACAACACCTTTTTTAGACCTGGCATGAGTGGGTAAAAGTCGCACACTGTTGTGCAAATAACCTTTGTGCAGCAATCTGCAACAGATATACGCCAGAAAATTAGCATATGTCCAAAAAACGGTGATACATAGTAATTTTTTAAATGCAGTTTTGGTGTGGATTTTCAGCATAGATATCTAAGGGCCCATGCACACAAATTTTTTTTTCCCGTGTTTTTTTGCGGCCTGTATGAGGAACCAATTACTTCAGTGGGTCCGCAAAAAAAACAGGAATAACTCCGTAAGCATTCAGTTTCCGTATGTCCGCTTGGCTGTTCTGCAAAAAAGATAGAACATATCCGATTGTCCAATTGCGGACAAGGATAGGTATTGTTACAATGGATCCGCAAAAAATACTGATGCAATACGGATGTCACATGGACGTCATCCGTATTTTTGCAGATCAGTGTTTTGCAGACCGCAAAATATATACTGTTGTGTGCATGAGCCCTAAGGGTATGTGCTCACGGGTGCGTATAAATATGCAGAAGACCCTCAGAAATTTCTCTGCAGATTTCTGTGTGTTTCCACACCAAAAGACGCATTTGTTTCTTGACATATTGGTGCGGTTTTGACGCACATCTCAACCTGCTGTTAAAAAGGGGCGAAATCTGCACCAAAATTCACAAACAGAATTGCCATACTGTGGATTTCTAAATCTACATGACAGGTCAAATTCCGCACGGACCATAAAAGCAAAGTGTACATGAGATATGTCTAATTCACACGACCGTATGTTGTCCGCAAAAAAACAGATCCGTTTTTTTGCGGATCAGATGCTGTCCCATACACTTCTATGGGGCCCTTTTCTTCCATTGCACAGCTCAGCAAAAAAACTGAAACACGTCCTATACTTGTCAGTGAAAATCAGGACATGACCCTATTGTAGTCTATGGATCAGCAAAAAAACAGAATGCAATCCGTTTTTTTTGCGGACATGCTGAACTGTCCGCAAAAAAAAACGGATCCGTTTTTTTGCGGACAACATATGGTCGTGTGAATGGAGCCTAATTTTCACACGACCGCACTCTGTGGCTGTACCCTTTCTGTGAGTACCACTGTTTCAGTATTGAGCAGGATTCCTGTGCAGTTTTCTCTATGGCTAGAGGCTAAGCAGTTGTCTGCAATAAACTCCTTGCGAAAAACAATTAAATAACCATTAATGGAATTGTCCCCAGTGAAATTTCTTTTTCTAACCTTGTCATTGTGTCAGCTTGTAACAAATTACATGAAGTCTGTGTCTATTGGTCTGGTGCTTCATATAAAGCTCTTATCTTTATTATGTTCCATCGATCTATGAACTCCAAATTAACATAAATAATTACTAAATAATCAGCGAAGGAGGTAATGATAATGTGCATGTACAGAGCTTTTTAAAAAATACAAAAAAATGTATGAAAACATCAAGGGCAAAAGCCATCAGTAGGAGAAGGGGTTGCTTAGTTACTGAACTCCGATGACCCCGCTACTGAAGCCTGCTGCTTTGTGCAACCATCATTGACATATTGGCGGCATGTTACTGTACCTTTAAAGGGAACGTGTCGCCAATTTTTTTTTTTCTGACAGTTAAAACCAGATAGTAGCCCATATCCTTTATTTTCTAATCTGTTTTTATTTTCTGATTGCAGATTCATTTATTCTATTTCCTGAACAAAATTATGGGGGCGGCCATCTTGCCTGAGCTGTTGTTAATAGCATTTAGAAAGATTTAAGAAAATTGCTTTACGGCAGCCCCATGGGCCTTAGACACAATGGTCAGGAGGGGACCTCATTGACTTCTATGGGAGAGTCTTCTAGACATGATCTGTGACCTGTGCTGAGGTCATTGTACAGAAAAGCTTTGACAATCACCTATTATGAATGGTGAATCCTGTCTTAGGGTACTTTCACACTAGCGTTTTGGATTCCGTTTGTGAGATCCGTTTCAGGGCTCTCACAAACGGTCCAAAACGGATCAGTTCAGCCCCAATGAATTCTGAATGGATAAGGATCCGTTCAGAATGCATCAGTTGGGCTCCGTTCCTCCTCTATTCCGTTTTGGAGGCGGACACCAAAACGCAGCTTGCAGCATTTTGGTGTCTGTCTGAAGAGGCGGAGCCTAACGGATCCGTTTTGAGTTACAATGTAAGCCAATGGGGACGGATCCGTTGTCAATGACACAATATGGTGCATTTGAAAACGGATCCGTTCCCCATTGACTTTCAATGTAATTCAAAACGGATCCGTTTTGGACTTTGTCATTTTTCTTTAAACCTAATGCAAACGGATCCGTTCTGAACGGATACAAACGTTTGCATTAGAGGTGCGGATCCGTCTGTGCAAATAAACAGACGGATCCGCACCAACGCAAGTGTGAAAGTACCCTTATCTGTCATTCTAATCCTGCCTCCGTTGTTATCACCTCTGTATATAGATAAGAAGATAGCTGCCGTAAATTGATCTGTACAGAGAAAAAGTGGAACCTATTAGTAGGCATAATGGCTAGTTCGAAAACTACAGGATTTTATGTTTTTTGTTTAGGTATAGATATTGACATGGAAAATTAAAAATAACATTACTAAAAATTCTTTAAAAATACATTAAACATAAAACCATGATTTAAACAATAGGTAATTTTCTGATGACACATAAGTAATATGTCAGTTGCTTGTGTTATACGTGTTAACTCTACAACATTTAAAGGCATCTGTCAGTAGATTTGGACCTATGACACTGGCCGACCTGAAGGCATCTGTGTTGGTCCCATGTTCAAATGTGCCCGCATTGCTGAGAAAGATTATGTTTTAATATATGCAAATGAGCCTCTAGGAGCAACGGGGCCGTTGCTGTTACACTTACCCTGGGTTCACACTTGAGCGTATTTGATACGCGCGTTTTGCGTGCGCTTATTACAGCGCGTTTTTTGATTGACCACTCTGGCGTCAATCAAAATACGCGCAACAAAACGCCCCAAAGAAGCTCCTGTACTTCTTTCGGCGTAGGGCGTTTTACAGCGCGTTCGTACGCGCTGTAAAACGCTCAGATGAGAACCATGCCCATAGGGAAACATGGGTTTTCGCCTGTTGAGCGTAGGAACGCGCTGTAAAACGCTCAGGTGTGAACCCAGCGTTAGAGACTCCATTCTGTAACTAAAGTGCCATCTGCCCTTTGATTGACAGGACCAGTAGTGATGATATTTTGACTGCCTGGCCCTGTAAAGCAGAGTACAGAGGGCACTCCAGTTGCAGAGAAAGTGGAGCCTCTTGGTGTAATGGTAACGCCCCGCTGCTCCTAGAGGCTCAATTGCATATATTAAAACATAATCTCAGCAATGCGGGCACATATAAACATTGGACCAACACAGATGCCTTCAAGTGCACATGTAACAGGTCAGCCAGTGTCAGAGGTACAAATCTGCTGACAGATGTCCTTTTAATGGGCCTAATACATAGGCCTCTTTCACACAAGCGTGACGGATTGGCTCCGGATGCGTTCAGGATGCGTTCAGTGAAACTCGCACCATTTTGCAAGCAAGTTCGGTCAGTTTTTTCTGTAATTGCGTTCAGTTGTTCAGTTTTTTCCGCGTGGGTGCAATGCGTTTTGATGCGTTTTTCACACTCGTGATAAAGAACTGAAGGTTTACAAACAACATCTCTAAGCAACCATCAGTGAAAAAGGCAACGCACCTGCACTTGCTTCCGTATGCAATGCGTTTTTCACTGAAGCCCCAATCACTTCTATGGGACCAGGGCTGCGTGAAAAACGCAGAATATAGAACTGATGTGTGAAAAACGCAGAACTGATGCGTGAGAAAAAAACACTCATGTACACAGACACATTGAAATGAATGGGTCAGGATTCAGTGCGGGTGCTATGCGTTCATGTCACGCATTCCACCCCTGCGGAAAACTCGTTTATGTGAAAGACGCCATACAGACTTTGAGACACATTCGTAGTGGTGGAAAACCACAGGATTCTCCCCTGTCTCACTTAATTTTTGGGCATAAAAATAAATAAATCTGTCTAAGGCTACTTGCCACATTATTAGTGGTGTTATTAGTGGTGTTTTTATGCTCTTCTGCATTTTTAGTGGGGGTTTTTTGCACCTGCATTTTTTTGCTGCTTTTTTTGCAGTAAAACCCCCAGCTCCAGCTGTTAGCTGAAGATCTATGGGAAATATAAAACACAGGACAAAACAGTTTTTGCTACTGGTATTCTTGTTTATTAGGTTGTGTTTTTTTGGCTTTCTGGTTTCTTTTCAAACATCATGCTGCATACCTTTTAACATCACTTTCTTTATAGGGGAAAAAACGGCATGAAGAAAACTGAAGGTTGAAGATAAAACCACAAAAACACAGCAAAAACTGCAGGTGGCCAAAAAATGCCTGAGGTTAGTCTCCCATTTTTTTTTTTACTGGTAAAAAAAATGGCAAACAGAATTCACAGGTGAGAACCTTATATTAGTGACAGGGTCTCCTACTGCTGCTGAGTTAACACCTATATAACGTCAATGCCTCTCAGTATTTTCCATGTTCTGGACCACTTGCCCTGGTAAAAGAAGGTTAAGGGGTCTTTTGACTGTAAAGGAGTATGTGATTTAGTAGGTTGACAGCCTCATTGTAGAGAGCACCAGAGATGATTTAATGGCAGACCAGCTGCTCCATGTGTATATTTAGTGACATATGTGTGCGTCACAAGAGGAACCTGCTGCACCGCTCCACATTCTAAAACGGCAATAAAAAAAATCCCCCAAACAACAGCAGAAATTAATGTAGGAAAATACAGCATCTGTTAAATAATAGATTCTGCTAAAATAGCATTTTACAACCAGTGTTGTAGCCTGGTAAATTTTAGATTAACAACTAGATTTCAGATCTTTTAACACCCTACAATGAGCAGGTGGCGTTTTTTGTTTTTAATACATAAAAAAACCTTATTAGCTAGGATTATGTGCGTAATGTACGGCATGTGATCCCGGAAGTGCCCGCAACCTATTTAGACCGGGGAGTGCAGCGCTGACCCGATAAGGAAAATCTCATCATCATCTATCATAATCCACATCAGCTCTTTAAAGGGAGTGGGAGGGTCCTGGGTTCGGTTTTATCATCCAGAAATCGCAGCCACATGATTCTGGTTGTATTATTGACGTATCTTTTATTGCACAAGAAGGATTTAGGCTACTTTCACACTTGCACTAGGAGGGTCCGGCAGGCTCTTCCGGCAGGGAACGAGCCTGCCGGATCTGTACTTACGCTAGCCCAAGTGTGCCGCCGGAAGTCCGCTCTGGCCCCATTTACTATAATGGGAACAGGCGGGAGGTCCGGCCACAGAACGGCAAACATGCCGAGAAGCGGCCGTAATAAAACTGCAGCATGCAAGCCCACCCTGATTATAGTGAATGGAGTGGATTTCCTGCGGCACACTTTGGCTAGCGTTAGTACGGATCCGGCAGGCTGGTCCGATGCCGGAACAGCCTGCCGGACCCTCCTAGTGCAAGTGTGAAAGTAGCCTTAGGGCTCATTCACACGGCTGTAGGTGGGCCGTTCCGTGCATTGGGGACCGCAATTTGCTGTCCCCAATGCACGGGCAACCTCCGTATGGCCGCGGGATGAATCCAGACCCATTCAACTTGAATGGGTCTGCATTCGTCCGTTCCGCAAAAAGATAGAGCAAGTTCTATCTTTTTACGGAATGGAAGTACGGAACAGAACCCCACGGAATCACTCCGTAGTGCTTCCGTAGTGTTCCGTTCCGTTCTGTGATTCCATTCCGCATCTCCGGATTGCGGACCCATTGAAGTAAATGGGTCGGCATCCATGATGCGGAATGCACACGGAACGGTACCCGTTTGCATGAGCCCTTAGAGACAGAAAATGAACCTGCAAGATGCAGTAGTTGCAAAACAGCTTATTGTGGATATCTGCAATGGAGTGCAATTCCTATTCTCAACACAGTGCCCTTGTGTTAGTATAGATTTTTGGACAAATGTTACAATCACGTAACACTCCTGTGCATTTATCAGGTAAATCTTAATTTGCTTTAGTTGTCACTATTGGTTTTCAAACAGAAAATAATGATTACAAGCTGTAAATGTCATGAACGTAATAAACATTTCACACACTAAATGGAAACAAAGGATTTGACCGTGGCAGAATAATGAAAGGTGAGAAATAAGGTTATGATTCATATCTCAAAAGCTAGGTAGCAGAAGGATGATAGCTGCACGCTAGGGCTATTCATGGCAGCTAGCAAAATGTCCAGGTAATTGTACACATGATGATGTGAGAACAGTACAATAGACCCGCGGTCAGATAGGAACACGGTCGTGTTCATGAGCCCTTATAGTTGTGAAACCTCTGTTATTCTCTGTATATTCACATCTACGGATTTAGGTGGCAAAAGGAAAAATATGACTTCATATGAGTTCTGTCATAACAGTTTTTCCAGTTACTCACATCCTATTCAGTACCACTCACTTCCTGTATGTGTAACGCAGCATAATATGCATATTAGGACCTGAGTAGCCTTCTGATGTGGTAGAGACATTTATTTCGTTCATTTGATATGGATTTTAGTTTTTAATTTGATAGTAAATAGTAGTATATTGTGCTATTTTATTCAGCTAAGGCCTCATTCACATTTCCGTGTCAGTCACGTCCGTGAAAAAAAGCATACGTGTTTCATTCGTGAAGCTGTCCGTGAAGGATCCGTGGTTGTCCATGTGTCCTTTTTTACCATCTGTGTGTCATCCGTAATTCACTGACATTAATTTCCAAAGAATCTCCAGTGAAAAACGGACGCAACACGGATACAACATGTATATGTGTCGGTGATATTCACTGACCTATAGACTTCAATGGGCGTGTTTGGTCTGCATCACGGATCAAAGTAGTTCATGTCCCTGTGATTTTTTTTTACCGTCCCCCGGTCAGTAAATAAATACTGAAATGTGAACAGACATTTAAATCAATGGGTACGTGTGCTGTCCATGGAAAATGAGGACAGCACACATCAGTGAAAAACGGAAATGTGGACGAGGCCTAAAGGTGACTGAATATACCAATACTAAATGAATATACTGTATATTGTAAGCAGGGGTGCACCTAGCCTTTCTGCTGCCTGAGACAAAAGCTGAAATGGAGCCCCCCCCCAATGCCTATTACTTAACCTAACCCGTTTGCCACAATAAAAGCGCTCATTGCCCTTCTGCTGCCCCTCTTTTGCTGGGGATCGCCATTAGCAACGGACCACAAGTACAGGATCTGCTCCCCTGAATATATATGCACAACTGCATCTTGGGTTGAGCACATCCTGCTTCATGCCACCTTTCAGTTGGTTCGTGTATATATAATTTTTTGGAGGTGTATAAACTCCCATGTAAATGTGGCCTGTTTTCCATCCACAGGCTACATTTAGGTGCACCTGTGAGGCCTGGGCCATATAAGCCAGTGTTGGGTGGGGCTCACAGCCTTCTCCCTCCTCCCATTGCAGGCATGGCTACATGCTGGAGGTAACTGAGGAGTTTGCTGCGAGTAGGCCTTTAGATTCCTGTAATTTAGCCCACTGGCCCCTAGTATTGCACATACGGCACAGGTAGGTGAGTGTTAGGTCCCGAGCTACTTGAGAAACCTTGGCGTGGCGCTTGGGCTCAGACATGTCCTCCACAGCAGGATATGTTGACCAATCGCTCAATTTTAACATTAGTTTGAGGGCTTAGTAAGACCTGTCTTGTCATTTGTTATTACCCCTGTCTTGCCCCTACCTGGTGCTGCCTGAGGCGATCGCCTCATCTCAGATCCAGTGCAAGGATTTTTGCTGCCCTAGGCAAAATAAAAGTTTGCCACCCCCCACCCCCCAATTTCACATCACAATGCCCCACCCATATGATCTGCCATATTAACTAACGCCAGTGCTGCAGTGCCGCCGTGTTTACATTAAAAAGCCTGCAGGGACAGGCTATAAAGACCAGTAAGCTGCAGTGGTTCTGGGGACTATAGTGCCCCTTTAATGTGAGGTAAATTAGAGACTAGTGCCCCGAATAATATACTAGATTGCCTACTTACACCCAGATGAGGATGAGGATGGGCTCTGGCTGCAGTCTGGTTCCACTGCTCTGGTGTAGAACAGGCTCTCTGGAGGCTGTCTGTAACCGTGGTCACAAAAATCTATGTTCTGGGAGAATGGGAAGCAGCTCCATTTTTTGGGGGCCTTTACACAGCTTAAGGTATGGGCCCCAGGGCCTGACGGTGAGTATGCCATTAAGGCCCACCCATAAGTCCACCTACATGTTCCACCCATGAGATTGTTCACAGTGGGTGAAGTGTGTAGGGGATGTGTTATGTGTTGCTGTAGAGAATCTAATGTGTGTGCTTATGGAATGTAGTGTATAGGGATAGCAGTTTGTGTAGGTGATGCAGTGTGTGTGTGTAGGTGATGCAGTGTGTGTGTGTAGGTGATGCAGTGTGTGTGTGTAGGTGATGCAGTGTGTGTGTGTAGGTGATGCAGTGTGTGTGTGTAGGTGATGCAGTGTGTGTGAGTGGATGCAGTGTGTGTGGAGTGGATTGCATTGTGTTTTCGTGTAAGGGATAGAAAGCAGTGTGTGTTTGTGTTTAAGGTATGTATTGTGTGGTTCTGAATGTGTGTACGGAATGCTTTGTGTGAATCTTTGTATGTGTAAGGGCTGCAAGGTGTGTTTCTGTGTATGTATGGGATGCAGTGTGAGTGTCTGTAAGGGCTGCATTGTGTTTTACTGTGTGTAAGGGATGCATTGTGCATTTCCCCCCTCCCTCCCTTGTCACTCTCATTCCCCCCTAGTCCGCCTATAGGACGCGCCGGCCCTGCCTCACCTGGCCTCATTGGTGGTGCACCTTTGATTGTAAGACAGGGACTGGAAAGGTGGTAGATGGTGTATATGTTCCACCCAGGTTTTTCACCTATACATGTTGAGGTGCTCCATGAAGAAGAAGAACAACACATTTTTCATTTGTCTCTTTGTTTAACCCTTTCAGGAAATGTTCTGTCTTTGTTTTTTACTCCCTGTCTTCCCAGAGCCATAACTTTATTTTCCATTCACATATACATATTCCTTTTAATTTTTTATTTTTTTAATAAGTTGCACTTTCTAATGGAACTTGGCGATTTTTTACAAAGTTCAACATACATTTATATTTTAACAGTTTGGGCATTTTGGGATACAGCAGTGCAGAGTAGCTTTAGTTTTTTTGTTTTTTTTTAGTATAGGGAAAGGGGGTTGATTATAATTTTTATGTATTTTAATTTTTTTCTATATTTTTTTGAAACTTTTTAAAAATGTATTTTCTTTTTAAGAACCCTAGGCAACCTGAACATGCAATCATTAGATGACTTCTGCCATATATTACTGTGATTTAATGCGCTAGTATAGGGTAAATTCAGTATAGTCCAATGCAGCACTGCCACCTGCAGACCTACATTGCAATATACCTGTGAGACGGCAGGCTTCGTACAGGTTCCACCACCAATGAATGGCTTCCCTGACCTCAGTGCGGAGAAGCTGTTTGGGCTGATCGCAGACATTAGCCTCGGGTGTCTTTTGTTTGAAACATCAGGCACCAGGTGGCTATGGTGTGTGCTGCACTCTGGAGCGGGCACCATCTTTAAAGAGACGACATCCCCCGTGCATGTATATGTCATTAAGGGGTTAAAGCAGTGTTCTGTGTAGTAAGAAGCCTCTGGTCCTCTGCATTGGCCTCATTAGCAAATGTAGCTGTACTGAAGACTATTTAACAACCCTAGCTACACTGGAGAAAGCTCTCTCTGGACAGAGTAGGGGGCTGCTCACAGGCCGCATACCAACTGAAAGTACAGGTTGTGTATGTAAGACAGAGAGGGAATATATACTGTTTAGCTAGAGCTTGGACGACCAGGATTTTGTTAATATTTTGTGTTATTATACTTGTTGCCTGTATATACACTGCCGGTAAAAGCAGGAAAGGACCTGAGCTTTGACATTTGAATCCTGTCTGTGTCAGTAAAGTAGAGTGCAAAAGTTTTAAGCAGGTATAGAAAAAAAACCTGTTAATAGTTTATTTTTATCAAAGTGAATGAACAAAAGAGAAATCTAAATCTAATCAATATTTGGTGTGACCTCCCTTTGCCTTCATAACAGCATCAATGTACACAGTTTTCAAAGAAACTTGGGGGAGGGAGGCAGACCCCCTAAACGTATCTGCTACGTGCTTGCTGGGGGCTTTGTGCGCTGTATCCTGATGTAACTCTATTTGCACAACGGACTATATGCAAAGCATGGATAATTATTGAAAAAAGTGCTCATGATATGAAATAATTGATGAATGCACAAAATTTTTACATAAATATTGCATGGAAGACAAATGCGTTTTTGATGTATTTTCTTAGATTGGATATGAATTGTGGTCGAGTGGGGTATAGACGTATAAACACTTTTATGTCTCTTGGTATTGGAAAATTGAGGTGCACCATTTCTATTGAAGGGAGGTTGTTCTAAACGTCTTGGAGAAATAACCACAGATCTTCCATGGATGTAGCCTTGCTCAAATGCTTCTGTCTCTTCATAATCCCAGACAGACTTGATTATTTTAAGAAGAGGGCTCTATGGTGGACATATCATCACCTTCACCTTCTTCTTCTTCCTTACGCTGAAGATAGTTCTTAATGGCCTTTCTTTCTAAGCATTGAGGACACCATTAGTCCTGGCAAAATCCCCAACTCTGTTTGCTGAAATGCCTCCCCAGGCTTGCAAGGAACCTCCACCATGCTTGACTGTTGCCTGCAGCCCTTTAGTGAACTACCTTCTATTACAAATTTCGACCCCAGGACACCTGTTGCCATTTTTCTGCACTTTATTTCCTATGTTTTCATGCATATTTCAGTCCCATGGCCTTGTTCCCACTTTAAAGGTATGGCTTTTTGGCCGCAATTCTTTCATGGCCAGACTCCTCTGAACAGTATGGGGGATTACCTGGGTCCTGCTGTTTTTTCCCAGTTCTGAGCTGATGGCATTGCTGGACATGTTCGGATTTTAAAGGAATGTAAATATGATGTGTCTTTCATCTGCAGCACTAAGTTTTCAGCAAATGGAGTTGTGGATTTGGTCAGGGTTAATGACGTCCTCATTGCTGAGAAATGCAGGCAGATACTTATCCATCAAAGAGGCATCTGACTGGCTCTAAATTTATTCAGCAACAGCCCAAACATATAGCCAATGTCATTAAAAACTATCCCCAGCGTAAAGAACAAAGAGTCCTGGAATTGATGATATGGCCCCCATAGAGCCCTGATCTCAACATCATCGAGTCTGTCTGGGATTACATGAAGAGACAGAAGGATATGAGCAAGCCTACCTCCACAGAAGATCTGTGGTTAGTTGTTCAAAATTTGGAATAGCCTCCATGCCGAGTTCCATCAAAAACTGATTGGATTTAGATTTCTCTTCATTGACTTTGCATTTTGTTAATTGATAAGAATAAACTATTAACACTTCTATTTTTTTTTAAAGTATTCTTACTTTGCAGCATTTTGTCTATACCTGCTTAAAGCTTTTTCACAGGGCTCTATACATACACAGCACTCTGCTCCATAGTAGAGAAACAGTTAATATATTCACTATTCCTACAATATGCCAGCATTGTTGTTGCTGTTCCTTCGTCAGCTCGATCACTTGTGTAAAATCTCGCTGCCAAGTTTATAAATGGAAAACCACATCCTTCCAGGCGGGTGGCAGTGAGCTGTTTTCTTCTTGTTTACCTATGTGGGCTAATAGATCTGTCCCAGCTGCAGAGTAAGACAGGATTAGATGGAAACAATCTAATTATTTGCATCCGTTCATTTTCCACAGAGGATTTTTCATTCTTTCTGAAATGTTTTATTATTCCATCTACTTTCGTGTCTTTTTTAGAATTACAGAAGGTTATTTTATTTGGTCACACATGTCTTCATATGCTCATTTATACAGCTTGGTCAAGGTGACATCAGTATATTTTTAGGCAAAAAAGGAGAGAGGATGCCATTAAAGGTTGCTAAGTGAACACTAAGAAAGGGGAAATGTAGAAAGCTGTGCCCTGATAGATTTCTTTGTAGTAGAGGAGTAGCAGCGGAGCATGGAGTCAGGTTTTATTTTAATATTGGGGCTCTTGTGGACACTGTCTCACACCCCTAAATCCCCATTGACTGTAATGGGATCCAATAGCCATCCAGCATAAATGATGGCTTTTTACAGACAAAAGGTGCTGTATGCAGTACTTTTTTGTCTGGCCGAAAGCTGGCATTTATGCTGGAAAGCGCCCGGATCCTCATCAGGTCACATATAGTCAATGGGGATTCAGGGTTGTGCGGCAGTGTCTGGCTATGCCGTAATTCACAATTCACATGTGAACCTAGCCTAAAAAGGAGCCGCGAGTGGTCAAAAAATAAGAGTGGGGATTCTGTAAAAAAAAAAAAATAAAAATAAAAATAATATTACACTAACGGCACTTTTAACTTGCTTAGCCTACTGTATAATAAAATACCATACTGCACTCTAAAAACAGATAATATGCTAAACTTAAAATAATATTTCTGAAGAACTTGCACTGCCAAATACTGGAGTTCAGTATTACTTTCAAAAATTACAAATACTTTTATATCCAGCTGAGTCTCTTTAGATGTTAAGTCTGTGGTTACTTACTGATAAGGAGCTCTCTTTTGTGTATGAATATTTCACATCAGTTTTCCTAACACCACATCAGTAAATTCCACTGTAGCCTCCACCAGATATGAATGAAAGAAATAGTTTGAATAAATAACAGGAACGAGACGTATCGGGTTCACAGCGACTGAACTCTATAAATCTCTGCTCCGCATTTCACATCCCACTGTCTTAAAGCTTGGGCTCCCAGGTGGCGCTCAGCCGTTATTGCACCTCCATAAATTGCAGGTTACTGTAATGCTCTATTTCCAGCCTGTACAAATGGAAGGTTTGTGAGCATCCACCGCCAGTGACTGGCAGAGCTCCAGCTCAACATATTGTGAGGAGTGTGTCTTCTGAAAATGGGAAATTATTTTTCCTTAATACAGCAGCACACAGTGAGTGGCCATAAAATATATTGCTGAGCGGCAGTTTATCTAGTTTATTTTGTATTACTTTTTCATGTCATCAGTATACAGTATTGACATGTTGCGTTATACCAGTCATAAAATAACACCCAATCTGTTTTGCAAAGAGTTTTTTGTATAATCTCTAAATGTATAGAATAATAGAACGTAATCTGTACAAGTGAAAGTCTGATCTATAGGTGGTTCTTTTTTAAAGCAGACCTACCTAGCGTGGACTGACGTTGTACAGTCTGGTTTTCTGGCTCTCTGTCCTCTGTCCGGCGCAGGGCCTGGACGGACGCAGGGATGTCCTCCTTTTTAGTAGCTCAAGCTCAGACAGTAGCACTGTGCTGTCTGAGCGAGAGCTGCTAGCACAAACTGTCAGTAGAGCCAGCAGACCAGTCACTCTATGGTTTACAGAGGAGGAGAGAAGGACAAGCACTAAAACCCCCCTCCGCGCCCCCCGCCCGCAGCTCACCTTCGCCGGCAGCGGGGCCGTGGATTAGCTGAATTAGGGGCATGGTTTAGTTGCATCAGGGCGTGGTTTTACAGAGTCAGGGTATATAGACATGGTTACATTGTGGGGTGAACCAAGTGGCCACCCTAGACTTGGACATGATCCCACATTGCACTTTGAACCTGGGTTTGCCACTTACATACCCATAAAAAAAGTTTCCAAGGAGAATTATTAGGTCAGCTATGTTGTTGAGGCTTCATGCACACGGCTGTGTCCTTATTTCAGTCTGCAAATGATCGATCTGCAAAATACGGATACCCTCAGTGCATTCTACAGTTTTCTCACTTCCATTAATTAGTGTTGAGCGAAGCGAGCTTCGGATGCTTCATCTGAAGTCTCTTCATTCAAAACTTCAGAATAATACTGTACGGAGCTCCGTCTCCATACAGTATTAGAATGTATGGGCTCCTTACAGTATTATTCCAACGTTTTGAACGAAGCGACTTTGGATGAAGCAGCCGTAGCTGGCTTCGCTCAACACTCCCATCAATAGAAAGGACTACTCTTGTCCGCAACATGTTCTATAATATTCAGAACAGCCACATGCACTCGTAAAAATGAGTGTCAGTGTGCTATCCATGTGTAGCTCATGGCTGAAAAATATGGTCATGTGCGCGAAGCCTAATTGGTGATCTATTTTTTTATGTAGACACAGTAGGGGCAGTTTAATGATGTGTGTGAAGAAAACCCATGTAATTTCAGGGAAGACCTACAAACAGATGGTGGAATAATTGAAACTATTGGTTTGGCACTGGAAGGCATGATGCCGTCTGTGCCTTCTCGCCTACCTAGGTGGTTTTCAGCCAGTGCTCGAGTGTTGTTCTTTCTTTTGAGACTGAGGAAAGTTGCTTGTGTGCTGTGTTGTTATGATGAGTTCTCTACATTTGGAAAGAAGCACAGCTAATATATAGTGGTTATTCACAAACAAAACTGTATTATTCTTTAGTGTGCTATCCATTGTTTAAACTGATTATACACTAATCTGTGCAAGTCAATCGGACTATTCAAACATCTGAAACTCACTGCAGGACCTATTTTGGTGTGTTTTTGTGGAACAGACTTGTTCATTCAATGGAATAAAAATGGATAGCACATGGAAGCCATCTGTGTTCTTTTAAAGCAAGTCTGTCTGCAGTTTGGCCATTCTAAACTTCTGACAGCACTAGTTAGTACCTTTTCTCATCAGGAGTAGTGAGAATATGGAATTTAATTCTGCCATATTCTGCTCCTGCAAATGCCTAGAGGCTCCGCATTGAGTTGCTTCAGAGCCCCTCCACTCTGCTCTGATTGAAAACTGTAGTGTTCTCCTGGTTGGATGCTATATTTGTCACTTAGAGAAGGGCTGGAAGCAGCTCAATGCAAAGAACGCTTCCTTTATTGAAGCTTTGCCCTGGGCACTTCAGAGAAAAGAGTGTGGTAGCATAAAAGTTCATATTCTCACTTCTCCTGATGAAAAAAGCTCCATAAAAGGTATGTTTGTACTTCTCTCCCCTGCCTGTACAATTTAGCTGTCAACAATTTAGCATTCTCAAAAGTGCTGACAGACTCCCTTTAACCTTTTCCCGACATGCGCCGTAAGATGTAACTTCCCGACACATGCCATACCTTTATGGTGTACTGATCACGCAGGAACATAAGCTATGCCTGCCCGATCAATGGCAGGGGCTCTGCTGCTACTGACAGATGTGCCCCTGCTGTAACCGGTGGCATCTGTGAAAACTCTGATAACAGTGGATTACCTCCTTAGATTCCGCAGTCAATGCTGAAGCACCTAGGCTTTTACAGAGAGAGGGAACTCTCTATCTCAATCTATTGGTTCTCCACAATGTAAAGTCCTTGGTACCTGCCAGTTACGGAAGCCTAGGCAAAGTGTCAGTGTCATACTGACAGTACCAATTAATTAAAATACACTATGGGGGTAATTTATTGAAAAAATTCACTGGCTCTCAGAAATTGACATTTTCAAAAATGGTTTGTGTAAAAGTTGGAAAACATAAAAAACTATGTAAAACTGGTATTTCTGTAATTGTACTGACCAGCAGAATAAAGATAATGTCATTTTTCCCACATGGTGGACACCCCAAAACCTAAAGCAAGGTCAGAATCGCTGCCTCTTCTTTATTCTGCTTCCCAAAAAGCAAAATAAACGAATCAAAAAGTCATATATAGCCCAAAATAGAACCAATGATAATGGCAACTTTTCCCGCAAAAAAAAAGTCCTCCCACATCTCCAACGAGAAAAAAATAAAAAACATATGGTTCTTAGAAAATGGCTATACTGATACCCCAGAGGCTATTCAAAAGCAACATGGTGCCATAAACGAACCCATCAAAATCTGCACTGCAGAAGCTGTGATCTTTCCCTACTGGAAAAAGGAGATCTTTCCCTACTGAACCCTGTAGCATACCCAAACAGCAGTTTATGTCCACATTTATGGCATTACTGTATCCAGTAGAACCTACCCATCAATTCAAGGAGTGTGGTGATTCTCAAATGTGACCATCTGGGCACAACATAATGGGCACTCAAATGCCAGTTCTGTGGAAATCACCAAACTAAGCCTCAAATGCACATGGTGATCTTTCTCTTCTAAATCCTGCAGTGTACCCAAACAGAAAGCTACTAACGCATATGGGGTGTTGCTGTGTTTAGGAGAAAATAGGTAACAAAATGTAGAGTCCTTTATCTGCTGTTGAAAATAACAAATCAGGGGCTTAATAAGTGTTTCTAAATTCTATGAAACGCATGTGGGGTCAAAGCACTCACTACAACCCTCAATAAATTCTTTAAGGGTGTAGTTTCCAAAATTAGGTCACTTTTTTGATGGTTTCCACTGTAGGGGAACATCAGTCTTTAAATGCAACATAGAGTCTGAAACCCATTCCAGCAAAATCTGCCCTCCAAAAGCCATATGGCGCTCCTTCCCTTCTAAAGCCTGCGGTGTGCCCATATTTACTGCATAAAATGACACATGTTAGGCTGTCAGGAAGGGGTTAAAGTGGTGAAACAACAAAAATATATGAGACAAATAGTCCGTAACATGTGTGAGACTGGGGTTAGCATGGTGACTTAGTGGTTAGCACTGCTGGCTTGTAGTACTGGGGCCCTGGGTTCAGATCCAACCAGAGATAACATTTGCGCATGTTTTCTCTATATTTATGCTCTGGTTTTTCCCCACACTCTGATAAACTGACAGATTAAAGGGGTTATCCAACGTCTCCAACAGCCCCCCCATGTGCCAGGCCCCTCACAGGTAATATACTTACCCAGCGCCGCTCCTGGTCTCCGCACCGCTGCTGCTGCTTTTCCCTGTACACGGATAAAAACTTCCGGTGTCGGGGGAGCAGCCAATGGCAGGCGGGGACAGGAACGAGCCTCCCTAGCTTCACCCGCGATGCTAGGGAGGCTTGTCCCCGCCTGCCTTTTGGCTGCTCCCCCGACACCAACAGGGGGGGGCTGTTGGAGACATAATAAGGAATTTAGATTGTGAGCCCCATGGTGACAAAGACTGATGTCAGTACAGCGCTGTGGAATATATAAGTGCTATATAAATAAAATAAATAGACCATTATGTGAGCATGTGGAAAACTTGCATGGCTAACCGGAATAGCTATCCTGCTATATTAGGCTCTGTTCACATGGCATTTTGGCTGTATGTTAGTAGGATACCTCCAACACAATCCACTACAAAACCATATAGTGGCATAGCGTGAAGCAGGTAAATATACATTTTCTGTTTCCGCAAGCAAGCTGTGTGCACTTGCTTAAAAATCATTATAACTGGAAAACCCCTGTCTAATCGGTGGGGGTCCGACTGCTAGCGGTCCGCCGATCACTAGAACATGGGCCCTTGTGTTCCTCTGTTTGAGTGAAGCAGTGGTAATATATGGCTCTGCCACTCCACCTTTATGGGACTGCTGGAGATAAGCGAGCACTTGTACTTGTACTTGGCCATCAGGCCATTGATGAGGGGGCCCAGTAGTTGGGACCTCATCGATCAGACACTTATCCTCTGTTCTGAGGATGGCGGATAAGAGTTTGTCATGGGACAATCCCTTTGATAAGCCTGCATTAGTAGATTTCTAATCAGGCATTCGTGTAGTCTGTTAGAACAGATTCATCAAAGCTGACAGAATAGTAGTAATCTAGGTCCTTAGTCATAAATGAACGCTTCCGCAATGTATTTAGATTTTTTTTTTAAATGAATGTTAATTACAATATCTGTTAAGCGGAGAAGACAGCACAGTGTTTCTGTGGATAATTAGTTTTTTTCCCTGAGGAATGCTGGCTTTCTGCGATTTAAACAAATCTACATTTCTAGGACAGCTGCTTCTCATCAGTGTTCTTTGAAACTCAGGGTCAAAAGATGAAAGGTCACGGGCTCCCATGAGCCACACCAGTCCTTAGTGCATGCTGCCTGGCTCGTGAGCTGGCCTCTCAAGAGATTACTAGCTTTCTAATAAAAACAGTGATCACTCAAATGAAACCGTCCGCTGCACACATCCACAAAGATGGGGAGTTTTCCTGATGTGTGTATACAAGCATGGTTCCTCCCCAGCACCACTAGACAGGACTGCTTACTTCCCTCCAGTAGCCCCTACACCTCCTCAGAGGATCAGACCTGGAGTTGCTGCCAAATGTAAAAAATTTGGCTTAAATCTCCAGGGAATTGCAACACAGACTGTTTTACTTCCAGGGAGGCGGTTGTTATTTTTAGGAAGAGTAAGGAAATAGTTTTTCTGTCACAATATTGAGATGCATACTAAACACCACACTGAATATTCCAGGGGTATAAAGGGGGGCGTATTAGGAACTTAGAGGGAACGTCAGCTCCGAAACATCCCCAAACTAGAGTAACTTGTGAATAGTGTAAGTGACACAGAGTCTGGTTATGTAATTTTTATCTTTATACTCACTTGCACTCAGGTGCTGTGCAACCAGCAGTAAGATGCACTCAGAGGTCTCCTCTTTGAGTCCTCTCCAGTATGTGTGTGAGCTCAGGAGTCCTCTCAATGCATTTTATTTCTAGTTTGTGGGAGCACAGTGTCAGACTGCAAGTGAGTATGAATATAAAAATACATAACCGGACTCTGCGTCACCTACAGTATACACCGATTACTCTAGTTTTGGGGGGTGTTTTGGAGCTGACAGATTCCTTTTAAAGTGAACCTAGAAAAAGTGGCCTCATATTGTAGGTGGGTCTAAGTTGACATAAGGCATGGCCAGTACACGTATGCAGTGTCATCAGACAGTCAGCCATAACTTTATTGGTGATAGATTTGTCCAATGATAAATCGAATTCCCCTTTAAGACAATAGTGTACAGCTCTGTAACTCTTATATAGCTCTATAGTGAAATATGGAGCGCCATCATTTTATGCACAGCCATATAATTATATATAGAGTCCGGTCGTTACATATATACGGGTAGTCCGCTAGTGAGAGAAGGAACACCAGAATTATATATAGTGCCCTATAGTGAGATATGGTGTGCTGTTATTGCACATACAGCCCTGTAGTGGTACATGGCATACTATAAAAAAAGCTTTTAACCAATAGGAGGATCGATATTATAGTATGTGACCAAGCAGAGGTGGCGGCTCATGTAGACTGTTGCTGTTCTTATTACAGTTGTATATAATATATGTCTGTATGGATGAGGAGAAGTACTGGTGATGCCACAGTTGTGATGGTCTGCAGTGGTCACATGCCATATACCAGCACATCACTGCTGCAGCTTGTGAATAAAATGCCAGAATGGTGCTGGAGAGAGAGAGGAATATCACTTTTTTTTTTTTTTTAGCCAAATGGGGTGGGCTTGTCCAAGATTTGCATTTATCTTGGACAACCCCTTTAAGGCACCAGAAATTTTTTAAAACATTTTTCACCTCTGTATATAAAACGGTGTAACTTTATTTTTCTGTTAATATGAGGGCTTGTTTTATGTGGGACAAGTTGTAATTTTTTAATAGCACCATTTTAGGGTACCTCAACTGTACTGTATAGCTTTTTACATTTATTGGTTGTCAAATAAATACAGTTCCACCATTGTTTTAGGGTTTCATTTTTACAGAGTTCACTGCGTCATAAAAATGACCTGTTAACATTTGGTATCTGACTGGCAGAATAAGGTAGCCATATTCTGACACCCAACTGCGCTACTTTTTTTCAGTTTTTTGTAGTTTTTGATACCATTTTGGGATAAATGTGACCTTTTGATAAATTTTTTATTAATTTTTTGGGTGGATAGCAAGGTCACCAATAAGCAATAATTCTGGCATTGGGTATTTTTTTTCCTTTTTATGTTGTTTTTTGGTGTTCATCATGGGTGTTAAATAATGAGATGATCTAATTGATCAGGTTGTTATGGATGTGGCACTTCCAATTACATTTATCTTTTTATATAAAATGGGAGTTATTTTTTAATATTTAAGTCATTTTTCGACGTATTTTTAAAAACGTTTTTCAAGTGTTCACAGGGTACTGATCAGAAGACAGAGACTTGTGGCATCTGAGGGGTTGAACTGCCAGGATCAGAGTTATCTTTGATCCCAGCAGAGAGTAGCTAGCAAGTTATGGAATGGGCACAACTCTTGAGCCAGCACCATCGATGTAACATAATAGTAGCGTTGTTGTCAGTGGTTAGCACTGGTGCTTCCAGCCCTGGGGTCCTAGGTTTAACTCCAACCAAGGACATCATCTGCATGGAGTGTGTCGGTTCTCCTTGTGTTTGGGTGGGTTTCCTCAGGGTACTTCGGTTTCCTCCCACACTGCAAAGACATACTGATTATAAGCCTCATTAAGGACAGTGAGAGATTATAATGTCTGCAGTGGAATATGTCAGCGCTATATAAGTAAAATAAATAAATAAAGTGCAAAGGGATTAATAGTCCGCAAACTATAAAAACTTACTAATGTACATTGTGTTCAGGATCTGCAGTGTTAATCAGCAGATTTGGGAGATTTTAATCATCGATGTTGATTGGTATTCTGCTTTATGTCTTCATCTCCTATGCCCACCTATGTGTCTCCATGGTTACAGATTGCAAACAAACGCTGCTTGTAGTCCGATCTTCGTGGTACTCCACTCCCTCTGCCCTCCTCTACTGTCCACAATTGGAATCTTCCCTTTTTAGGGCTAATACATACGGCTATAGCCGTTTTTCTGGTCCGTGTCTGCAAAACGGACAAGAATAGGACATGTTCTATTTTTTTGCAGGGCTGCGAAACGGACTTACGGGTTGCTGTCCACAACCTTTGTGGCACCAAGTGAACTTGGCTTAATGGGAAATATATTATATGGTACCACTTCAAAAACATTGTGCCACGATATATTAGCTCTGCATAAGGGCCCATGCACGCGACTGTGGTTTTTGTCTACATCCAATTTTCATTTTTTGAGGGTTGTGGACAAAAACCACGGTCGCATGCATGGGCCCTTATGCAGAGCTAATACATCGTGGCACAATGTTTTTAATAATATAATATATTTCCCATTAAGCCAAGTTCTTTAAACCAAAGAACACCAGTGCAAAACCGTAAAGCACAGGGATGGCAGCATCATGGTACAGGGGTGCTTTGCTGTAGAAAGTACTGGGGCACTTCACAAAATAGATGACATTATTATGAGGAAGGAAAGTTATATGGAGATATTGAAGCAACATCTCCAGATGTTCATCCAGGAAGTTAAAGCTTTGATGCAAATAGTTCTTCCCATTGGAGAGTGACCCTAAGGGTACTTCCAGTGTTGCAGCAAAATGGCTTAAAGAGGACCTTTCACCTGAAAATGCTTGTGAAACTGAAGACATACCCTTACTTGCCTGTCCCCCGTGGTGCTTAATCAGCTCTTCTTTTTTTAATATGTGCCCCTGTTTGTCCGCGGTGCCCCCTGCAATAACTCCCGCTGTGTATGCTAATGAGCCATTCGGCTCAACTGGGCGGGCCTACAAAAGTTCTCCCGGGCGTGTCTTTCTTCTTCCTGGCACGGAGCGCATCCAATCAGTGCGCTCCGCTCTTAGCCAGGGAGAAGAAGCTCCAGTTCTCGCAAGAAGGATGAATGAAATTGCTCCTGTTCTCGCGAGAACTGGAGCTTCTTCTCCTGGCTAAGAGCGGAGCGCACTGATTGATGCGCTCCGTACAGGAAGAAGAAAGACACGCCCGGAGAACTTTTGTAGGCTCGCCCAGTTGAGCCGAATGGCTCATTAGCATACACGGCGGGAGTTATTGCAGGGGCACCAGCAGGACAAACAGGGGCACATATTAAAAAAAGAAGAGCTGATTAAGCACCACGGGGGACAGGCAAGTAAGGGTATGTCTTCAGTTTCACAAGCATTTTCAGGTGAAAGGTCCTCTTTAAGGACAACAAAGTGAAAGTAAGTGGCCATCACAAAGCCTGACCTCAATCCCATAGAAGTTTTATATAATAAAAGAAGGAACGAGGGAGCTACCCTGTGTGAAACCCGACTAGGTAATGGTATCCACACAACAAATACAGAGGTTAGCATCCCTGGACACAACTCCACAAAACGCGTGTTGGTAGACTCAAACTGGCGACAGCTGCAGCTCCACTCTCTGGAATCGCTCCAGCAAATACAGAAATGATGAGGATAAAAAATGTAGATAAGGGTGCTACTGCTATAAAAACAATTTGGTAAACCATAAAACAATAAAAGCTAGGTGCATGAGGACATGAAAAACAGGTAAAACAGTGCAACGCATTTCAAGAGTGTTCCGCTTTTTCTCAAACACTTCGCTTTTATTGTTTTATGGTTTCCCAAATAAACCAGTTTTTAGAACAGCAGTACTTTTTATCTCTATTTTTTATCA
This sequence comes from Bufotes viridis, assembly GCA_033119425.1. Lineage (NCBI taxonomy): Eukaryota > Metazoa > Chordata > Amphibia > Anura > Bufonidae > Bufotes > Bufotes viridis. The sequence goes on along the minus strand of CM065590.1, from coordinate 496,803,864 downwards.
TCATTGTTTCGGCATTGAAAATGTATGGGCAGAACTGAAAGGGTTCTGTGAAAAGTAATGGACCAAAATTCCAGCAGCTTATTGTGAGAAGGTTGTGAAAGCCTACCCAAAACGTAAATGTATGACTTCAACTGGTTTTATATCTACTCTACTTACCATCTTATTGTTATATAGTACCATTAAATTCTTCCTAGAGTTAAATACCAAGAACCTCTTGGTTCCTCTATGAATTTGCTTTTTTACTTCTTCAATATATTGTTACAGGGTCAAATCAGGACAGAACACCAGCGTTCTTTAAGTTCTCCTAGTTGAGGATTTTTATGTTCCACAGCAATTACCTCCCTGTGGATTGAAGTGCTCACAAAATATGATTCGGCTTCATTCGCTTTATCATTGATTGACAGTCTGTTGCTTGGCAACTTCTAACCTCAATAAAGTATAGTGACTGAATTCCTAGCTCTGCCAAAGTTGAAGAACAAATAAATTAAAAAAGCACAATTTCCATTTATGATGGAGTTTAACCCTGTTAAATTGTAGCTCAGCTTGTCATTTTAATCATTTCAATTGCACAGTATAAATGATGATGGCTGTTCATGGAGGACTTGCTGAAATTTGCTTAGGTCAAATTTAAGGTCCGAAACAAACCAACTTCAGTGAGACTTGAAGCCAAGATCTGAAATGTGTAGAAAATATAAATACATTGTGGAGGAATACTTTACTAGTTTTTGTATCTGATATGCTACAACCAGAGAGTCCACTCCTAGTTCTGACCGCCATTTTTTGTCTCTTGCAGATGGAACTAAAAGCGCCGGGGAGCGGCATCTATGAATATCCCAATCCTTAATTTTGTTCTGCACAAGATCATCCAGATCTGGGGATTTGTGGGAGAAGATTCAGATTACTGAATTTTCTCACACAAAACTATATATCTGCTCAGCTCCTCCTGCTCTATACACACTGCTTGCGTTGCATTTCGTAGTGACATGTTCTCTTTAATAGGGGCTTGGATACACCTATTGGAATAATATTACTAGTTAGGGTTATTAGACTACTGTCATTGATCCAGGGATTTATACTGATTGCAAATTTGCAGTTGGAAACAAGTTGTTTCCTCTAAGAAAAAGAAAATTGATTTCTTCCCCATCAAAGCGGGAAGAGAGTTTGCCTTCCTTCGGATCAACTTTGCAAGATAATAGGCGAACTTGATGGATGCATGTCTATTTTCAGCCTTAAAAACTGTGCTACTAGGTTAGGTTGACGTGTAAATAAGTTACTTATCTTGTATAGATCCTGTATTATAGTCCAGAGCTGCATTTACAATTCTGTTGGGAACACTTAACTTCTTTAAATGCAGGCAGCACAATTTTTTCACCAAGATGATACTTCAGACTGCAGATTACTAAGTTATGTGTGGACACTGAGCAAGCAGAGAATGCAGGGAGATTTCAACTCTGCAACCTGTAGAATTTGGAATGGTTCTCTTTATCAATACAAGATATCTTTATAGTAGTGTTCCGTGATTTTTTTTAACTGATGACCTATCCTCTGGATAGGTCATCAATATCTGATCGATTGGGTTCCAACATGTGGGACCCCTGCCGATCAGCTGTGTGCCATCTCTCTACACTAAGCACTGTGCTATACATTGTATAGCGGCTGTGCTTGGTATCGCAGCTTAGCCCCTTTCCCTTCAATCCAGAGGATAGGTCATCAGATAAAAAAAATCCAGAAAGCCCTTTTAATTTATTTTCTAATTTGTTTGGTAGTGTTTTTTGTTTTTGTTTTTTAAGATAATTATAAATGTTTCTTGCAAACTTCAAAGTCAAGTCCAAGTGTTAAATTAGCATTTTGCCACAGGGAAAATGGTTGACAATTCTACGTAAAAATGACCGTGCTGTGGATTTAAAAATCTGTGGCATGCTCTGATTTCCACACAGTTTTTTTCCGCCGTGTGTGTATGAGGTTTTGAAAACCCCCATCCACATGTTCTGTACTGTAAATAGCAGCAGGTTTGTGGTGCAGAATACGTACCACAAATCCATGACAATTCCACGACATCTGAACATGGCCTCACATGCCAGATTTTCTTTGTCGCTGCTTGTTGCCTGACTTACAATGCAATATACATTATAAAAGAGCTTTGCTTCCAACTGAGCTGACGTTTCGTCCACTCCCTGTACAACATAAATCCAGAAAAACAGCTGCTTTCCATAAGAATAAGTTTTAATTGGCGAATTTCCAACTAGAATGAAACTTACGGCAACAAACAAATAAATATGGACAGCCCTTGCATATTTCAATGGAGCCTGGCTAAGATAAAACAGCATTTCTGCATTTAATTTGTAGAAATAAAGTACTGCCAGGCAGCATACAGCAGAAATTAATGGTCTAGAGACCGGTGATTTGTCAAAGTGAACGTGCGTTTCAGACATGGGTTACCCGTTCCATAGATTGGATGCAGCATACCACATGCAAGTTGCGCTTGAGCACTCTGGCTGCAAAAATAATGTATAGTACACGAATTTGATGTCCCAGTTTTTACTGCTCAAAATAATCTTTCTCCAACAGACGGAGATTAAGTTAGTAAATTAGCATGCGCCTAAAAATAGCATCTGTGGTGACATGATTAGATATTTTACTGGATGACAAAATAGCTTTCTGCCATGTTTGTGAATAATGCAGTAATGAGATTTTAGGGAAAATCAAAGTGAAGATTGGAATTTATGTATGCTTCTTCTTCTAGTGATTGATATAAGGATGACATTTTAACTGTACCCCACCCGAAATGTCCAAGGGCAACATTCTTAGATGGAAAAGGCAGTTAGACAATCATCTGTACATACTTGGTATTCTGTGGTTATCCCATGACTAATATCTAGAACCAGCCCAGTACCTCACATGGATCCAGATATCTCCCCATTCACTGCTCAAATTGCTCTGCTAGACTTACTGTATATCAAGCTGATATATCATCCTCAGAGGGCATGTAGCCTCCATAATTCGTACCTCTCACTCCAGTCTTCAAGACTTTTCTCAAGCTGCACCTACTCTATAGAATACTCTGCCCGGAATATTAGGTCAATTCACAACTTCTCCACCTTCAAACGTGCCTTAAAAACACATATTTTCAGGCAGGCTTACCAAGCTACCTAAAATGACTTTTCCCCGACTAAACCTCTCTCCCACCAACTCCTCTGACCTAAACTTGATCCTTTAGCAGCCCCAAACCCGAAGCAGATCGGCTGGCACCACTCCTGTCAGTTCAATAATCCTACTTATCACCTACTTATGTGTCACCCCCAATTCCTCATAGATTGTAAGCTCTTGTGAGCAGGGCCCTGACTCCTAGTGCTTCAGTTGTATATTAGGGTACTTTCACACTAGCGTTTTGGATTCCGTTTGTGAGATCCGTTTCAGGGCTCTCACAAACGGTCCAAAACGGATCAGTTAAGCCCCAATGCATTCTGAATAGATAAGGATCCGTTCAGAATGCATCAGTTAGGCTCCGTTCCGCCTCTATTCCGTTTTGGAGACAGACACCAAAACGCAGCTTGCAGCGTATTGCATGTCTGTTCTTTTCAGCTCTTTCTCGCTATCATGGCCCAGGAGGCAGTTGAAGGATGGAACTGAGCATGTGTGTCCGTCTTAGCAGAGATATAAGACAAAGAACAAACATGTAGCACTATACAGATACATTTTATTGCATGGCTATACTACATTTTTAATTACATGCAATTCCAAAAGTATTGAATTCCACCTCCTGTGCTCTTAGATGGAGGATGCTGAGCAAATTAGTTTTTTGTATTATTTTTTATTCCCATAACTTTTTTAATTTTCTGTTGTGATGTATGAGGGCTTATATTTTATATTTTTCTTGTATTGAAATATGGGAAAGAGATTCTTTGTGAGGCGGAGCTTTATTTTGGGTACAAGACTTTTTTAAATCACTCTTATTCAAAATTCGTATTTTTTGGGGGGATATATTTTTTTCCCGTTACAACATTCACCATGTATGCCATATGTTTAGTGTGTACACTGGGAAAGCTCTTGACGCTACACTCTAAACGTGTCCTTAGGGTCTACTAGTCAGATGGCGTCTAAAGTGTGTCCTTCTAACTTGAATACATTACATTTTATGCAAAAAAAAAAAACATTTTATTACGTAGTAAACTATGCTGCTCTATACTATGGCACCCATTTTCACAGTTGGACCCTATGAGTGACAGATGCCACTATATGACATGTCCCCAAGGAAGCTCCAGTAGCAAGTACCCCAGGTGGTGGCCAATGGTAGGTAGGGTGAAGAAGAGAATCTGCTGTGTGCAGGGGCGTAGCTAACGGTTCATGGGCCCTGGTGCAAGAGTTCAGCTTGGGCCCTCTTCCCTGTGTCTTCTTATGTGGCACAAGGGCCTTTGGGCCCCCTCAGGCTCCTGGGCCCGGTAGCGACTGCTACCTCTGCACCCCTATAGCTACGCCCATGGCTGTGTGTGTATATACATATATGAAGTATGTACACCGCGCTTACAGCCCCTGTATGCTGTATGGACCAGGTGCAGCACTACATGAGTTAGTGAAGGGAGCTGTTCATTTTTGTTAATATTTTTTACAATCTGGTCATATCATAAAGTTGGTTATATCGTGAAGAATATTTTCAGTCCATTCCATCATGGATTATATGCTGCGTGGATTTATTCAGTTCTTCCAGGTCTTCTTCTTAGGTGCTTTATGATAAGGTTTAGTAGTCACATTATCATATAGTCTGCCAGTAGCTGGGTATTCATTTTGATGTAGTAGGAGGTATAAATTATATAATGTCACATCTCCGGGTACCCCTCATAAAAATGGCCAGTACCATGGACAGAGGATGAAAAATGATTTCTCGTCTCATCATTGATTACAAGCCCCTGAGGTGTTTCCTGTGTCTATAATGCTTTCAGTGTGCGTTTCCTCGGCCATGACCTCTGAATCTGTGTGCATAGCACAATTTTTAGATGTGTGTGATAATTCTTTCTGTCAATTCTGAGAGTGAAAAGAACTGTCATAAGCTTTTGCAACAGTTAAAAAGTAAAAGGGTGGAGTTCAGGTCCTTCATTTATAATTATTGAGGAATAATCCCTTAAAGTGTTTGTGCACCTTTGGGGGGTGGGGGTTGCTATACCTGTCCTCTTGGGCTGACCTGTGAAGGAAGGCATAATTACGTGCTTCCAAGAGCTGGCACCCGCTCCTTCTCTGCCTGGCCGCAGCTGCTCCTCTGCGCTCCCAGGATCTAAGCTTCCATTTTGACGCAGCTTAAGCCAATCGCTGTGACCTGCTTCGCTTGTGTCATATCAAATGTTCACGGGATGCAAAGGAAGCAGGTCACCGCTGCAGCGGCATCAAAACGGAAGTTCGCAAGCCTGGGAGAGCGGCTGAGCAGCCAAGCTTATCTGAACATTTGCTAAGCAGGACTTCTGGCTGTCAAGCCTGGACAAGGAGAGCAGTGGAGACCAAGGCAGTGGCAGAACGGAAGCAGCGGGGAATCAGTGGAGGCGGGTACTGATTCTTTGTTTTTATTTTTTTTACAACTTATGGTCTTGTTTATTCAAAAAAATAAATAATTATTTAATTAAAAATAAATAAATAAATGAATTAAAAAATCTGACTGGTCAATTCTTACAGTTGAAGTGTGACTGTTTAGTGTGTAAATAACACACACATTGATACACTAAGCAAAGTGTCTGTATGCCAGGATTTTTATAGCCATGCTCCCCCCCCCCCCCCTTCATGCTGTGAATGGGGCATATCCATGTCAGTAATTCCAGACTCCTACTACTGCTTCTGACAGGGTAAGCTTAGGAAGCAAGGTTGTCCCTAAAAATCATAGCAATCTGTGCCTGACATAACCAGGGGACGCTGAGACTGGCATAGGCATTATGGCTGGCAATGTGATAAGGCACTGTGGCTGGCAATGTGATGAGGCACTCTGGCTGGCATAGTCAGGGGGTCTGTACCATATCAACTGTATATCACCATAGTATACAGTAAAATTAGATTTTTCTATTTTTGTGCTTCTAATCATGGGTGCATCTTATGCTTTGGTGTCTCTTACCCTGGGTTCAGACCTGAGCATTCTTGAAACGCGCGTTTTACGTGTGTTTTTGTCGCACGTTTTTCAGCGCAGTTTTGCAAATAGGAAACGCACGTTCGTACGCGCGTTCTTGTGATTGACTACTGTGGTGTCAATCACAAAACGCGCGACAAATGCCCTAAAAAAAGCTCAAGTACTTGTTTATGCGTCGGACGTTTTACAGCGCGTTCAAACGCGCTGTAAAACACTCAAGTGAGAACCAGGGCCATAGGAAAGCATTGGTTTTCATGTGTTGAGCGTTTTACAGCGCGTTTGAAAGCGCTGTAAAACGCTCAGGTGTGAACTTAGGGTTATAGTCTGAAAAATATGGTATTTGAGTTGTGCCAAGTTTTTAAGTTATTCTCTATTCACAGGATAGGGGATAAATTGCTGATCGCTGTACTTGGCTATCCCTGTGCTCCCATAGCGAATAAATGGCATGGCAGTGTGCATGCACGACCTGCTGCTCCATCACATCGGGGAAACAGGACCCCATTTTCATGATCGGTGGGGATCCCAGCAGTCAGACACCCAGCGATCAGCTACCTATCCTGTGCATAGAGAATAACTTGGCACAACCCCTTTAGGTTACTATAAATATGGAGATGCAAAATTATGTGATAGTGTGAAATTATACGGATGGTAGATGGCTATTGTCAAGATGAGTGGAGACAATCATAGGAATCATAAATGTACCATTGAAATGCCTGAAGATCCAGACAGAAAACAGTACTGGAAGACTACTGGAAGACTACCCAGGCTTGTTTCACGATAAAACGGTATGTTTTATCCATCTTATGGACCTGTAGGCACTCTGCATATCACTGTTTAATACCTCCTTAATTCGGATGGAAAATGTAAAGCATGCAATGGATCCATACAATGCAGATTCATCATAAGGGCATGTTGCCACCGTAACACCTACTTTGTCGTTTCTACTGATACTGATGATGATATTGATGAGATAAATTATGGGGTAATTTGTATTGATGTGAACAGGGACGTAGCTAAAGGCTCATGGGCCCTGATGCAAGAGTTCAGCTGGGGCCCCCTTCCCTTAGTGCTTTGTGGCAAGGGGCAGGGAAGCACATAGCCTTCATGCTGCCTGAGGCAAAAATTGAAATGGCACCCACCAATGCCAAATTCTTGACCTAACCCCTTACCTCCAGCCTGAGGTGTAACTTGACCAGCATGCACTTTCTATAATACTGGTGTCTTATGCGGCACAGGGGTCTTTGGGCCCCCTCAGGCTCCTGGGACCAGGAGTGATTGCTACCTCTGCACCCCCTATAGCTACTCCCCGGATGTGAAACCTCTCCTCCAGTTGATTTAGGGGTCTAATTTTTCAAAGGGGCTGGTGGGCTGGGGAGAATGGGGGATCAGTATTTTGGTATCTATGTGTAATTTTGTCATTTCTGAAAATAAATTAAGATTTAAAAAAAGGTATCTACTGATAAATTTAAAGGGCTTGCTCAGATATTGATGACCTATCTCTCAGGATAGGTCATCAGCATTAGATCGATTTGTTAAATTATTCCACCAATTGCCTTCTGACCGAGATCATTCCTATCCTATGTAACATAATTCCCACTAGCTGGTCGTTGTTTTCCATCACTGTAGCAAGGCCACAAATTGCTTTTGCCGAAAGGCCTGAACATTTTTTTAAGTGCTTTCCCCGAAGGATATGAGATGAAACCAGAGCAAGTTTCTCTGGGGCTTAGTTGTGTCATTGCACACAGTGCTTTGATGCATACACACACAATTACCTGCCTGGCCTTTGACTTCTTTTAGGACAACAGAAGTTGTTTCTTGCAGCTGAGACCAGTAAAAGGCTTTTTCATCAGAAGGAAATGTCAAGTTCGAAAAAGGGAGATGATAATAGTAATGACAATGCAATCTATCATTTCCTCTTATCAGTCTTTTATTATTTTATTTCTGTGCAGTGTTTATCTGTCGCCTACCTTAGGAACCATTCTGATGTATTGGTTACATGCTTGTTTTTTTATATGCAGCCGGGTATTTTATAACAGAACTGAATGGCCATGGTCTTATTGACTTCAGCGCGTAAGTTATTGGAGCAGGTGAAGTCATTGCCCATTAAACCTTGGGAGCTACAGCCCCTGGATGACAGGTATGCAGCAGGTATGTAGATAATTGTAATTTACATCTGCCCCTTGGGTGCCAGGTAACCGAAAAACCATTTCCATGAATAAAATTCTACAGGTCACTGCTTCTCAAGCATAATTGGGTCTTTCAGACAACAGCTGCTCACAGGCGTTCCCTTACAGTTCAAAAACACTCATTTAAGTAACAATAAAGCTGTTTAGACTGTTTATGAGCTACTAGGAAAGTAAATGTGAAGGGCTACAGATTGAACCTTCAGAACAGCTCTCTGATGGATTTCCTGAGAGGCAGAATAAACAGCCAGTAAAAATGTTGAATATAGACCAATTGAAGAAATTACTTTTAGTCCAAAATACCCGTGGGGGGTGTTTATGGCAGTGCATCTTATGGCAGTGCATCTTAAAAGCAAATACTAATGAGCGCTTCCATTATGGAAGTGCTCATTACTATGCAGGAGGTGCTGGGATTGGTGATGGTATGATGGTAGCACTGCTAGGGCTGGCTGTACTCACCACTCCCTGGCTCCCTAGCGGGCCCCACTTGTGTCGTGACTGCATATAGCGTCAGGATGGAGTGCACTTAGGTGTGTGCTGTGACCTCACACTGTGCGTCACTGGGTCACAGTGCAGTGCGGTGCCCATAAGCAGGCCAGAGAGTGGCGAGTAGAGGAAGAGAACGCTGTCTGGAGCAGGAGATGTACGTTTGTTTGTTTATTTTATGTCTGATCTGAGGACTGATGAGAATTGTGGGTCTGATTTGAGCTCTGATACAGATTGGGGGGTCTTATCTGAGGTCTGATAAAGTTTGGGGTTCTGATTGGGGTGTTTGATACAGATTGGGGTCTGATCTGAGGTCTAATAAAGATTGGGGGTCTGATGAAAATTGGGGGTCTGATAGAAAAAATTTTTTTTCAGATTTTCCTCCTCTAAAGCCTAGATAAGTCTTATAATCAGGTGTTTAAAGCCTTTAATGAGATCTCCAAAGTTCTCAATAGATGGGAAATCTTCCGCTATTGCATTACTTAACTCTCCCTTTCAATGCATACATGTACACAAGGGCAAGGACCATAATATATTAGATTTCAGCACACCCATCATTTCTACTTTATGTACTGTAGTCATTTAGTCAGAGCCAAATGGACCGCTATCCTCCTGTCCTTCTGTCTAGGTAGATAACCCCAGTACATAGAAAGCACATCTTATGCTGATACCTGTTTACATCAACCCATTTCACATCTGCATACAGCTATTCATGTTTTCACCATAAAGTGTAATATTCCTCCATTATAGTGATCTACATATCACTGCAATTCAGTCAGTTACACATTTGGGAGGCTTACATGAGCCCTCAAGATCCCATAAATCTTCTTACTTCTCGTAGGGCTCATAAGCCTACAGTTACAATCCTTTCTGTTTATTTTGTTGGGACCCTCACCCCATTGATGCTCATCCACCTTGTTAAATTTCCAGAGGCATGGCATTCAGCAGCAATCCCTAGTGATCCCTAACAAGGCCACCTGTCATGTTAAGAAATCTACAAAACCTGCATCACTAGGACTCCTCGAAGAGCAAGACGGAGTACAAGTGAACTACACACATGTCTCATTTTCACTTCATTTTTCATTGCTTTTCTTCTTTATCCACACATTTCATCTTGTTATACTCTTTTGTCTTGCTTTTTTCCCTGCAAAAGGAAATGTTATATAAGAATGAAAACTAGCAGAAATAAATGTCGAGGATGGCTGAGATTTGCAGCCTGGAGTCGGCCTTCTGGTTCCTAACTGCATAATCCATCACATTCAAAGTCATTTTAATGTCACAACATTTTAATGTCACTGCTTTGCTAATGTCAGTGCCTCTGATTCACTTTTTAGTGCACAGATTCTCAACGTTCATTTCCAAAAGGACATTTTAGGGACTTCAAAAAGATATTTGATGCAAAAAGTATGAAATTTCTCTCCAGAATATCAGAGACTCCTTGGGGATAGGAGACTGTTCCCACGGGTTCTACAGGACTGGCATTCTACAATTCATTCAAGTTTTTCTCTTTGCTAAAGTTTAGAAAGTGATTTTGAGTCTATATGACAAAAACCCAGAGAGACCCTGTACATACATTTACATGTTCTGACTGCTGCAGGAAATAATTGCTAGCAGTTTGCAGTGAAGGACCAGATGGGTGTTACCAGTTGGGGAGGGGTGCCCCTGCATGGTCCAACATTATTCAATTAGTGCTGCCAGTGTCAGACTGTGCAGGGACAAACCCTCAACTAGTAACACCCAGCTGGACCTTCACTTCAGGCTGCTGCTAGAAGGAATAATAAAGGAATTGTACAACATGGTCAAGTCATAAGAATAGATGTTCCAGAATTATTATTACACCTGGAATGCAAATAATTACTAAAACTGAAATGTATTAAAGTATATATAGATTAACACAATACTGACATGGGCCCATCATACAGAACAGGGGTCTCAAACATGCCGTCCACTTGCTGCACGCAGCCCCCAAGGCAATTATCTGCAGCCTGTGATACCTCAAGGAATGGTACCTCCATTGTGAAAGCGCTCTTTAGTACAGGACAGGAGGCCCAGGGAACAATTAGTATAGCATGCGCTGGCATTACTCACTGCTACCCTGGTCTTCTTCAGTAGGCGTCAGTGCTGCCCTATGTCCTGGCAGGGAACACCTTCCGGATGTAGTACGCGTAGGTGCGCACTATGATTTCACACTGTGACATCAGGATGCAGTGCTGGAGTCAGTACAGTGCTGCGCTGCAGAAGAGCAACTGTGGTGGCGGCATGCGGAGGAGCAGAGGTAAGTATTTTTTAATTTTAATTAAAAAAAAAAAAACTTTTTTCTGCATTTAGAGGAAGAAGGGGTTCAGAGAGGGTTGTAGGGGGCAGCAGCAATTGGGGTCTGATTTGAGGTTTGTATAAATTTGGGGTCTTCATAAATTGGGGGGCAGATCTGGGGTCTGTATGAATTTGGGGGCTGGTTTGGCCTCTAATCTGGGATCTGTATGAATTTGGGAGTTGATCTGCAGTCTGCATTCATTTTGGGTCCTGGAGGTCTATATACATTTTTGGATTTGTTTTGGAGACGTATATGAATTTTAGGGTCTGTATTAATTTTAGGGTCTAGTCTCAGGGTCTGTATTAATTCTGGAGTCTCATCTGGGGTCTGTATTTGAGAGACTGATTAGAAAACCACCAAAAAGTAGTGATACCTCACTGTTCTCAGCATTAGAGGAGCTCTTGACGTCATTCCCAGGGGGTGGCCGTCTGAGGTGAAGTTCAGGGCCGTGAATGCGACATGCTTATGTGCTGAACATATGATATATGTGAATATTGCGGCGCAGTTTGAGACCCCTGATATAGAACGAGAGAATAATGTCATATAATCTATTCTGAAATACATAACAGTATCAAGAAAATACCAAACCATAATCTGTGGCCTAACTTACTATGCATTGGTATGTTTTGATAATTGCTGACATGTTTTATACTTTGAGGTTGGTAAAGTACTATAATTCTCTTGTTATATATTGTATGATGGGTTCATGTCGGAATTTGGTTAGTCTATACCTGTGATGGCTAACCTCCGGCACTCCAGCTGTGGTAAAACTACAACTCCCAAGATACACACTTGCTTGGCTGCTCTCAGAACCCCACAGTAATGAATGGAGCATGCTGGGAGTCGTAGTTTCACCACAGCTGGAGTGTCGGAGGTTAGCCATCACGGGTATACATACTTGGATGTTGGTGACCAAGTGATTACTGTTGATTCTCCTTTTGCTTATATTGTATTTTAATAGTTTAATATTTGTGTTAATAGAGATGTTTTTTATTCAACTATTGGGAGTTGTTTGCTCAGTGCAAAATAATATAGTTGGTAGATTCATTATGGATATCTTCCACCATTATCTGTATTTTTGTGCCTCCATTGACTTATGGAACTGAATGTTTATGGCTCACAAAATATAATGAGACATCACAGGCTTCGAGTCATGTGAGATATTGTATTTCCATCACTGCGCTGTTTATACGTCTGAGGTTAATGAAGCGGTATTTCTAGATGTCCGTCATTTTGTGAAGCTACACAGGCTCCTGTCATCTTCTAAATGAATATCTGCTATTACGTTATGCTGCTAAATGGAGCTGGGACTATCAGGATATGCTTTAGTTATGGAAATGTTATAGAGTCATTTAAAACTTTTTCTAAATAAAGTTTTAGGGGGGATTTTTATCAAGCTCTGCACGCCAGAATTTTGGCTTAAAAAAGTCGCAAAAAAGTGCTTTTGAGGATTTTTGGTTTACTTGTGCAAACATTTTGCATTTTGTACCTCACTCAATCCAGTTTTAAAAAGTGGGTAGGAGAGTGGGGTCATTTAAGTAAAATGTTTCAACTGAAATGTAACCCGTTTTTATATTGTAAATTTTTAGATGTTCATTTAGCAGCATAAATAAGATAATAACTTTTTTTTCTGGGTCAGTATGATTACAGTGATAAACAAATACATATTAGGGTACGTTCACATGACGACAATTTTTATAAGGGAGTCTATGATGTCGCATTGCGACATGCTGCAACTGCGACGCGACAGCAAAAAATCCATTCAAGATGGATTTTTCTGCGACTGTCACGTCGCAGTCGCAGCATGTCGCATGTCGCAATGCGACACCATAGACTCCCATTATAAAAATTGTTGCACGACAATGGTGCAACTTATTGTCATGCGACAAATGTCGTCGTGTGAACGTACCCTAATTGTTAACTTCTTTTGCACAATAAAATCTTTAAAAAGAATAAAAAAATGTTTTTGCATCTCTGAATCCAGTAATTTTTTTTTCTTTCTACGGGGCTCTGTGAGAACTTGAATTTGATAGAAAACCTTTTCATCTGTATCATTTTGGAGTACATAACACATTTTGATGCTTTTTATACCCTTTTTTGTGGCAAACAAGTAAAAACAAACAGCAATTCTGTTTTTTTTAACCGAGTTCACTGTGCAGCATAAATGATGTGATAATTGTATAGTGCAAGTTGTTATGGAAGCAGCGATATGTGAAGGTTATTTTAGATTTGCATTTAAAGTTTAATATTTTTTTTCTTTTACTAAAACTTTCTTTTACTTTAATCTAATAATTTAGTCCCACAAAAAGACTTTGATAGATGATCTTCTGATCACTCACATGGGACAGTGTACTACTTATGTAGTACTGTGTTCTATATAAAGTCAGTATCATACTGATAGGCACGATCATCTAAACCACTTAGATGCTACCGTCGCTATTGACAGCGACATCTAAGAGGTTAAACAACACAAATCAATGCTTCTGCCAAAATGGGTTGTTAGAGCAGCTCCTGTTCTCCACTGGACACCTCTCCCGTGATGATTAGGCCTCCGTATAAAGGCTGCAGCCTAACCTAAGGCCTTGTAGTGCCCACTGTAAAAAGGCGTGTTGACGGTCACTAAGGGGTTAAAAAAAGTCACAAAAATTGTCTTAGGCCTCTTTCACATGGCGTCACGTTTGACGCCCAGACAAGAGGCGGGTGCGTTGCGGGAAAATGCACAATTTTTCCGTGCGAGTGCAAAGCGTTTTAATGCGTTTTGCACGCGCGTGCGAAAAAAACGGCATGTTTGGTACCCAGACCCAAAGCCGGACTTCATCACTGAAGTCCGGTTTCGGGTGGAGTATTCTGTAGATTTTATTATTTTCCCTTATAACATAGTTATAAAGGAAAATAATAGCATTCTCAATAGAGAATGCAAAGTAAAAAGTGCACTAGGGGGTTAAAAATAATAAAAAAATAAACTTACCCCCTCCATTTTAACGCGTAGCAGCCACTTACCGGTCTTCTGCTCTGTATTCAGCCGGGAAGGGGGTGAAGGACCTTCAGTGACGTCACTGGGTCACATGGTCCAATCACCTGCTTGGAGGTCCCTGATACCACCAGGTGTGACACCCGCTATTTCTGTTCTGACTGTCCTGACCACCCTGCCCTATGCCTAGGGGAGTGTTTCCAGAAGTACCACACTCAGGTACACTTAGGGACGTAGGGACCGCAGGACACAGGTAGTTTTTACAATCAGGATCTAGGGTCTCTCCGGATACTAGGTTTTGAGAGACCCTAACACACAGGGGTGCTAGTGTGCTACTGCAGCTATGTGAAACGGTAGAAACGTCTCCTTTCACTTGGCATAAAGTGCATAATGTACTTCGCACCATCTCTGTGTGATTTACACTTTACACATTGTCCTATGGGAGAGGAGAGGTTTCTGCAAGGAAAATAAAGAGTGAAAAGAAAAAAAAAAGGAAAAATTAAACAGGTAGCAAGAAAAAGAAATCTTGAGTTAGTTTAGGTTTTAAAAGTTTTATGATGTTCAAGTTTATAAAGTTCGTAACGTTCAAATTTATGAGCCTGCTGCTTGTTTTTTCTTCTTCTTTTTTTTTTTACTAACCACCCTTTATTTTCCAGCTGGACCAACCGATGAAAACGCTGCAGCACTGATGTGCATTCTGAGAGAAGCATTGCGCTGCTGTCAGAAGACACGTGAAGTCAGTGTATGCGGTGCTGCAGGACGAGATTTCTCCTCTGCAGTACAGGTACGTTTGCCCAGGCATATGAGCTGAGGAGAGGTGTTGGAGTTCATATGCTTTGTATCAAAAATCTGGCAAAGATGTCTTCCTCCACAACGATCGATTGATCGATGTGAATGGAGAAATCACGTTTGCCAGGACATAGGAGCTGAAGTGAGTTTGGATGTTTGGGCGGAGCCCCTATGTCCTGGCAATGGCCAGGCCCCTCTTTTTTTTTTTTTTTTGCATATTTTTTGGCAGAGATTTTTTCATCCGCATCGATCGATGCGAATGAAGAAATCTGTGCCGTTCATTTTTTCTTTAAGCCCAGAGACTGAACGGAAAAAAAAATCTCATTACCTGTATGCTCCATATAAGGAGAATCGCAGAAACTCCTAATGCTGGCCATACATGTAATGATTGCGGAGACTCTCAAATGCCAGAGCAGTACAAACACCTCACATGTGACCCCATTTTAGAAAGAAGACACCCCGAGGTATTCGCTGAGGGGCATATTGAGTCCATGAAAGATTGAACTTTTTGTCACAAGTTAGCGAAAAGGGAGACTTTGTGAGAAAAAACAAAAACAATCAAATTCCGCTAACTTGTGCAAAAAAAAAAAAAAATCTTCTATGAACTCGCCATACCCCTCACGGAATACCTTGGGTTGTCTTCTTTCCAAAATGGGGTCCCTTTTTGCGTATTTATACTGTCCTGGCATTTTAGGGATCCTAAAGAGTGAGAAGAAAAATGCGTAAAAATGCCCTCCTAAAAGGTACTCATTGGAATTAGGGCCCCTTTGCGCATCTTGGCTGCAAAAAAGTGTCACTCATGTGGTATCGCCGTACTCAGGAGAAGTAGGGCAATGTGTTTTGGGTTGTATTTTTACATATACCCATGCTGGGTGAGAGAGATATCTCTGTAAATTGACAACTTTGCATAAAAAAATGGAAAAAGTTGTCATTTACAGGGATATTTTTCACACCCAGCATGGTTATATGTAAAAATACACCCCAAAACACATTGCCCTACTTCTCCTGAATACGGCGATACCACAGGAGTGACACTTTTTTGCAGCCAAGATGCGCAAAGGGGCCCTAATTCCATTGAGTACCTTTCGGATTTCACATTTTTACGCATTTGGCTTCAAAACTACTTCTCACGCTTTAGGGGCCCCTAAAATGCCAGGGCAGTATAAATACCCACAAGTGACCTCATTTCAGAAAGTAGACAACCCTAAGGTATTCGCTGATGGGCATAGTGAGTTCATGGAAGTTTTATTTTTGTCACAAGTTAGCGGAAAATGAAATTTTTGAAAAAAAAAATCCATTTCCGCTAACTTGTGACAAAAAATAAAAACTTCCATGAACTCACTATGCCCATCAGCGAATACCTTAGGGTGTCTACTTTCCGAAATGGGGTCATTTGTGGGGTGTTTGTACTGTCTGGGCATTGTAGTGCCTCAGGAAACATGACAGGTGCTCAGAAAGTCAAAATGCGGAAATTCACTTTTTTGCACCATAGTTTGTAAACGCTATAACTTTGACCCAAACCAATAAATATACACTTCTTGCATTTTTTTTATCAAATATATGTAGAAAAATAAATTTTGCAAAAAATGTATATAGAAACGTAGTTTTTTTTGAAAAATTTTAGAACAGAAATTGAAAAATGTCATTTTTTCGCAAAAATGTTGTTAAATTTTTTTTAATAGCAAAAAAAGTAAAAATGTCAGCAGCAATGAAATACCACCAAATGAAAGCTCTATTAGTGAGAAGAAAAGGAGGTAAAATTCATTTGGGTGGGAAATTGTATGACGGAGCAATAAACGGTGAAAGTAGCGTAGTGCAGAATTGTAAAAAGTGGCCTGGTCATTAAGGGTGTTTAAGCTAGGGGGGCTGAAGTGGTTAAGGTGCACCAAATATATGGTATATGGACAATAAGATCTGATGAATGCATCTAGGGCAGGGGTGCGCAACACGTGGCCCTTGATACGAAATGTACATGCGTTTCTCTGTCTGATTATTGATCAATTTGCCACAAATTACGGCAACGCAGACTTCACCTCATAATAAATCTCCAGTTTCCAGTTCTCTGGATGCATTGAACAGAGTAAACAATAGAGGTTTCCCTTCTGGACTGCATAGCTACGTGCAGCATCATGTATGTATTTATACATATAAGTACACGTTCTCGGCTTGTCTGTACTACATATACTAATATACAAAAAACGATATTGTCAGTGAGCAGCAGAGATGTACATCTTGGAAAAGTAAACGCAATAGAGTACTTGACGTGGCCATGGCAACCAAAATAAAAGCCCCCATTCTTTAAACTGCTGGCTGATACAATAGAAATAAAGTTTGGATTACAAGGTCAATTGAGTTAATCTCATGACAAAACAGTTCTACAATGGTTTAATGTCCATTTTATAAAGTAAGTTGATATAACTACAGAAACTAATGGCTGTATGATAATTGGGACTTTGACGTAAGAAATTATGTTGGAAAATTGACGGCCAGCCCTCATTCAGCCGACACCTATCTCCTTTGACCTTCTCATAAACATGCATTCTCTGCTCCAGTGAGCATGCATGACTATTTCACTGCTGGATGGAGACGTGCTCCTGACAGACATATCTGACAACAGCTGTTCTTCAACACATGAGGAAAGGTCCGGCGTCCTCTATACAAATGAGGCTGTCATGGATTCTTCCAGTGTATAGGCAGTCTTATTCTTTGGCTGGTAATCACCTTCCGCTTGCACATCTACATCAGCACCCACTTCTCAGGCCTGGACCCCACATAGCTCCATTTTTAGCTTGTTACATTTGTTATTCCTGAGCAGACCTTTCCTGCTGCCACTAATGGTTTTAGCACTTTTTATTCAAACATTTTTTTTCTTTTTTTTGCACTGCGTTTTTGGCAAGAAACTAAAACTGTGTATATTGACCATGTGATCTGATGCTTCTAGGGCAGGGGTTCTCAACATGTGGCCTTCCATACCATTTTGGTCACATACATACATGTACATGCTTTTCTGTGTCTGATAGCTACTCACTTGTATTTTCCACGTCAGAGAGTAGCATGTAGTCTGTGTGTAGCACAAGAGCATGGGCAGAAAAGTACTATTAATGGACATTTGTACTTTTGGTATGCCATAATTGTCACGTGGTAATGCCCCTTTAACTTTCATGCGGCCATTAAGAGAACGTTAAATGAAATAGCTCGCTTGGTGATCATTCTGATGGTGTGGTCTACCCTCTTTATTAATCTTTTCTTTATGGCCCTGTCTATATGAAAACAAAGGGGGGGATTTATCATAGACCACTGTTTTTTCTGGTCTATGATATCCCCTGCGCTGCCAGAGTTTGGGACTAGGCGCACGCCTCATCATAAATTAGGTGCATCCTACAGCATTGAAGAAACAAGGGAAAAATATGCCAGGTCCGAGCTGGTGTACATTTTAGTCTTCTTTTACACCAGAAAAGTAAACTGGCTTAAAGAAGATAGATATGCCAGACCCTCCGCCTGCCCCCTCCCTCACCACATTGCCTTATCAGGAAGGAAATGCCACATGCGCCTAAATTTAGGCGAAATGGTTCTTAACAAGTCACAAACACAAGGTTTGTGACTTTTTAACATCACTAAATTGGCATGAGGGTGATAAATTTCCCCCTCTTGTATATCCCGTAGAACCATTATAATGGAATTACCCATATATATGTGGCACCAAAACTGGAATTTAACACTAAGGGTGACATTTATTAAGACAGGCATTTTGGACACTGGTTGCCTTGCCTGAGATGCTCCACATTTACACTTCTTAATATCTTAGGCACATCTCCGCACGTCCTGTGCCAGATCTGAAACTTCACCACCAGCAAAGGTATCATTTACATCGGTTTCTTGGAGCTAGCAAAGTCCACCTTGTCCTTGCTGCATCCATTTTTTGGAAAAGTGGTGAGTGGGGCACAACTCCCCAAAGTCACAGATTTTGCACAAGCGGGGGTGTACCAAAATTTGCACTTTTTTGAGACCAGTTTTGTGATCTGCATGGTTAATAAATGTGAGCCTTAAAGGGGTTCTCTGAGATAGTCGTTTTTAGCAAGTGCCCTCAGCCTGCCTCTCTAAATAGAAGATTCATACTTACCTGCTCTCCACTGCTCCTGTCCTTTGCGCTGCTTCTGCTGTGTTCATGTTCCAGTCCCCACAGTGTTCACATCTGGACTTGGTCATATGCTCTTCTACAGCCAATGACTGGCTTCAGCAATGACATGACCATTAGCAGCTTTTTGGCGTCAGAAGCCAGTCATTGGCTGCAGCAGAGCACATGACCATGCTGCATCGGAACTCAGCACTGTGGGGCACAAAACGCAGACACCGCAGAGGCAGCGCAGTGGACTGGTGTGGTGGGCACTTCCCAAAAAATAAAAAAAATCATATTTTCATGGAAAATGCTTAACAAACTGTCATAGACAAACCTGTCCTTCTGTTACTACCTCTCTATATACAGAATATAGCATAGTTACCACTCTTATCTTTCACCACGCACAGATCACCCCAGGAGAAAACGTCTTCCATGTTGCTTAATGGTCTGTAGCGGCTGCCAGTATTATACTTGGCTGAACTTAGACATGAGGATGTGGAATGCTGCTGGATTATATCTGGTGTCTTCCATATGTCTACACTGTGCAATTTCACAACACTTTATGCCTTTTTTGAGATTTCTTCACATTTTCTATCATATTACCATGCAGGATGTAGTATGTCAATGCTCTGATATTTCCAAATCGGCTCTTGGACCCTCTGCATGTGGCTTTTTAGCTGCATCACCCAGGATGTAATAGCATTAAAGAGCATGACACCAAGGTCAAACTGATTTTCACACCAAATCCACAGTGTATTACTGGCACATAGTGCCGAGGTAAGGTTCATATAACAGACACTTGGTACTGCAGTCACTTCTGATTGTAAAGCGCTGCGGAATATGTTGGCGCTACAGTGCCTTGAAAAAGTATTCATACCCCTTGACCTTTTCCACATATTTGCTACTTTGTGTTGGTCTATGACATAAAATCCCAATAAGATAAATTTAAGTTTGTGGGTGTAAGGTGAAAAACTGAAAAAGGTCAAAGGGTATGAATACTTTTTCAGGCACTGTATATAAAAAGAGATTATTATTTATACTTGTGCAAAATGGGCACTGCAATATCACAACACTTTTGCGCACTAAATTAGTATGTTTGGTTACTGTTTTGTGGTGTGGTTGATATGGATTTTTGTTGTGGATTCTAAACCAAAATTCAGCAACAAAGCGCAGTACAATGCATGTTAATGGGGTTTCAAAACCTCATTCATCTATACTGAAAAAAATATTTGCTGATCGCCATCTGTAAATTTTCTGATCTGCTACATGCTGTTATCTTGCTGAGTTGCTACAGATTGTAATACAGTATATGGGTACTTTGCTGCAGATTTTATCTACCACATATGTCTATGTCACTGGGGTGTGTGGCAAATGTTGTTCTTAAAGGGGTTGTCCTGCCATATATATTGATGACTTGTCGTCAGGATAGGTCATCAATATCTGATCATTGAGAGTCTGACACCTGGCTCTTTAAAGAGGAGGTGGCGCTCCATGTGTGCACAGTGTGATTACATTCAAGTGGATGGAGAGAGTACTTGTAATAACACTACACCACCGCTCCAGAGGAGACGACACGTAAGGAAAGGCCCGCAGTGTGGGTATGCGGCAGCTCCCATCCTGACCTCCCAGCACTGATGGAGTTGCATAACATTATATTGATTTATGATGCTATGTAACCCTTACAGTGCTGGAATGCATTGTATAACAATTGAGCTACATAGCATCATAAATCAATATAATACTATGTGACCCCGTCAGTGCTGGGAGGTCGGGACGGGAGCTGCCCCACTCACTCGTCTGAAAGGCGATTAATGATCAGGAAGCAGTGCTCGCATGGAGAGCGCCTTCTCTTCAAAGAACTGAGGGTGCAGGCTGCTGGATGTCGGACCCTCGCCAATCAGATATTGATGATCCTGACAATAGGTCATCTATATATATGGCAGGACAACCCTGTTAACCTAGGTCATGTTCACATTTTGATGTAGCAAAGTCTTACCTCTACTACATTGTAAAAAACACTGGAAAACCACTATAAACGCAAATGCACTGTATTAACTTGCTGTTGCTATCATTGTTTAAAAGGGTTTTCTGGGAGTTACAATATCAATGAGCTATCTTTAAAGGACTTGTCAACAGCTGATCTGCAGGGGTGCCAGGAGTCAGACCCCCACAGATCTGATAAGGATGACCTATCCTAAAGAAGGTCATCAATATTTAAAGGCTCTATACACTATCAGGGGCATTTTTTGCATTGTACTCATTTTTTTTCCAGTCGTTTCATAGATACAAGAGTTAAAAATCTGTCTTTTTGCAAGCTGTGACTTTGCTTTCTTTGAATCCCATCAGCTGACAGCTCATGTAGAGCTCTTATCTCTGATCTCCTGACCTCATAAACACTCTTTATAATCTTATCAAACCAATAAGAATATGGCTTAAATAAAAGTTTTTGAGGTCAGAAGATCAGAGAGCTCTACATGAGCCATCGGCTGATGAGATTCAAAGAAAACAGAAAGTTACAGCTTGCAAACAGACAGATTTGTAACTGTTGTATCTCAGAAAGGGCTGGACATTTTTAATAAAGACCAACTGAAAAATAATGAGTAAAATGCAATCATAAAAATATGCCCGCCAATAGTGTACAAAGCTTTTAACTCCCAGAAAACCCCTTTAAACAAACCATTATAGGAAATGTTTCTAGAACGGCTCATGTTGGAAAATGATGTCAGTGGTTCATGTGAAAAATATCGGTGATAAACTCGCCTATTTTCACAGGAACTCTTGGTTGTCATGGCTGCTTGTAAAATCTTGGCTTACTTCAGCCATCACAAATATCCTTGCTTCTCAGCGGGGAAAGATGACACCAGGTGACATGTTACATTTAAAAGGAACCTACAGATTTATTGTGACCGTGGTGCGCAGTTGAGCAAAAAAAAAGTTTCGATGCTCGGTTCTAAATGTTGTATGAATTAGTAAAATAGTCACATGTATCGAGAATAATTCACTGACATTACAAACGGTTCTCAGGGGAAACAAGGGCTTAGCTAATTGAGTTACTATCAAGAATTCATAGTTGCTCACATTTCGAATCTGCATTAGAGTGTGATGTAGATAGCGGGATAGAGGGCGATTTTTGAAGAGTAGACACTTCTATGATTTTTACAGTCTAGTTCCCTGATAATATGAAATGCGTGACTTGCAGAATTCCATTTGTCGAACATGCAGAGCAAACAGTTTAGATTTTGTAGGCAGTGCTAAAGAGGACAGTGCCGAGGACCGTTCCTATAAATGGTATTTAAGAAAGATCTAAACAAGAGGAGAGAGGCGCACCGTCCAGCTTATTCTCTAAATAATGACGTGGGCCGGCAGGCACATTCTTCCCTGCACAGGCTGCTGTGTATACACCAGTTTAACATGAATTCATCTTCAAAAATCCGATTCACAGAGCAGTAAGCTCCCCAGACATGATGGAGCATCATGCATTAAATAATGGAACATCACCATGTACGGCTAAGGAGGTAGTCACCATCATACAGTATATGCAATGGATATTCTGACAAAGAGCCACAAGACCTATGCTCTTTAGTGATGTAATAGTCTTTACCAGGAATAGATGCTGTACAGCAAGGCTTCTCACAACTGTTCCCCGGGAAGAAGTAACAGCAGTGATTTGGACTGTAGGCTCAGAAGTCAATTGTCAAATAATTCCAGCACGAGCGTATTTAATTTATAGCTATCACCTACACATAAAGCCACATTCAAGGTCGCAGGCAGGTGTGCACAGGTAGCTAAACTACTGTAATTCCTGCCTCGTTTGCATAAAATGTTACAGGCAAAGAAAATCTAAAGTAAAAAAAAAAAATTAAAGCATATAATTTTTATATACTTTAAACCTTATTGAAACAGTGTATAACATTTTGCAGTTTTTTTATGTATCCAGTGCATCTTCATATAAAATGATGCAGTTTTAATAATCTTGATAAAAAAGAATCTGTATACAGCGCCTATGCAGACAGTCTACAAGCAAACCCTGTGTGTAGGCTGATACTGCAGCAATGTGTTACTCCACTCCGTCTGCCTCCGCGTTTTTGATAATGTACAGACAGGCCTCTGATTTACAATAAAAAGCTCCAACACCTTATTCTTTTCTCAGCTTCCAGCAGCCGTTACATAAGCGTCTTCAAAATGTCATCCAGCAAACTTTTAATGCAGATGCTAAGTGACATTGTATATTGGCTAGAACAGGGGTAGGCAATAGTAAAGGGGATCTGGTTAGATTAACCAGATTGAGATACCTGCGCTGATGTTGGGGCAAGTATATAGAACGTTTTAAGACAATCTGTATCCAAAATAGCTACAAATTGATATTTGGTTATGTTATTACTAGATACGCGGAGGTCCGTCTGTAGAGGGGATCTGATTAGAGTGGTTCTATTGGGATACCCGCGCTAACTGAAATGCTAGTGTATTATAGATGTCTGATAGTCAATAGTGTTGATCGCGAATATTTGCACTTCGAGAATTCACAAAGATGTAGAATATAGTGCTATATATTCGGAATCGCAAATATTCAACTTTTATGTTTTTTCATCACTAACCTCCCTTCTTGCTTGTGGGCCAATGAGAAGGCAGCAATATCTTTGTCAGAGCTTAGCAACATCCCTAGCAACCAATAGGAAAGTTGCCTACCCCTTTACTATATAAGAAACCCCCCAGCAGCCATTTTCTGCCGTTTTTTTGCAGTTCTGAGAGAGAAAGCAGTGTCATTGCTGTGCTCTGTGCTTTCATCTGCATCCTATTCCTTATCCAATTACATTAGATAGATAGTTAGCTCATATAGTTAGTGGGAGATAGTCAGTGTAGGGTAGATAGTGATATAGTGTAGCTGATAGGTTCCAGTGCAGGGTGTTAGGTAGTGTGATAGGAATTACAGTTTCTCTGCTGTCCATACATAACAATACTTAGTGCACTAATCAGTAATATCTACTCAGACCTGATAAAATGTGAAGTTGAACGTATTGCGCAAAAAATATGCGCATCATTAGTGCCGATTTGCGCAATTGCAAAAATACTGACTGGAGATCACGAATATTAGAATTCGCTAATTTATTGTGACTATTATGCGAAAAATTCATGAAATATTGCAAAAACGAATATTGCCTATGCCGCTCATTACTAGTAGGCAACCTCCTGCACTCCAGCTGTTGTGAAACTACAACTCCCAGCATGCATACTTGCTCTGCTCTTCTCAGAACTCTCATAGAAATGAATGGAGCATGCTGGGAATTGTAGTTTCACAACAGCTGGAGTGCTGGAGGTTGCTGACCCCTGGGCTAGAACATGTTTTTACATTTTAACCCTGGACCTGGTCAGATGAGCACCATAAATGTCCAGTGTATTGTACACTAGAAGACTATGTCTGGTCCATGTAATCCACACTGGACTACCCTAACAAACCAATAGCTTACTTTGACTAATGTATTGTGTCCCAGACATGACATGAGCATGGTGTAAGCTGCACATACATCCCCTAAGGCAGTGATGGCGAACCTTTTAGAGACCGAGTGCCAAAACCGCAACCCAAAAACTACTTATTTATCGCAAAGTGCCAACATGGCAAGTTAACCCGAATATCAATATAGTATATCTTCCATTTAGCTATAATAGCCTGCCTACATTCAGTGCTCTCCCTGCCTAAGGCATATTGGTATATAATAGACAGGGTGAGTGTCTCTGAGTGCCACATCTGGCACCTGTGCCATAGGTTTGCCACCACTGCCCTAAGGCTACCTGCACATGTTGTGGATTATATGCAGTTCCACACGGATTCCCGTGAAGAAAAACAGCAGTGTGATAGCATATCAGCAAAGTGTATGAGATTAGACAAATCTCATGTACCCTTTGCTTTTTCGTCCAGGCAGAAATTGACCTGCCATGTGGATTTAGATATCTGCAACATGTCAATTGTTTTCAATTTTTGGTGTCGAAAGGTAAGATCTGTAGAAAAACCACACCAAATTTGCAAGTAACACACATTTTTTTGGCAGAAATGCACAGAAATCCACATGGAAATTCCTTCGGATCTTCTGCATGTTTACCCATGTGCTGGTTAGAAATATGAAGCATAACGTTAGACACACAGCAGTGTAGATTATATGGATTTCCGTGCTGTGTTTTGGCACCAAATCAATTTGCGAAAATTGCATTGTGTGCATATACCCTAAAAGTTTAAACAAAATGTTAAACAAAGCTGCTGTCCTTTAAAATGGTTCTATGTGTTCTGATGTCTACGAGGAGATCTATTGATGCCCGAGCACAAATGTTCATAGCAACCAATTCTGTCCATCTTTGCCATGCAGATGAAAACATGGCAGCACACATTTTACCCCACCTGCCTGTCCTGTTCTTTGTATGTCCTCCACCATTTTATTCAATGATACAATGTAAATACCACAACGCATGTATTTCTAACTGTACGCTGTAATCATGTTATCCAACACATCTAAAATAATAACCATTATGTTCCATGCATAATTTTATTCTTAATGATAGTCGTCGGTAGAATCTGTAAACACAACAATTTGCCATCAATTTGTTCCTCGTATTAATAGGACAATAACTGAGGCATAGAAGCTCTTGTATATCTTATATTCATTAAGCACTGTCTTTTACTAATGGTTTATTTAACATGCTTGATGTGATTATGTTCTGTGCACGCTGTTAACACAATTCACCTCCCAAATGTCCTAGCTAGCATGAACCCCATCAAATCCTGATATCGTATAGTGAGGCCTCCAAACCCAACAACTTTGCAGAGGGCTGATTGCAGAGAATTGATTTTTATTAAGGAATATTTCTAAAAATTACAATAGTCCAGGGAAGAGACATCAATCAGAAATATAAAAAAGCAAGGTGTGTAGTGGTAAGATATATAGACATACAGACCCAGAGGTCCTGCTAGTAGAAGGACTGAGGGCAGGGGCGGACTGGGAACTTAAAGTGGCTCTGGGAAAAAAATCTAAAAGTGGCCCCACGCTGTAGGTGGGTCCAAACTGACAGAAGGCAGGACAACACATGTAGGCAGGTTGGCAATACCATAACTCAAAATACCATTCCAACAGAACCATATACCACAGTACAGCACAATATACTGCCCCAAAAGCTGTCCTACTGTGGTGGCCATCAATAGCTGCCATTTTCTGTCCTCCTCCTCCAGTTGTCTTAGATGATGATATGGAGCAGGGGGCTTAGGAAGTGAGATGTGCGCCACAGCAGTTGAATTCGGGAGAACATGTGTGGTCGCTGGCTAGGAACATGAGTATCTGATTCTAACAGCGTTAACCTCACCACTGAGAGATGATTATGTACCTGACAAGTGGCAGTGAGGAGGGCTTGGGTGGCCCCCTGGGGCATCGGCCCATCGGGAAATGTCCCTTTAAGGTCTATGGCCAATACAGTTTAATTCACACGTCCGTAGTGTGTTTGTTTCGGATCTGCAAATTGCGGATCCGCAACACACCTTACCACCAGCCCCATAGCGATGCCTATACTCGTCCGCAATTGCGGGCAAGAATAGGACATGCTCTATATTATTGCGGAGCCGCTGGCCGGAAGATCGGCGGAGCTCTCCGCAAATGCGGATGCGGAGAGCACAGTGTGTGCTCTCCTCATCCATCACGTCCCCATTCAAAATGTGTGAATGGGGCCTAACAGTTTCTTAGGACTGTGAAGTGCACTAGATGACAAGAGCTCAAGTTTATATGGAAACAATGATATAAAAAAATGTCACTCTCACTCAAACTAGATATTGGACGGTCTTTGTACAGTCATTGTATTAAAAACGGATTCATTAGTCAGAAGAATGCAACGATGTAGACATATAATATTACTTAGGCCTAAAAACCTTCAGTCATGGCACATTTCCTTTGCAAGGCACACATTAACCTGCTGTACCTAAAAGTGTTACAAACAGTCAATCATGTTATGTTTTGTTTTTTTGAAGAGGGGCGTGGGTGTCTCATGTTTTCTGACCCTTTTTTCTCTCTCAACATAATTTGTGTCTTGCCCTAGTCCAGTGATGGGCAACGTGCGGCTCTCCAGCTGTTGCAGAACTACAACTCCCAGCATGCAAAGCCTGTCTATAGCTATCAGCCTACTGCAGGGCATGGTGGGAGTTGTAGTTTAGCAACAGCTAGAGAGCCGCACGTTGCCCATCACTGCTCTAGTCTAATATTGAGTTGCGTCTGGTTGTCTTAAAGTTTACCAGCTTCAAAGTGGTATTAAAAAAATGGTGTACAATTTTGTTAGTAGAAAGACCTGTGATGCATTGTGTCACAAATAGTTATCCCTGCATTGTGTTACACGATCGCCACTTACACCTTCACATGGCGCAGTATGTCGCATCTTCCCTACTGACCACCTTACACTCACACACACACAAATAATATGACAGGTCGTCACAATCATGGGCACATCTTACAACACAAACACCTTTTATGCATCATTCACAACTTATAACACATTTAACAAAGAACACTCTATTCATAAATATGGCACAAAATGCAAAACTTTCTGGGGTAAAATACAACAGTAATAAATCTCCCCCTGTTTTTTAACTGTTGAATGCCTGCTGTCATAAATTTACAGTAACCCCATTTACAGTAGAAAATGTATATGATGATCTTTTTTATATTATATATATTTTATAAAAGAAAAACTCAATACACAAGAACACGACCAATCAATTTCACAATGATTGCCCAAACCCAATTACTTTAAAACAGACATATCAAAATTAATGAAATATAATCAACACAAATAAAACGTCTGTTTTAGGATAACACTATATAATCATCAGAAAGTAAAAAAAAAAGAAGGTATTTATGCATTTTACCATATAAACCTAAATATTCTTAAAGATAATCGGTCACCCGGACTTTGGACCATTATCTACAGTAATATATGAATAGTACTGCAGATATGGGGTCTAGATCACTATTTTTTTTTCCTACTGCCCCCATTCCCACGCAGTCAGAAATCCAATCTGCTTTAAAATACATTATCAAGACTGCCATGCACACGGACTGTGTATTTCAGTACAGCTTTGATCGCAGACAACGTGGAACTGGGGGCAGCAGGAAAATAAAAAATAGAGATCTGCACTCCTTATCTGCAGTACTGCTTTTGTATTACTGCAGATAATAGTCCAAAATTGAGATGATAGTTTCCCTTTAAAGTGAAACATAGGTTCATAAAATTATTAAAAAAAAGAAAGCTGCGTTGGTAAAATAAAAATAAAATAAATTCACATAAAGTTATCACTGTTAGGCCTCTTGCACATGAACGTTATTTTTTCCGTTCCATTTTTGCGGATTCCATTTGTGGTCCTTATGCGGAACTATTTATGTCAATGATTCCTCAAAACAAACGGAATGTACTCCATATGTATTCCATTTCTGTATTTCCGTATATACGTTCCGCTGAAAGATAGAACTTGTCCTATTATTGCCCGCAAATAACGATCCGTGGCTCCTTTCAAGTCAATGGGTCTGCAAAAAATACGGAATGTATACGGAACGCATCCGTATGTCTTCCGTTTTTTGCGGATCCATGCCCACTTTCCCCATGTGTTTACTGTTAAAACACATTACTGTACATTACTGTCACGACCGCTATCCCAGCAGCAGTCGTGTCGCACCAGACGGAGGGGAAGGGGGACCCTTATCTACGGATGGGAAATAGAACGGCCACCCCTGACAAACCCTAAGCTGGCACCTGTCTGCCCTGATACCCTAGACGGGGTGTGAACCCGTGCGGCGAGCAGGATGCCTAAACCCTCAGTCACCCTCTGAAGACTAGACTGGGGAAAGGCAGATGGGAGCACTAGTCCCCATCACTCATGTCTAGGAGAACAACAGGGGAAGACAGCAACAAACAAACAATCTCCAGCAGAGATAGACTTATCCAGTCACGAGCAGAGAAGATGATCCCAAAAACGACAGTCCACGCCAGACAAGAGCTCCACAGCAATACCGTCAAACGATCTCCTTCAAAGGTCAGAATAGCACTGGAAGTAAGGACTATATCTGGCAATGACTGCAAGTGAAACTGAAACTAATATAGTAGCTGGGAGTGGCAGACAGCACTCACCTGAGAAGAATGCCTACAAACTCCCAGTCAGGACAGAAAGGTTCACAAGACAAAACCCGGATGACATACCCTGAACCACGGAGCAAACTCACAAGCTATCGCGAGTAGCAAGTCGCTGCGACCAGGGCCGGACTGGCCTACCGGGATACCGGGAAAATTCCCGCAGGGCCGGTAGCCCTGACTGCCGCACAGCCGGCCCAGCCGCAGGCAACACTGGCTCCACGGTACGCAGAGCAGAGGTATAGGGGTGTAGCTGCTCACTGCAGTCTGCCGACTCGTGAGAAGGCTGAGGGCGGGCTTCTTAGTAGCTAGCTCAGCTGTTGCTAGTTATTCCCCTGTGGCCCCGAACTTGTTACTAATGCTGGCCGACAGCCGCGCTGTGAATTATTAAAGCGATACTTGCTGCTGCAGCGGGCGGTGGCTGTAGTATTTATACAATATAAATAGGGGGCGGAGTCCTGGGGCAGAGTTCCGGACCGGACCCGGCAGAGGCAGAGAGATCAGGTGTGTGGTGCGTGCTGTGCGGCACAGGACGTGACGTCATGTGCCCCGCGCGGTGCGCTGCTAGCTGGTGAGGTGGTGAGGCCCTGTCCGGCCCTGGCCTGTGGCCCACTAGACTCGACTCTGGAGGTAATCAAATAAAGTGAGTTCAATCTTAATATGGCAGTAACCAGAGGGCAAAAGATGGAGCTGTAGGGGGAGGGAAATATGTGCCCTCCCCCCGTCCCACAGTGCTACCGTTTACCCTCAGTTATATCAGGGGGCTATGTTCACATCAGCGTTCGGCCTTTCCGTTTTCCTGCTTTGTACTCAGAGCAGAAAAAAGGAAAGGCCGGACTGATGCCAAATGGACCCCATAGACTATAATAGGGTCCGTTAGGTGTCCACTTCGAAGATGATTTTTGAGTGGAGACAAAAGTCCTGCATGCAGGACTTTTGTCTGCGCTCAAAAATCATCATCGGAATGGACACCTTTACCGCCCACATTATAGTCTATGGGGTCCGTTTGCTCCATTTGGCATCAGTTCCGGCCTTTCCGTTTTGGATTCCATTTGTGAGATCCGTTTCAGGGCTCTCACAAACGGTCCAAAACGGATCAGTTAAGCCCCAATGCATTCTGAATGGATAAGGATCCGTTCAGAATGCATCAGTTCGGCTCCGTTCCGCCTCCATTCCGTTCTGGAGACGGACACCAAAACGCTGCTTGCAGAGTTTGGTGTCCGTCTGATGAAACTGAGCCAAACGGATCCGTTTTGACTTACAATGTAAGTCAATGGGGACGAATCCGTTTTTACTGACACAATATGGTGCATTTGAAAATGGATCCGTCCCCCATTGACTTTCAATGTAAGTCAAAACTGATCTGTTTTGACTGACATTTTTTTAAAAGCTACTGCAAACGTTCTGAACGGATACAAACGTTTTCATTATAGGTGCGGATCCGTCTGTGCAAATCCAAGACAGATCCAGACCTAACGCAGGTGTAATATACAGGAGGTATATAACTAGGGAGGGGTATACCATAAGGGTACATGAGTGGTAATATAACTGAGGGCGGCTAGGCTACTATCAGACATTTTACAGGGGTAATATAACTTCTATATTACCCCTTACTCCTGTATTATGTCTCCGATAGCTCTCCTCAGTTATATTACCCCCTGTATAATATACCCTGACACCCCTCAGTTATATTACCCCCTGTATAATATACCCTGACACCCCTCAGTTATATTACCCCCTGTATAATATACCCTGACACCCCTCAGTTATATTACCCCCTGTGTAATGTACCCTGATACCCCTCAGTTATATGATTATAACTGAGGGGTATCAGGCTAACTTATGCAGGGCGTGGTAATATAACTAAGGGGTATCAGGGTACATTATACAGTGGGTAATATAACTAAGGGGTATCAGGGTACATTATACAGTGGGTAATATAACTAAGGGGTATCAGGGTACATTATACAGTGGGTAATATAACTAAGGGGTATCAGGGTACATTATACAGTGGGTAATATAACTAAGGGGTATCAGGGTACATTATACAGTGGGTAATATAACTAAGGGGTATCAGGGTACATTATACAGTGGGTAATATAACTAAGGGGTATCAGGGTACATCATACAGTGGGTAATATAACTAAGGGGTATCAGGCGGGTACTCAGGGGAATATAACTGAGGAGAGCTATCAGGTGACATTATACAGGAGTAATATAACTTATATTGCCCCTGTATAATGTACCCTGATACCCTTTAGTTATATTACCCCTGTATAATAATGTACCCACCTGATACCCCTTAGTTATATTACCCCCTGTATAATGTTCCTGATAGCCCTCCTCAGTTATGTCATCCACTGATCCCCCATAACAGTGTGCCTGCCCTGCACACAGACTAAAAGGAGGGGAAGATCCGCGGAAGCAAGCAGAGTACAGCACAGCAGACGACTAAATAGCTTCTTTTGTAAGTAAATTGTTTTATTATAAATGTATCCCTGCATACCGCAATACGTATTTTATAATCTTATTTATATATACTTATTTTGTTTTTTTCAGTATCATGAATTGGTATATAGAAATTAGTAAATAATATAAACAAGTAAGTAATGACGCAGTGCTGTGGGGCTGGTATGCAACTTTTTCCAGGGCTGGTTTTTATCCTCAGTCCGGCCCTGGCTGCGACCTTTTCCTCCCAGACCTGTCTGGATCAGTCACAGTCGTGACAATTACAGTAATGATTAAAAATGTTGTGTTTCTGTTTGCAATCCGCAAACAACGGATCATATACAGAAACCATATGGAGATTTTTTGCAGAACTACTGAACAGAAACGGAAACACAATGGAAACAAAAAAAGGAACACCGGATCTGTTAAAAACAGACCGCAAAATACTGAAAAAGCTATATGGTCGTATGCAAGAGGCCTTAATGTGATTCTAAACTGTCTACTCCTGAAGATCTAAGATACCCCAGTCTGGAGCCAGTTAATGGAGGAATACCTAATATCAGGGCAGAAATAGTAATACAGGTATTTGATAATCTTCTCTATCAATGGTCAAGCCCTTTATTAACCTTAAAGGGAACATGTCGCTGGTGTGTGCTGAAGGCAGCATGTTCTAGAGCAGAAGGAGTTGAGCAGGTTAATATATAGTTTTGTGGAAAAACATTCAGTATAACTTGCATTTTATTCATTTGCATTCCTGCTAATTTTGAAGGCTGTCCGTCAGTGATAGGACCGCCTCCTTTACGCCAAAGACCACAATGAGTAGGAATTTAAATGAATGAATGACAAGTTATACTGTCTGTTTTTCCACAGAACTATATATCAATCTGCTCAGCTCCTCCTGCTCTATAACCTGCTGCCTCCAGATTGCACTGCATTTTTACAGGTTTGCTTTAAATAGCTATAACATTAAAAATGATGTGCCAATACTAGACCATACGAAGAAGGTTTTCTGAACGGACCTGCCTGGTGCCGCAGCACGTATGTACAGATAATGACATGTCAGAGCGCCATAATCCGCAGAGGGAATCCGGCTGCTTCAAGGCGCACGTCATATGACGCTCCACCTAGTCAAACACTTTCTCTGCATCTAATCACATCACATTTAGTCCAGTTTATATTTAGCATATCGTACATAGAACATTTTTCTGTGATGCTTGTCTAAAAGGCCATAACATTTCAGTTTGGGAACGGAGCAGAGTATTGATTTGCCTCTGAGCTTTTCGTTATTCCTCGGATGTTTTATACTTGTCACATTATATAAAGCCTTTCAGTTTGTTTAACCTGGGAAGCTGACAACAGAGGATATGTTTTGTCAGCAGAGTGTACATCGTTATTGATGGATTCACAATTTGTCTTATTATTTTCAGGACTTTTCTCTTTATCCCGCACACAAGAAAGGGGCAAATGTTTTTTCCAATTACAAGGTTAGAGCTCCAAAATTTTTAGCGATATGAAACGTGAACCGATGTAGGCCAAGTGCAGTTTTGGTGGTAATTTTGAGCTGCAAATATGGCTTGAAATCTACCCTGGGATATTACATAAGAATTTGCACCTCGCGCCCTGTTTTTGAAGTTTTGTGCTGTGGATCCACCGATTCCCCTCGTCTTTCATCTAAGATGGCGTCGGCTTCTCAGACTACCCTAAGCAGAGTGGGGCACATTTATTAAGGCCGGCATTTTAGATGCCGGTCTTAATAAAGCCCTAAGCTGGCAGCGGATCCACTGAAGGTTTCAAGAGGCGCCGCCTTCTCCATAACTTCGGCGCACCCAGCACCAGTTCCTTGCTGTCTTACATTTAGACCTTTTTCTACACCTAAAACAGGCGTCCCCTTCCTCATCCATGTCACACCCACAATTTTGCTGGATTGCAGGGTGGTCATAACTATGGAAACGAGCGGTGTATAATGCGATGGAAAAATGAATCGAGCCAGCAAAGTAGGCAATATGGACAATCACAATACATTGGTATATGCCTTGTGTTAACTTTGCCTACATGAAAAATGCCACTTGCTGAAGTAAGACAACCCCTTTAAATGTTTATGGGGCCTTTACATCATGTGTTATAAAATCACACAATAAATCACACCAAATCACAACTTATTTAACCTTATGGAAACACAAAAATAACTATGCTGTACTGTACAAGACCCTTATACTACTCTTCTGCACTATTTCCACCTCCTCATCCTTGCCAACGTCATTCCCATCTCCAGTCACCTTACTCTTCAATCCCTGGAGGCCAAATAGTCTGACCATGATCACAACATGTTACCCGCACTTCAACTGTTTAGAAATAATCCATTTATGAGGTGCAATTAGCCCTTGACCTTTCTTCACTCAAGCGGTTATCTGCATATGTTGTTTCTGTCTACAAGTGACAAATAGTTGAAAGACAATTTTAGACGTAAAAATTTCTCATTCTTATGCCGGGTTTAGGCCATGTTTACATATAATCCAGGCTCTTTCCGGCAAATATGCTGGCTTTCAGCTGGACAAAAAATGTTGCGTCTAGTATTTTTCTGTTCGTCCCAAAGCCTGCATATACGCCGGATACAGTGACCAGCTCAGAGTACTAGAGTTCACAATGCAGATGTGAACCCGGCCTAACACTGGCAATTGTATAAACGTTAGTACAAACGCTCGATCCCAGTAATTGGCCCATGTAAAGGTGCTTCAGATCACTGGATGAACGCTCGTTTGAAACAAGCTGAAGCTGGCCATACATATTAGATGCATTTTGGCCGAAGCCTCTGATTTTGGTGAGACCGGCAGACTCTCCTCGGGAGAGATAAGGATCGGGCAAGTGGGATTTAAACTGCTTAATTGTTTTGTTCTTGGGGAGATAAGCCGAAACATCTGACGGGGCTGCTTTTTATAATAAAATAAACCTCTTACTATTCATATACTTACTTTTGACTACTTGATAATTAAAGGGATTGTCTGGGACTAAACTTCTCCTATTCATTATGGCTCCACTGGTAGAACCTTTAACTTACTAATATACCTGCTCTGCTGATAGTTGCAATTCCGTAGATGAAGCTTCTGGTCACATAAGTGCTTCTTCCCTGCACTCTCCATTTCCGCTGATATCACAACCAGGACTCCCAGCATACCATGCAACAGAATCGCTGGCCTAATGGTCATGACATCAGCCCATGTCACAGTAATGTGGCAAGAGGATTGGCTTCACAGCCAGTGCTTGCACCGCTACTCTGAACTCCAGGAAGCTATCACACTGGGGTGGCTAAGGGTTGTGGCTACAGCTCAGGAAAGCCTACAACTGACAGGGGTAAGAGGTACACCTGTATGTTCTGTAGGTGACTGAATGATGTGTAAAGAACATGACAGGATTTTATATGGTGCCGGACAACATCTTTAAAGTTGTTGTCTACTTTTTACTATTGACCTATCCTCAGTATAGGTCATCAATATCAGATGGGCAGGGGTCCTTTTCCTGACACCAATTGCAGTGGTCAGCAGGTGTAAGTACAAGTATGGCATTCCCATTCACTTCTATGGGACAGCTCTGAAGTATTCACTTGAACAGACAGATCTGTCCCATAGAAGTGAATGGGGATGCCATACTTGCAATTACACTGCTACCCACTGCAATTGCAGCGGGGAATAGGTAAACAGAGCAGAGAATACGGTGCTCATACCAGCGCTGTCTTCTCTTCAAACAGCAAATTGGATATTTTTTAAAGGTAAATTCCAATTTTAGACATTTATGACCTATCCATAGGATACGCCATAAATGTCTGGTAGATGCAAGTTCCACCTCTGTGCTACATTGTTTCCATAGCTCCCATACAAATGAATAGGAGTTTGAGAAACAGCGTAGCACTGCAAGCTGCACAGTTGCTTGTGAGATTCTGAAACTGTGTAGCATAGATTAAGCCTGCGCACTGCGGCTCAATCATTATAGGAATGCTGGAGATGGCTGAGGACTGTACCCTGCTATCCCAGGCAGTCCCGTAGAGGATGAATGGAGCACCTCCATTCATTCAGCAAGTGTTCCTGTTACAGTAGATTAGCTGCTCTTTTGGGTTTTCTTTCACACCCTCATCCTGCTGTTTGTCTGGGGAAAAAGTAAAAGTACTCTTACACATTAGATGAACGTCAGCCAAACTAGCTAACTGAGGTAGGACCTGGTGACCATCTTATCTATATTGTGTTGTCCAACTCTCTCCCAACAGCAGAGAAAGGAGAAAGAACAGACAAGGTTGGATTTCTATTATGGCCAATCGTTTGCTATCATATGGGGATAAGCCACTGGCAGTGTCTTATCTACAAGTACATTTCCCTGCTAAAAACAAATTATGAATTGGGGGGGGGGGGGGTCCTGCATCTAATTCTAGGACTGGCCCCAACTGACCCTATCCCACCTGACGGGGTGGCCATTGGTGATTAAAACTAAAGAAGCTATGTAAGCTGTTCTTAGCTGTTTTCATAGCTCCCATACAAGTGAATGAGAGTTCCAGAAATCGCGTAGCTCACTGTTCCACACTATTTCCAAAACTCCAATTTCCCTGTAGATAGGGGATACGTTAATATCGTGGGAAACCCCATCGAACCATTCATGTTACCCATAAATTCTTCTCATGCTTAGGGTACTTTCACGCTAGCGTTATTCTTTTCCGGCATAGAGTTCCGTCGTCAGGGCTCTATGCCAGAAAAAAACTCTTCAGTCACATCCCCATGCATTCTAAATGGAGAGAAATCCGCGAAATCCGTTCAGGATGCATCAGGATATCATCAGTTGAGTCTTTTTGACATTTCAGGACAGAGATAACATTTTTCCCATTGGAATGTATTAGTGCTGGATCCGGCATTCAAAACACCGCAATGCCGGATCCGTCCTTCCGGTCTGCGCAATGCATTTGTAAAACGGATCCGTAGACAGATCCGTCTTCAAATGCTTTCAGTTTGCATGCAAATAGACGGATCCGGCAGGCAGCTCTGGCGACGGAACTGCTTGCCGGGTCACTCTGCCGCAAGTGTGAAAATACGCTTAGTTCTCACAATTGGTGAAATTTACTAAAAGTCCCTTTATAAGGATGAAGTGTGTTCCTATGAATGCTCATTCCTAAAAACTGCCCATTGTGAAGGTAATACCCACTGAAAACATCATCATGCCTGGCCCTGTCAATCAAAGTCAAGAGGGTACAGAGTACACAGTTACAGAGACAGCAGAGGTTCTAGGTGTAACGGCAACGCCCCCATTACTCCATGAGGCTCATTTGCATATATTAAAACATCATTTTTCTCATCAGTGTGGGCACATATGGGCATGGGACCAACACAGGGGCCTTCAGCTGCCAAGCTCCCATGCAAAAGGTCAGCTAGATTCATAGATACAAATCTGATGACAGATGGCCATTAAGATGCACAGGCCTCTTAAAGGGGTTATCTCGTTTTAGGATGAAACTGGAAACCCTCTTGATCAAACTGCATTGAAGAACGGGTAAGTACTTACCAGCCAGATCCTGCTCCAGTTCTCCTGACCAGGCTCTGTTTACCCGACTGCAGCGGTAATGTCATGTCGACGACACATGACCACTGCAGCCAATCACTGGCCTCTTCAGGTGCACTGCTGAGGCCCGGTATTGACTGCATCAGTGACCATCGCGACAGCTGGGTAAATAGAACCCAGCTGGGAGAACTGGATCTGGCAGGTTTATATTGAACCATTCTTTAATGCAGCTTGATTTGGAGAGTTTAATAAATTGGATTGATAAATTCCCCCGATGTGTAAAAACAGATTTCATAGTCATGACCTCTAGGTGTTCTTCAGGTCTGTTCCTGGTCTGTTCTTGATTATGAACCTCTTACCAAGTTATCGTTCCCAGTTGATGATAGGCTGATATCATTCATAGAAGCATGGCAGCTAGATGAGATTTAATCATGATAAATATCCTTATTGACAGTGAAAAGATGCAGTCTGAAGATAAGAAATGTCAAACAAGAACAACAAATCAACAGGTCTAAGGATCTTGAGATCTAATATATATATCTATATATATCAAGTGTGGCTCCCTGACTATTTCTTGCTGTGTTTTTTTTTTTGTTCATCCGGTGATTTATGGCACCAGTTAAAATACTAATGGGGTCCTCATTATGATCTATTGATTATAATCTTGAGGTCAGTATGTGCACAGTATACATTCATTCTAATGTCACCTAGTTAACAGCTTGTTCTATAACTCCCAAAATTCATCCGTTGTCACCTTCCTCGGGAAGCTGTTTATATAAAGATAAGACCAATACACATGATGTGCATCTACAAAAAGTGTTAGAGGACATATACAAGCCAATAATAAATGTGACCGTGGATGGAAAGTCCTATAAACTCAATGACAGTTGAGCATGTGAAGGTCAGAATCCAACATACAGTCTACATAGAAACAATGAACTAATCAAAAGTGGCATGAGAGGTTGTCATTCTAGAACATATACTGTATACCAAGTGGTGGAGAGTTTTAGGAAGACATTTGCAAGCAAAGTGCTGACACAGAGGAGTCCACTTTTTATATACTGGTCTCTTAGTGCAATGTTTTTCTCCTTTAATGAGCTGAAAACAGGGGTGTATGTTCTGTTTTTCTAGGCCAGTAAACAGTGATGCAAAACTTTACTTTTTATATCATGAATCTACAATATCAAAACATCAAATTTAGTTACTTTAGGGTCAGACCGATGATTCCTACCACAGAGACTGAGTTTGTCTCCTTCGGACTGAAGTCTTCACTTTTTTGGGCTGCACAAAGAAGTGTTAGGAACAAAAGTACGCGGGCCAAAACCACAGCCCAAAAAGAACACAGACTTCACAGCTGAAAATAACATCTGAGCTATTCAGTGAGGTCAAAAGGAAAAACGTAACTTTCTGCAAGCTATAACAAGGCATACCTTTCTCTTGAATCAAACCAGAGCAAATTACCAGCATCTTGAGGATTTACAGTGTTTGCAGAATGAAACAGCAAAATCCTGCATTAACCCTTACCCATCAAGAGTGACTTAAAGACCTACA
Organism: Bufotes viridis; assembly: GCA_033119425.1. Lineage (NCBI taxonomy): Eukaryota > Metazoa > Chordata > Amphibia > Anura > Bufonidae > Bufotes > Bufotes viridis. The sequence continues at coordinate 496,765,227 of CM065590.1, read as the reverse complement.
GAAGATTGTGAAACCTTTAATACAAGCACAAGAAAAAATGAACCGCTTTGAGAAGGAGAAACAAAATTGATTCAGGATAGTTATCTGGCAGCTCAAGACTGCCGTTCTTATTGTGTTTTTTCTCTGGCTTTGTTGAGGAAATTAAACAGGGATTTCTGAATCACAGGAAAATACATCGATTTCTGCATCTTAAGAATAGAGGAGGATAGGAATTTTTCATCTTTTATTTCTTCCTATAAAGCTAGTTTAATGTTAATAATCTAATGGCCAATGCCTCCTAAAATAACTGCAGTCAGAAAAGCCACTCCGCTCGTCTACACTTGTGCATGTGATAATGTTGGGGGAGGACTGGTGGATGGTTCATACCTGGTACTATGTGTCCAGCTGTGTCCAGCTCTATAAGGGTTGGATGGTCATAGTTTGGAAAAGGCCAATAACGATAAAGCCCAACTTTATATAGACTAGAGTAAAATTACACTAGGCTACTTTCACACTAGCGTCTTTTGCGGATCAGTCATGGATACAATAATACATGCATCCGTCATGAACGGATACGATTTTATTATGTCTTCTATAGCCATGACAGATCCGTCATGAACACCATTGAAAGTCAATGGGGGACGGATCCGTTTTCTATTGTGCCAGATTATGTCAGAGAAAAAGGATCCGTCCCCATTGAGTTATATTATGTGCCAGGACGGATCTGTTTGGCTCCGCTTCGTCAGGTAGGCAGTGTTGTGGTGTCTGCCTCCAGAGTGGAATAGTGACTGAACGGAGACAAACTGATGCTTTGTAAGCGGATCCTTTTCCATTCAGAATGCATTAGGGCAAAACTGATCCGTTTTGGACCGCTTCTGAGAGGAAACCAAAACGCTAGTGTCAAAGTAGCCTTACATAAAAGGTCTTTAGAGGCCAACATTACACCTTAAACAAACCTTTTATTTAGGGCTTACTGGTTGAATAATCCAATCCATGCAAGCTTTATACTTGTTTCTCCAAAATAGGTAAGACTAGGTTCACATCTGGGTTTTGCAAAGAAGGCCTGTATTCATGCTGGAGAACCAACGGACCCTACTATAGTGAATGGGATCTGGTGGTGTCCGGCATATGCCAGATCTGGCGATTTCGGATGTTCTGTTCCTATGTCAGAACAGAAATACTGGAATTTGGCTGCAGGTATGAACCTAGCCTTAGACTCCGTTAGCATTCATTTTTTGTCTCCCTTTGTTGGAGGTTTATGGCTGGAGTCTTCCCTGATATAAACCTCCAACACACCTGTGACGTATTCCACGCTGTAATCATACAGTAGCATACACCAACCTTTGACTTTCATTGTTAAAAATAAAAAATGCTTTCCTTTACCAAGTGTAAAAGGACACATTTTACATATGCTGGGTGCATGGGATCATACGTATACATTGGTAGTGTGCGGCAGGAGCTTGCCTATTTCATAGGCCAAACGTGAAGTAAAAACGAAGTATGAACAGACACTTACTGATAGGGATTCTAACTAGACTGCTGTTAGGGAAGAACGGTTTAGTAATGTGCATTGAACATAATATTATTGTGCCCTTATCCAAGTCTATTATTACGTAGTTAATCATGACTAGCGCAGTTTAAATAAGGGGAGCTGGTGTTTATCACAGGGTGGATTGTTGGCAGTAAATAAAGCAATCCTCCAAGCATATAAATATGTATAGTTACATTGTATATGCAGGCGTTCTCTATGAGCAAGAGCAGCGCTCCTGGTGAGCACACACACTGCTCTAGCTGCACAGAATTGAATGTAAAATGATAAAGGAAATGCATTATGAGGAGCTCGAAGGGTTACAGCCGAGCACCCCTGAGATGCAGTCACTCCCTATAACAGTGATTACAAGTAATTGGCGCTGTTATTACAAGTAACTAGAGTGACAGCCACACTAAGCTATTGCTTTGACATCTTGTTTGATAAGCAGTGAATACAAAGTTTCTATGAACGCCCAGGATTAGGTTTTTTTCTTCTGCCCAGAAAGCTAATTCTTGGATCCCTCTGCGAACCGCCAGACTTTCTGCCGTTTCATCCCTTTCTAACCTCAAACTTCATTACCGTTCTAAAAACACACAGTAGACTTTAAATTTTTATTAGAACCCCCGTCCATTAAACTGAGCTTAGATTTTTCTCAAGCCCATCTCATAAATATTGTGAATGATGTCTGAACCATCCCCCCCTCCACACCGCTGACTGGCACATGCATAGAAATGTGGGTACACAAAGAATTCCTTCAAGACATATAAACGGGCTCCACGGTGACAGGAGACAATGTGACATGTGCATTTCCATTCATGGTATATAGAATCGCCGCCGCGCTAGAGCTTAGATATACGGATTATTTCAATGAAATGCTATGCGTGGCAGGAATGACATAATTTGTGACAGTTATTTGTGAATGAAAGCGACAACCTCATACGCCCTGTATGGCACATCTTACATTATGAGGCTTTGTTCTCGTACAGGTCTAAAGCAATGAAAAACCCCACAGTGACTCTGTCCTGGGGCTGCTGTCTGATCGTGTAGTGTAAGCCATGTCTTGTTCTGGAGAAAGCCATGTATTGGGGGGTAATAGCCAACCAGTGACCCTACGGCTGTAATAAAATTAAAATCCTCTGTCTTAATGTCACAAGCCATACACTCATCCCACCGAATGGTTATCTAATATCTGAATGTCAATGAGCAGGAGAGCCCTGTTCTCCGTGTCCATTGTGCTTGCTGATTCCTTGGTTAGCTCACTTTCATTGTCCTTCCTTGTGTAGACTTTTATTCTCTCCATCCCTCCCTCCATCCTTCTCCAGCCTCCCCTCCAGCACATCTGTTTCCAATATGTGCCGTTGCAGGCGCCTGTTCCAGGCAAACAATAGCCTTTTCTATTAACCTGAAGAATACTTATGCTGAGACACCTCCTGCAAAACTGCTGCAACCGCAATCTTTCCTAGAAGACCCTCGCACAAATATACCCTGTGTCTCCAATTCTGTGTAACGCTACATTTTATTTATTTTTTCACTGTATTAATCCATTTGCAATCATTAGATTCTGCTAAGAAAATAACAGACAGCATTAAATCCCAGCACACATTACAGTAGACCTAGTAAGGTTTTCCATGTAAATCCAACAGGTAATGGCCCCCTCGTTTGCAGAATTGCATTTTTTGATGATCTAACATTTAATACATCACTAGCCAGGTAAAATGAAGAAAAGTAACTCACCCAGGAAGGAGCAAAGCAGTATTTGCATCTTTGTTCATAAGTCCAAAGGAATTTGTGGGCTGCTGAGTTGGGGCAGAGTTGGAGGCACGGTGCAGTGCATTGGTTCTTTACAGGAATGGCAGACAGCCCTGCATGGGGGAAGCATCACAGCGAGTGGAATGCAAGCAGCATAATTACCTCCATGTGTCAGCTCAAGAACCAAGTTTCCTCTGCCTTTTGTGTCTCTACTTGTCACTTTACTGGTCCTTGTCTTAAAATAATGGCAGAGCAGGGGTCCTGCTTTAGTGCTTTCTACATGAAGAGAAAGTCCCCAATTGGAGAAAGGAGCATGAATGTAATAGCAGCCACTTATCTGTGTGCAGAAAGAAAGGATTGCAAAAGAAAATATACTGTGCAGAACATTCACCACATGGCAGCATCCCAGACCTGCTCCTCCCAGCTATCTGCTGGGATTAGCCAAGGAGAGCAATTACTGGCTAGCCTGAACTCCTGCAGAGTAGGAGGGATGGAGGTTCACAGTATGTCCAAACCTCACACACTGACTCAATCAACTCCCTTTTAATGAAAAATCTTAGCTTAAAATATACTTTATATAAGGGCACTGAGCTGTGAGAAGCTTAGAGCCCCTGGATTTGCACCATATTCACCTTTATGCACTCAGCATAAATCTCTGTCGAATATGTTGGTGTCATCTAAATATAGGTTAGAAATCTAAAATACTCCCAACCTAGTAATACACTGAATAGTCTATTTCAGTATGTGATAGTCATTCCTGATGCTTCTCTATTGTTAGTATTGTTGGTTGCCATAGACACAAATATATAGTCCTGATCAGAAGAGCTTTACAATATTTTCGCAAAATTCAGAATTTGTTTTGATCGGTGTGTTTTTGCACAAATAGTTTGAGTAGGGTTTCCTCATGAGAAGACATTTTATATGTGGGTCACTATATTTGAACATTGAATTTCCAAGCATGTGGCAGTTCAGCGCCCAAAGTCAGTTTTTGTGCGTGATAATCAGCATGTATTTGGATGGTGATATAGTATGTTTTCTCCTCTTTTACGGTTTGAAAAACTTTGAAAATGGCCAGGTTGCTGGGGTGGAAATAGAAGATTCTACTCCATCCATTAAGGTCATCCAGCGTTTGAGCTAACAATAGCCTCCTCATCAGACAGGTATGATTTGCTCACACAGCTTGTGGAGGAACAGGTGGTGTTAGCCTGTGGGAGTTACGGTGGCATGCAAAAGTTTGGACACCTCTGCTTAAAATTAATGTTACGGTGTACAGTTAAGCAGGTTGAAAATGAAATGATCTCCAAAAGGCATAAAGTTAAAGATGACACATTCCCTTTGTATATTAAGCAAAAATAATTTTTACCTTTTACATTTTCAAAATGCACCCCCTTTGACAAGTATCACAGCTTGTAAACGCTTTTTGTAGCAAACCAAGAGTCTTTCAATTCTTGTTTTGGGGATTTCATCCATTCTTCCTTGCAATAGTCTCCCAGTTCTGTGAGATTCCTGAGATGTTTTGCATGCTCTGCTCTTTTGAGGTCTATCTACAGATTTTCAATGATGTTCAGATCAGGGGACTGTGAGGGCCATGGTAAAACCTTCAGCTTGTGCCTTTTCAGGTAGTCTACAGTGGATTTTGAGGTGTGTTTAGGATCATTATCCATTTGTAGAAGCCATCTTTTTTTTCAATTTTAGCTTTTTTACAGTTAGTGTTATGTTTGCTTCCAGAAATTGCTGCAGTTTCATTGAATCTTTTTTTCTCTCTACCCATGAAATGGTCCCCATGCCATTGTCTGCAACACAACTCCTAAGCATGATTGATTTACCCCATGCTTAATGGTTGGAGAGGTGTTCTTTTCATGAAATTCTGTGCCTTTTTTCTCCAAACATACCTTTGCTCATTGTGGCCAAAGCGTTCTATTTTAACCTGATGGGTCCAAAGGACTTGTTTCCAAAATACATCAGGATTTTCTAGATGTTCATTTGCAAACCTATGACGATAAATTTTGTGGTGAGGACGCAGGAGAGGTTTTTTTCTCATTACATTTGTGCAGATGTCGTCGAACAATAGAACAATGTACCACAACTCCAGGGTCTACTAAATCTTCCTGAAGGTCTTTTGCAGTCAGTCGGAGGTTGCATTTTTAGCAATCCCATGTTTAACAATCCCAATTTGCATCACCTGGACTTTCCTAACAATGACTGTGAACAAGCCTTAACCCTAACAGGCTACTTAAAGGGTTATCCAATACCATAAAAATGTTCCCCATATGCCCGGCCCCTCACAGTGAATATACTTACCTTGCTCCCCGCTCAGTTCCTGGTCCGCACACCACTGCTGCTGCTGCAGCTAATGGCAGGTGGTGACGGGGCCGAGCCTCCCTAGTATCACAGGTGACTCTAGGGAGGCTCGTCCCATCCCCGCCTCCCATTAGCTGCTACCCCACCGCACCGGATGTTTTCATCCGCGCATGGGGAGAAGCAGCAGCGGTGGTGCGGGAACCAGGAGCAACACAGGGAACGGGGACCCGGGTAACTATATTCACTGTGAGGGGCCGGGCATATGGGGGACATTTTTATAGTATTGGATAAACTCTTTAAGGTCTGAAACCTTGGTCAAAGTTATCTGAGCTCTTAAATCTTCTTTAGTTCCTATACTTTTGCAAGGTCCTTTTTTCACTCTAAAATTGTACAAAACCAAAATACACTGATATTGCATAACATTGTGAAAAGTATGTTTTATCTTTAACTTTATACCTTTTGGAGATCATTTAATCTTCAACTTGCTTAACTGTTCACAGTAACAATAATTTTAACCAGGGGTGCAAAAACGTTTGCATGTCACTGTATGAGACTGGGATGAACAAAAATGTATTTCTTTAGCGGTGCTCAACAGGAGGCCATTGACCTTGATAGGTAGAGAAGCTATAATGTGTAGTTAATGGCTAGATGACAACATTCTTTTCTTTGTTAATGTAAATTGCTTTGCCTGTATGAGAATCATGTAAAGTTTATTTTGACCTCTGTGTTGGGCTAAACTTTTTCTTGCCCTAACCCCTTCAAAACCAGGAGATAACCCCGTGAGCTAATTTTCCATAAAATTTTTACAATGTAAGCTTAGTTGATATAAAATGTTAGGCCACGAAACTCTGATCCACTCCTGTAACTACAGCTCCTCCGTCCCAAAAAAGTCATTCTCCTAGTGTCCCTCTCCAATCCGGAGAATGGCTTTTTTTTAGTACAGGAGTGGATGTTAGTGGATTTGTGGGTGCACTTGGAAATCCACCATTCCCACCAAGACTGTTGTGACATATCTATTGGGTTCCCTAAAAGTCTGACTTTTTACAAGCCTTGGGACACTACAAGGGAAAATAGCCAATAGGGAGCCAAAGTTGGCGAAAGTAAGACGGTTCTCTTTGCCTGAGAGATACTTCTTTCCATATTATTTTCCCACGGAGCATTGCAACTAAGTCTCCATATACAGCTGATTTGACAATCCTCCTAAGCAGGGCCGGCGCGTCCTATAAGCGGACTAGGCAGCCGCGTAGAGCGCCCCTTGGGAAGGGGCGCTGCTCGGAGCGCCGGCTCCGCCTCATGCTGCAGCTGCCCGAACGCTCTATATTGAGCCTCAGGTGGCTGCAGCACTGCTCAGGCTGGCACGTCCATGAGGGCGCACCGCCCGGGCGCAGCAAGAGGAGAGAGCTGACAGGAGGGAAGCGCTCAGCGCTCCCTCCTGTCAGTCCCTTATTGTAGCGTGGCCGAGCCCTGTATGGTCTGCAGGTACAGGGAGCATCTGTCTCCTGTACCCGGCCGGATTGACATGAAGTGCGCACACAGTGTGCACTTCCTGTCAGTCCGCTCGGGTACAGGACACAAAAGCTCCTTTACCCGTGAGCCATACAGGGCTCGGCCACGCTACACTAGAGGTAGGGGGAATGGGAAAGAGAATGACATGGGGGAGGGGGTAGAGAATGACATGGGGGGGGTGAAGAATGACAAGAGGGTCAAAGAGAATGACAAGAGGGGGAGAGAATGACATGGGGAGAGAGAGAATGACAAGGGGGGAAAGAGAATGACAAGAGGTGGGAAAGAATGAAAAGAAGGACAAAGAGAATGACAAGGGGGGGGGGTGAAGAATGACAAGAGGGGGGAGAGAATGACAAGCGGGTCAAAGAGAATGACAAGAGGGGGAGAGAATGACAAGGGGGGAAAGAGAATGACAAGGGGGGGGGGAAGAGAATGACATGGGAAGGAACAGAATGACAAGAGGGGGGAGAGAACTGGCGTTAGTTAAAGGGGTTCTGCAGTTTATTTAAACTGATGATCTATCCTCACGCTGTTTACCACAGGCGCAGTGACGTTGCGACTTGTATCACTGGCCTGAGCTTTGTTCACTTGAGTGAAGCTTAGCCCCACCCAGGCCAATGATACTAATCGTGACGTCACTGCGAGAAGGCTGAGGCGCTACTGCCAGCGCCGCTGCCTTCTCAAACAGCTGATTGGTGGGGGTCCCGGGTGTCGGACCCCTGCCGATCAGTTAAAATAAACTGCAGAACCCCTTTAATATGGCAGATCATATGGGTGGAGCATTGGGATGTCACATGGGGGGGGCGCAAACTTTTCTTTTGCCTAGGGCGGCAAAAATCCTTGCACAGGCCCTGCTCCTAAGCTGCATCCAAGGCATCTCACTCAACCAGCCAGAATCCTACTCTGTACTGAAGAGGGGCAAGCACCCCAAAAACAGCTGTCTACAGTTAGTTCATCAATATCAGATCAACAGAGGTCTGACTCCAGCACCTCGAATATCAGATGTTTTCTTCACCGTTTAACTGCTTGTCATCGACATCGCAGTGGCGAGCAGTGTAATTATAGCTCTTCCGTACTATTCGCTTGAATGGCACAGAGTGCAACTACAACTATTCCTTCCCATTCAAAGGAATGGGACTGAGGAGCTGTAATTACACCTGCCCGCTGCTGCAATGTTGATTGCGAGCAGGTAAACAGTGAAGAGAACACTGCCGATCTGATATTGATGATCTATCCTGAGGATAGGTCATCAAAATAGGAAACCGGACAAACCCTTTAAGCTGGGCATACACATTCAGTAGCCGCCAACCGAACGATTGTTCGTCTGACACCTATCTCTCTGACTCCCTCCTAGCTCCCTCATACACATATACGTTCTGCTCGGCTGAATGCGTATGTGTATTCTATGGGGAGAGCAGACAGAGCCATTGCCAGACAGTTCTGGCGATGGCGTATTTTCCAGAGGAAGGATTAAACGAAAATATCATCGGTTGGGGGAGAGTCAGGAGCTCTCCACACACATTAGATTGTTGGCGGAACTCACCACTGGTACACTAATGTGTATGGGGGACTTTTGACTTCTAGGGAGCCAGTTCCAAAAGGTGGTGCTAGAGAAATGGTTCTTTTGCATATGGGTCATTTCAAATAAGTGACGCAGCATTTTGCTCATGGTATCTTTTACAAGTTTGTGCTGCCTTCAGATAAGGGTCCATTCACATGTCCGCATTCAGTGTCCGCACCCGTTATGCAATTATGCGGGACGGGTGCGGACCCATTCATTCTGAATGGGGACGGAATGGATGCGGAGAGCACAATGTGTGCTCTCCGCATTTCCGGAGTGCGCCGCCGAACTTCCGGTCCGCGGCTCTGGAAAAAAATAGAACATGTCCTATTCTTAATAGGCTGCTCTATGGGGGTGGCGGCTGGGTGTGTTGCGGATCCGAAATTTGCGGATTCGCAACACACCACGGACGTGTGAATGGACCCTTCAGCAGCATAAAACTGGTGACAGATTCCAGTTAATTCAGTGAATCAGACAGAACATAAGATAATATTTTGATGAATTTTGCAAAATGTTGATTTGTAGTTATTCTGTCTGTTTCTACCTTTCTGTTTTTGTTGTCTGTAGCTAAATTATATATTGCTCATTGAGGCCTTTTTTTTAACTAAAACATATAAGTCTGAAGTGAAATTAAATTTAGAAAGGAAACTTAAATTGTTTCTCAGAATGATTGGAGGCATTAGTCGAAGCATCTAAAAGCACAGATAATTGAGTTGCATGTTAAGTGTGGAAATGTTTTCTTAACAAGAAACTCAAAGGTTGAATTGAGCAGCACTAATTGCTTGAAAGTGATGGTGGGCAGAAGCTTGTAAAACAGGAGAATACTTAGGATAAAAAATAGCAAAAAATACTGAAAATAACATAAAATTTACAAAAGCCTTCAAACTAAACATACATACATACATACATTTAAAGGGAATACTTTAAATAAAACTGATGTCACAGCTTATCTACTCCCCTGTCCTCTGACAGGTCACGGAGCATGTCTAAAAACTCTTCCATAGAAGTTAGTGAGATCCCCTCCTATTGCACATGTTGGCTGCTGTAAAGCATATCTTTAAATGGTGTTAACAACTCAGGCAAGATGGAAGCCCATATATCCATGTTCAGGAAATAATATAAAAAATATACAATCAGAAAAAAACTGATTAGAAAACAAGGATTTGTGTCACTATCTAGTTTTAACTGGCAGAAAAAAATATATAAGTGAAATACTGTGTGTATATATATATATACACACTCACCTAAAGAATTATTAGGAACACCTGTTCTATTTCTCATGAATCCAATTATCTAGTCAACCAATCACATGGCAGTTGCTTCAATGCATTTATGGGTGTGGTCCTGGTCAAGTTCTCCTGAACTCCAAACTGAATGTCAGAATGGGAAAGAAAGGTGATTTAAGCAATTTTGAGCTTGGCATGGTTGTTGGTGCCAGACTGTTTGGTCTGAGTATTTCACAATCTGCTCAGTTACTGGGATTTTCACACACAACCATTTCTAGGGTTTACAAAGAATGGTGTGAAAAGGGAAAAACATCCAGTATGTGGCAGTCCTGTGGGTGAAAATGCCTTGTTGATGCTAGAGGTCAGAGGAGAATGGGCCGACTGATTCAAGCTGATAGAAGAGCAACGTTGACTGAAATAACCACTCGTTACAACCGAGGTATGCAGCAAAGCATTTGTGAAGCCACAACACACACAACCTTAAGAGGGATGGGCTACAACAGCACTCAGGGCCCACTCATCTTCACTACAAATAGGAAAAAGAGGCTACAATTTGCATGAGCTCACCAAAATTGGACTGTTGAAGACTGAAAAAATGTTGCCTGGTCTGATGAGTCTCGATTTCTGTTGAGACATTCTAATGGTAGAGTCCGAATTTGGCGTAAACAGAATGAGAACATATAACCATCATGCCTTGTTACCACTGTGCAGGATGGTGGTGGTGGTGTAATGGTGTGGGGGATGTTTTCTGGGCACACTTTAGGCCCCTTAGTGCCAATTGGGCATCGTTTAAATGCGACGGGCTACCTGAGCACTGTTTCTGACCATGTCCATCCCTTCATGACCACCATGTACCCATCCTCTGATGGCTACCTCCAGCAGGATAATGCACCATGTCACAAAGCTCGAATCATTTCAACTTGGTTTCTTGAACATGACAATGAGTTCACTGTACTAAAATGGCCCCCACTGTCACCAGATCTCAACTCAATAGAGCATCTTTGGGATGTGGTGGAATGGGAGCTTCGTTCCCTGGATGTGCATCCCTCAAATCTCCATCAACTGCAAGATGCTATCCTATCAATATGGGCCAACATTTCTAAAGAATGCTATCAGCACCTTGTTGAATCAATGCCACATAGAATTAAGGCAGTTCTGAAGGCAAAAGGGGTACAACACCGTATTAGTATGGTGTTCATAATAATTCTTTAGGTGAGTGTATATATATATACACTAAACAAAAATATAAACGCAACATTTTCGGTTTTGCTCCCATTTTGCATAAGCTGAACTCAAATGCCAAATTGCACGCTCCCTCAAACGTTGCGACATCTGTGGCATTGTGCTGTGTGATCAAACTGCACATTTCAGAGTGGCTTTTTATTGTGGGCAGTCTAAGGCACACCTGTGCAATATTCATGCTGTCTAATCAGCACCTTAATATGCCACACCTGTGAGGTGGGATGGATTATCTCAGCAAAGGAGAAGTGCTCACTGACACAGATTTAGACAGATTTGTGAACAATATTTGAGAGTAATGGGTCTTTTGTGTATGTAGAAAATGTTTCAGATCTTTGAGTTCAGCTCATGCAAAATGGGAGCAAAACCAGAAGTGTTGCTTTTATATTTTTGTTCAGTGTTCCACCCCTCTTGAAAACAGTGTTTGATAAATTTTTGGGTGGTTGTTTCCGGGAGGTTTTACCGTGGAGCAAATTATCAAATCTCATCTTCTCATGTTTTAATTTATTAAATAGGGGTTACACTGTAATTGTGATAGATAAAAGGGTTGTTTCTCGAGGACAATCCTTTCTTTGAAGGTAGTTTTCGTTGAGGGATGTTCCATTCGGCCATATATGTAGACCATATGTAGACCATACGTAGACATGTTGATCATTCAAATAAATATGGGCAGCACGGTGGCTCAGTGGATTTCCTCTCACACTCCAAATAGATTTTGATAGGGAACTTAGATTGTAAGCCCCATTGGGGACAGCTTGATGCTAATGTCTGTAAAACGCTGTGTAATATAGAAGCGCTATATAAATGCTTAAAATAAATAAATACATAAATAGCCCATTTTGTATTATGTCAAAGAGCAGGATCTGCCAAAGGGGGGGTTGCTTTTTTTCATAAAGAAATGTTTTTGTTTTTTTTTAACACAAACAGGGTGAGAGGTGTGATGGGCAGGTGACCAGGGATGTATTCATTTATTTCGACAGCCTGTGAGCCGCAGAGAGACTCTGTTTAAAAGTGGGGTTTTGCACTTAGAAAAGCGCGGTGGCTTCATCAGTGATGATTAACAACTGAAAGGCTGAATGTGAGTCACGGATGCCACGATCAGTGTTGAACACGGCATCTGAGGGCTTTATTGTGCCCGCTCCATACAATGGAAACAATTCATGACAGAGTAATTGATGACTAATGGAATTTCTTGTTGAAGTTCGGTGAAGCAGCCGAAGCGAATTTTTTAAAACTTCGCTCATCTCTAATACCCAGCCCTGGAGACTGGTGTTCAGTAGGAGCTACAACTGAATATGAAGGAAAAAATAGAAGAGGTGAGAGGACAGGCAGATTAGGCTCATCACAGATTAAGAGTATGATGCAAACAATGACATACAAGTCTAGTGGTGCTCATTTACAGTACCTTTCTCATGATCTGATGCAAACTGAAAGGGGGGTGAACGTTCATTATTACAACGTTTCGTCCACCATTCACTTTAAATATTGCCTTCAGCACATCTCCTATTTTCACAGGATCATCTGCTGCCAAGAAACAATGACATTGGGTGAGGATGTGATTGGCTGACAAGCAAGCATTGTGCTCTTTGCCGGGTGATTGGCTTTTCACGGCCTAGTTACTAGGATTGAGTATTGACCCATCCTTGGGCCTTAAGATCCTGAGAAAAGGATGGGGGAAAGATTTAAGGGTGGAAACTGCTCCTTCATAGGTTCATAATCCTGTTTATGTAAAAGGAAATGACATGCCATGCAATCTGAGAAAGTTTTAATAAATGATATAAATAATGCTTTCAGATATGTGGCTGTAATATAGAGAGTGAGAACAACATACTGAAAAATCACTACAATACAGGTATCATGAACAAATTAGTACAGACAATTTCTATTATTTGGCATAGGTGTCAGCGTGAATCAGCGTTAGCAATAGAGAAGTAAATGATGAGCACTAACGTCTGATGTGTTTTCACATTAACGAGCGTGACATTGTAGTGAGATGACTAGGACCCTTTCTATTGGTTACTGGTATCTAATCCCATCAACACCTAATTTTATCGAAGTAAATTTGTCTAATTGGTTTGTCACCTACCCTCTGAATTCACTATAATATATATACACTTAGAAGAAAAATTTCACAACGCAATTAATGTTTTTCTTTGCTTGCTTCAAGCCCCATAATCCAGAGATTTGACAGACACATTTACTGTTATTTTCCTTCACCATTGGTAACAGAAATATCAACTAGCTGATAATGAAGTCAAACATCGTGTGATGCCGGAGGACCAGGTCACATGGTAAAGTGTAGCACTGCGCTCCTCAAGGGCATCAGGCACATCAGACAGTGTGTACAAGATTGTCACTTCCATACACAGTATTCTCACACATGACATCTGCAATAATGTGAGGCTGCTTGAAATGGCTACCAAATGTTTCCCTTAAATAAGTCGATCGGCAACTTAAACCTCAAGCATTTAGTAATGAAGCATATACACTTCTGCAATATATATTGATGACCACAAGAATACATATTTCTTCCAGATGGAAATCCCGCTCCCTATTTATCTCAGTAGTTATCCAGAGGATCATTAGACTCCTACTTTATGAGAAACTCTTAATGACTCTACAGAACAGTTATCTAAGTTATGGAACCTGTGGACAAACTGTGCTGATTCCCCTAATCTGACATACTTTATGTCTCTATGAGCTTGAAGATGACAACTGAAGATTTGGTTTCCTTTCCTTTTCCTGCTCTTTTCCCACTCTTTTGTCCTTTTGGCTGGGGAGTCATGGAGGCTGTATTCTCATGCATGCTTTGTAATCTTGCAATTTCATCAATAAATTCTTTTGAAACATAACGTCAATCGGCAGATCACTGTTATTGAGTGGAGCTAATCCACAGCTTTTCAGTGCAGGATCCACTGCAATAATGATCCTTGTGGATTTTAAAAACTTAAGCGCATTTAATTCCACACTGTGGTGATATAGATATCATGATTTTTAGCAGAGTAGTAGAAATTAGGGATGAGCGAACTTGTGTTTCAAGTTCGGCGTATAAGGTTCTGATTATCTAAGAATTCCATTATGGATTCCTCTACCACGGTCCATAAGTTATGGTTGGTGGTAACGGAATCCATAATGGAATTCTTAGATAACCCAAACCCGAACCTTGTAGGCCGAACTTGAAACTCAATTTGACATTCTTGTGGCTGATCATAAAATCGTCAATGTCTTATTCCCAAAACTAGAACACAAGATCTGTCTAAAAGAAACCAGGGAAGCAGAACAACTTCACACAGACAGTACATTACCCATCATAAACCCTATCCTGGCATTATTATTATTATTTATTATTAGAGCGCCATTCATTCCATAGCGCTGTACATATGATAAGCAGTGCACATACATAATACAGGCAATTGCATTAAGCATGAATGAGACAAGTTACAGACTGGTACAGAAGGATAGAGGGCCCTGCCCATGAGGGCTTACAATCTACATGGTATGAGGGAAGGAGACAGTAGGCGAGGGTGAAGCATTAGAGATTAGAGGCCCCCTAGACTGGGTGGAGCTGTTAAAAAGGTCAGGTAGAGGGTAAAGTGACCAGCAGATGAATATACAGATACATACAGATTAATATTTATCAAAGAAATACTCATACAAATGAATATTCATCAAAGAAATACTGGACCTAAGCCATAACTTGGCAGTGTGTTGCTCATGATTGGAATTAGGCTATCTACCGGCATCACCAGTGTTAACCTCACCGCAATCTGGGCTGTGTGAGATGTAGTAATTAAGGAACTCATCAAGTACTGCAACTAACCCCTCCATTTCTGATATGCCTGTATGTGGAACATTATGACGGGTTGAATGAAGGTGGTATGAAGTCACTATGATGCCACAGGAAAATACATCTTAGTGGATAGATTCTGAGCCAAGAACGTGGGTAAAGCTTCACTACTGCGCTAAAACTCCCTCAAACACTGCCCCACGACATATTTCGCCAGCATCTCTGGCATCTACAGGGGATCGGGCTGTGACTCACTGCCCGATCCCCTGAAGACGCCAGAGATGCTGGTGAAACATGTAGCGCAGTAGTGACGTTTCTATCAGGACAAGCACCAAATAGAAAGCATTAGGTGGTAGGCAGGGACAGTGTTCCATGAGAAGAGTGTGGTGCTGGTGCGCAGCTACCATCCTCTCACCACTGATATAATAGCACTGTGCCACTAACGGTTCTGTCAATTTACTCCAATAATCAAAGAAGTGACACAACTGATATTTTTAATATACTGTAGTTTATTCAATGGTCAGATAGGGATTACAACAATTGAAAAAAGTTAAAAGTTAAGTTTTACAAGTATCATCTAAAGCAATAAGTAAAAACAAGACAAATAGTAGTCTATATGACTAGTTGTAAATACTTACCTTAAAGTGCCTTAAAGGGCTTCTGTCACCCCCCAAAAATCATTTTTGGCCTCATTAAAATCCTTATTGTGCGATTATTCAATATATAGTGCTCTTACCTTTTTCTGTGGCTTAGTTTCTCTAAAAATAGCACTTTTATAATATGTTAATTACTTCGCTACCAGCAAGTAGGGCGGTTACTTGCTGGTAGCCGCCGCATCCTCTTTTAAAAAAAAACACCCCTCCTCTGGTTGATTGACAGGGCCAGCGAGCGCTCTCCTTCTCCGGCTGGCCCTGTCTGCATTTCAAATCCCGCGCCTGCGCCTTATGTGTCTTCATTCGGCGCAGGCACTCTGAGAGGACGCTCGCTTCATCAGAACTTCCACAGTGCGCCTGCGCCGATGACATCACCTCTGCACCCGGATGAGAAGACGTCGTCGGCGCAGGCGCACTGTGGAAGTTCTGATGAAGCGAGTGTCCTTCTCTCAGTGGTGGAGGGGGCGTTTTTTTAAAAAGAGGATGCAACGGCTACCAGCAAGTAACCGCCCTACTTGCTGGTAGCGAAGTAATTAACATATTATAAAAGTGCGATTTTTAAAGAAACTAAGCCACAGAAAAAGGTAAGAGCACTATATATTGAATAATCGCACAATAACGATTTTAATAAGGCCAAAAATGAAAAATGACTTTTGGGGGGTGACAGAAATCCTTTAACATATGCCTGGGTCTATGTCATGTAGTACAAGGTACATAAGGAGGAGTCACTTGACAGTCACACTTCTAAGAAGTCAATCCATCTGGCTTCTTGTGTTCTGCATGGACGTAAGGGCATTCAGTTTGAAGGACCACTGTAAATTATTTTGTAAAGAAATAATGTGCAAGAAACTCATATAGAACAAAACACAAACTCAACTCACAAACAGTAAATTTACTTCAGAATAACCGAGTGATATTATCGACTTAATCGGCATGACTTTGAGTGTAATCTTATTCAAAGCAGGAGTTTTCGATTTTTTTGTTTTTGTGCTTCTCAATTTTAAACTGAGGCGGGCATGCTATGTTTTTAAAAATGTATGGTTTTAAGCTGTATTGTGTGAACTAATTTTTTATAAAATCACTAATGTCGCATTTGACTGCTGTGACCTCAGTAACAAAGTCGCATAAGAAATTAAAAGTCCACAAATCTGTCATTGTAAGGTGGAAGCACAGTTGGTATATTTATAGAGAGTAAGTTTTCCATAGTAATACACTTAGAAGTACTTGCCTCAAGATTTCCACATCGATACATTACTTTTAAGTACTTATCTCAATTAGCCAAGGCTACCGCCTACACAGACGTTATATGAATCAGTATTATGCATGTGTTATATAAAGTGGATAAAACATATTTCAGTGTTTTCTATTTTTACACGCAGTGAAGGAGTAATTTTTACTTTTGAGCATTGAGTGAGGAAAAACATGCCTGCTGCCAAGAAATTAATTTGTTGCTTGCAAAACTCATTCTTGGGTAAAGCTCAGGTATCCTAAAAAATTCATAGATTTTAAGGCCATGGACACCAGAAATTGGCAATAATGGATAATCTTTTCTTGGAACACTGCCATGTGCTGTTCCTCTGTTATTCTTCCTAGAAATGTATACACAATGTTATCAAACTCAGATGTAGCAGAGCTAGGTGACCTTTATAGCAGAACTGGATGCCTATTGTAGCAGAGCTGAAGGTCCAATGTAGCAGAGCTGAAGGCCGGATGTGCAGGGACACAGGATACAACCTACATAATCAGGTAGTATTGAACAACCTGGCTGGATAATGTCATCATTTCTGCGGCAACCAGACACGCAGGAAGAGAGAATGTTGGAGGAGGAGGAGGGGAGCAAGGCAGCACACAATGCTGGATCCTTCACAACTGAGAAATAGTATCCCCTGTAGAGCCTCTCCCAGAAGATTATGACAAAGAAAAGCGAGGATATTTTGCATAATATATCTCTCTTTTGGGCCATATTTCTTCCAGACAATCAAGTAGAACAGTTTCTCATGAATCTTCTTGCAATCCATAATTTGGTTGATTTAAAGGGGTTGTCTCACTTCAGCAAGTGGCATTTATTATATTGGAGAAAGTTAATACAAGGCACTTACTAATGTATTGTGATTGTCCATATTGTTTATTTTGCTGGCTGGAGTCATTTTTCCATTACATTATACACTGGTCATTTCCATGGTTACAACCACCCAGCAATCCATCAGTGGTGGTCATGCTTGTACACTATAAAAAAGTGATTTAGTGTGCAAGCACACCCACCGCTGCTGGAATGCAGGATGGTCGTAACTATGGATACGAGCAGTGTATAATGCAATTTAAAAATGCATCAATCCAGCAAAGGAAGGAATATGGATAATAACAATACATAAGTAAGTGCCTTGTATTAACTTTCTCTACATAGTAAATGCTATTTGCTTAAGAGAGACAACTCCTTTAATAATCATATCTGTAGTCCTGGATGGAGACAAGAGACCTCTCAACTAGAGTTGAGCGAACCCGAACTGTATAGTTCGGGCTTATACCGAATTTTGGGGTGTTCGGGACCCGGACCTGGACCCGAACATTTTCAAAAAAGTTCGGGTTCAGGTTCGTTGTTCGGCGATTTCTTCCCACTTTCTGAAGGGCTGCACAGCAGCCAATCAGCTAGCGTTTTACTTCTTGCCCTAAGAAGCCATCACAGCCTCGCCTACTAATGGCATGGCTGTGATTGGCCAAGTGCAGCATGTGACCCAGCCTCTATTTAAGCTGAAGTCACGTAGCGCCGCACGTCACTCTGCTCTGATTAGTGTAGGGATAGGACGCAGCTGCTGTGAGGGCGAGATTAGGCAGGGAAAAGTCAGCAACAGCACCTAATGAACTGATCGACCTACAGCTGTGAATCATTCAACTTCTGCTAGTTAATTGCTCACTGGTTTTTAGGCTGCACAGAGCGTTTTTCTGTTACTTTTTTCTGAGGTGATCGGCGGCCATTTTGTGTCTTGTGGTGCACAAGCTGCCACCAAGTCCATCAATCCTTTAATACTAGTTTTTTTTTTTTTGCTATATCCTACATCAGGGGCTTGGCTGTGCTTATTGTCACCCCTAGAAACTCAGGATAGAAATTTCTATATTTTATTGAGGGGTGAAATTCAATTGCCAAAATAGCAATCCCCTAAATCTGGTGTTCCAGCTGTGGCTAGCCAAGTGTAATACTGTCTGATGTCTGGCAAAGGATAGATTTTTTTCTGTGGTGAAATTCAATTGCCAAAATAGCAATCCCCTAAATCTGGTGTTCAAGCTGTGGCTGGCTAAGTTTAATACTGTTCGGCAAAGGATAGATATTTTTCTGGGGTGAAATTCAATTGCCAAAATAGCAATACTGTAAATCAGTGGTTTCAGCTGTGGCTGGCCAAGTTGAATAGTGTCCGGCAAAGGACAGATTTTGTTCTGGGGTAAAATTTAATTGCCAAAATAGCAATACCGTAAATCAGTGGTTTCAGCTGTGGCTGGCCAAGTTTAATAGTGTCCGGCAAAGGATAGATTTTGTTCTGGGGTGAAATTCAATTGCCAAAATAGAAATTCCCTAAATCTGGTGTCCCAGCAGTGGCTAGCCAAGTTAAATAGTGTCCGGCAAAGGATATATTTTTTTCTGGGGTGAAATTCAATTGCCAAAATAGCAATACCGTAAATCAGTGGTTTCAGCTGTGGCTTGCCAAGTTTAATAGTGTCCGACAAAGGATAGATTTTGTTCTGGGGTGAAATTCAATTGCCAAAATAGAAATCCCCTAAATCTGGTGTCCCAGCAGTGGCTTGCCAAGTTTAATAGTGTCCGGCAAAGGATAGATTTTGTTCTGGGGTGAAATTCAATTGCCAAAATAGCAATCCCCTAAATCTGGTGTCCCAGCAGTTGCTGGCCAAGTTTAATAGTGTCCGGCAAAGGATAGATTTTGTTCTGGCGTGAAATTCAATTGCCAAAATAGCAATACCGTAAATCAGTGGTTTCAGCTGTGGCTGGCCAAGTTTAATAGTGTCCGGCGAAGGATAGATATTTTTCTGGGGTGAAATTCAATTGCCAAAATAGCAATACCGTAAATCAGTGGTTTCAGCTGTGGCTGGCCAAGTTTAATAGTGTCCGGCAAAGGATAGATTTTGTTCTGGGGTAAAATTCTAATTGCCCAAATAGCAATCCCCTAAATCTGGTGTCCCAGCAGTGGCTGGCCAAGTTTAATAGTGTCCGGCAAAGGATAGATTTTGTTCTGGGGTGAAATTCAATTGCCAAAATAGCAATACCGTAAATCAGTGGTTTCAGCTGTGGCTAGCCAAGTTTAATAGTGTCCGGCAAAGGATATATTTTTTCTGGGGTGAAATTCAATTGCCAAAATAGCAATACCATAAATCTGGTGTCTCAGCAGTGGCTTGCCAAGTTTAATAGTGTCCGACAAAGGATAGATTTTGTTCTGGGGTGAAATTCAGTTGCCAAAATAGCAATCCCATAAATCTAGTGGTCCCAGCTGTGACTGGCCAAGTTTAATAGTGTCCGGCAAAGGATAGATTTTGTTCTGGGGTGAAATTCAATTGCCAAAATAGCAATCCCCTAAATCTGGTGTCCCAGCAGTTGCTGGCCAAGTTTAATAGTGTCCGGCAAAGGATAGATTTTGTTCTGGCGTGAAATTCAATTGCCAAAATAGCAATACCGTAAATCAGTGGTTTCAGCTGTGGCTGGCCAAGTTTAATAGTGTCCGGCGAAGGATATATTTTTTTCTGGGGTGAAATTCTATTGCCAAAATAGTAATCCCCTAAATCAGTGGTTTCAGCTGTGGCTGGCCAAGTTTATTAGTGTCCAGCAAAGGATAGCTTTTGTTTTGGGGTAAAATTCTATTGCCCAAATAGCAATCCCCTAAATCTGGTGTCCCAGCAGTGGCTGGCCAAGTTTAATAGTGTCCGGCAAAGGATAGATAATTTCCTGGGGTGAAATTCAATTGCCAAAATAGCAATACCGTAAATCAGTGGTTTCAGCTGTGGCTGGCCAAGTTTAATAGTGTCCGGCAAAGGATATATTTTTTTCTGGGGTAAAATTCAATTGCCAAAATAGCAATACCATAAATCTGGTGTCCCAGCAGCGGCTGGCCAAGTTTAATAGTGTCTGGCAAAGGATAGATTTTGTTCTGGGGTGAAATTCAGTTGCCAAAATAGCAATACCATAAATCAGTGGTTTCAGCTGTGACTGGCCAAGTTTAATACTGTCCGGCAAAGGATAGATAATTTTCTGGGCTGAAATTCAATTGCCAAAATAGCATACCCTAAATCTGGTGTTCCAGCAGTGGCTGGCCAAGTTTAATAGTGTCCGGCAAAGGATAGATCTTGTTCTGGCGATGAAATTCAATTGCCAAAATAGCAATACCGTTAATCAGTGGTTTCAGCTGTGGCTGGCCAAGTTTAATACTGTCCGGCAAAGGATAGATTTTAAATTGTTGGGTGAAATATTACCATTTTTGCCAGGTACAAACCCCTGCACTGCATAACTGACAGGGCACTTAAAATTGGCGGTTACATTCTTGCATAAAATAAAGCCTTTTTGGGCTGTGAAGCCAAAGGTAGTCGCCAATAACAGTTTTTTTATTTTTTATTTTTTTAAATAAATTAGTGCAGACCCCAAAACATTGTAAAAATATAAAAAATAAAACAAAGTGTAAGTGCACGGTAGTATAACAGTGGTTGGGTGAGGCCGGTATACATATCTATTCTGCATAAGGTATAAACAAGTCCTGTGGGATGCATGCCTGGTTCTTTTTAATAAACGAAAGCTTACCCACATTGTCTGCGGACAGGCGGCTGCGCTTGTCTGTGATAATGCCACCAGCCATGCTAAACACATGTTCAGACAATACAGTTGCTGTAGTGTAGGCCAGCACCTCTGAGGCGTAAAGGGCAACCTCAGGACATGTGCCCAATTTAATGACCCAGAAGTTGAATGGGGCAGACCCAGTGGCATAGCTAGAAATGATTGGGCACCACAGCAAATTTTTGAATGGGGCCCCCCTCCCCCAGTAATTTTTGCGCAAACCCCTTCCTTTCATGCCGCCATGCCTGTGGCTACTAAAGATCGTTCTCTCAGACCAGGCCCAGCAGCTGTTTCATTCGCTTTCTACACTGTCTATACTGCCACTGTATATAATTTCATTGTATAATACTGTTAGTCCTGCTCCTCCTCCTGGATGGGCCCTTTCTAGGTCACGGCCCCAAAGCAGTTGCTTCCCCTGCCTCCCCTGTTGCTTTTCTCCTAGGCAGACCCATCAGTCAGTACGTTTACTGTTCCACCATGTTGCTGAAATGCTGCCTCCTGCTAAGATGTTCCAGATCTGCTGGGGGTGCAGGTTGTTGTGGCGTGATGACAAAGCTTTTCCACATTTTGCCCATGCTAACCCAGCCTTCTGAGGTGTTGCTGGTGACCCAGCTGCATTGGCAAATTCTTCCTCCTCCTCCTCTGCCTTCACCTTGTGCTTCCACTGAATCCCCGGTGTCAGGTGTGAATGCCATCAGCAGCGTGTCTACTAGCGGGCTCATCTTCCTATTACACTCCAGTGAGGGAATTAAGGACGACACGTTGTCCTTGTAACGAGGATGCAGCAGGGTGGCCACCCATTAATCAGCACAAGTTAGAATGTGGCAGTAACTGGGCGGTCGTTGCGCAGGCACTGCAGCATGTAGTCGCTCATGTCTGCCAGGCTGCCCAGAGACAAGACAAGCCATCCTCTTTGAGGGAGGTATATCGTCTGTGTGCTCTGTATCCCCCAGCATTCCTCCTACTCCTCTTCCTCATCCTCCAGAACTGTGCCCTGGCTGGACAATTGTGTTCCAGGCCAGGGCCTATGTTGGTGCAGATACCCACCCTCCGAGCCACTTGTATTTGGTTGGCCTTAAGTTAAGGATAAGGCGTGTATACAGTTTTGTTTCTTTATATGGTTTGTTTAGCTGCCTTATAGTTATTTTAATATGTTTTTAAGTAAATTTGTAAATAGTTTGTTAATAGTTTGAGTGAAAGGGGGGGGGGGGGTTGAGTGTGTAGGTTGTGAGGCTGTTTGGGTTTATTTTCCATCCGCTTTCTACACTGTCTATACTGCCACTGTATCTAATTTCATTGTATAATACTGTTGAGGGGGCCCTGACAAAGTCTTTTAGTCCTCCTCCTCCTCCTGGATGGGCCCCTTCTAGGTCAGGGACCTAAAACAGTGTGCTTCCCACGCTTCCCTGTAGCTATGCCTCTGGGCAAACCCATCAGTCAGTACGTGTACTCTTCCACCATGTTGCTGAAATGCTGCCTTCTGCTAAGACGTTCCAGATCTGCTGGTGGTGCAGGTTCTTGTGGCGTGATGACAAAGCTTTCCCACATTTCGCCAATGCTAACCCAGCCTTCTGAGGTGCTGATGGTGACCCAGCTGCCCGTGAGCTGGCTTGGGTGCCACCCTGTTGAGAAAACGGTTCCTCCTACTCCTCCTCATCCTACTTATCCTCCTCATCCTCCAGAACTGTGTCCTGGCTGGACAATTGTGTTCCAGGCCAAGGACTATGTTGGTGCAGGAACCCACCCTTCGAGCCACTTGGATGTCACTGGCCTTAAGTTAAGGATAAGGCATATATATAGTTTTTTTGTTTATATAGTAAGTTTAGCTGCATTATAGTTATTTTAATATGTTTTTAAGAAAATTTGTAAATAGTTTGTTAATGGTTTTAGTGAAAGGGGGGGTGAGGGTGTTGTGTGTGTTCGATTAACTGAATTGATTTTCACTGTCTGGTGTTTCAGCACATGTGGCAAGCAGGGGATGTGTGTCAAACTGGCTAGGCCCAGACCTGCTAGTATATTTTGCCCATTAGCGCACAACACCAGGCCGGGCTGGAGGCTCAGTGGCACCAACCAATGGTCGGTCTGTTGTTCCATACCTGTCCACAGCTCCTGCACGGTGCGGGGTTTGTCCCACAAACACACAAGTTTTAAAACAACCTGCTGTCGTTTCCCCCTGTCTGTGCTGCTGTGGGTGGTGAAGGTGTTACGCTGAGTGGATGAGGAGGAGGTAGAGGAGGAGGAAGCCGAGTAGGAGGAGGAGGTGGAGGTAACAGGATACAAAGAGAAATGCCCAGCAATCCTCGCGGGCGGAGGGACATTCGCAAAAATGCTATCCGCCTTTGGGCCAGCCGCTACATTTACCCACTGTGTTGTTGGTTATGTGGACGTTGCCACAGATAGCGTTGTGCAGTGCACACTTGATTTTGTCCGCCACTTGGTTGTGCAGGGAAGGGATGGCTCGCCTGCAAAAGTAGCGGCGGCTGGGATACACGTACTGTGGGATAGCCACCGCCATAAGGTTTTTAAAACTGTCCACCAGACAGAATGACAGCATTTCAAAGGACCAGGAAGTTTGAAATAAGGCATTCAGAGCCATGGGTAGGGGGTACTTCCTCTTTCTATTTCTTTTTCTCTCCAGTGTTTGGGAGATGGACAGCTGATAGCTGAACACTTCCATGGGATTTGGTGGAGATGCTTGGTGACAATGACAGATGTGGTGGCGTTGCTGACACATCCTCTGTTTGCTGGGTGACAGGTGCCACTGTCACTCTCTTGGGCTCAAGTTTAGAATGTTTATTTATTTTATAATTTTTCTGTATTTTTTTTTTAAGTAATTTCCCTATTCACATTTGTTTGCAGGGCATTTACCTACATTTTGCTGCCTTTTGCAGCTCTCTAGCCCTTTCCTGGACTATTTTACAGCCATTTAAGTGCCCAAAAGTTTGGGTCCCCATTGACTTCAATGGGGTTCGGGTTCGGGTCGAGTTCGGATCCCGAACCCAAACATTTTCGTGAAGTTCGGCCGAACTTCTCGACCCCAAACATCCAGGTGTTCGCTCAACTCTACTCTCAACCTATGTGGAGAATTTGTTGAGGACCAGGGGGCAGAGGACAGAGACATGGAAACTGTTAGGAATCTTGAAAGTAGAAGATAACTTAAAATGGAAGGTGGCTGAATTTATTTGACAAGCTCTTTGAAGAGACCAGTGAATCATAGAAAAAGTTTCTTTCAGGCAGCTTTGAGGCGATTGTATCTTCAAGATATGTGGAATAGGATGCATATGTTTATTAGCACTCTTCTCAGCCTTGGCTGCTGTTATGGACAGCTTTGCTTAAACTTCAGTTGAGATGTCTCAGATAAGACCTTCTGCACAAGCTAAGAGCTGGCACTGGGTAGATGCAGACATGGATCTTTTCCGAAGATTGGATAAAATTTTCCAGTGGTGGGCACTAGAAAAAAAAAAATATTGTATTGTTCCAAAGATTGATTGATTCTCTCAGTCTGATCCTTCTGATAAGCAAAAGAGTCCAGGGAAATCTTCAGCACTTTGCACAAAGCCCACTAGAATTTAGAGACAAATCAGAAACAATGTGGGAAGGTAGGTCATGAAAATGAAAAAGAGTGAATTGTGGTGCAGTTGGCAGACCAGATAAAGGAATAAAGCACACCATCTTTGAGAAACAATGCACCACAACCTTGAAGTGAATGAGGCTGAGGACTATACCAAGAACAGCCACTATACAATGTATGGCGCTGTACTAGGTAAGCTACGAGAATGCCACGGCACCCCCACCATTCAGATATTGATGACCTATCCTGAGGATAGGTCATCAATATCAAAATCCTCGAAAACCCCTTTAACTAACCCTTCTGGATGAGGTCATCAGTGTTCGAAGTTGCTGCAACAACCTAGGAGAAAAGACAGAGCAGGCCAAGGATGGGCACGAGGTAGCGCACCATGCTGGATTTGGGACTGGCTTTTAACAAATAAATAAACAACAATTTCATTACCCTTGGCAATAGGGTGTGCCCTCAACATCTGTGTCAGAACACATCTCATAGACAAGGGGAACGATAATTCCCAGTACAAAGCAGAGTTCTTACAAACAATTCTCCAGAATTATTATTTTATAATAGGTCATTTTTAAGCACCCCTTAATATTTCCAGTATACTGTCTGTAACCATGGCAATACCTGAAAAAGGGAATACTAAAACCTTGAAATTCTGTGCACTAGTCATGTAAAACCATTTACTATTATTCATTTTACAATCCTATTGTTTTCAATTGGAACCCTGTGAACAGAACTGGGAAGATACCCTGCTATAGCATAGGAGAATGAAGCTCAGTAAAGCACTGAAGCTCCTGCTTATATTCTTTGGGGGTGCCATTTTAGAGACTGCCATAGGCATCTGTGTCATGTAAATATGCCATTTTGCTGCTCGCATAGCATTGTATGATGGGGGTGGAATGGTGTCTTCAGTTGAATAGGTTTTTTCCATTGTGTATCACTCAGCTGTGGACGGACACATGAAGGTTATTTTCCTTGCCTCTGCAGGATCTGCTATCAGCTACACCAGTCTTTTTCAGTATATATTCTGTGTTTTTTGTTCTTTCCTTTGTATGAGAGAAGCTTGTTCCTGCCATGGTTAGAAAGATGAATGGCAGGACATCAGTTCTGTGACAGGTCAACAAAGCGATACCTTACTCTGAAAATGTATGTAATATAGGCAGTCTGGACTGAAATGTCACTGCCAGTTTCTCACTCTCATTTGCATTAAAGGGGTTGTCTGAGATAATTAAAAATCTTGGACAAGTCTTACAGGTGCTTAAAATAAAAATCATGTTATATTCACCCCTTTTTTCAGCACGGTTCTCTGCAGCTTCGGTCCAGTCCTCCTGCTGCTGTTTATTTACAAACTGCATTGGGGATCTACCAGTATATGGCACATGACAGCTGCCACCAATCACTGTCTACAGTGGTCTACTGCTGAGGACAGTGATTTGCTGCAACGGTCACATGATGTACATCTGTGTATTACTGTGCATCTCACTGATACTGCGACATGTACAGTGATGCATAGGTATGCAGCATTTGACCACTGCAGCCAATCACTGTCCTCAGCATTAAACCATTGAGGACGTGATTGGCTGCAGAGGTCATGTGCGATAAACCGGTTGTAACATAATGTGAGTTCAAAAGATTTCAGAATTAATAAAATTACACAGGCTAAGTGAATAAATATATTTACTAAGTGTGATTAAATATGCAATAACACAAACAAATCAGATGCTGATTAATAAAAAGTAAATAAACATCACTAGCCTAAATATACAACATGCAATATGGGGTGAGACTCCATCTGTCATGCTATAACACATGGCTATCTACCATGTTATTACATTAGATCGTCGTGAGACAGGTTAGTACTTTTTGGGTTTTAAGCAGGAGGTGTCAGAAAAGTTACCACAGGGATCACATGTTATAACACATGACTGATAGGGCAATGTGGTATTATCAGCACAATGGGG
Organism: Bufotes viridis; assembly: GCA_033119425.1. NCBI lineage: Eukaryota > Metazoa > Chordata > Amphibia > Anura > Bufonidae > Bufotes > Bufotes viridis. The sequence goes on along the minus strand of CM065590.1, from coordinate 496,738,339 downwards.
GGATGGATACTAGATTACAAAGCACATCTTCAAGCAGAATGGTAATAATAAAGGGACAGAATTAAAGGGACAGAACCAACCAGTACTTAAAAAGTACCTTTGCCATACACCAGTACAGCCCCGCTGGCACTGATTATAAATTAACTAATAAAAAAAAAAAAAAAATCTTCCTTAGGCCTCTTGCACACGAAAGTGTGAACCCCGTGCCCGTGCTGCACATGCTCGGGCACCGGCCGTGGGGCAGCCGCAGCAGATCGCGGACCCATTCACTTGAATGGGTCTGCGATCTACCCGTTCCGCAAAAAGATAGGACATGTTCTATCTTTTTGCGGGACGGAAGTACGGAACGGAACCCCGCGGAAGCACTCCAGAGTGCTTCCGTAGTGTTCCGTTCCGTCATTCCATTCCGCACCATTCCGCATCTCCGGATTTGCGGACCCATTGAAATGAATGGGTCCGCATCCGTGATGCAGAATGGCCACGGAATGGTGCCCGTGTATTGCGGATCCGCAAATGCGGTCCGCAATACGGGCATGGGGTGCACACGTTCGTGTGCAAGAGGCCTTAAGTAGAAGCCGGCATACGTTTAGCCATTTCTTAACCCTTACTATGCTCTGTAGACAGTTTCTCAAATCCAGTGCTCCCTGATGTATGCTTGCTGTGTAGAATGCTTCAAAAGGCAGATTTTAGTGCATTCCCTAGAAATTTCTCATCCCTTCTGAAAAGTACATCATCATGACATATAACTGCGACACATAACTTCCGAAATCCAACTGACACTGAATAATAAAGTAGAAACCACTCCAAAAAATACCAGGAAATGTAAATTGTGAGGAAAGGTATAAATCCCCCCCTGGTATAAAAGTCTTTGCATGTGATGATCATTTTATGTCCCTGACGTCACCTCCATGTGAGCACTGCGACACCATAAAACCATAGCTTTTACATTGAGCAGCATTTATTACAGAATATTTCCTTTTTGCAATTTCTAATATAATTAGTAAATCTCACAGGAATTATGGATTGGTTCAGGCTAATTGAAGTTATTTTCATAGTCTCCCCTTAATGAATTTGATTATTCCGCTTAGTTCCATGTCAGTTAAGGGCTGTTTCTGTATTGAGTGACATATTCGCATTTACAGTTCTATTTTAATAGGGGAAGTGATTATATGAAATTATTTATATATACTTTGGTTTAAACTTGCCAGTGTTCATCCTGAGCCTTTTGGTTCATAAACAGAATGACAAAGATTCTGTGAAGACTAGCACAGGAACAGAAAAAGAACGTAACTGACTAACTATGCGGATTAAGATAACTTTTTTGGCAAGACTTCTTAGTTTTAGAAAGTGAACATCTTCTCCACCCATAACTTGGGTAATCTAGAAAATATACAGGGCAATTGGACAATGTTAAAGAAACAAAAAAAAAGCTTTTCAAAATGTTCGAGTTTCAGTGCTGCAACCTTGTCCCCACCATTTCTGGTCCCCACCGAAACCGGAAGTGATGATGTGGCACATGAATGCTACTAGCCAATCAGTGGCCTCAGTGGTGACGTGTGCATAGATGTCAGGTGACAACCATCTGGGGCATGAGAGCTGGTCTTAAGTTCAGTGGTGCCCTGTGCATCACACTCTGTTGGTTTACAGTCATACAGTGTACAAATAACCATAACTCACAGTGCCAAGTTCTACAGTATTGTGGTCACATTAGAGTGCCATATATTGGCCAAATAACACTTCATAGAGTTGGCTAGAAAACAGTCCTATACAGTGCTACAACCATCATACACTGCACAAATATTAGAAGTAGCAGTGCCACGCAGTGTAAATATCTCAATTTTTTTAATGTATTGTATACACTTATATATACTCCATACAGTGCACAAATATTACTACGTGTGCCACTGTCGAGATCACACTCCCTGACAGGCTGGCCCCGACAGACATTTTAATGGCTGTCATTACTGGTTTTCTTATGGCCGCCTGCTAATATCCAGAGTCACTGCTGTGTTCAGCATGGACAGCAGCTAGAAAGGCTGGGAGTGACTTAATAAGGTCCTGGTAGGTTGTCACGGGTATCTGGAGTAATGCTGACTGTGGTGCATCCCACACCTGCTGGAGGGTGTGTAGAGGGACCATTAGGCGAACAAGACGATCGCAGTGGTCGCACAGATGCTCAATTGGGTCTGGGGAATTAGGGGGCCAAGGACTTTGGGTATGCTCTTTTAACCAATGTTGGAGATTTCTAGCTGTGTGACATGTTGCATTGTCTTGCTGGAGGATCACATCCGCCCCAGGGAAGACGATCAGCATGTATTGGTGTATATGATCTGCAATGATGAAATCATAGCCAAATCGGTTGAGAGTGCCTTCTACATGGATGAGTGAGTCCCTAGAATGCCATGAAAAGATTCCCCAGACCATAACACTGCCGCCACCAGCTTGTGTCCTTCCAGCAATGGTTGCAGGGTGTTTTTTCTCTGATGTTTTTCACCTGACACATCAACGTCTATCCATTTGATGAAGCAGAAAACGTGACTCATCTGAGAAGGTAATCCTTTGCCAATCAGCGAAGGTCTAAATCCGATACTACGGCTGAAATTGAACTTTTTGCTGCCGATGCAACATTAACAGAGGTACAGTGACCATCCGTCTACTTTGGAGCCCCATACTGTTGTTTTAGACTCCTCAATGATAAGCTGGACTGGGCAGATAACGTGAATGCACTATACAGGAAGGGCCACCGCAGGCTTTACCTGCTCAGGAGGCTGAGAGCTTTTCGAGTGCAGAGGACAGTTCTTGGGGCCTTTTTCAACTCTGTGGTTGCATCAGCCATCTTCCTTAGAGTGGCCTGCTGGGGTAGCAGCATCTCAACCAGGAAGAGGAAGAGACTTGACAAACTGATTAGAAGGCCCAGCTCCATCCGGGGGAGCCCCCTAGAACCAGTGCAGGTAGTAGGTGAGAAGGATACTATCCATGTTGACCTCCATGCTGGAGAATAACTCTCATCCCATGCCTGAGACTTGATTGAGCAGTACTGTCAGTGACCGACAACTTCACCCCAAGTGTAAGAAGGAGCGCTATAGGAAGGCTGTATAACCAACACCAACCCAAGCGGAGATAGACTGCACTCATCACCTATGGGTTCCTGTGGATATAATTCCATCCAGAGACTGAATTCTATGAGCTATGATATCTATATCCCTTATTTTTTTTACATTTTTTTTTATCTGCACCCTGTACTGTAAAGCCTTTATTTTGGAGTTGTTGTATTTTCTCTGGTGCTGTAACACTGTGAATTAGCCCAGTGGGACTATTAAAGGATTATCTTATCTTAGTCCCCTGGTTCATTTTGGCAGTGAGCTGCTCCACTGCAGAGCGTCGGTCTGCCTTGTAGCTGACGTTCACCTCTCACATCAGTGGCACGTGGTGCTCCGCAGTTTCCACGTCGCTTAGTCACAATGGTACCATTAGTCCACTCACGTTACAATTTCACCACAGCAGCACATGAACAGTTCCCAAACTACACAGCGTTGGCCTGAAAGCCAATAATCATCTATTTTCGCAACACTTATAAATCATCCCTTTCACCCATGACAGCAACAAGGGATATATGTACAGACAGCTAACCACACACCTTATATACCCACCAAGTCAGCTTACCACACGGGACTTCCTTCATGAGTTATCTATAATAATGTGACTAGACTGTGTAGGGTCTCTAGCTAAGGAATGATCCAAGGTGACTTGGCTATAGCTGAACCAAATATTAAAGGACACGACATCTGGAGACATTTCCAGCCAAGTATTTTTTTATCTTCTGGAAAATGATCTTAAAAGTCATCTGTTGTAACAGTGATTACATGTGAATTCCCAGTAAACAAGATCCATGAGGCATGAATCCCATTCTGCATGTGGGAGCCTTACTGTCTATGGACAGGTTTATTCAGGATCACAGCGGATGTTTTAATATTCCACAGCTTATGTAAATTAATAGTAATGGTGAGGCAGCGGATCAGCCATCTTACTGTATACATCTAAACAAGTGCTTTTAGCTATGAATAGTAAGTACTGCTGTCCGGCAGACATGTTAATAATTATGCATCTATATAAAAAGATCTCTACATCTACATATACTGTAAGAGATGCATAAGCACAAGAATGGCTAAGGCTACTTTCACACTGGCGTTAGGTGCTGATCCGTCTGCACAGACGGATCCGCACCTATAATGCAAACGTTTGTATCCGTTCAGAACGGATCCGTTTGCATTAGCTTTAAAAAAAATTGTCAAAGTCAAAACAGATCCGTCAATGGGGAACGGATCCGTTTTCAAATGCACCATATTGTGTCATTGAAAACGGATCCATCCCCATTAACTTACATTGTAAGTCAAAATGGATCCGTTCGGCTCCGCATCGTCAGACGGACACCAAAGTGCTGCAAGCTGCGTTTTGGTGTCCGCCTCCAGAACGGAATGGAGACTGAACGGAGCCGAACTGATGCATTCTGAACGGATCCTTATCCTTTCAAAATGCATTGGGGCTGAACTGATCAGTTTTGGACCGTTTGTGAGAGCCCTGAAACGGATCTCACAAACGGAATCCAAAACGCCAGTGTGAAAGCAGCCTTAGTAATATCTGTAGTCGTCTTAAATGAGACTCATAATGTAAAGACATATTATTTTTAATGTCTTGACAAGTTTTGCATATAAGGTGTTGTACACTTAAAGTGTTTTTATGCCACTTAGATATTGATGACCTATTCTGAGGAAAGTCCAAATACAATCGACGGCAGAATGTCCTTCAAGGTTTTTTTTATTCAAACCGAGTCCATAAATATGTACACAAAGTGCCAAAGATCGGGCAGCGTTTTGACTACATCATAGTTTTCTCAAGCATCTGGGTGGTACGCTAGTGCTGCTTTCAATTTGTGTTTTCTCTACTATTCTAAGGAAAGGTCATCATTATTAGTGTTGAGCGCGAATATTCGAATCGTGAATTTTAATCGCAAATATCGCCACTTCGAGAATTTGGGAATATTTTGAATATAGTGCTAGATATTCGTATTTGCGAATAGTGGTGATCGTGAATATTCTAATCGCGAATTTCGGCACTTAGCAACATCCCTAGCAACCAAAAGGAAAGTTGCCTACCCCTAAGTGTTGATCGCGAATATTATCATTGCGAATTTATCGTGAATATCGGCACTTAGCAACATCCATAGCAACCAATAGGAAAGTTGCCTACCCCTTAGTGTAGATCGCGAATATTCTAATCGTGATTTTTTTATTCCGCGAATATATTAGATTGCTGATTTTCGCAATCAAGTAAATAATGACGGGAGATCATGAATTCTCGAATTTGCGAATATTTGGCCAGAAATTCACAAAATATTGTGAATTCGAATATTGCCTATGCCGCTCATCAGTAATCATTATCAGATCAGTATGGGTCTGACACCTGCCTTTCCTAATGATCAGCAGCTGGTGCCGAGAAGTTTACAGAGGACAGAGCTGGAAGCAGACATCGCCTTACACTGTGTAGTGGCCATGCTAGGGTACTGCAGCTTAGCTCCCATTCAAATGAATGGGAGCTGAAATACAGTATGCTGGTGCCAGAAGCTACACAGAGCCTTCCGACGGCTGTATAATTTTCTGCCTCCAGAAACACCTGATCAGGTGGAGATGCTGTGTTTTGGACCATGACTGATCTGATATTGGAGATGTATCCTGAGGATAGGTCAATATGTACTGGAAATCTCTTTAAACAGCTTCTTAAAATATCTTGTTAATATCTGAGACTGAGATAAGGGGTAGTATGGTGAGCTTTTCTCTACACTGTGCTGTTCTTTAATATCTGACATTATTGCTATTAACAGAGGGGTTGCAAGACAACCAGTCTCTAGCAGTCAGTCTGTCTCCGACGGCACTAGCATTAAATCCATACAGATTTGTTAAGTGGATCCCTATGCACAAATTCTAATTTTTAGGTCTGCATTACTTACATATGACAGCTGATATACATACTATTATTGTCTTATGTCTACTGTAGAAACACAACTGTGATATACAGCAGTGGGTAGAAATTTGTAGACTAACATTAGCTGCATATTCTGGGTCATTTCCATTTGGAACAAACACGGGTCAATCTTATGCTCATGTGTAGGACTCCATTTTATTACCAATGAGTATAAGCCTGGGTGTCCATAATCAGCTATTTTGATGCAGTTTTTGTAGTCAAAGCTAGGAATAGATCATAAATGGTGGACAAGTATAAAGATAGGCTGAGTCATGGGCGTATGGGGGTGCAGAGGTAGCAGTCGCTACCGGGCCCAGGAGCCTGAGGGGGCCCAAAGACCCTTGCGCCTTGCATAGGAAGACACACAAAGCACTGAGGGACGGGGGCCCAAGCTGAACTCTTGCACCAGGGCCCATGAGCCGTTAGCTACGCCCCTGGGCTGAGTCCTGGCTGTGGCTTCAAAAACTGCATCAAAAAACCTGACTATGGAAGCCCAGCCTTGGGGTGAGTTCAGCTGTTGTAGATTTGTTGTGGATTTAAAGAGTGGGTTCTGCACCCACCAAAAAAGTAACAATGTACAGTGTGATACATGTGGTTAGAGTTTTGAAAACCCTATGTTTATGTAGCGGAACTAAAAATTATTGTGGAACTTTTTAATTTGGCAGTATGTCACTTCGTTTGTGGAAATGCTATGGATTTCATACTTTGCAGTGCAAAGAGTTATCTCTTTGAAAATGGCTTACCATAAGTCAATGTCCAGCTGTTTATCAAGCCTTGGAACATGAGTAGGGAGAATAGCCAAGTCGTCCATCTATCCATAGATAGCTTCTTGGGGTACTTGACCCTCAAATATACAAAGTAGGATATTGGCTGGCTGACTGAGATGGTAGCCAATATCCTACTCCATACTGCTGAGGGGAAAGTACCCTTCTACGGATAAATGTATGACTTGGCTATTTTCTGCAATTACTTTACAAGGTTTTTTAACCCCTTAACGCATATTCACATACATGTACATTATTATGCTTAAGAGGTTGTTTGGAGCGGGCTGCCATGCTGAGCCCACTCCATAGGTGCTGGCTGTATAATACAGCAGGCACCCTGCTGCAATGACTGGGATCGTCTATGACACGGATCCTGGTCATTTAACCCCTCAAATGCAGCAGTCAATACTGATATCAGCATCTGTGGGGCTAGGGAGAGGCACAGATCAGCCCGAGGCACAGCTCAGTAGGCAGTGTCTCAGAAATGAAGGCTAAACATAGGCTAAAATAGTATTTTATTGTGGTGTATGAGACAAATGATCAGAACATTGCAGGTTCCACTCTCCTAATTAAATAAAATATTAACCCCTTAAGGACCCATGACGTATGGGTACGTCATGGGTCCGATCCCCAAGTATGGCGCCCGCTCCTGCCCTCTGTGGGCGCGATCGCTGCGGGGGTCCGGCTGTTTCCTGTAGCTGACCCCCGCGGCTAATGATCGCGGCCGGCAGCGATGCCGATCGCAATCATTTAACCCCGCAGATGCCGTGGTCAATCCTGACCACGGCATCTGCGCGCGCTAAAACCGAAAGTAAAACTTTCGGCAGCTCTCCGGCTCCCCCTAGTGGTGATCGGGAGAATCGGAGCGCTGTAAGGGATAGCCTCAAGCCTTTCATTCAGCATGAGGCTATCACTTACTATTTCCTATGGAGCCCTTGTTAGCAATAGGGCTTCATAGGAAAGTAGTAAATCTCATAAACTCCAATACAAGTGTATTGGAGTTTATGTTAGAAGCAATCAGATGACTGATTTATATAGGTCCCTATGGGACCTATATAACAGTGTAAAAGAAAAATAAAAGAAATAAAAAATAAAAAAATAAATAAAAAACCTAAAAATTCAAATCACCCCCTTTCCCCAAAATTAAAATAAAATAATAATTTTTTTTAAAAATACACATCATGGGTGTCATAATGTGCGAAAACGCCCGTGGTATAAAAATATAAAAATATATTCCCCATACGGTAAACAGAAAAACGGAAAAGCGCCCAAATGGCGGATTCGCCATTTTTGAACGCTTCATTTCCTCAAAAAAATTAAATAAAAAGTGATCAAAAAGTCCTACACACCCCATAATGGTATCAACTAAAAGTTCAGATCGCCCCGCAAAAATAAGCCCCCATACAATGCCATACACTTAATTACAAATGAGTTATAGGGGTCAAAATATGGCGACAAAAATAAAAAAATAAAAAATTTCCCACTTTTGAATTTTTTCACTATCAAAACGCAAGAAAATCTATACATATTGGGTATCGCCGGATTCGTACTGACCTGTAGAATAAAACTAAATGGTCAGTTTTATCACACATCAAACGTCGTAATTTAAAAACCCGTAAAATTGTGGTAGAATTGTTTTTTTTTTGCAATTTCACCCCATTTGGAATTTTTTTCCCGCTTCCCACTACATCGTATGCAATATTAAATGGTGGCGTTGGAAAGTACAACTTGTCCCGCAAAAATAAAGCCCTCATATGGCCATGTGAACGTAAAAATAAAAAAGTTATGGCTCTCGGAAGGCATGGAGCGCAAAACGAAAATGCAAAAATGAAAAAACCCCGAGTCCTTAAAGGGTTAAAATAATAAAAATTGAAATCATCCCCTTTCCCAATTTAACATATAAAAATAAATAAACAATAATACATTTTTTGTTCCCCTTGTCCCCCTCAACAAAATTAAATAAGAGTGATGAAAAAGTTTTATGTACCTCAAAAAAGGATATATGAAAAAGTTATGATTGTCAGGATAGATACCTATTTTCATACTTTTTCCTATAGTACATTGCCAATAAGTGTTTATATGCCATCAGTCACCTTAACTCTCTAAAGACCAAGTGATTTACCATTTTTGTGTTTTCGTTTTTTAATCCTGGCCTTCCCGGAGCCATAACTTTTTTATTTTTCTATTCACATAACCATATGAGGGCTTGTTGTAGTGGGACAAGTTGTAGTTTTTAATGGCATCATCTTATACTGCATGCGATGGGGTGGGAAGCTGGACATTTTTTTTCAAATGGGTGGAACTGAAAGCAACAGAAATTCCGCCATAGTTTGTTTTTACAGCGTTCCCTAGGCGGTAAAACTTACTTGTTACCTTCATTCTATGGGTCATCATGATTACAGTGTTACCACATTTTTACAGTTTTTCTTGTATTTTAATACTTAAAGGGGTTTTCAATAATTTTTTTTTACTTATGACCTATCTTCTGGGACCCCGCTGATCAGCCTTCTCTCTGCTTTTCCTAGGCCAGTGACGACACATTCATTGTTCACGTGGCCTAGGAGCAGCTCAACCCCATTAAGTGAAAGGGGCTGAGCTGCAGTAGTAAGGACAGCCGCTATACAATGTACTGCGCTGTGCTTGGTAAGCAGTGAGAAGGCCGCAGCTCTCACAGGAATGCCGCTGCCTTCTTAAAACAGCTGATCATTGGGTTTCCCGGGTGTTGGACCCCTACTGATCAGATACTGATGACCTATCCAGAGGATAAAAAAAAAAAATCTTGGAAAACCTTTTAAAAAAGAAAAGAAAAACTTTGAAATAAAAAATTATATTTTTCTGTGCATCGTCATTTTTGCTGGGTAATCTGTTGCTTTTATTGGTACTATTTTGGAGTGTTTATGACATTTTAATCACTCTTTATTAAAAAGAATTGGGAGGTGAATCAGCCACTTATCGATTCATTCTTTAGGCCTTCCTCAGCTGCTCTTCAGTGTCCTTTTACAATATATGTGATTACAGGAGTGATTTGTCTTTGGGAACATCCAGGCTTCTTTGTTGTGACAGTTCATATAACCTGAAATACTTCTGTGTACTATGAAGATTAAATCTCCAGGATCATTTTTATCAAACAGGTTGTCAATGTGATGAAACCATGATGACTAACGAGCACCACGGTGACCCAGATGGAAGCCCAGAGGACCGAGTAGCCAGCTCTTGTAATGCACACTCTAAAGCCATGTTGTTGAATGTAGGGTATAAGCCCCTCTAGCCAGCTTGTGACATGTCATTAAGTCATTTTGGAAGATAGCATCTGAGAGGAAGGGGGTCTGGGAACTGCATTACAAATCTATTGATTTTAATGGGAGTGCCATCAGCATAACTCAAATCTGTGTGGCTCCAGGGATATACGTATTAAAACACTGAGCATCTATGACAGGAATCAGCAACCTTCGGCACTCCAGCTGTTGTGAAACTACAACTCCCAGAATCCTCCTTTCACTTCTGTCAGAGTTACAAGAGCAGCCGAGTAAGGGCTCATGCACACGAATGTGTGCTGCCCGTTGCCGTATTGCGGACTGCATTTGCGGATCCGCAATACACGGGCACTGCTCCGTGTGTATTCCGCATCACGGATACGGACCCATTCACTTCAATGAGTCCGCAAATCCGGAGATGTTGAATGGAATGGAACACTACGGAAGCACTACGGAGTGCTCCCGTGGGGTTCTGTTACGTACTTCCGTTCCGCAAAAAGATAGAACTTGCTCTATCTTTTTGCGGAATGGACGAATGCAGACCCATTCAAGGTGAATGAGTCTGGATCCATCCCGGCGGCTGTACGGAGGTTGCCCGTGCATTAGGGACCGCAAATTGTGGTCCCCAATGCACGGAACGGCCAACCTACAGCCGTGTGAATGAGCCCTAAGTTTGCATGCTGGGAGTTGTAGTTTCACAGCATCTGGAGTGCCGAAGGTTGCTGACCCCTTATCTATGAGATGTCAAAAGACAAGCTAAAAGTTTGCATTTCCCTTAAAGAAGAGAATAACCCTGTAATCACCTTGCTATGTAATGTCCAGCCTTGATCGTACAAAGAAAAGCTAATACTGTAATCTGCGATGTTGCTACTCAACTAATATATGGTAATTGCTTCACATTACACTGCGGTAAAACCAGCACCAACAGCAATGTTCCTAGGTTCTCACAGCATCATTCATTGCCTTCTAGCCAAGCTCCTTGCAGTGTTAGAGTGCTTTCACACGTAGTTTTTAGTGGCGGTTTTCTGCGCCTTTGCGTTTTTAGCTCTTTGGCAGCATTTGTGTTGGCAGCATTTGGCAGCTCTTTGGCAGCATTTGTGTTGTAAAACCACCAACTCCACGTGTTAGTTGAAGTTCTATGGAAAATGTAAAACTCAGGACGGCGATACAGATCACTATGGAGATGAACGCTTCTGCAATGGAAGCGTTCATCTGCCTTTGTCCTGCTGCCGCCACTGCTGCCCGCATTGTCCTGCCCCGTTGCCCCCCCTCCTGGATCCGCCAGTGAGCATGAGCCACTTTGATAAATCTGGTGCCGGTCTAGACGGCCTAAGTTTATGCCATTTATATAATTAGTATAGGATCTGACCTACTGTTTTTTTTTTGGCGTGGCATTTTAAAACAGTTTTCTAGTGTATTTTTATTTTTTTTCAAATTGTATCATGCTCTGTGTGTGGCTTTTTGGGGCATCTGTCAGCAGATTTGTACCAATGAAACTGGCTGACCTGTTGCATGTGCAGTTGAATGCATCTGTGCTGGTCCCATGTTCATATGTGCCCGCATTGCTGAGAAAAATGAAGTTTTAGTATATACAAATGAGCCTCTAGGAGCAACGTTACACCTAAAGGCTCAGCTCTGTTTAAAACTGCTGCATCTTCTGCACTTGGATTGACAGGACCAGGCAGATGTGATCACATTTACATTCCTGGCCTTGCCAATGAAGGCAGAGGGCGTGGCAGTTGCAGAGAGAGCAAAGCCTCTAGGAATAATGGTAACGCCCCCATTGCTCCTAGAGGCTCATTTGCATATAATAAAACACATCATTTTTCTCAGCAATGCGGGCACATATGAACATGGGATGAACACAGATTACATCAGCTGCCAAGCGCACATGTAACAGGTCAGCCAGTTTCATACAAATGCAAATCTGCTGACAGATGCCCTTTAAGACGGTTTTCCATAGATTTCTCATTAGGAAAAAGGGTTAAAAAAATGCAAGTAAACTGTATGATGATTATAAAATGCCATCGAAATAAAGAAAAATGCTTAGAAAAAAAACATGAATTTATGCGAGGCAAAGAAAACATAGTGTGGCAACTGCTTCACAGTAGTTTAACACTGTCAGCTGATTTCGTTTTTAATTTTTTATGGCTTATGTGTATATGGACCGACAATAATCCAGTCTGCACCTATATATTTCACAAGAAATTTTGACATGTATCTGACAAATGATAGAAGAGAAAAAAAAAAGAATGTGCCTGTTTTGACCCTTATAGATGTGCTAGTTGTGGCTCCTCTTCCCTAGGTTTGTGAGATACATAGATTTTTGATGGATATTGTGCAATAGATGTACTTTTACCTCCTGAATCCTCTTGATGCTACCTTCTTCTCTATTATAAATGTATTTATTCTGTCCATAGAGAAGTTGGCATGGCAAAGCTTGCACTACATAGGTATCCGTACACTAAAGTTGATCAAAACGGGCAATTTCAACCAAAACAAGAATTCTTCAGGTGGAATTGAACAATAAACAATTGATCATTTTAGCCAGCTGGTGACAGACCATCAACTTCTAGAAAAAAAGCTGCCCATGTTTAAAATTTTTACCAGATGGATGAAAAATCTTCATTTGAAAGACCATTCCCAGAAAGGACCTTGTCCTTTTTGAAAGGGGTTGTCTCACTTCAGAAAATGGCATTTATCATGTAATACAAGGACTTACTAATGTATTGTGATTGTCCACAATGCGTCATTTACTGGCTTGACTCATTTTTCCATCTCATTATACACTGCTCCTTTCCAGGGGGTTACGACCACCCTGCAATCCAGCAGTGCTGGCCATGTCGGCCTTTCTGGTCATAGGTTCACATGTGCACCGGCCACCTCATATCTGCGCCGCAGCAGTGGCTGAGCGTATCCCATCCAGGCATTACACAGATTGGAATTCATTTAAGGCCTCATGCACACGCCGGCCGTTCCGTGCATTGGGGACCGCAATTGAAAGGGTCCGTGATCCATCCATTCCCAAAAAAAGTAGTGCATGCACTACTTTTTTGCGGTGCAGAGGCATGGCCAGAAACACCACAGAAGCACTCAGTGGTGCTTCCATGGGGTTCCGCTCCCTCCTTCCGCACCACATCTCCCGGATCGCGGACCCATTCAAGTGAATGGGTCCGTGATGCGGGATGCACACGGCCGGTGCCCGTGTATTGCGGACCCGCTGTATACGGGCCACAATACGACCACGGCTGACACAAGGGACACAATGTAAAGCTCCTTCCCTCAGTAATAATAGAGATTAGTGGGGGTCTCATGCTCCTTATTAGTGCCTCTAACAAATCTTGCCTACGCTACTAAAACTATTGGTTCTGACCAATGAACGTGTGCAATTCTACGTATGTGAAATAATGTTTGCAACAGTCAGGACACATTTCTGCATTGGAAAATTTCCCCCAACATTGTACATTTCCTTCAGTGCAACAATGGACAGATCAGAATGGAACAGAATACGTGGAAATGTTTGAATATAAATGTCAAGAGGTTGCAAGAAGTCACATTGAAGGGAATGCATTATTTCGAGATAATGAAGCCAGACTTCTTTTCCTGGGAGCAGTTCCCTTGTTTTCTGTGCACATTAATCATGACATCGTTTTCTCAGCAATCTTACATGTAATCAATTCTCCAGTTTAGTCCTGGTGATATTAAACGCTGAGAACTTACCTCCCTGGGTAGTTAAATGGCCACAGCCAGTCAAGCAAACAAAGGTTGCCATGGTGAAAACTGATCTAAAAAATAGATTGAATATATAGGAATTGAAGGCATAAAAAAATAAAATAAAAAAAAGAATAGCCATCCACAAGAGACTCCTGGATGGAACCTGGTTAAGGCACATTTACTGATCTAAGCCGAACACCTCTGAGGTCTGACTGATAGGTTCTCCTGATTATTTGCATGCGGATGTGTTTAAGTGTATATTTCTCTCGATGCTTTGTTGGGTGATTAAATTGAGAGCACTTTCTTTAAACGGTTCACTGGATCTGCGAAAGAACATAAATCAATGAAAATAATACATTGAATTGCAGAATGCCTCTCTTCCTGGGAACAGAGCTGGTACTGAGCTTGTCTCTTTACATTACGCCTCTGACAGACGAGGACTCGGTATATGCTCCTCAAGAAGACACCTAGCCATTCTGAGACAGAGCTGTAGATTTTCTCCATCCATCAGTTCCCCCTGTTTGCCCCCACATTCCTATCTTTCCATTCATCATACTGAGTTTAATTTGCACGCTCTCCAATTTTTTGGATAATGTCACTGGCCTTTATAGTCACATCATCATTATCTGGAAGTTGATCGTGGATGTTGGTGAAGTTTGCCAGCCTCTGGCCTTTTTGTAACATCATTGCTCTGCAAATTACAACCAGTTCTCTGGGGTTTTTTTACTCTCCCTCGAGCAAATTCCCCAGTCTTAATGAAAAATGACAGCACCGATAACCTTGTTCCAGCTCCATAGTAATAATAATAATGAACATACACATCTGTGCAGGACCACATAGAAAGTTTCCTCCTCAGAGCCAAGATGGTGGCTCATTAGGGTTTATTCCAAAAACAGACTCCTAGGACTCCCTGCCTTCTCTTCACCTGAATGGTTTTATGGGATAAATGTCTCTCAACCAGACCCATTATCTCCAGGTTTGTAAGCGCATCTCAGAGATCAGAGGTACAGAACCCCCCCAACAAGCAGACATCTCCTACTGGAGAGCAACAATTTTCCTGTCAAGCTAGACTGAACCTACAATCCTATGAAGGCCAATCTTTAGCTGTGATTTATTTATATTCTGCTCAAAAGATGAGATTTCTACAAATAAATGTTCTCTTTGCATTAATTCCACACTGTTTCACCTCTCGACTGTATACAGCTAAACCAATTACTTCCCAGCAGTGGTCAGGATGTGCAGCGAAAGGTCTCGGTCTAAAAGGGAAATGTATGTGAATATCCCTAATGATACATACTAATACTATTCTGTCCAAAGAGCAAAAGAAAACCATTGCCATGTTATCACATTGGAGGCTGCAAATTAGATCATTTTGCAGTGTCCTTGGGCTATTCCCTAATCTGTACGTGTCTATATATATATATATAAAGTGTGTGTATATATATACATATAAACACTATATCTATCTATCTATCTATCTATCTATACACACTATATATAGGATTATAGGATTGTGTTGATTAATGTCACTCTTCTTGATTAGATTGTGTAGCAGTGGCGCCGCAAGCTATGCTGGAACAGACACATATTGTATATTGTATTTCTACGTTTCCTGCTCATTGACATCTATAGTACTGGTTTGGGAAAATGCAACGTATTTTCTCTGCATCTAGTTTATCTCCATGTCTTATGATGATTGGACCTGACAAAGGTTCAGCTGTGGGGGTTGGTGCTTTCAGCCATTAATGCAGACCTGTCACCTACCCACAGTGGATGCAGCTTACAATTGTAGCATATCAATTCACTATAAACTAGTGACTTCCCTGAGGCACTAACATATTCATGAATATTGAATCAGACAGTAAAAATTGCTGTTTTCCCCTTTAATTGCCAGCCATATCAAGCCAGTTTTGTCACCAGAAACAGTAGACTCATGAGAATATAGGCATGTGTATCGTATGTATGCCTCTCTTCAAGGTACTTTAACACGGACCAACAATGAGGCCAATTATTGGGGATCAACCGAGGAACAAGCAAACTCTCATTCATCTGGTGATTGTGTTCTTCAGCTGGCACCAAAAATAAGCCTTTGTGTAAGTGTAAATGGATGTGCTTCTCAGAAAAAAAGATTTTTTAATGAAATGATCACTGTAGTGATCGCGTGTCTCCATGTAGAGGAGGTGATTGGTGCTTGGAAATGTAGCCCTCATCTCTGCTAACAATTAGGCAATTATTGGGAATGTTTCGTCGTTAAAGGTGTTGTTCACCCCTGCCTAAAAGGTCCCCAGGGGCTAATATCAGTCCTGTTGTTAAAGGTGTCGTTCACCCCTGGGGACCTTTTCTGCAGATCCCCCCAGTGTGGCCGGACCCATGGTGGGAATCATACAAACCTGATCCCTGCCACTGGGTTCCGTACCCATTGCTCCCCCAAATCCATCTCAACTCCTGGGTCTCCTTGTGTCAACATCCGGTTTGACTCTGGTCATGTGGCTGTTTCCGCCAATGACTGGCCGCAGCAGTGAAATGTCACCCATGCATTGCGTGGCCCAGTGGCATGACGCATGGGTGACATGCCTTAGTAATTGGCTGCAGTGGCAACATGACCTACATCAAACCGAATGTTGACACATAGAGACCCAGGAACTGCAGCAAATCCAAGGGGAGCAATGGAGCCAGAACCCAGCAGTGAGTGACAACCCCTTTAAGTCACTCACAAAGACAATTTTAATGGTGGATTTGATTATAATTCAGTCTTTATTCTGAGACTGGGGAAAAGGCAGCAGGTGTTGCAGCATGCTCATGAACATTGAGACAAAATCTCTTAAAATGGGGTATTTGAAATGGCACATGTAGTTTGCAGATGGCACTGGGAGGGCTGCCAATAGAGATTGGCATTCTGTCTGATCCTTGTCCACTATTCAAGGGTTTTCCCAGCAGAGACCTTCATGATGTTAATACAATTTGCCCTAAATGTGTGATTAGTAGAGGCCTGAAAGGTGGAAATAGCCACACCATCAGATTCAACTATATTTGGATGCCCCATAGCAGTGAATGGAGAATGCCAAACGTGAATTCACAGGAAGGCCTCATTCTTAGGATAGGAGCAGGTCCCAGAAGTGGGACCCACACCATCAGACATTTATTGCATATCCTATCGATATGGCATAAATGTTCCAAATGGGACAGCCTCTTTAGCATAATGACAGTGGGCACAGAGGCAATGGCTGAATGCCCACCATGGTGTCATGGAGCATGTTAGGGGTAGTAGTTATGTTATCAGTATTATAGGTAGTTTTAGGATATGTGTATTAATGTATGTATTTTTCTTATCCACTTTCTGAGGTAATTTGGAGCGAACATTTTGATTGGTTATTGGTTGCCTACCTGTCTCTGAGGCACCTGAGTTCTGCCAGCTGCTGATTGGTTCTGGCTATTCTAGGGCGGGAAATTCGGGTATTTATGTTCGGTCCTGACAGGTCCGGAGGCTTGTTCACCGAGGACCCCTGAAAGAAGAAGACATCGTGTGAAGCCCTGGTACCTTGCCGGCATAGCTGCAAAAGAGCTATTTAGCTTCGCCGGCATCCCCAGGCTGAAGATAGAAGGAGCGGCGAGGGAGACAGCGGAGAAGGAGACGTGGGAAGTGGCCGGAGAAGCGGCTTTTGAAGCGGCCTGGGAAGCGGTGTGGCGGCGCCTGTCAAGCGGCGAAGCGGCGCCTGGCAAGCGGCTGAAGAAGATTAGAGAGCAGCACGGAGCTTCGGAGGTTCGGGTGCCGGCAGGCGGAAGAGCCGAAGTTTTCTCTTGTGACTGGACCTGAAGTGAGGCGGCGCCGGCGACATAGGGTTAAGAGACGCGCCTTACCTGCAGGATGGAGGATCTTCTCAAGCAATTGATCCTGCGAGCCGAGTCGCTTGGGGGTGAGGCGTGGCTTCGGCGGTGCTTAGCTGACGGCCAGTCAGCTGAAGATGAGGAGGCGGTGCTTAGTGACGTGGCTCAGCCCGGTCACGTGATTGAAGAGGTGCCGAGAGCGTCATCAGGAGTGAGCCAAGTGAATCCGGCCGGCAGAGGGCGTCTAGAGGAGTGAAGAGGCCTAGGAGGACATATTCCCCGGAAGACGACAGGAGCAGAAAGGGTGGCAGTGTGCGCTCCTCCCCTAGACGTGCGGTATCGCAGTCTGGGGTTTTGAGTCGAGCGCCGCAGCCAGCCTCAAACACCCCTGCGATGGATCAAATTCAAGATTTAGGTGAGAGGACTTGTGGGCAGAGCTTTGCTTTGCCTGCCAACTTAGGTAATAAGGAGAATGCTTTGTTAGGTTGTCTAGCTAAGTTATTTTCAGATTGGGCTTCAGCCAGTGTTAAAGTTCAGTCAGATCAGCCTGCTGCAGTATGGCGGGATTCACCAGGTTCTGCAGCAGCTGATAAAGGGGATTCATTAAGGATTGATAATGTTCAGGGAGATAATAGGTTGGGGGTAAGTGAAACCTGCTTAAAGGAGGCAATGACTTGTGAAGTCTCTTCTTTGGGTTTTCACTTATCACAAACCAAGAAGGAGAAAATTTGGAGGAATGAATATGTTGATTTACTATCGCTTCTTCCTTCCTCCAAAGAATCTTTTAAAATTGATAAGAAGGGGGAGGAAAAAGAGGAAGACAGAAAACGGACTGCCCCAAAATCTTTTAATAATTGGTTACAGGCTTTTCTGATTTATGCATCGTTAGTTTGTGCTAAACATCCGCATAAGTCAGTTGGTTTGTTTCAGCATATGGACTCCATACTTGAGGCCTATCGTAATTTCGGTGGCTTCGCATGGTTTACATATGACGAAACATTCCGTCAGAAATTGGCAGTACATAGTAATATGAGTTGGGGTGTTAAGGATGTGGGATTGTGGCTCAGTTTAATGTTACCACAGAGAAGTGGCTTTCAAAACAGATCCAATAATTCGCTGGTCCCTAGTGCTTCTTTTAAAAAGGGCGTTTGTTTCGCTTATAACGAATCTGCCTGTAAATGGCTGAGCAATTGTCGGTATAGACATGAGTGTTCATTTTGCTCAGGTTCACACCCCATGTTTCGATGTTTTAAGAAATCGAACCAATCAAATTTGCATAGTCAAAATGCTAAAGAATTTTCAAAAAGCACAGACGCCAGTGATCTTGGAAAGAATGCGTCCTTGGTTAGAGGTGTTTCCAGACCGCCTGAAGGCGGAGTTAATCCTTAGTGGTTTCAGCAATGGTTTCTACGTTCCTAAATTTTCTGGTAGAGGGTGTGTATGTTATGAGAATTTACCATCAGTTAGAAAGCATCAGGATATAGTTGAGGATAAAATTGTTAAAGAGTTAAAGGAAGGTAGATTTGCAGGTCCTTTTGTTAGCCCACCTTTTGCAGATTTTAGGGTTTCTCCTTTGGGTATTGTTCCAAAGAAGAACCCTAATGAATTTAGATTAATTCACCATTTATCTTATCCAGCAAAGGAATCGTTGAATGATTCTCTGGATAAAGAAGCAGCGTCAGTTTCATATACGTCTTTTGATGACGCTGTATCCTTAATTCGATCAGTTGGTAGAGGTTGTTTTATGGAAAAAGCTGATATAAAATCTGCTTTCCGCTTATTTCCTGTAAATCCGGATGGCTTTAATTCATTGGGATTCCAGTTTAAAGGACAATTTTTCTTTGATAAATGTTTGCCAATGGGCCTTTCTTGGTCATGTTTTTATTTTGAAGCTTTTTCATCATTTTTGAATTGGGTTGTTACTTCTGAGTTAGGTTCTGTCAACGTTACTCATTATTTAGATGATTTTTTATTTGTTGGTTCGTATGATAGCTGTTATAGTTTGTTAGATGGTTTCATTAGGATTTGTAAGTATTTTGGAGTACCGCTAGCTCAAGAAAAAACAGTATGGTCTTGTCAAGTAATTGAATTTTTAGGAATTAGCATAGATTCAGTGAATATGGAGTTTAGTCTTCCGTTTGAAAAGATTGAAAAAGCGATTCTTTTGATTAGACAAATATGTTCGGTTAAAAAGGCGCAGTTGAAAGAGGTTCAAAGTTTATTGGGTGTGTTAGCTTTTGCCTCAAGAGTTATTCCAGTTGGTCGAGTGTTTTCTAGGAGGCTTTATATGGCGACTAAAGGATTAAAGTCTCCTTATGCTCGTATTAGGATCACTAAAGTCTTAAAGGATGATTTGGCAGTATGGGAAGATTTTTTAGTTCATTTCAATGGGCATAGTGCATGGCAGGAAGAATTTGAAGAAGCTAGCGCTTTAGGGCTTTTTACGGATGCGTCTGGTTCATGGGGCTATGGAGCATTTTTTAACGGTCAATGGTCCGCTGAGCCATGGCCAAATTGGTGGGTTAAGTTAGGATTGACTAAGAATTTAGTTCTTTTGGAGTTATTTCCGGTTTTGGTGGCGTTAGTGATTTGGGGTAATGTTTTTAGGAATAAGAGAGTCTTGCTTTCATCTGACAACAAAGGGGTACTTTTTGCGATAAATTGCTTATCGTCTCATTCCGAAGTAGTAGTTAGGTTATTGCGCCAACTGGTTCAAATTTGTTTGGAGTTGAATGTTTGGCTCAAAGCTAAATATATTCCTAGTAAAGAGAATGTAATTGCTGATTCTCTTTCCCGCGCTCAGTGGGACAGATTCTTTTTTCTAGTGCCACAAGCGGAGAGAGTGGGTATTCCATGTCCCAGTCGGATTTGGGAGCTTCTTCGGAAGTGATCTGCAAGATCGTTAAACAGTCATTGGCGCCCAGAACGTGGAATGCGTATTCGCTTGCATGGAGGAGGTGGTATCAATTTTGTTTGATTAAGAATGTTTACTGTTTATCTTTTAACTTAGATGTCTTTTTTCAATTTCTTTGCTGTCTGTTGGATGATGGTGTTGGTTATTCAGTGTTGCATTTGTCAGTTTCTGGAATTTCGTTCTTTTTCAAATTAGCAGGTTTGAAGGCATTTTCAGGCCAATTTGTGGTGAAACAGTTTTTGAAAGGGGTCAAGAGGTACTTTTATTAAGAGTGATTCGAGACGTCCGATCACTTTTGATTTGTTGGGGAGGATTGTGTCTGCGTTAGAAGTATGTACATTTTCGAGGTTTGAGGCAATTCTGTTTAAGTTAGCTTTTGTGATGGCTTTCTTTGGTGCGTTTCGTATAGCTGAACTGTTGGCAGTTAATAAGAAATATTTGGCTCCTATCAGTTTAAATGACGTTAGATTATTTGATGATTCAGTTTGGTTTTATATTAGGAAATCTAAGACAGATCAATTGGCTAAGGGTACTTGGGTTAAGTTAGCTAGTTTGGATGAATCCATGTTGTGTCCGGTCAGATCGGTTTTGGAATTTTTAAATGTTAGACCTAAGTGTGATGGTTCATTTTTAATTCATGAAGATTGTTCTGTTTTAACAATTTATCAATTTAATGCTGTACTTAAGAAATGTTTAGCTTTTCTGAAGTTATCATCTGAGAATTACTCGTCTCATTCGTTTCGAATTGGCGCTGCCACTGTAGCGGCTAGCTTGGGTTTGAATGAGGCGATAATTAAAAAGATTGGTCGTTGGGAGTCGAATAGATATAAATTATATGTTCGTCCTAATTTAGTTCTTTAATTCTTTTTGATCTTTTTTAGGTCCTAAGCAAACAATCGTTTGGATTATGGGTCATTCTTTCGTCTTTTGGGCTGAAAGAAGGGCTGCTGAGCGTAATTATATACAAAAGAGTTATTTTGGTTCTATGTTTGTGTCTGTTTATTGGTTGGGTTTTAGAGGCCTGATAATGGAGCCAAATATTGCCTATTCTGAAAGGTGAGTTGACATCGTTACCTCGGCCGGACGTGCTAATTATTTATGCTGGGGGTAACGATTTAGGGAAGGTTAGAACCTTAGATTTGTTAGATCAAATGAAGCTAGATTTCAAAGAGATTAAGTAATTGTTACCGGAAGTCGCTTTAATTTTCTCAGAAATTATTCCAAGATTGGTGTGGAAAGGAGATCAGTTTGGTTTTATTGAAAAAATAAGAAAAAGCTTAACAGCTGGTCTTTCCGTCATACGGAGTTGGAAGGTTTCATATTGGGCCTTTATCGGGACGACCAGTGGCGGATTAACATAGGGGCGTTCGGGTCGGCAGCCCCGGGCCCGGCATCACTGGGGGGCCCAATGCCGACCCGAGCGCCCACATACTGCGGCGGGGCACGGGAGCGTATAGTCCCTAGTAGGCCTGAGGCCTATGTGGTGGTATAAGCCCGGCGTGCGCAATGACATCATCGCGCGGCGCGCGTGATGACATCATCGTGCGCCTGTATAGTGGCGCACGCACGCTCTGATGTACGCGCGCCTGCCACACCATTCAGCATACAGGTAAGTATTAGCTTTTTATTTTTTTGTGTGTGTGTGCTAACTTGGGGGAGATATTATGGACAGTGGGGCATGTTTCCATGGGGGCACATTAGTTAATGGATGACAGTTGTGGGGGCAAAATAATGGATGGCAGCCAGTTGTGGGGGCAAAATAATGGATGGCAGTTGTGGGGGCAAAATAATGGATGGCAGTTGTGGGGGCAAATTAATGAATGGCAGTTGTGGGGGAAAATTAATGGATGGCAGTGTGGGGGCAAATTAATGAATGGTAGTTGTGGGGGCAAATTAATGAATGGTAGTTGTGGGGGAAAATTAATGGATGGCAGTTGTGGGGGCAAAATAATGAATGGAAGTTGTGGGGGAAAATTAATGGATGGCAGTTGTGGGGGAAAATTAATGAATGGCAGTTGTGGGGGCAAATTAATGAATGGCAGTTGTGGGGGAAAATTAATGGATGGCAGTTGTGGGGGAAAATTAATGAATGGTAGTTGTGGGGGCAAACTAATTAATGGATGGCAGTTGTGGGGGCAAAATAATGGATGGCAGTTGTGGGGGCAAATTAATGAATGGCAGTTGTGGGGGAAAATTAATGGATGGCAGTTGTGGGGGAAAATTATTGAATGGCAGTTGTGGGGGCAAACTAATTAATGGATGGCAGTGTGGGGGAAAATTAATTAATGGATGGCAGTTGTGGGGGCAAATTAATAGATGGCAGTTGTGGGGGAAAATTAATGGATGGCAGTTGTGGGGGAAAATTAATGGATGGCAGTGTGGGGGCAAATTAATGGATGGCAGTGTGGGGGCAAATTAATGAATGGCAGTTGTGGGGGCAAACTAATTAATGGATGGCAGTGTGGGGGAAAATTAATGGATGACAGTGTGGGGGCAAATTAATGGATGACAGTGTGGGGCAAATTAATGGATGACAGTGTGGGGGCAAATTAATGGATGACAGTGTGGGGGCAAATTAATGGATGACAGTGTGGGGGCAAATTAATGGATGACAGTGTGGGGCAAATTAATTAATAGATGACAGTGTGGGGGCAAATTAATTAATAGATGGCAGTGTGGGGCAAATTAATTAATGGATGACAGTGTGGGGGCAAATTAATTAATAGATGGCAGTGTGGGGAAATTACTGTATGGGGGCAGTGTGAAGGGAAAATACTATATGGGGGTAGTGTGGGGTATTGGGGGACACTATACAGGTATTGTTACCTGGAGCACAATATAGGATGTTAGTATTACTGGGGGCACTCTATGGGACATTATAACTGCTGTAGACACTATAGGGATTTTGAGGTCATTTATCAAACTGTTAGTAGAACTGGCTTAGTTGTCCATAGCAACAGATTCCACCTTTCATTTTTGACAGCTCCTCTGGAAAATGAAAGGTGGAATCTGATTGGTTGCTATGGGCAACTAAGCCAGTTCTAATTTACACCAGTTTGATAAATGACCCCAATTATGAGAAATCTAACGTGTCTGTGTAACAAACTCTGTAGGGACGAGATGCGGCGGGAGGAATTAGTCATGGCGGTCTGGGTCAAACGGAGGAGAAGAGGAAAGAGAAGAGCTACATGACAGGAGAAGTCCCTGGATGTAAGAGGTATGTGGTGCTGTATCCTCACTGCTGTGACCTGCGTCTCATCTTCTCCTCCAAGTCTTTATCATAATCATATGTATTTTAAATTTGGCACCTCAAATTTAAATTTTTCACCTGCAGTCCTATGTAACAGCCCAGATAACAGTGATAACTTTCTGTGTGCAGATAATGTACATAGTTCCTGCAGTTCTAGTAACACCCCACATAACACAATAATTCACTGTGTTATGTGGGGTGTTACATAGGACTGCAGGAAACATCTATGACATCTGTACTCAGAGAGTTATGAGATGGTGGGGGTCTGACTCCTGGCACCCCCGCCAATCAGCTGTTAGAGGAGACCGCGATGTTCCAGTGAGCGCCGCAGCCTCTTTGCTCCTTACAAAGCACGGCGCTGTCCATGTGATAGCACTGTGCTTGGTATTGCAGCTCAGCCCCAATCACTCAGATAGGACAGAGCTGCAGATAGGCCATGTGAACGATGAATGTGATGTCATATGGCCGAGGAAGAGACTGTGACGCTTACAAAGCACCGCAGCCTCTTTATACAGAAAAAAAACCTGAAACCTAAAATGGAGTGGGGGGGGGGGTGGGGGGGGGCCCCGGGCCTATCATGCACTTAATCCGCCCCTGGGGACGACCGAGTACATTTGTCCGATATTGGCCTAGATATTTTTAATTGTGGCTTGCAAAACATGATTGAAAAGGCCGTGGTTTTTAGGGGGGGGCATGCGGTTGATACCGCATGTCTGGTGGGTTAGTCACCCAGCGTTGCTGGGGGGACGATTCTGGATGAATTTAAGTTAATGATTTTTATATATATTTATTGAGTAGATATTTATGCTGAGTTTTATTGTATTATGTAACCCTTAATAAAGGACCACGGCCGTTTTCACCACAAATTGGTTGTTGTCATTATTGTTTATTTAATAATGTTAAGTAGTAAGTTTAAGAATTGCTCCTATGGCACCATGACAGTGGGCACAGAGGCAATGGCTGAATGCCCACCATGGTGTCATGGAGCATGTTAGGGGTAGTAGTTATGTTATCAGTATTATAGGTAGTTTTAGGATATGTGTATTAATGTATGTATTTTTCTTATCCACTTTCTGAGGTAATTTGGAGCGAACATTTTGATTGGTTATTGGTTGCCTACCTGTCTCCGAGGCACCTGAGTTCTGCCAGCTGCTGATTGGTTCTGGCTATTCTAGGGCGGGAAATTCGGGTATTTATGTTCGGTCCTGACAGTTCCGGAGGCTTGTTCACCGAGGACCCCTGAAAGAAGAAGACATCGTCCCGCCCTCCCTCCCTGTTATATGTTGTTTGTCGTGGTCCTTATTTAAAGGGGGGTTAGTCACCCAGCGTTGCTGGGGGGACGATTCTGGATGAATTTAAGTTAATGATTTTTATATATATTTATTGAGTAGATATTTATGCTGAGTTTTATTGTATTATGTAACCCTTAATAAAGGACCACGGCCGTTTTCACCACAAATTGGTTGTTGTCATTATTGTTTATTTAATAATGTTAAGTAGTAAGTTTAAGAATTGCTCCTATGGCACCATGTGATTTAAACAATAGGTCACTTTCTGATAGGGACATAATCCCTTTAATGATGTTGCAACATAACCAGGATAGACAGTGGGGCAGTTTTTCTAATCCTATCTAAAATCTAGATAGATTGTAAGCTCTTGCTGGCAGGGTCCTCTCCCACTCGTACTAGTCTGTTAATAAGTCTATCCGTATTCTACTAACATTTTTATACAGGGTAGTCCACAAATAAGTAGACAGCCTCCAGTGATATTATGACAAGAAGAACGAGTAAGTAGATTGTTTCGTTTTAATTATCCACAAGTCACTAAAGATGCTAAAAGTGGTCCCTGTTCACGTCTATGCATCTTTAGGCAGGTATGTTAGAAACATAGAAACATAGAATGTGTCGGCAGATAAGAACCATTTGGCCCATCTAGTCTGCCCAATATACTGAATACTATGAATAGCCCCAGGCCCTATCTTATATGAAGGATGGCCTTATGCCTATCCCATGCATGCTTAAACTCCTTCACTGTATTTGCAGCTACCACTTCTGCAGGAAGGCTATTCCATGCGTCCACTACTCTCTCAGTAAAGTAATTCTTCTTGATAGAAACATATTGTTGGCTGATAGTGCTTGGGATGCTACGGATTGTGTTTGTGATGTTTTCTTGGGGATGACGATTGTTAGCGGACACTAAATTTCCCCAAAGATAAAAAAAAAATCATATGTGGACAAGTCTGAGGAACGTGGTGATAACTCCTTGTTCACAGTTCACTCCTCCATAAACAGTTCATGAACCCGTGCCAGTGAGTTCTGTGAGGTGTTACGTGTGGCCCCATCTTGTTGGAAAGAGCAGGACATTTTTTCTTCTGGTGTTAATTGGTTGTAAAACTGTTCAAAGATGTCCAGGTAAATTGCGGTATTCACAGTTGATTTGAAGAAAATTGGGCCCACAATTCGTGTTCCTGACACTGTGCACCAAACGCCAATTATCTGGTCATGAAGTGGTGTTTCATAAGTCAAATGGGGATTTTCAGCGGACCAGTACCTCGCATTCTGGGAATTTACATGACCTGATAAATGAAACCAAGCTTCTTCCATCGTGAAGTACAGCAATGGGTCAAAATGTCTGTCACCATTCATAGTCAGCAACCAAATCCAGTAATTTATGCGTTTAGCTTTGTCAGACGTCACGTTATAGCACTCGTTGTGACATCGTTCGTGATACACCAACTTGCTGAGACAGTCTTTGAGTTGGTCTTTGGGGGCTACTTGCAATCCACTGCTGAATTTCATACACAACTTCAGCCATCCTGATTATTGGAGGCCTCAGTTTCTTCATGTTTGCAACAGAGCCAGTTTGATGCTATTTCCGAACCAGTCTCTCAATACAACACTTGGCTGGTGGTTTTGTTCCTGGGTACTTGTCGGCAAAGGTCTCTTGCATTTCCTTAATCGATCTGTTTCGCACATAGCCTTCCACAATCACTATTCGCTGTTCCAAGGAAGAACACCATCTTTCTGACACAATAGGTCTTTTTTTTAAATCAAACTGAATAATAAATTAGTTTTAGTTACCCATAGCAGCCAATCAGAGCTCAGCTTTTAGTACATGTAGAGCTCTGAAAAATGAAAGCTGAGCTCTGGTTGCTATGGGCAACTAAGACAGATTTACTATTAGGCAGTTCGACTTGAAGATATTGGAGACGGACTACTTTTTCATGGGCCACCCTATATTATGCATGTAAACCACCTCTGAGATGTACACAGCCATGGAATTAATGGCGCTTAAAAATAAATAATTTTAATAATAGACAGTGTAAACTTAAAGGAACTGTCTAGGATTTTACTATTGATGGGCTACCCTTGAGATAGGCCATTGATTTCTAATCGTACTGCTAATCATCTGTTTTGGTGTAGCTTTGGTGCCAGAAGTCAGTGCCGAAAATAGACTTCAATGGGAACAGCGCTGTTGTAACCAGCTCTATCCACTACACAATGGGCAGAGTTCTGTAGTTCAGGCATTGGAGCGACCCCAAAACAACTGATCAGCGGGTGTGTGGGTTGTCAGACCCCCACCATTCAGATATTGAAGGCCTGTCTTCAAAAAATCTGTCATAAAATCTTGGACAACCTCTTTAAGGATCTATAAGACTGAGCGATTTGTCAGTTGTTTTGCATCCTCCACCAGAATGGTAGATGTCCGATTATTGGCAGCAGATCTCCCTGTGTAATTAAGGATGTGCAGCTGATAATCATTAGGACTGGATGGGGGAGCAAGGATCGTGGTAGTCTGTGTGAATTGAAATGATCAATTCTGATTGGAAATTTGTTCCATTTAATTGTAGAAGACTTAAGACTAAAATTTTGTAGCTGTTTACTAAAATGGAACTAGTCAGGGGCGGACCGGGAACTTACAGTGGCCCTGGGAAAAAAAGACTAAAAGTGGCCACATTTTGTAGGCAGGTCCAAATTAGCAGAAAGTAGGGCAACACAAGTAGGTGGGGTGATCAATACTATGGTGCAAAATACTATCCCAGCAGAACCAAATAACACAGTGTAGCACAATATACTGCCCCAAAAGCTGACCTGACCTATGATCTGTGGTGACCATCAATAGCTACCATCCTCTGTCCTCCTCTTTCAGTTGTCTATGGAGCAGGGGGCTTAGGAGGTGAGGTGCAGGCCACAGCAGTTGAATTCAGGAGGGCATGTGCGATTGCTGGTTTGGTACACAAGTACCTGATTCTCACAGTGTTAGTGACAGAGAGGAGGGCTTGGGTGGCCCCCTGGTACATCCGCCCACTGGGAAATTTTCCTGTAGGGTCTATGGCCAATCCGCCCCTGGAACCAGTTATCATGAAAGACACAACACACAACGCACATAAATATTTGTAGTAGTTTCTAGATAGCTCATCCTAATAGTTTTTTATGAAAGATTTGTTGGCATGAATGTCTTCACTGAAATTCAGTAAGGCTAGGGTACATTCACATCTGCGGCATTGGATCCGGCAGGCTACTACGGCAGAGTGCATTCTGCCAGATATCACCAGACCTCCTTTGACTATAAAGATATTTGTGCGGAATTAGGCATGCTTAGATGGGAACCTACCCATAACTTCCCACGTGGCAGATCTTATTGCAGAAAATTTTCTGCCACTGAAAATTAGCTCCATTTAATTACATGCAGCTTGCGGAACTCTATGTGCTTCCTGAAAAAAAACTCTTCAGATGAATCGAGCTGAAAATTTTCTACAACAAAATCTGCTGCGTGTGAAGGCACCCTACCAACGTATTAAAGATCTGTGTGCTTATGTGGAAATTGTTCATTAAGGAGGTCCCTAGCACACTAAACTGGTATGACCACACAGTGCGGTTGTGTGGCACTTCTGACACGGCCACGCTCCGTTCGAGTACCGCGTGGCCACGCTAGCAGCAGCAGGCTCTAATTAAACCAATGTGACTCCACTGTTTAGTCAGTCTGCATTGTTAATGGCTGCGTGTCACCTTCAATACCATGCGGCCATTAACAATATTGACTGACTAAACAGTATCGTCTCATTTGTTGTATTTGACCCTGCTGCGGCCGGTACTGAAACACAGCGTGGTCACGCTGCAAGCACTACGCGACCACGCTGTGTGTTCGTACCCTTAAAGTGGAGAAAAACAAGTCCATTCTAGAATGATTTGGTCGTTAATTATATATCTTTTCACAAAATCTTTTAAGCAGGTGATAAAAGCACAATGCCAGATCATGAATAATGGCTCCAACAGTTTGCCGTTTAATGTACGGAAGCCGACTCTATAGGGAATTGACCGTGTGCAAAGAATTTAATGCGACAACGTACATCACGCCTACGAATCTGCAATTAACTCATTTACTTGATTTAGTTAATTTGCATAATCTGTAGTACAGCTGTCAATACATTTATCACCTTGCAAACACATCAGCAAAGCACAAAGAGACCCCTGTCGTCCTCAAAGCCGCCAAATAACAAATACCTAATTAAAACCTTGAAACTTGTACTGCTGGGAGCTGCAGGTTTACAGATAGCAATAAATGTCTGCTAGATATAGAGATTAACGCAGGTACAGCCGCTATGCTTCCCCTGTCCAAACTGACAGCGCTTTAGATGTGAGTAACAAGCTTCCCTTTCCCTAAGGGGGACTTATTCACTAAGTGTCTCCTGCATTATCACTGATAGCAATCTGACCAGCTACTTGTTATCCCTTATCTTTATTATGTCAGTAGTGCTTCTAGCGGGATGAGGAGGCCACAGGCAGGATGATCCCACTTACAGAGTCTCTTACCATGGGGATCGTAGGGTCATCACTGCTCAATTCTATAGCCATCACAAGGGATGTGTAGATTAGATATCCAAAACTAAAAATCTCTCTATTCCTCTCACATTATCCATTGAAGCATAGACTAAAATGCCCTTCATAACTGTTTTCAAGGACATGAGATGGAAACCATAGTGATACACAGTGTGCCGTGCTACTTATGTGTACCAATGGCATCTGGTAATACAAAAAAGTCTGAAAATTGGCCACTTCTTTCCAGTACAGAGCTGCTGTATGATGCTTTATTTCCCAAGGCTAAATTCAGAAGACTGAGCAGAGCAAACCTATTAGAAAAGTATTCCAGTTAAAGAGGTTCTCTAGGCATTGTGTGCTGACCTGGGGGAGAAGACAATTTGCTCAGTACTGACCCCATTGCCATGACTTCAGTTCCACTGTCTTCGCTGGACTCACGTGAACACCAGGACTGGATGCAGGCTCTTCCACTCAGGTCCTGAGTCTTCCTGTTCAGCTGCAACTACAGTATATGCAGCTGAACAGGAGGATTGTGGAACACATCTGGATGGGGCCTGAGCAGAAGAGCTCACATCTAGTTCCATCATTCACGTGAGCGCAGCGGAGACAGAATAATCAGTACCATGTCAGATGGTTAAATACTGGGCAGACTGTCTTACTTCTACAGGTCAGCACACAGGAGGATTTTCGCCAAAGCCCAGAGAACCCCTTTAATGAACAAAGTCCACCTAATAAAGTGAGTTCTTATGGGGGGAAAAAGTGACACATCGCTGTAATCAGGGTGTATGATACCATGTGCAGCCTACACCTGGTAGCAGACCCCACTTCTGCTGTGAGCAGGACTAGATAAGAGAAGAAGTGTTGACATGGGGCCACAGGCAAAGATGTTCTTCTCACAGTAGGTCTGTAACTTCCCACTATGACAATTCACCATGGAAAAAATGTTTTTACCATGTTTAAAACACACAAAATTGTCTAATCCTCCTTTAAAGGGGTTGTTATAGTTAAAAAAAAAGTTACCCAGCAGCAGTAAATGTACTAAAATGACAAGGGAAGTCCTACTCCACTTTTCTATCCTGTCACTTCCAGCCTTGGGCCGCAGGGGTGATGTCCTCTTACTGACTGCAGCAGTGATGTCATACCAGGTCCCCATGCAACCAATCACTGGCCTCTGTAGTATGTGGCACATAATGTCAGGTGATTGTATGCAGCGGAGACCTGTATGAACAGGACTTCACTGCTGAAGTCACGCCGACACGGAGGACCAGGTTAAAGTGCTGGAAGCAGCAGGAGATTCAGTGGTGAGTTATTTCGGTGCTTTTACTGCTCCTGGGAAACTTTTAATTTCATTTGGAAAACCCCTTTAAGACAAAGAAACTGTTGAAGCACAGGGTGTGAAGGGAAAGTAGAGATTTACTGAGGTAGAGATGCTTGGTACATGTAATTAGATACAAGTAGAAGCTCCCTCGGGGCTGCAGAAATTATCTCTACAGAGCAAGAGATAAAGATTTAATTTACTTTGTTGTGAACACAAATGATGTTAGCGATAATCAAAGTCTTCTCACTGAGGACCTGTCACCACTCCGTACGTGTCTGTTTTAGTAAATAATTGTATCCGACATGAAATAAAGGTTCTGTTGCATCTATTCCTAGAACTCTTTGTTGGTCCTCTATTTTTCCTACTATAATTGTACAACTGGGTGTTTTCAGTCTGACACTGTCCAATCAGTGCTGGCAGGGGGCACATCTCTTTGACAAGGGGAATAGTGAAAAGTGAGATCTTGAGAGTTTTGCCTGCGGTAATACAAATGATGGGATTTTTTTTATTAAAAATAAGAAAAGGTGGTAGAATTTTGATAGATTTTTTTATATTTATTTATATTGTTTTTAACTATACTAAATGTTTTTTTTTTTTTATGTTCCAAGAGACTTGAACTTGCGATTGTTTGATCGCTTATACTATACCCTGCAACTCATACCCTGCAATATATGGGGATTTTCTCTGGCACAGTAAATTTTCAGGCCTGGATGCCTTCACTGGGCCCTGGCTGCCAAAATAACTGCTAAGCATCTCACCACAAGGGTTGTCACAGGGGAGAACAGCGAACAAACAGACCCTCCTCTTTCTGTCAAACCTGAGATGTCGTGTACACTACACTACTGACCTCAATAATCGAGGGGATAAAGATGAGCTGTCACCTCTTCTGACATATTTGTTTTATTAATTTCTTCCATTACCCTTGTAATAACAATTCTGGAGCTTCTATTCTTATAAGCCTATGTTGTGCCATACCTCTA
This sequence comes from Bufotes viridis, assembly GCA_033119425.1. Lineage (NCBI taxonomy): Eukaryota > Metazoa > Chordata > Amphibia > Anura > Bufonidae > Bufotes > Bufotes viridis. The sequence continues at coordinate 496,706,483 of CM065590.1, read as the reverse complement.
TTGAAGGGGTGCACAACCCGCGGCCCGCAGGCCGCATGCGGCCCCCAGAACCAAGGTTTGCGGCCCCCGTCCTACTGGGCCGAAACACAGCTGATCATGCGGTCAGCTCTGTTTCTGCCCGCAGCGCCGCAAGACGATGGACGACAGCTCTTGCTCCTGCATTGTAGCAGGGGCAAATCGGACCCCCACTGGAAATGATAGTGAGGGAGCCGAGGAGAGGGAAGAAGCGCTTTATCAGCGCTTATGCCTTCTCCTAAGATAGATGAGCGTAGCGATGAGTGCCTTGGGGCAGAGGACCGTGGAGCTCCAGTGCCAGGGGAACCTTAATCAGCTCTGCCTTCTATAAACTCTCACAGGAGGCTGGTTTCCCCTGTAACTGGGGCTCCTTTGGATGCCCCAGTTACAGTGGAAATAGTACAAAAAAAAGTCTCTCATCGTCTCCCAAAGGTCTTTCAGTGACCTCTTGGGGGCAAATTATGTGGAAAAAATATATAAAAAATAAAAAAATTTAAAAGCTAAATAAAAAATATAATAACATACAAATAAAAGATTATGTGGCAAAAAATGGAATATTATAAAAAACTAAAATACCATTAAAATAAAAAAAAAGGAAAAAGTGCAAAATAAAAGAGTGTTTACTGTCCTCCAAGAGTCTTTTTATGACCCTTTGGGGAACATATTATGTCGCAAAAATATATTTAAAAAAAATAATAGAAAGTTCTAAAAAAAAATGAAAAAATAAAAATACGTGTCACGTAAAAAAATTGTTGTGAAAATTATTTTGGTAGTTCAACAAATAAGATAGTTACATCCGTTTGAACCACTGGTGCTAAATCACAAAAAAGTGTCTGGTCACTGAAGGGTTAACCAATGAGCGCCTTCCCACTAGCAAGTTAAAGCGCTTACTAGTTATTGCAGAGCGCCTATAATGGCAGGAGGCAGTAATAACCAGTGAGCCCCATCCTCTGCAGTGAAGGAAAGTGCTTACTGGTTATTACAGGGCCCCTAAAACTGGGCTTAGGAAGAGTTAATAACCAGTGAGCCCCATCCTCTGCAGTGAAGGAAAGTGCTTACTGGTTATTACAGGGCCCCTAAAACTGGGCTTAGGAAGAGTTAATAACCAGTGAGCCCCGTCCTCTGCAGTGAAGGAAAGTGCTTACTGGTTATTACAGGGCCCCTAAAACTGGGCTTAGGAAGAGTTAATAACCAGTGAGCCCCGTCCTCTGCAGTGAAGGAAAGTGCTTATTTGTTATTGCAGGGCCCATATAACTGGGGGTAGGAGGCGGTATTAACCAGTAAGCCCCATCCTCTGCAGTGAAGGAAAACGCTTACTGGTTATTACAGGGCCCCTATAACTGGGGACAGGAGGAGTTAATAACCAGTGAGCCCCGTCCTTTGCAGTGAAGGAAAGTGCTTACTTGTCATTGCAGGGCCCCTATAACTGGGGGCAGGAGGCGGTAATGACCAGTAATCCCCAAGATAAGTAGAAAACAGTATATTTAGTACCAGAGCGCTATAGCTTGAACATGGAATAATTACAGAAGTCTTGCCTGTAAAGTGTCAACCTTTAAAGTGTTGACCTTTAAAGTGTTAGCGCAGACGCAGTAAGATCGGCGTGAAGACGTCATTAATGACGGTGGGTGTGGTCCAAAAGCGATCCAATGAGACTACTTAAGACATAGGCAGAAAGACCTAAAGGACATACAAAGAATGAGATGACTGGACTAGAATTTATGACGAAATAGAAGGCGGAACCAGAGCCTTTAAAAGAGGAAACCAGAGCGGCAAACCAGCACACACTGCCCGAACCCCTGATGACGCTAGGTCAGTGTCTCCCAACCAGTGTGCCTCCAGCTGTTGCAAAACTACAACTCCCAGCATGCCTGGACAGCCTTTTGCTGTGCAAGCATGCTGGGAGTTGTAGTTTTGCAACAGCTGGAGGCACACTGGTTGGGAAACACTGCGCTAGGTTGCTAGCGAAACATGTCGGGGGCAGTGCTGGAATGTAATTTTTTTTTAAAAAGCCAGTAAAAGCGGCGTGAAACAGGAACACAAAGAGTCACCTTCTAAAGTAGTAGCGAGCACTACTAGAAGCTAGAATATAACAATTATAATCAGTTAGACAAATAGCATAGGCGCAATACAGGTAATTTTAATAGTTTATTAGTTCAGTGTTAAAGCTTTACTGATGTATTAAAAGTTAAGTTTTAATTAATTAGTGGCAGAGGTTAAGAATAGGTTAGAAAGAGAGGAGTTTTGTAAAACAAATGAACCTTACCGCCTGCTAGGGTCACAATTAGAAAAAGTCTTCCTCATCACTGCACTGCCGGCCCAGGGAGGCTCTGCTAACCGTGAGTAAAAATGAACTACTACCCCCATCGGCCCACCGTCACCTCACTTTTTGCCCCTGCGGTCCGGCACGTTGCAGTATGACCACACGGTCAGGTTTCTGCATGCGGTATTGAATACCAAAATCAGGCGTGGCTCTTAAAAGTAGAGAAAATATAAAGGACAGATATGACTTCTCTTTTTTGAATTCACTCATGGGCTTCCAAAACTGCATGCAGAAACCTGACTGTGTGGCAGTACCTTTGTAATTCTTCATGTCTGGTGTTTGGTTGAATCGTTCTATTAAAAGTTATGTTTTAGGGACCTATTTACAGTGATTGGTGCTTATGTGACTTTCCTAATTGACTCTATACATTATGATTGGTGTATTTATCCACCATCCTGTACCTCAATGGAGAATCAGCTGGCAGTGCCCATCCTGAGAGCTTCACAATAGGCCTTATGCACACAATTTTAGGTCAGCCTTTGATCTGCATTTTTTGCGGGTCGGATGCGGACCCATTCATTTCAGCTGGGACGCAAAAGACGCAGATAGCGCGCCGTGTGCTGTCTGCATCCACACAACTGTTTCGTGGCCCCGCAAAAAAATGAATAAAAATAAAACATGACCTATTCTTTTAAGTTAAGCGGACAAAAATTGGCATTTTTGATGTGCCTAGATAAATGATTGTAATCCTCAAAGCAGACTTCCACACGGGCAGTTATGTATTTCCCTTCTTAGCAGGGCACCGCCATCCCGGATTAGGTATCCGTGTAGATGATACCTTTAGAAACGTGAACTCTAATAGCTCTTCAAGTCATATTATACAGTAACAATGAGACAATTACACCAAGCCTCATAACAATTCCATTTATACTGTCAGGTCAGATCAATCAGATCAGCTCATCCAGGGGACTGGGAGTTAGGAATGTGTAGAAGTCCTTCTTTCCGAGTCACACGAGTCCTGCACCAGGAAACCCGTCTAATAAGCACAATTCCGAACAGACACAATTCATTTGTTCAATAGCTTCCTCTGAATTTAATCAGAGCCTGAAATATTTTCCAAGTGCTTTCATTGGTTGAAATTGAATTGTACAGATCTCAGGAATACGTCAAAGCATAATTGTGTCAACTCAATCTATTGATAAAACACATTACAAATCTATGAACTGAGTCATACATGTTCACAGAAGAAAACCGCACCTTGCCTGAAAAGAAAACTAGGAAAAGCATTTCAGCTATGGTTTGGTAGCATATTTTTCTTAGAGGAGCGGTCCTATTAAATAGGGTTATTACCTATGGGAATAAAGGCCAAATTGCTGCATCTGGAATAGTAAGGTACACAGACTTATTCCTGGGGAGAGTTCTCTAGTAAGGACATCACAAATCTGTTTGCCTTTATTCCTATATATACTTCCACTTAGCCGATCTCACAGCAGTGTACCTTTATTCCTTAAAGGCGATGTGCCAGTTTTAAAGTTATCCCCTATCCACAGGTGGGGGTCCCAGAAGTAAAGCGCTCTGCTATTTCCAGCTCTGGCATACAGAATGAATTAAGAGGCAGAGTTCATACTCAGGATGGGAAAATGAGGCCCCATTTATGGGATTTGTGGGGGTCCCAATGGTTGGACTGCCACCAATAAGTCAGCTATCCCCTATCCTTTTTAAGGATATGTCTACATGGGATGTAGAATGCAGCTGAAAATCTACATTAGTTACGCGCAGATTTTGCTGCAGATTTGCAGAGGATTTCAACCTTTGCTTTGCAAAAGACGAAAGCCGTAGCATAAATTGACATGCTGAGGAGGTACAATCTGCACCGCAGGTCAATTTACACTGTGCATTTTTCCACAATGTGTAGAGAAAATTTCTTAACTCCTAAATCTCATCCACATTGCTGGCACTGTAAAATACAGCAGATCTGCGACATGCAAATCCGTGGTAGCTAATTTTTAGCATATATATCCCATGTGGACATACAGAGTTGAGTTCCAGTAAAGTCAAAATAGTGTTTGTCTTTATTCCTAGTCATAGTTCCATTGTGATGATGTAAAAATTGTTACTCTTCTAATATTTTGATTATGTTATACTGTAATGATGAAATTTGAAAACCCGTATATAGGTATTTTGCCCATAAACTAGCAGAGCTTACTGGATCACGTTGTGCTAAAGCCAGCACAACTCTGCTGAAATCGTGCAAATCTGAACAGGTCCAGACATCAACCAGTTGCACCTCTACTCCACGGAAACCAAGATAAAGTACACAAGTGCTACGCATTTCGAGAGTGGACTACTCTGCATCAGGCCTGTGAATCTACTCTCGAAACGCGTAGTACTTGTGCACTTTATTTTGCTTTAAATAAATTTGTCAACTCTTGAAGCGTTGTGGAATCTCAATTTTTTTTATTTTATTTCCCTGCCATATTGTTAGGATGTCACAGTAGTGTTTTTCTTTATTCTATGTAATAATGTCGGTAGTGCTTGTATGTATTCTATTGTGGTGTTATATTGTAATGATGTCACAGTAGTGTTTGTCTGTATTCTATGGTGGTGTTTGTTGTGGAAATTTTATTAGGATGTGTTTTTAATATGTCATGTATTGTCATTATGTCTCTCAGTGTGTAAACCATTGGAGTGGATATCTTACTGTGGATTTAGACATCAATCAGCTGCCGGGCACAGAGGTCTCCACTGGCAAACAGTCTATGTGCTATGCACTGGGCTGTGAGCCAGGGGGAGACCAATGTGCTGCAGAGCAGTGTTGTCTTGGGAAATGTATGTGCGCCATCTAGGGCCCCCGCCCAAAGAGCGGATTTATTGGCTTGGTGTGGATGCATTTATTAAGAGAACAATATACGGAAAGGAACGGGTTACGGGGACAAAACTGACCAAATAACTCAGCCTTCTATACCCCCTAAAAAATGGATCCTGTCTATTGAGCATCTACCTTCACTCTGTCAGCATTTGGTCAGTAATCCATCAGTATTGCTAATGCCAACATAAAACAGGAGTGGATCCAAAACAAAGAGGACACGTGAATGGAATAATGTATTTCCGTGACTTCTGTGTTTTGTACCCACTCCTGCTTTTGGCTACCAAATCATAAGCCAATTCTGATGGCACCATACAGGCCTTACAGCTGCTGCAGAGACAGGCTCTGTTTTGTGTCTCATTTTTCCTTCCTTCTGACAGATCAGAAGAAGGGTCAAATAAATGATGTAGCACAAGGAGGGTGTTCTTGGCGGTGTACGAGTGGCTGAAGTGCATACAAAGTTTCCTGGCCATTTTTAGGATGTCTTGTAGATGGGTGGAAGACTTGAGGAACTGCTTGACAACCAGATTGAACACGTGCGCCATGGGTGCATGGTTAAGCCCTCCTTCATGCAGCGCCAACACCATGTTCTTCCCGTTGTTGGTCACCATGATTACGATTTCGATTTCTTGATGAAGGATGTGGAGCAGTTCTTCCCCTGTGTGACTCCGTTCGCCCAGGCCAACTAGGTGCAGAACAGGGTGACACCGCCGTGATCTACACATGGGGTATGCTGGTGGGGCACTGTGAATTGTCTCTGCAGTGGAGGCTGAGGACAAGGTGGAGGATGAGAAGGCAGAGGCAGACATTGTCGCAGGAACAACGGCGTGAGAATGGGGAGGCAGAAGCGGCGTCACCTGGCCAAGTTGCTGGTTTGGCTGGGCAGGAACCACATATACCTAGTGGGCCATAAAGGACATATATTGTCCTTGACCGTAGTTACAGCTTCACACGTTGGTGCTGCCGTGCACTTTGGCAGACACTGACAGGCTCAAGGACTGGCCCACCTTCTGTTCTACATATGTGTGCAGGGCTGGTACTGTCTTTTTGGCTCTCCACCTCGGTTCAGCACAAGCCATCAGTTCTCTGAAAGGTGCAGTCCACCACTTGGAAAGGAAGGGACTGCAGTACCAGCAACTTGGCCAGGAGCAGGTTAAGCTTCTGCGCCGCTGGATGATTGCACGCATACTGTTGTCTCTTGGCAATCGCTTTGGTGATCGATTGCTGATGGAATGACTGACTAGGAGGAGAAGGAGCATCAAGACCAGTAGATGATGGGAAGGACATACAGCTTCCTTCAGCTGAGGTGGTATAGCCTTGACTGCCTGAAATCGGGTGCGTGCCACTGGGTGATGCAGGGGTTGCTGTGGCAGGCTGGACCACCACATTGGAGCCACGGTTCTCCCAGGCCATTTTATGGTGACGCTCAATATGCTGACACTGGGCCGTGGTGCCAACATTGGCACCCTGGCCACGCTTCACCTTCTGCCCACAGATTCGACAAATGGCCATGTTCACCTACCCTGGCGGCTTAACAAAAAAATTGCCACACCGCCGAGTAGGTGATGTTACCCCCAACACTCCGCACTGACTTACTGCTACCTCCACGGCCTCCGTGAACCCCTGTACCCCTACTTTCCGGGCCGGTAGGCTCCTGCGAAGTGGGTGATCTACCCCGGGCACGTTTGGCTCCCTGCTGCCACCCTGCTGACTCCCGGACCCTCTACTGACTTGCTGGCTCCACTGCTGCCTCACGCGCAAGCTGCCGCCCTCTTATCCCGATGATGATGAAGCCCCTTTGTCACCTGGCTCCCAATTGCGATCGGCTACATCATCATTGAGTACTGTCTGCACGTCACTGATGTCCTCCTCAACGATCTCTGAGCCAGGAGCCTGACCGCTCGCAACACAAGCTCCCACGCCACTCTCCTCATCACTACTTGCCCGCCTACTGGAAGAATCAGCGGATGTCTCCTCCGGATCTTGGCTGGGCAGTAGCTGCTGACTGTCCTCTAGTAGCTCGTCCTCTCTGTATAGTGGAGCTGAGCCCACAGCATATAGTACTTCTCTGGCTGAGGCAACAGAAAAGGACAGAGGCAGGTTGAGGACAGGTGAGGGCACAGGGCCTGCTCCCGGGCCATGCCAACTAACAGTTGTGCCTCTTGGCTGAGGGTGTCTGATATCACTTGCAACGAAGTTGAAGATCTAGTCAACCATTCGAGAACCACTGGGTTGCTGGTCAAGACTAGACCGCTAGCTGACACTGGGAGCTCAGGCCCGAAGTGACCCCTGCTGCCACGCCCCCTTACTGTGCTGTGACCTGTGCCTGCGTCAGAAACATTTAGGCCTGTGCCCCTCCCCTGTTCAGGGCCTGTCACTTCTCTGTCTGACATACTGTTAGTAAATAAAAAGGAAATTAATACAGGCCAAAAAGGGCTGTAATTTTCTCACTTCACCACACAACGGCTAATAAGCCCCTTTTTTCCCCACTAATACACAACAAAAAAAGGCTTTAGAACATATAACTGCATCCGTGAACGGCAAAAATTTTTTATTTTTTATACTTATACACGCCAAAAAGGGATGTAATTTTCTCACTTCACCACACAATGGCTAGTAAGCCCCTCCCCCCGCCCCCCACAAATACACGCGAAAAAGGACTTTAGAACATATAACTGCGTCCGTGAACGGCAAATAATATTTTTTTTTTTGCCACTAATACATGCCAAAAAGGGCTGTAATTTTCTCACTTCACCACACAACGGCTAATAAGGCCCTTTTTCCCCCCCACAAATACACGACAAAAAGGGCTGTCATTTTCTCACTTCACCACACAACAGCTAATAAGGCCCTTTTTTCCCCGCACTAATACACGCCAAAAGGGCTTTAATTTTCTCACTTCACCACACAACGGCTAATAAGCCCTTTTTCTTTTTCCCCACTAATATACGACAAAAAAAGGCTTTAGAACATATAACTGTGGCTGTGAACAGCAAATTATATATTTTTTTGCCACTAATACACGCCAAAAAGGGCTTTAATTTTCTCACTTCACCACACAACTGCTAATAAGCCCTTATTTATTTCCCCACTAATACACGCAAAAAAAAGACTTTAAAACATATAACTGCAGCCGTTATTTCCCCACTAATACACGCCAAAAAGGGCTGCAATTTTCTCACTTCAGCACACAATGGCTAATAGGCCTTTCCTTAGCATCAAACCCTTCTTCTGCCAGAGAGGAGACTCTGCCAGACTACTAAGTGACCAGAAGATGACGCTGAGAAGGGGATTTGCTGCCATAGACCCTGGATCACCAGCCTTGGACCAGGGTAATAGCCTTCTGAAGAGAAAGAGGGACAGCTAGCTCAGGCCTTTCCTCAACATCAAATTCTTCTTCTGCCAGGGAGGAGGCTGGAGAAGCCCGCCCAATGCGTCGCCTGTATTGTTTTGTACCTGAATTCCTCCAGTAGAAGTAGAAGAAGCACCCTGGTTTACTGCAGACCCTAACTCTCTGGACTTATTTCCCATTGAGGTGCACCACGCCTTACCATCCCTTCTGGAGAGCAGCAACACGTGGTGACACCTTGACGGTGTCTGAGGGACCAAGCGTAGCGTTGGGGCCACCCCAAACCCGGCCACTGCAATAGGGTCCTTTTTATATTATCATTTATTTGCATCAGTTTTTGTTTGGGCTCACAATAACTGATGGAAATAACTGATCAAATAACTGACGTGTGAACAAGGCCAAGGAGGAATTTCAAGATATTTAGAAGATACTGGGGTAATCCCTTGGCTGACCCAGGCTTAAGTAATGTCTTGACACCTCACCCATCCATTACCTTCAGGAAAGGTAGGTCAGATATCGCTTTGTGTGGAGCTTTTATCAGAAACTGAAAAAGGAAGGCAAGTGGTTTGATCATAAGCCAGTTGGAACATATAAGTGTGAGTGTGTGTGCGTGTGTGTGGGGAAGGGAGAATTGTGTGAGCTTATCGTACATTTTAAGATCTGCAAATTTTACAGGTGCTTCAACAGATAAAACATATGAGGGATTTTGCTAACTGTAGGACAAGTGAGTTAGTATACTTGTGTACCTTTAGCTGCCCTTTAAACAACGTGCGCAGGACAAAATAAGAATTTATACGGAGGGTGGGTGATCACCTATAATATAAATGACAAAAGATATACCACAGTGGAAAAACATATATTAGAGTGTCATGGGGACCCAAAAAGTCTTCAATTTCAGCTCATTGAGGTTATCTGTCCATCTCCAAGAGAGGCAGATTGGGACAGAGGAATATTACAAAAAGAGACCCAGTGGATTTACAAGTTGAAAACTTTCAGTCAGCTGGGCCTTAATGAACTGCTATATTTTGTGTATTTTATTTGCCATATATTTTGCTTTATAAGACGCACCTGATGATGACTTGAGACGCTCCTATATTTTAGAGGAGGAAAATATATATTTTTTTTTATTAGACCTCAAAATAGACCCCCCAATCTTCACCAGACCCACAAATTAGACCCCCAACTTCAGACCACACCCCCATATCAGACCTCAGATGAGACTCCCTTCAGATCTCCATGAAAGCCCCCCATATCAGAGATAAAATAAATTAACCTACCTCTCCTGCAGGTTCGTGGCCTCTTCTCCTGCAGTCACTAGAATTGGTCATTTTATTATGTATATTTTGGGGATTTCAGGGTATACATATCCATTTTTGCTATATACCCTATCTATCCACCAATGTTTTTTTTTTCACGTATGTGAAAATTGGCACAAGTTTATATATGGTGAGAGTATATTACCCATTTTTGTAATGCTTTGCGATTGGAAGTGGGGGCTGAAGTCCCTGCTAGCTCATCAGTAGACAGTGCATATGATATCGCTAGGCAATGCCCCCACTAACGTGCACATCTCGCCGATTGAGCTTATGTATTATTTAATATAGTGCACTTCAAGTTGGAGCGCAAGAGGAAGTGAGCATGTATGTCCGGTTTGTGGAGCATGCGCATACTGCACTGTAGCTGGGTTAATGTCACCATAGCGTGTCAGGGGATGTTGCTTTTAATATTGCTTGGCAATGTCTCTACTGACATGTACACCTCGTCAATTGAATTTAGGTACTATGTAATATAGTGCACTGTAAACTGGAGCGCAAAAGGAAGTCCCCTGATGAATTAGCTTATGTGGTTTCAGAAGCGCATTTGGACAGCTTTGAATTACAAGCGCAGGGTCTTGTTAGGAGTGTAATAGGTAGTGTCAGATTGGGATGCCTAGGGCCCACCAGGAAAATTAATTCGGGGGGCCCAATGTTCAGCTACATGAAAATACTACCTGCTAACACAGTGGCAGCAGCAGCAAGACGCTCAAGACAATTGATTATTGGAGTCCTTGCAGTGACTTTGAGAAGGCAGGTCTCAAAGGAAAGAGGAAACTGGCTGCCTCTATACCTAGAAGTCATCTCAGCGTCTGATTCATCTATAATAATTAGGAGTAGTCTCCTAAATGATCTAACCAGTTTCTTATGTGGACGTATAGCAGGGACGCATTGGCCTTAGACCTTACAGGGAAATTTCCTAGTGGGTCAATGCCCAAGAGGCTGCCTGAGCCCATCTCATGGCCGACCAGTGGAAGTTTTTGCGCACAAATTTTGTGCTGCTGGCAGTATTTTGTGATGCACTGTGGTATTTGGCTCTGTTGGGGTGTTATACTGTGCCAAAATATGGTATTGCTGGCCCTGTCTTCCATCAATTTGAACCCAACTACAAAAGGGGCCACTTTTAGTATTTTTTCCAGGGCCACTTTAAGTTCCCAGTCCGCCCCTGATGTATATTCTGGTTGAGATTATGCAAGCTGCCTATTTATTTTTAGCACAGTCAATCTACAGTGCCACGCTCCACCCGTGCTCAGGGGACCACCGGTTCTCTTGTGTGCCTGTCTGAGCCTGGTAATAGGGTTTAGCCACCAAGCAATAGAGTCACCTCTGTTGGGGCAGGTGCCCTGCCTGTAGGTAGGGGTACTGGAGGGCTGTTCCAGGGGCAGGCAGAACTTCAACTCGACTTACCGTATTTTTCGCCCTATAACACACTTTTTTTCCCCAAAGTGGGGGGAAAATGTCACTGCGTCTTACGGGGTAAATACTAATGAGCAATTCCATTATGGAAGTGGAGGATCAGGAAGTGGTGAATGCAGAGCTCTCTTGGCTCTGCACTCACTGCTTTCTGGTCCTCGGCTGCTCGCTGTGCTGTGACTGCGCATAGTGTGAGGACGTCGACAGGAAGAGCAGGAGCTGGATTCTCGGAGCGGCTTCCAGAGTAGGAGAGGTAAGTTGATATGTTGTTTTTGTCTGATCTGAGGCCTAAATAGGGGTCTGATCTCAGCGTCTGAATAGGGGTCCTATTAACATGCTGGTCTGATCTGAGATCTGAATAGCAGTTTTAACGTTGGGGTCTGATCTGAGTGCCTGAATAGGGGTCTTATTAACATGGGGTTCTGATCTGAGGTCTCAATGGGGGTCTTATTACCATGGGGGTCTGATCTGAGGTCTGATTGGCTGTCTTAATAACATTAGGAGTCCAATCTGAGGTCTGAATGGAGGTCTTATTAACATTGAGGGTCTGATCTGAGGTCTAAGGTCTGATTAAGGGCTCATGCACAGGACTGTTGTTGTTTTGTTGTCCGCAAAACACAGATACCGGCCGACTGCACTCTGCATTTTGTGGAAAGGAACAGCTGGCCCCTAATAGAACAGTCCTATCCTTGTCCGTGATGCAGACAGTAATAGGACCTATTTTTTTTGCAGACATTTGGAAACGGAATGCACACAGTCATTTCCATTTTTTTACAGCTCCATTGAAATGAATGGTTCTGCATACGGGCTGAGAAAACCCCCAGAATGGATACAGGAAAAAAATGTTTGTGTAAGCCCTAACATTAGGGGGCTGATTGGGACTCTGAGCAGAGATCTGATGAAAACATTTTTTTTTCTTATTTTACTCCTCTAAAACCTGGGTGTGTCTTATAGGGTGAAAAATATGGTAACTATCTACATGCTACCACTTATTTAAGCAACTAAAAGAAAGACGGACTGGAGTCACTGTGCTGTTCCCAGGAACCATCGGGCAGACTGTGTCCTCCTGATTACCACAGGGGCCCGCCGGGCTTGGGCTCAACACCGCTGGCACTGCCACCATTGGAAATTATTTCGGTGAAATTCTGTGAGTAGTGCTGTCTTTCTATCACTATAAAGTTACACGCCAGTAGTCATTCTTTATTTGGTATATTTTGTATGGAATTGTTTTTTTTTTTTATTTCGTTTTCATTTACTGTATATAATAAAAGTTTTACTCTATCAGTTTGTACACTGTCATATCCTTTATTCCAAGGCTGTTATATTGTAATGATGTCGCAGTATTCTTTGTCTGTATTCTCTGACTGTTATATTGTAAGGATGTTGGAGTAGTTTTAGTCTTTATTCTATGGCTGTTATAATGCAATGATGTCACAGTAGTGTTTGTCTTTATTTTGTGGCTACACTACTGCAGCATTATCACAATACAGGGTGAGTCAAAAGTCTCGGGACACCCTTCTGTTGATAACTTTTGAACCACAAGAGATATTGCAAATCTGATTGCGGCAATCGATTTCTGAATTTTTTTTGTTCTTCTTTGATATGCTACATGACCCCATTCCCATTGGAAAAATTTGCTCTGGATCCAGTATGGCGGCTTTTAATTTGGCGGACATGATCCAGACATAGCCTAAAAGATAGGCCCCCTCACCCATTACTTGCTAGGGTATTCAGATATTTCATTTTTCCTTTTGTTTCTGAAATAAAAGGGTGTCCTGAGACTTTTGACTCACCCTGTATCGTGATAATGCTACAGTAGTGTATCTTTTTTTTGTGGCTATTATATTGTAATGATGTTACAGTACTGTTTGTCTTTATTCTATAGCTGTTATATTGTGTTTAGGCTTGAGCGAATCGACCTTCGGATCCTAGATTCGAAGTCCATTCCTTCAAATACTTTGATTTTAATGCTGTTTCCGTACAGCATTAAAATGTATTGGCTCCGTGGAGCCAAAGTTCGTCTTGCCCGAGTCGTGCGATAATTCTGTGAATTCCTACTGTATTCATATCTGCGTATTTAAAAACAATTTAAAATAGCAATCCAAAGTGGGCTTTGGTACTGAGGTACCAGCCAGTACCACAGCCCAGCTTGGCTTGCTATTTTAAATTGTTTTTAAATACGCAGATATGAATACAGTAGTAATTCACCAAAGTCTCTTGCGACTTTGGACGAAACTAACTTTTGCTCCACCGAGCCAATGCATTTTAATGCTGTACTGAAATAGCATTAGAATCAAAGTATTTGAACAATTCGACTTCGGATCTATGATCCACAGGTCACTTCGCTCAAGTCTAATTGTGATAATGTCACAGTAATATTTGTCTTTATTCTGTGGCTGTTATATTGCAATAATGTCCCAGTAGTGTTTGTCTTTATTCTATGATTGTGTTATAGTGTAATATCACAGTAGTTGTTGTCTCATTCTGTGGCTGTTATATTGCAATGATGTCCCAGTAGTGTTTATTCTTCCCTTGTATTTGCCTGTGTTTTATGATGCCACAACAGTATATTTTTACCCTACATTATGATGAGCTGTAAGCACTTTTGCTTGCTTTCGCCTTTAGTTCGTCACCTGTGCCGAGTGTATGCATGTAATAGATTACATTCTCCAGCTCGTCATGGGGGTCAAGGTCTGCAGCCAGGGAGAAACATTGAAAAGTGAGTTGCACTATCTCAGCCTAAGCTGTGAAAACTTTAGCAGTTTTAAGTGTGAAGCTGAGACTTTAAGAGGCCAGAGTGTGCCCTTGGGACAATTTTGCAGATTTTGGTACACATCCCTCCTTGCATTGTTTTTCCTATAAAAGGATAAAGCTGAAAAGCATAAAGCTTTTGTCTTCTGTTAACTTGAAAATACCATAAAGACAAAACCCAGCTTGTTTAGGGAACATTAACCATCTTGATATTTTTTTGGCAGAGGTGACAGGATCCAGAATAGTTGCTCTCTGAGTTTCTACATACAAGCAGCTATTTACTTGGAGTAGAGCCCGATTTACAGGAAAGGGTCGAGGACCATTATGAGTCAGTGGGGTCTGTTGGATGTTGTTGGCGACCATCATATGAAGAATCTGGCTATCTGCCATTTTCTGCACCTATAACAGAACAGAAAAACAGAACTGACTTGTACATTTATTAAACTATCTTTAGGCTTGTTTCACACAAGTGTGTGTCAAAGGTCTGGAGCTCTTTACCCATCTTGGCCTGCTTTCCTCCATTTGCCCCGACCAACCCTCCTTTCGTGTTCGGCTCCATATTTATTTTTATCTGGTAAATATTAAAGACAATTATACCACATATATGATATAACACCCCCAACCTCTCACAAAGTATAGTGTACAACACTTAACAGTATGCAGTATACAGCATAACACCCCACAGTATACTGTACTGTATATTGTATAACACCCACAGCCCCTCATAGTATATAGTATATACAAAACCCCACAGTATGCAGTATATAGTATAGCATCCCACAGTATATAGTATAACAATCCACAGTATACAGTATATAGTATAACACCCCCACAGTATATAGTATAACACCCCACAGTATATCGTATAACAACCCCAGTAGTATAGTACCCCACAGTATGAAGTGCACAGTATAACACCCCACAGTATGCAGTACCAGGGGCATACATAGAAATCATTGGGCCCCCCTAACTCCGCTCACTACCCACCCCTGACCCATCCCACCACCTGCCCTGGCTCCTCCTCTGCCACACCCCCATTGTATTCCTACTGCCCCAGAAAATGAAGGGCACAGGTCAGTTTTGCCACAAAGGAACACCATAGGAACAAAACCCGTAAAACGGTGGAGGAATTTTTTATTTTTTTTCAATTGCACCCCATTTGGATTTTTTTGCCTGCTTCCCACTACAGTATGCCATATTAAAGTACAACTTGTACTACTAAAAATATGCCCTCATATGGATATGTGAACGGAAAAATAAAAAAGTTATGGCTCAAGGAAGAAAAATGAAAATGCAAAAATGAAAAAAACCTCCGGTATCTTAATGGTTAAAAGGGTTATCCAACCCCTATTATGCCCCCCAAAATGCAAGGCACCACGTACAGGTAATACTTATGCTGGGGGGGGGGGGGGTGGAGACAATAGCAGGCCGTGACGAAAAAGAGCCTCCCTAGTGTCATCCGTGATGCTAGTTGGGCTAGTGGGGCTTGTTCCCATCGACCGTGGCCTGCTATTAACTGCCCCCCCCCAAGTCGCCGGATGTTTTAATCCACGCGACAGAGGGATGCAGTGGCAGCCGTGCGGGCATCAGGAGGGATGTGGGTGCCGGAGAGTGGGGTAAGTATAACCTGTAGGAAGTGACCGGGCATTATGGGGGGCATAATAGTAAAAACCCTAATCAAAGTCCTGACTAACTACCAGTATGAACAGACCCCAGAGGTAGGTGAGTTCATACACAGGAATACCTAATGTCCTAACTCACCCTATAGGACCCTGGTACTAATGTCAGGACTGAGACAACCTGTTCCTCCAAAAGGAAGGACGAACAGGAGTCTCCTTGAGGCCTTAATACAAATGACAGGGAAATAGAACACACAAAATAACCCAAACAAAATTCAAAAGGGAAAGACAACACTTAACTTCAAGTGGCTATGGCAGCACCAGGAACTCAGCCGAGATCCACACACAAGCTATCCACAACTCAAACTGAAGCTATACACCACATAGCATAGTGGGAGAAACAACACTAAATAGAGAAGGTTAAATGACCATAATAGCCACACCTGGGAAAAGAAGGTGTGGCAAGCACCAGAAACCACACAGACGTCATTTGATCCAAACAGAAAACATGTCAGATCAAACCACGTGTTGCCAGTCTCACTGATCTCCTGCCACCTGTCGCGGGAACATCCGTGACAATTCTGTTATGGTCAATGGGGTCCAGCAGGCTGTGCCAGATCCAGGGAACTCTGACATGTTGTTCTCGGCAGGATTTCTTTGAGACATGTGTGAAAGTAGCCTTATGTGATTTTTCGCCCCCCTTATATTCTTGATACACATACATGTTGCATAAAGATGTGACTTATGGCAACCCTTTGTATTCCTATGGACAGTGACTGTGGACGACGGGAAGATTTAGTAAGATTGGCATTTTATATGTCAGTGAGAAGTGCAAGTAAGTAAATTTGTTAAGATATCAACTAGGGATGAGCGAATCACATAAAAGTTACCTCTAATACTGTACAGAGCAGGAGCTTTGTACAGTATTAGAATGTATTGGCGCAGATGAGCTGAAGTTATTGCTTTGCGAAGTCTCGCGAAGGGAACCGTACCCAAGTTCGGGACATGTTTTTTTACAGTACTAATTAATTTATGAAGTTATTGCGCAAAGTCTTGTGAGACTTTGCAAAGCAATAACTTTGGCTCATCGGAGCCAATACATTCTAATACCGTATGGAGCTCCTGCTCCGTACCATATTAGAACTAAGTTTTATGTGAATTGATTCGCTCATACCTAAAATTTTCAACCTTGAATCTTTGCTGTAGTGCTAAAAGACAAGAACGTTCCCAAGTGTTGTCCATTTGGTTCTCTTACAACAGCTGAATGGTGTGAGGACATCAGTTTTAATCCATTTACAGTTTTCCAGTGCAGTGTTTCTGGAATGAGTCTTTTTTGGAACACTTGAGTGTTTTTCATGTTGCATCATCCAGGAGTTTGGATTATTATGCAGTCATCCAGAACATTGTGTTTCTTATGGAGAAACATATGTGCTTCTGTGTGTTTAAGATATTTTTCTTTAAACTAACATTCAGATGAATGGGTGGGTTAGGGTGACATGCACACTGTCTGCAGTATATGGAATAGCACATAAAATCAACAAATTGTGGCTTATGCTTCCTCGTCGCCGCTATTGATTGCATTGCCCATAATGGGGAACCCTTCATCCCTATGTCGCATAGAAAATGTCCCATTTCCCTACCAACACAGTTTGGGTCCAACACTTCTTGCATGCAAGAACTGGATATCTACACACACCATTGCATCTGTATCAGAACATCAAGATGTAACGATCTGGCAGGTCATTCATTTTGAACATTTCTTGATATCTCTGCTCAGACTCTCAAATTATTCAGATGTCTAAACAGCTTTTCAACACATGAATTTTGACTATATTATTCCAATCTTTCCTTTTCAGGATATTGATTTTTGTCAACTGCATCTCCACTTTAGAGGGATTGCCAATACACACTATCACACAAATGCAGTGGCGTTGCTAGGGCTGGTGTCACCCGGTGCGGTAGAAAATGGTGTCACCCCAGACCCCCCCCCGAAGCAATAATGTTTTAGTCATATAACCAAAAATAACAGATACTCACTAGTGCTTAGGCCTCTTTCACACTTGCGTTTTTCCTTTCCGTGCTAGAGTTCCGTCCTCGGGGCTCTAAGACAGAAAGATACTGATCAGGATTGTCCCAGTGCATCTTGAATGGAGAGAAACTGCTCAGGATGCATCAGGATGTCTTCAGTTCAGTATTCAAACGTTTTTTGCCATTGAAAATCCACAGCATGCTGCGGATTTTCCTTGGGCCAAAAATTGAAGGCATGCCGCAAGGACGGATCTGGAATTAATGCCCATTGAAAAGCATTAATCCGGATCCGACTTTAAGCTAAATGTTGTTTCGGCGCATCGCCGGATCTGACGCTTACCTTTCTGAATGGTAACCATGGCAGCTAGGGACGCTACTAAAGTCCCGGCTGCCATGGAAAGTAGTGGGAGCCAGGGAGGAGCTACTACCGTCCGTGCGCTCCCAGGGTGCTCCACAATGACGCCACAGCGCCCTACATCACATGGATAATCTAAACATGCGACGTAGGGGCGCTGTGACGTCATTGTGGAGCGCCCCAGGAGCCACACGGAAGGTAAGTAGCTTCTCCCCTGGCTCCCCACTACTTTTTCATGGCAGCCGGGACTTTAGTAGCGTCCTGGCTGCCATGGTAACACTGAAAGCATTTTGAAGACTGATCAGTCTTCAAATGTTTTCAGGTGTGTATGCGCTGTGACGGATCCGTGGGCATTTCCGCGACGGAAGTGCACGCCGGATCCTCACAACGGTAGTGTGAAAGGGGCCTTAGTTATTAATTCACTTACAGTCCGGTGTGTACGAAGTGTCTTCACATATAACTAAAGAGGAATTGCTGCTGTTATGTTAATGGCTGCTATAACATTGCACCATCCTTCTGAACATACACATCTGTCATCCGCCTTACCTCATGATCCTGGAGCTGTGCTGTAGAGCTCGGCGGCCACTGTACAGCACAGCTCCAGGATCATGAGGTAAGGTGGATGACAGATGTGTATGTTCAGAAGGATGGTGCAATGTTATAGCATCCATTAACATCAGCAACAAGTCTGGGCTGGTTCAGGCTGTGCTGTGCCTGTGTGAGTGACGTGACCTGTGGCCGGTGCAAGCTCAAGCCGAAGCTACATCTTGGCGACTCCCGCCCGCAGCTCACCTGGTCCTGGTCCTGTGTGCAGCAGCTGGCTTCTCCTCTGTGTGGTCCTGGTATCTTCGCTATGCTTCAATCAGCTTGAAGACTGTACTTTTCGCCCTATAAGACTATAACACACACATAGGTTTTAGAGGAGTATAATAAGAAACAATATTTTCCACTATACCTCAGGTCAGACCACCAATGTTAATCACACCTCAGATCAGCCCCCGTGTCAGCCGTCAGCCCCCATCCATCATGCCCCCCATGTCAGCCGCCAGCTCCGATCCTTCATGATCCCCAATGGGGGAAATGTTGGAGTCTGTACCATCGGGGGGGGGGGTCGGGTTGACATGGTGAGGGACAATGTTGAAGTCTGACTGTGCCAGGGGGGCATGATGTCACCCCCCATGGCACAGATTCCAACATTGTCCCTCTCTTCATCATTGTCCCCTCATCATGTCACCCCCCATGGGTGGCACATTTATTTTCTTCCCCTCCAGGCTCCATGGCACAAACAGACATTTTGTGATTGTCCCCCATTGTAGCACCCCCAAGTCAGGGCAATGTGTGGAACTAACCTGGGGAATGCCAGTGATGGAGAGGCCGGCACGCTGCTCCTCTGGGGCACTCTCTGGGTTCTTGAGGGACACAGCCAGGTGGAAGGTGAGGTGCCCTTGGTGTTATAGTTTAACGTGCCTATGGCTAAGTCCCTGATATGTCGTGACGCCAGTGCCAGTAAACGGTGGCACACCGTATTTACAGTAGGAATAACTGAGGTACAGACTGATAACTTGAAAACAGAATCCAAACTTTACTGAAGACAGTGATGATACAGTAAGCAGTCTTTCCAACAGTTCCTTTTGCAGACAATAAAAATTGCAGTGGTCTTACATCCAGCAAGGTTAAACAGAGGGTGGTAATACAGGACTTGAAATTGCAGGTGAACCTTACTTTCTTCCTGACTCGTCCTGACTGGAATTGATGCTTCAAGGCCCCAATGCCCTACTTCTGGCTTATATCCTTGAATCTCCAGTTTATAATTTACCTCCACTTGACGTTTAGTACCTCCTTGCTCTAGGGATTGCCTCTGGTTTCTGCATTCCTTCTCCTAGGGCACCATCTTCCTAGGGTGGATGCCTCACAGGCCGTGAGGCCTGGGTTTGGCCTTCACAGGCACATGGCCTGCACTTGTCTAAGGCACACTCCAGACTAGACTACTTTCCCTTCCCCTGACTGAGCCTTATATAGACTAGGGCAGTGATGGGCAACGTGCGGCTCTCCAGCTGTTGCTAAACTACAACTCCCACCATGCCCTGCAGTAGGCTGATAGCTATAGACAGGCTTTGCATTCTGGGAGTTGTAGTTTAGCAACAGCTGGAGAGCCGCACGTTGCCCATCACTGGACTAGGGCAACCTAGCTCCCTCTAGTGACTAGAGCTGGAATTACACCCCTAGCCGGCCTGCACATAGGACATTTCACAGTAACAGGGGAATAAAATACACTGATTTACATTGCATGGTACAAACAGCACCTTTACCAGCCTCCTCCTAACAGAGAGGAACGACAGCAGCCAAGTGACCCTTCCGTAGTGACGGGCAGTACAACTCCCGTACACTACATACCCCGCTGCTTTAAGCTGAGTACGCCCTCGTACTCTACCAGGGTACCGTCCTACTGGAATTTCCACCTGAAAGAGACAAAAGAAAAACATGCAAGAATACATACATATCAGTACTCAATTCTATCTGCATAGACAATTGTCATCAGGTCCAGCTGACTGACGGAGAAGTGCGGTGACAAGGGCGTCGCTCTCTTTCTTCAGGATAAAGAGTGGAACTGGGGCGCTGACCTGGCACAGCGGATGTTAGGGAATACCAGGATAGTCCATGACAATGAATGAGTCCATAAAAGCATATCACAGAGACTCGCACACAGGGGGTCCATCTCTGGGCACATAGACTTGAATATAAAAATTTTTGCAATAAATACGGTCAGCAGCACATACATAAAATCACAATACAGGACTCTGACAATACCAGGGTAACATGCTATCCTGGCAAGTCCTGCGTATATTTAAAGTGCTGACATAAAAGCCCTTTTCAACCTGAAATGGGGGTTAAAAAGGGATAAGGTGCAAATAAAAGCACAACTTGGAAGTTATTAAAGTACTTGATGCCACAATGTTAGCAGCAGGCAGGATGTCCCGGAACAGAAAGAGGCAGGCTGGGAGCAGTGGTTCCACAGTGGCAACTTATCTTCACAAACATGCCACCGGCCGTGGGGAACTGGCAGCAAGCTCCACCAGCCTGGCAAACTTAAAGGAACAGTTCCTGCAACATGTATGATGTCCCTGTGAGGATGAGCAAAAATGGCCTAGCAGGCCTGCTCACAGGTAGGTATCAAAGGATCCCTGTTCATCAGAGGTAGTGCAGCCCTGTGCTGCAGGTAGTCTGGGCCATGCAACAGGACCACTTGGAGGGGGTGCCCACCACAAAGAATGGGCTGGAAACATCACCGGTATTGGGCCTACCCACCTCATTGGCCCGCTGGGTTGCGGACACACAGGAGCTGCTGGTCTCGGGACACGGGCCGGCGCTGGGGTAGACACTTCCTCTGGCCGGGACATAACGCTCCCGTCACGGCGGACTCGGCTCCTGGCATAAGTCAATTTATCCGCTGTTACACGGACCTTGGGTGGCTCAGCGTTAGCGGTAGGACCTTGGACTACGGGTTCGGGTGGTACAGGGGTCACAGGTAACTCACCACCGCTGGACTGCTGCGCTGCCTTCTTAGACTCGGTCACTTGCCGCAGGCCATCCAGATGAACTTGCAATATAGCGATCCGCTCCTCCAGGGCGGCGATGTCACTGCTGGATTCCGGCACACTTGCAGCAGGCTCCAATACTTCCTTTCTGCTTGCACAAGTCTGCGGCCACTCCCCCAGACTCGGGAGTTCTCGCCCAACTTCAGGCCCGCCCACATTGTAATCCACGTACAGGGGCGGTATCCCAGGACGGTTGTCTCCTCCCTCTTGGAGGGTTTTGGCGCCAAATCTTCGCGCCACTGAGGACAGTGATGGCGCAAGAAGAAGTCCAATGGCGCCGGCGCCATCTTGGGCGCCATGATGCATCAATTCAATGACAGCAAGCAGCGGTAGTAAAACAGCATAAAGTCCACAAAAATGCACTTTGAAGTGGCGATTTTCTTCCTCTTGATAGCGCAACACTGCACAGCGCTTTCTGGAGGTTTTGGGACACTTTTCTGTACGTTTTAGGTCCGCAAAGTTCACTTCAAATAAACAGGCGTTTTGTCACTTGGCAAACTGGTTAAGGCACAAAGTTCACGTTTTGATCACAGTCCGTAAACGTGCGTATCCTGTTCGTGACGCCAAAATGTAGCACCCCAAGTCAGGGCAATGTGTGGAACTAACCTGGGGAATGCCAGTGATGGAGAGGCCGGCACGCTGCTCCTCTGGGGCACTCTCTGGGTTCTTGAGGGACACAGCCAGGTGGAAGGTGAGGTGCCCTTGGTGTTATAGTTTAACGTGCCTATGGCTAAGTCCCTGATATGTCGTGACGCCAGTGCCAGTAAACGGTGGCACACCGTATTTACAGTAGGAATAACTGAGGTACAGACTGATAACTTGAAAACAGAATCCAAACTTTACTGAAGACAGTGATGATACAGTAAGCAGTCTTTCCAACAGTTCCTTTTTGCAGACAATAAAAATTGCAGTGGTCTTACATCCAGCAAGGTTAAACAGAGGGTGGTAATACAGGACTTGAAATTGCAGGTGAACCTTACTTTCTTCCTGACTCGTCCTGACTGGAATTGATGCTTCAAGGCCCCAATGCCCTACTTCTGGCTTATATCCTTGAATCTCCAGCTTTATAATTTACCTCCACTTGACGTTTAGTACCTCCTTGCTCTAGGGATTGCCTCTGGGTTCTGCATTCCTTCTCCTAGGGCACCATCTTCCTAGGGTGGATGCCTCACAGGCCGTGAGGCCTGGGTTTGGCCTTCACAGGCACATGGCCTGCACTTGTCTAAGGCACACTCTAGACTAGACTACTTTCCCTTCCCCTGACTGGGCCTTATATAGACTAGGGCAGTGGTCGGCAAGCCGCGGCTCGCGAGCCACATGCGGCTCTTTACACACTTTAATGCGGCTCTTCTGTGTGCCAGGCGCCCACTCCCCTCCCTCCTCTCGGGCGGCCGCCCCAAAAGTCAGGACTCTGCAGCTAGCCTCTGTCAGTGCGCGCCCTGTGTGCAGCCCCGGCGGCCGGCTCCACACAGCTCCAGTCGGGTCATGTGGTATAGGGGGCGTGGCTTTCTGTGTAGCGCCGCGGCGGCAAGGCAACATCCTCTCTCTGTCTGCCGCCCTCAGAAGAAGACTGTGCCTCCCAAATCAGCAGCGTGTCATCCGGTAGGTGTAGCAATGGCCTGGCCTGCCTGCCTCTGGGAACTCAATTTCTGTGACAGAAAAAGGAAAGGTTGGGGGAATGGAGGGGGAGGGGATGAATATGAACTATATGCCTCTGGAACTTGGAAATGAGAGATGTGGGCAGGGCCAGGGAGAGACAAATGAAAGGGGTGACTGATGGCCATCATGGAGGGGGATGATTATGAATTATGTACTCATATGAGAGATGTGAACTGTGAACAGGGCAAAAAGAAAGGGGTGATTGATGGCCATCATGGGAGGGGGTGGTGATTATGAATTATGTACTCATATGAGAGATGTGAACTGTGAACAGGGCAAAAAGAAAGGGGTGACTGATGGCCATCATGGGAGGGGGTGGTGATTATGAATTAAGTGTGCCTAACTATGGAAATGAGAGATGTGAACAGGGCAGGGTAAAAAAAAGGTGTGATGGCCATCATGGAGGGGGAAATGTGACATGAGGGGGAGAAATGTGACATAAGGGGAGAAATGTGACATGAGGGGGTGAAATGTGACACGAGGGGCAGAAATGTGACACGAGGGTGAAATGTGACATGAGGGGGTGAAATGTGACACGAGGGGCAGAAATGTGACACGAGGGGCAGAAATGTGACACGAGGGGTGAAATGTGACATGAGGGGGTGAAATGTGACACGAGTGGCAGAAATGTGACACGAGGGGCAGAAATGTGACACGAGGGGTGAAATGTGACATGAGGGGGTGAAATGTGACATGAGGGGGTGAAATGTGACACGAGGGGCAGAAATGTGACACGAGGGGGTAAATGTGACATGAGGGGGTGAAATGTGACACGAGGGGCAGAAATGTGACACGAGGGGGTGAAATGTGACATGAGGGGGTGAAATGTGACACGAGGGGTGAAATGTGACACGAGGGGTGAAATGTGACATGAGGGGTGAAATGTGACACGAGGGGCAGAAATGTGACACGAGGGGGTGAAATGTGACATGAGGGGGTGAAATGTGACATGAGGGGGTGAAATGTGACACGAGTGGCAGAAATGTGACACGAGGGGCAGAAATGTGACATGAGGGGCAGAAATGTGACATGAGGGGGTGAAATGTGACACGAGGGGCAGAAATGTGACACGAGGGGGTGAAATGTGACACGAGGGGCGATGAAATGTGACACGAGGGGCAGAAATGTGACACGAGTGGCAGAAATGTGACATGAGGGGGTGAAATGTGACATGAGGGGGTGAAATGTGACACGAGTGGCAGAAATGTGACACGAGGGGCAGAAATGTGACATTATGGGATTGACATAAAAAGGTTGATGTGAAAAGGGGTGTGTGGACACATCATAGCAAAATAAGTTAGTGGCCAGGTTCTGAGGTCAATATATAACAGTACCAGTGAGGACTATTTGTGGCTCTCAAAATAAATTTCAATCGTGGTTTTGGCGAGATTTGGCTCAGTTGAATAAAAAGGTTGCCCACCACTGGTTAGGGCAACCTAGCTCCCTCTAGTGACTAGAGCTGGAATTACATCCCTAGCCGGCCTGCACATAGGACATTTCACAGTAACAGGGAAATAAAATACACTGATTTACATTGCATGGTACAAACAGCACCTTTACCAGCCTCCTCCTAAGAGAGAGGAACGACAGCAGCCAAGTGACCCTTCCGTAGTGACGGGCAGTACAACTCCCGTACACTACACCATCATTTCTCTTTTCTCACCCCCAGGATTGAGGCGCACATAGTGCCCCATAATAATGTGCCAGTAACACGTGCCTCTCCATGCCACCACATGTGCTAGTAATAAGTGCCTCTCTGTGCCTCCCCATGTGCCAGTAGCCCCTTATTGTGTGCCAGTAGCCCCCTATATGTGCCAGTAGCCATCTCCCTTTATGTGCCAGTAGGCCCCTCTATGTGCCAGTAGCCCCTTCATGTGCCATTAGTCCCCTTCATGTGCCAGTAGCCGTCCCTTTATGTGCCAGTAGCCGTCCCTTTATGTGCCAGTAGCCCCTTTAGTGCCAGTAGCCCCCTTTAGTGCCAGTAGCACCCTTTAGTGCCAGTAGCCCCTTTAGTGCCAGTAGCCCCTTTAGTGCCAGTAGCCCCTTTAGTGCCAGTAGCCCCTTTAGTGCCAGTAGCCGCCCTTTATGTGCCAGTAGCGCCCTTTAGTGCCAGTAGCCCCTTTATGTGCCAGTAGCCCCTTTAGTGCCAGTAGCCCCTTTATGTGCCAGTAGCCCCTTTAGTGCCAGTAGCCCCTTTTAGTGCCAGTAGCCCCTTTAGTGCCAGTAGCACCCTTTATGTGCCAGTAGCCCCTTTAGTGCCAGTAGCACCCTTTATGTGCCAGTAGCCCCTTTAGTGCCAGTAGCCCCTTTAGTGCCAGTAGCCCCTTTAGTGCCAGTAGCCCCTTTAGTGCCAGTAGCACCCTTTATGTGCCAGTAGCACCCTTTAGTGCCAGTAGCCCCTTTAGTGCCAGTAGCCCCTTTAGTGCCAGTAGCCCCTTTAGTGCCAGTAGCACCTTTGTGTGCCAGTAGCCCCTTTAGTGCCAGTAGCACCCTTTATGTGCCAGTAGCCCCTTTAGTGCCAGTAGCACCCTTTAGTGCCAGTAGCCCCTTTAGTGCCAGTAGCACCCTTTTATGTGCCAGTAGCCCCTTTAGTGCCAGTAGCACCCTTTATGTGCCAGTAGCACCCTTTAGTGCCAGTAGCCCCTTTATGTGCCAGTAGCACCCTTTAGTGCCAGTAGCCCCTTTAGTGCCAGTAGCCCCTTTAGTGCCAGTAGCCCCCCAAAAAAAAAAAAAAAAAAGAACACTTGTACTTACCTCCAGCGATGCGATGCAGGCCTCTTCCGGCCTGTGTCTCGAAGCTGTACGGCTCGGCGGCGCGATGACGCCATCGCGCCGCTGAGCCGGTCTCTGATAGGCTGCCGGCCTAGTGCTGGCAGCCTAACAGAGGAACTGGGAGAGAGAGGACACGCCTCTCCTCCTCTGCTGCTGCCCAGCACGGAGATGAGCGCAATGCAAGCGCTCATCTCCGTCGCGTCTGCCAATAGTCAGTCCGCCCCTGGTGACACCCCATCAGACTGGTGTCACCCGGTGCGGACCGCACCCCCCGCACCCCCCTCGCAACGCCACTGCACAAATGTATAGGAGGAAGATTTTAAAATTCTATCGTGGTGGTACTGGATGCTCTACAAACTCCATTGTGTGGATGTCCAATGTACTGTAGCTTTTAATCAGACGTTTGCCATATAACTAGAGTTAAGCGAACATCTGGAAGTTCGGGTTCGCCGGGTTTAGCCGAACTTCGTCGCAAAGTTCGAGTTCGGGACCCGAACTTAACCTCCGAAACCAAACATTATTGAAGTCAATGGGGACCCGAACTTTGGGGCGCTAAAATGGCTCTAAAAGAGTCATGGAAAGGGCTAGAGGGCTGAAAAGTGCCCTGCAAACAAATGTGGATAGGGAAATGACTTAAATAAAATAAAATAAATAAATAAAAATGTAAAATAATAATCTTGAACTAGGAGGAAGAGGTCCATATGGAATAGGAGGATGAGGAGGTGGTGGACGTGGCGGTGTAGGTGGATGTGGGGGTGTAGGTGAAAGCGGAGGTGGAGGACGAGGAGATAGGCCAACACTTTTTTTTGTTTTGTTTTTTTATTTAATTTGGGTAGACCACGAAACATTGTGGGGATAAATATTATTACTTACCGGTAATTTGATTTTATAGAGCCCATGACAGCACCACCAGAGACAGGAAACCTGCAGGAAATAAAAAGGGTGGACACTCTCTCCCCCCTCAGTGAGTTTTCCAAGTATCGGAGGAAGGCCGCCAACATATATTAGTTTACTTTTTTTTTTTTTTGCAACACCCGTGAATATAGAAAGAGCCACCAGGGAGGGAAAAACCAGGGTGCTGTCATGGGCTCTGTAAAATCAAATTACCGGTAAGTAATAATATTTTTTCCTATCACCCAAAGGAAGAATCCACCGAAAGGTTTAAGTCCAGTCTATAATGCTTGAAGAAAGTAGAAGGTGAAGACCAGGTCGCAGCCTTACAAATTTTCTCAATAGGGATTGAGGACCTTTCCACCCAAGATGCAGCCACTGCCCTGGTCAAGTGAGCCCTCAGACCAACAGGAGGAGACAGACCAGAGGATAGATAACACAGGGAAATAGCAGAAACTATCCATCTGGCGATGGAACTTTTAGAGGCAGCTGAACCCCTGTTTGTCCCCTGAAACTGAAGAAAAAGGGAAGAGGACTTTCGCCATTCGGAGGTAACAGAGAGGTATTCCAGAAGGGACCTCTTAACATCCAGACAATGCAGAGCTTTTTCCCCCTCAGTAGAAGGGTTCTGGAACAGAGAAGGGAGAATAATTTCCTGGGAACGGTGGAACCTGGTAGCGACTTTAGGTAAAAAGGCCGGATCGGGACGAATAATAACTTTATCGTCCAGAATCACCGTGTATGGAGGATTTATTGAGATAGCCTGGATCTCCCCAATTCTCCGGGCGGAAGTCAAGGCTATCAGGATGGCCAGTTTTAATGTTAAATGTTTTATAGAGATGGAGTTAATGGGCTCAAATGGGGGTTCAGATAAAGCTTTCAGAACCACCTCCAAGCTCCAAGGAGGGGGTCTAGGGGTCGACACTAGCCTGGATCTTTCAACCGCCTTAAAGAACCTTGATACCCATGGACTCCCAGCTAGGTTCTGATTAAATAGGGTGGAAAGGGCCGAAACCTGAACCTTCAAAGTGCTGGTGGCTAAACCTAATTCAAGCCCTCTCTGGAGAAATTCTAAAATAGAATTTAAGGGAGCTACAGAAGGGATATTTCTCAACTGAATCTGGGCAAAATCAAGGAACTTATGCCAGATTTTTGAATAAATTCCTATGGTTACCTTATTCTTGCTTTTAAGTAAGGTAGATATTAGGGCGTTAGAAAACCCCTCCTTTTTTAGGATTCACCTTTCAAAATCCAGGCCGTCAAGTGCAACCTGTCCACGGCTGGATGTACTACTGGACCCTGGCTCAGGAGACCCCGGACATCCGGCAGGACCCAAGGATCGGAGACTGACATCGTCCGGAGTATCATGAACCAGGACCTCCTGGGCCAAAAGGGGGCAATTAGAATTACCCTGGCATTCTCTTCCCTGATCTTTCGTAATACTCTGGGGATCAGGGGAAAGGGGGGGAAGGCATATCCCAGATGAAATGTCCAATCCTGAGCCAGCGCATCTATTCCCAGGGGGGATCCCACCCGACTTTTTTGTTGGAATGGGTAGCAAATACAGGGAGTGCAGAATTATTAGGCAAATGAGTATTTTGACCACATCATCCTCTTTATGCATGTTGTCTTACTCCAAGCTGTATAGGCTCGAAAGCCTACTACCAATTAAGCATATTAGGTGATGTGCATCTCTGTAATGAGAAGGGGTGTGGTCTAATGACATCAACACCCTATATCAGGTGTGCATAATTATTAGGCAACTTCCTTTCCTTTGGCAAAATGGGTCAAAAGAAGGACTTGACAGGCTCAGAAAAGTCAAAAATAGTGAGATATCTTGCAGAGGGATGCAGCACTCTTAAAATTGCAAAGCTTCTGAAGCGTGATCATCGAACAATCAAGCTGCTTTCATTCAAAATAGTCAACAGGGTCGCAAGAAGCGTGTGGAAAACCAAGGCGCAAAATAACTGCCCATGAACTGAGAAAAGTCAGCGTGCAGCTGCCAAGATGCCACTTGCCACCAGTTTGGCCATATTTCAGAGCTGCAACATCACTGGAGTGCCCAAAAGCACAAGGTGTGCAATACTCAGAGACATGGCCAAGGTAAGAAAGGCTGAAAGACGACCACCACTGAACAAGACACACAAGCTGAAACGTCAAGACTGGGCCAAGAAATATCTCAAGACTGATTTTTCTAAGGTTTTATGGACTGATGAAATGAGAGTGAGTCTTGATGGGCCAGATGGATGGGCCCGTGGCTGGATTGGTAAAGGGCAGAGAGCTCCAGTCCGACTCAGACGCCAGCAAGGTGGAGGTGGAGTACTGGTTTGGGCTGGTATCATCAAAGATGAGCTTGTGGGGCCTTTTCGGGTTGAGGATGGAGTCAAGCTCAACTCCCAGTCCTACTGCCAGTTTCTGGAAGACACCTTCTTCAAGCAGTGGTACAGGAAGAAGTCTGCATCCTTCAAGAAAAACATGATTTTCATGCAGGACAATGCTCCATCACACGCGCCCAAGTACTCCACAGCGTGGCTGGCAAGAAAGGGTATACAAGAAGAAAATCTAATGACATGGCCTCCTTGTTCACCTGATCTGAACCCCATTGAGAACCTGTGGTCCATCATCAAATGTGAGATTTACAAGGAGGAAAAACAGTACACCTCTCTGAACAGTGTCTGGGAGGCTGTGGTTGCTGCTGCACGCAATGTTGATGGTGAACAGATCAAAACACTGACAGAATCCATGGATGGCAGGCTTTTTGAGTGTCCTTGCAAAGAAAGGTGGCTATATTGGTCACTGATTTGTTTTTGTTTTGTTTTTGAATGTCAGAAATGTATATTTGTGAATGTTGAGATGTTATATTGGTTTCACTGGTAAAAATAAATAATTGAAATGGGTATATATTTGTTTTTTGTTAAGTTGCCTAATAATTATGCACAGTAATAGTCACCTGCACACACAGATATCCCCCTAAAATAGCTAAAACTAAAAACAAACTAAAAACTACTTCCAAAAATATTCAGCTTTGATATTAATGAGTTTTTTGGGTTCATTGAGAACATGGTTGTTGTTCAATAATAAAATTAATCCTCAAAAATACAACTTGCCTAATAATTCTGCACTCCCTGTAGATCGATGTCGGGGATGCCCCAGAGATTCACTATCTTCTGAAAAATAGAAGGGTCTAGAGACCATTCCCCCTGAGATAGAATATGGCGGCTCAGGAAGTCTGCCTGTCTGTTCTCCACTCCCCTGATGTGAACCGCTGAGATTGAATTGCACTCTCTTTCTGCCAGGCTTAAGATGGCATAGGCTTCCGTCATAAGGGACCTGCACTTTGTCCCTCCTTGCCTGTTCAAATATGACACTACAGTCTTGTTGTCTGAAAGGACCCTTAGGTCCTTCCCTTGTATTTTGTGGAGCGAAGCTTGCATAGCACAGCCGACCGCCATCAATTCTTTTAGGTTTGATGACCCTCCTCTCTGAAGGGAGTCCCACCTGCCCTGGAAGGAGGATCCCTGCATGTGAGCGCCCCACCCCCAGGGACTTGCGTCCATGGTGAGACAGACTAGCTTGCCTGTCCTCCATGGTAAACCCTGGGACAGATTTTCTATCTTCAACCACCAGGACAGCTCCTGTAGGGTCTGTGGTGAAACCTTCATTCTTGCGCCCAACGACTTGTTCGTTTTCCAATTGGACAATATCTCCCACTGCAATGGTCTGGAGTGTAGTTGCGCCCACCTTACTGCTGGGATGCAAGATGTAAGGGTTCCTAGAACTGACATTGCTTTCCTTACAGAAGTGATAGGTCTTCCTATCAACGCTTTGATTTTGTTCTGTACAACCTGTATCTTTTCTGTTGGTAAAAAACACTTCTGGAGGGAAGAGTCCAAGATTAGACCTAGAAAGACTTGTCTCTTTACTGGTTCTGGTTTTGATTTTTTCTCGTTTACCATCCAGCCCAACCTGCTTAAGATAGAACGTACTTCCCTGACTGCTAGATTGCAGGCTACCTCTGATTGACCCACTATCAAAAAGTCATCTAGGTAGGGAATGAAGAGGATATCTTTTTCCCTTACATGAGCCGCCATTTCTGCCACCAGTTTGGTAAATATTCTTGGGGCCATGGAAAGGCCAAAAGGAAGGGCTTGATACTGAAAATGCTGGAGCTGACCCTGCAAGAAAACTGCCACTCTTAGGAACTTCTGATGTTCCACTGTGATGGGGACGTGATAATATGCGTCCTTTAAGTCTAGAACTGACATAAAACACTGGGGGTAAAGCAGGTTGATAGCCGACCGAATTGTCTCCATTTTGAACTTCTTTGGATGGAGGTAGAGGTTTAGCTTTTTTAGATTTATGATGGTCCGGAAGGTACCGTCTGTTTTTTGACCAGAAACAGCGGCGAATAGAAACCTTTGCCCGCTTCTTCTGTCTTTACTGGGATCAGAACTGATTTTACTAAAAGTTTTTCCACTTCTTCCCCTATAACCGATCTTCCTAATCTTGTGGAAGGATCTACAGTGGGAAGAAATCTGGTAGGAGGAGACCGAAGAAATTCCAACTTTAGACCCCTGGCTATGGTGTCTAAAATCCAAGGACTGGAGGAAATTTTCCTCCATTCTGTCAGGAAAAACTTTAGTCTGCCCCCTACCGGAAATCTGGCATCATTGCTGGTCAGGTTTTCTCTTGTCTGAAAAGGGCTGGTTAAAGAAATAGTTTTTGTTCTTCTTCTGACTTCTGAATCTGTCATCTCTGGACCTTCTGTCCTAATCCTGATTACTTCTAAAGGGACAAAAAGACTTAGAAGATCTACCCCTACTGGGGAAGGAACCCTGAAACCCAGGAAACTTCCTCTTCTTGTCTGCTGCCTTCTCAAGGAGATCATCTAGGCTAGGGCCAAACAGATACTCCCCTTCGCATGGGACCCCACACAGTTTAGTTTTGGAAGCTATGTCACCTCTCCAATTCTTAATCCAAAGTGCTCTACGAGCCGAGTTTGACAAGGCTGCTGATTGAGTCGGCTGAAGTCCGCCAAAAAGTCAGCCGCTTTTTTAATAGTGGGAAGGGAGGCTAAAATATCCTCACGGGGACACCTATTCTTTAACTGAGATTCTAACTCTGCTAACCAGACTATCAACGACCGGGCTGTGCAAGTGGAGGCAATGCTAGGTCTGAAAGACGAAGTTGAGGCTTCCCATGATCCCTTAAGAATCCCTGAATCCTCAAGCGGGAGGGCAGTTTTCCTAGATACTTTAGAAATAGCCACGTCAATACGTGGTGCCTTATCCCAAGAAGCACAGTCGTCATCCTTAAAGGGATATTTACGCTTGAGGTTCTTTGATATGAACACTCTTCTATTGGGTTTCTTCCACTCTCCCTTTATAAGAGCTGCCACATTTTTGTGTACTGGAAAAGTACCATGGTGTCTGGACTCTAAACCCCCAAACATGATGTCCTGAATAGAACAGGGCTCACGGGTCTCCTCTATACCCATAGTCGAGCAAATAGCTTTCAGCAGTTTTTCAGTATCTTCTGTGGGAAAACAAGGCCTCCCCCCCCCCCATTTCTTCATCCAAGGATGACAGGGATGATTCATCTGAGGGATCGAACACTGAAGACGGTATTTCTTCCTCATCAGAGGATAAGGGTTCCCTTAACGCCTCTTTACGTTTAGGTTTCAGATCTTTTTTGGAGGCCAAGGAAGTGTTAACTTCAGACCAAACTAACGACTGAAGACATTTATAGAAAGAAGGGGATTCCTCTGCCACAGTACGGTCGATACATGGCTGGCACAATTTTTTGTCCCACTCAGAGGGTAACAGGACCTTACACAGGGCACATTCCTTATTCTTCTTTTTTGCGATAACTTTTTTGGGCCTGGCCTGAAATAAATATCAATACCCACAATCAGTATACAGGAATAGGGCCCCAAACTCACCCCCTCAGAGGTACCGAGACCGGAGGGTTTGCAGGCTCCTCAGGAAGCTTGTCCTCCTCCATTGCTGTGAAGCTCTGGTCAGCAGACGCCGGTCCCAGAAGCCCGCGCTCTTCTCATAGAGCGCATATCGATGACGTCATCATCCGGCCCCTATGCCGGTCACATGATCCAGGGAGCGCTTCGCGGCCTGCTCATGGCCAGAGCCCCTCCTCTTCCTCCCCCTGGTGGCCGGCGTCTTCCAATCTTCGCGGCACCTGTAACGCCATGCCGACTTCCTTCATGCTCCCGCACACTAAATGCTTCCTCCGGAGCTTAGCTGTGCCCCTGCTTGCTCCAGCGCATCACCCGATGCCGCATAACTCACCCAGGGACCGCAGGTATGTACGGAGCGCCACCAGAGGGAAGGATGAAGAATCCATGCTGCAGGCTTCCCAGAGACAGGAAACCACACTGAGGGGGAAGAGAGTGTCCGCCCTTTTTATTTCCTGCAGGTTTCTTGTCTCTGGGGGCGGATCCTCCTCTCTCCGTGGTGCTGTCATGGGCGATAGGAAAATATAAATTAAAACAAAGAGAAAGTGTGCTGGAGTATAACAATGGCTGTGTGAGGCCAGTCTATTCTGCACAAGGTACGGACAAGTCCTGTGGGATCCATGCCTGGTTCATTTTAATGAACGTAAGCTTGTCCACATTGGCTGTGGACAGGCGGCTGCGTTTGTCTGTGATAACGCCCCCTGCCGTGCTAAACACACGTTCAGACGATACACTGGCTGCAGGGCAGGCCAGCACCTCCAAGGCGTAAAGGGCAAGCTCAGGCCATGTGCCCAATTTGGAGACCCAGAAGTTGAATGGGGCAGACCAATCAGTCAGTACGTGTAGGCGTGTGCACACATACTGTTCCACCATGTTGTTGGAATGCTGCCTCCTGCTAAGATGTTCCATATCAGCTGGTGGTGCTGGTTCTTGTGGCGTGCTGACAAAGCTTTTTCACATTTCGGCCATGCTAACCCTGCCTTCTGAGGTGCTGGGGGTGTCCCAGCTGCGTTGGCGACCTCTTCCTCCTCCTCTGCCTTCGCCTTGTGCTTCCACTGAGACCCCGGTGTCAGGTGGTAATGCCATCAGCAGCGCGTCTACCAGCGTGCGCTTGTAAGGGGTATAGATCACCCAACAATCTAAACGCCGCCAAATTTACAGAATATATTTCCCAGTCAGGTATGCAGTGCAGGGGTAGTTTGAAAGAAAAAAGGGGTATAGATCACCCATCAATCTAAACGCCGCCGAATTTACAGAATATATTTCCCAGTCAGGTATGCAGTGTAGCAGGAACACACCCTCCGAGCCACTTGTGAATGACTGGCCTAATAACTGTGGAAATGATCCCTCTTCCTCCTGTGTCACATAATCTTCCATTATCGTCCAAAGTGTTTTTTCAAGGAGACATAGAAGTGGGATAGAAACGCTGAGAACGGTGTCATCGGCACTAGCCATGTTGGTGGAGTATTTGAAGCAGTGCAACAAGGCACACAGGTCTCGCATGGAGGCCCACTCAGTGATGGTGAAGTGGTGCTGTTCCGCAGAGCAACTCATCCATGCGTGCTGCAGCTGAAACTCCACTATGGTCTGCTGCTGCTCGCACAGCCTCTCCAGCATGTGCAAGGTGGAGTTCCACCTTGTGGGCACGTCGCATATGAGGCGGTGAGCGGGAAGACCGAAGTTATGCTGCAGTGCAGACAGGCGAGTAGCACCAGGGTGAGAATGCCGAAAGCGCGCACAACCGGCCCGCACTTTCTGCATCAGCTCTGACATATCGGGGTAGTTTTTCAGGAATTTCTGCACCACCAAATTCAGCACATGTGCCAGGCAAGGGATGTGCGTCAAGCCAGCCAGGCCCAGAGCTGCTACAAGATTTCACCCATTATCGCACACCACCAGGCCGGGCTTGAGGCTCAGGGGCACCAACCACTTATCGGTCTGTTGTTCCATGCCTGTCCAAAGTTTCTGCACGATGTGGGGTTTGTCCCCCAAACAGATGAGTTTCCAAACTGCCTGCTGTCGTTTCCCCCTGGCTGTGCTGAAGTTGGTGGTGAAGATGTTACGCTGAGCGGATGAGGAGGTGGTAGAGGAAGAAGAGGAGTAGGAGGAGAACAGGAGGCAAAGAGAAATGCCCTGCAATCCTCGGTGGTGGAAGGACATGCGCCAAACAGCTATCCGCCTTGGGCCTAGCCGCCACTGCACTTAACGTCCCTGCCCGTGCTCACTGGTCCACGTATCGGTAGTTATGTGAGTCTTACCACAGATGGCATTGCGCAGTGCACACCTGATTTTGTCCCCCACTTGGTTGCGCAGGTTAGGGATGGCTTGCCTGGAAAAGTAGTGGCTGGGAACCACGTACTGTGGGACAGCCACAACCATAAGATTTTTAAAACTCTCTGTCTCCACCAGACGGAATAACAGCATTTCAAAGGCCAGCAATTTTGAAATGCTGCCATTCAGGGCCAGGGATCACAAGAGGGTAGGGGGGTACTTCCTCTTTTGCTCCAGTGTTTGGGAGATTGACAGCTGAACGCTTCCATTGGACATTGTGGTGCTGCTTGTTGAAGGTGACAGACGTGGTAGCGTTGCTGCCATATCCTCCGTTTGCGGGGGGCCGTTGCCACTGTCACTCCAGAGGTGGAGGAAAAGGCCGAGACTGCAGCAGAAGAGGGAGCAGGAGGAGCCAGAGACCTTTCTTGGTTTTGGAGGTGTTTACTCCACCATTTATGCCTTTCTTGTCGTCTGCACATTGTGTGAAGAACTGCCACGCCGAGGAACTCCTTTGAGCTGGCTTTGGTGTGCTCAGTCCCTGGGTGCTGTGGGCAGTAGCAGGTGTACTGTCTAGGGGGTGGCCGCTCTGCTTCTGCACCCTGTTCCCTCTTTTGCTGTGCTGGTGGCTCTGTGCTACCACCGCCTCTTCCTCTGAACTGCACAGGTCAGTCACATTACCTTAATTCCATGTGGGGTCTAGGACCTCATCATTCTTCACATCATCTCCCACCCAGTCTTCACCCCTGCCTTCCTTGTCGGTTTGCACACTGCAGAAAGCCGCAGCAGTTGGCACCTGTGTTTCGTCATCATCAGAGACGTGCTGCGGTGGTATTCCCATGTCCTCATCCTCAAACATAAGTGGTTGGGCATCAGTGCACTCAATCTCTTCCACTTCAGGGGCAGGGCTAGGTGGATGGCCCGGGGAAACCCTGCCAGCAGAGTCATCAAAAAGCATAAGAGACTGCTGCATGACTTGGGGCTCAGACTGCTTGGCTGATTTGCAAGGGGGGCATTCGTAGAGCGGCATTCGGGCCTACTAAATAACGCTGAAGGTTCTGTCGCCTACTCGCACCTGAGGAAGGTGTTTCACTTGGGCGTGCACACAACTATAACTATAAACTTTTTATAGCAGCAATGTAACTGCAGTATTTAACGGTTTTATTGGAATGTCAGAAATGCCGAGTAGGTTGCAAATTTACTATCTAGCACAAAAAGTGTGTGTTTTTATAGCACCAATGTAAATGCAGTATGTTACGGTTTTATTGGACTGTCAGAAATCTAGCATAGCACGCAAATTTGCTATCTAGCAAAAAAACAATCAACTATGTAAATGCAGTATGTTACGGTTTTATTGGAATATCAGAAATGCATCGTAGGATCCTAATGTGCTATCTAACACAAAAACAGTGTTTTTTGCAAACAACAATAAAAATGCAGTATGTTATGGTTTTATTGGAACATCAGAAAAGCAGCGTAGGATCCGAATGTGCTATCTAGCACAAAAACTGTGTTTTTTGCAAACAACTATATAAATGCAGTATGTTACGGTTTTATTGGAATATCAGAAATACAGCGTAGGACGCAAATTTGCTATCTAGCACAAAAAACTCAGTTTTTTTATAGCAGCAATGTAACTGCAGTATTTAACGGTTTAATTGGACTGTCAGAAATGCAGCGTACACAGCAAATTTGCTATCTAGCACAAAAACTGTGTTTGTTTTATAACAGCAATGTAACTGTAGTATTTAACGGTTTTATTGGAATATCAGAAATGCAGCGTAGGACGCAAATTTGCAATGTAGCACAAAAACTGTGGTTTTTTTTATAGCAGCAATGTAACTGCAGTATTTAACGGTTTTATTGAAATGTCAGAAATGCCGAGAAGGTTGCAAATTTACTATCTAGCACAAAAAGTGTGTTTTTTTTATAGCACCAATGTAAATGCAATATGTTACGGTTTTATTGGACTGTCAGAAATCTAGCATAGCACGCAAATTTGCAATCTAGCAAAAAAAGATTTGCTTTTTTATAGCAGCAATGTAACTGCGGTATGTAACGGTTTAATTGGACTGTCAGAAATGCAGCATAGCCAGTAAATTTACTATCTAGCAAAAAAAAATATTTTTTTTATAACAGCAAGGTAACTGCAGTATTTAACGGTTTTATTGGACTGTCAGATATGCAGTGCCTGTGGCAGACAGATAAAAAATCGCTTTAGGTCACAAAAATATGTGACCTAAAGCTACCAGAACAGAATAAGGCCTCATGCACACGTTGTTTGTTTGCGCGTCCGTTCCGTTTTTTTTCACAGATAGGATGCTTCCCCATTCATTTCAATGGGTCCGTCAAAAAATGCGGATGGTCAACCCTTTTTTGTTCCGCATCCGTGGTCTGTGTTTACATCCCGTCAAAAAAATAGAGCATGGATAGTCATTATTACAATGGATCTGCCTTTAATACGAATCTGCCCAAAAAAACGGTCCATCCTCCGTTTTTTTGGGCGGACGCAAAATTTGCAGACGGAACGGACGTGGAAACAAACAAAGGTCGTGTGCATGAGGCCTTAAAGTAATGTCCCTGGCACACATGCAGTTCACATGCAGTTGCAAGTGCACTGCACTTGCAAAAATGTCCACCAACGCCCACTGAACTAGCAGATGGATTAAAAGTTATTTTTCAGTGTCACTAGGCTCAGGGCTGGGTACAAAAATGTAGCATAGCACCCTCAATAATCGCTGTAGTTTGAAGATTGAACAACACCAAATACATCAGAATTCTTTCCTAATCTCTCCCTCGCAGCAGCAGCAGCAGCATCCTATCCCTACACTGAGAAGAGCAGAGTAACATGCGGCGCTACGTGATTCCAGCCTATATAGAGACAAGTGAAACGCTTGTTGATTGGCTGCCCTGCAGCCTTTCAAAAAGCGCCAAGAAATCGCTGAACACCGAACCTGAACTTTTACAGAAATGTTCGGGTTCGGGTCCAGGTACCAAAACCCTAAAGTTCGGTACAAGCCCGAACTTTACAGTTCGGGTTCGCTCAACCCTACATATAACCTCTAAATTTACAGATCATATTCAGCCTAAACATCCTGCCTTGGTTGTTCTACAACTGTGTTATATACCTCTGTCTACTCATAAGGGCTCCATGATTTGCCATCTGACCACAGCTAAGGCCTGTATCGTGGCTGAGACATGTGGAGTTGCAATATTGGCTGTGTGCATGCAGCCTAAAGCTGGGCAAACATATTAGATCTATGGGGGAGATTTATCAACACTGGTGCTTTCTGCGCCTGTCTCGATATCCCCTGCGCTGCCGGAGGATGCGCCTATTTTATGACGAGGTGCACACCTCATCATAAATTAGGCGCATCCTCCTGCAGTCCGTGCACCTAACCAGAAATGTACGACAGCTCAGAGCTGCTTTAGATTTATGGCTTCATTTATGCCAGAAAGCTGGCGTAAATGAAGATAAATTTATTGTTGCAGCTGGTCACGCCCTCTTCCCCGCCCTTGCCACATCTCCTTTTAGAAAAGTGACGAGGACTGCGAAATAGGGGAGATGCAACAATTTTTTTTAAAAGTCGCACCTACAATTTTTTAACGCTGCTTTTCAGGCGTAAAGGAAATGATAAATCCCCTCCTATGTCTGCTGAACTTGCTGATTTCAGAAGGTTTGGCAGACCATGTAATGTGTATGGGCAGGGGCGTAGCTAAAGGGGGTGCAGAGGTAGCAGTTGCTACCGGGCCCAGGAGCCTGAAGGGGCCCAAAGTGCCGCACTTGTGCCGCATAAGAAGACACACAAAGCACTGAGGGAAGGGGGCCCAAGCTGAACCCTTGCACCAGGGCCCATGAGCCTTTAGCTACGCCCCTGTGTATGGGGCCTTCCGATTGGGCATGATTAATTTCATTGTAATGAGTGGAGAGAAAGGAAAAATCCACTGTCAGCAGCTTGTCTTCCCAAGAAAAAAATGACCACACAGTAACATGCAGCGTCCCACATGCTGTGTCATAGGATCAGGTGAGGACCTCCGAAACGCGCATGGTTGGGCAGCATTGGGCGAACTATTTTATGTGGATCTTCTGACGGTATTGTGGACTTATTGATTCCTGCATATCTATAAGGATATATCAGGATCCAGTCAAGGATTTCAAGGTTCCACAAGATTCCCTATACAAGGTAGACTTTAGGACCTGGTCTCCACTCAGAGAACACCTCACCTGATCATATGACACGGCATGTGGGACGCTGCATGTTACTGTGTCTGAAGTATCACAGGGAAGTGGATGCCATTCAAAACCACACGTGGAGACCCAGCCGCCATTTGCAACATTTACTACTGGAGCGGTAACGTGTTCCTTCTGCACACTAGTGCCACTATTACTCTATCTACCTCTTTTATATTGTGGGACTTTAGGATATTCTCCAAGTGAGACTTTAGGGGTTATTGGACCTCAGTAAACGACATTACATCAACTTACGTCCACTGAGGAGATCTCATTGCCGCTCAGTTGTGTATTTTATGTTGTTGTTTTTACTCTGCTACTTTTGTGTATGTTATCTTCATTTATAATATTTACAGCGTGGGGTTCATCATTATACCTCACTATGTTTTAGATTTTCTGCTATTTTATTAAAATCATTTTTATTTTCAGTCTATTTTTCCTTTCATCCTGTCCTGATATTGAGTGCCCACTCTGTCATTTATTCTTACAAGCACTTCTTAGTTTTGGAGCTTACTGTCGACTGCTTTTTTGTTCAGTTCTATGTATATAGACGGTATAAGCTCCCTCTAGTGGTGGCAGAATTTTATTGTTTAATTCCTTTTCTTTGTAGGGGATTTGGTGTTCTGTATCAGAAATATGAATCTGAAATAAACCAACACAGAATAAAAGGATAAATGGAGAGAAGATGGACTTTAGGTTAAAGGGGTTGTCCACCTTTTTAAGTGATGGCCTGTCCTAAGGATAAGCTATCAGTAGATGATCTGTGGGGGTCTGACAACTTCTGGTGGCAGAACTACACAGACAGCGCTATCAACCTTATAGTGGAGGAAGCTCATTACTACAGCACTGCCCCATTAAAGTCAATGGGAGCAGCAATGCAGTGATGAACGCTGTCTTCTATGCAGTTTTATTGTTGAAAATCACTTGTTTTGGCCCTG
Source organism: Bufotes viridis (assembly GCA_033119425.1). Classification (NCBI taxonomy): domain Eukaryota; kingdom Metazoa; phylum Chordata; class Amphibia; order Anura; family Bufonidae; genus Bufotes; species Bufotes viridis. Next base: position 496,666,188 of record CM065590.1, on the reverse strand, counting down.
TATCTGACCTTCTAGAAGGAACAATAGTATCTATGCAGTTGAGGCAAGATTGGAAAAGCTGCTTCAGTCTGTATCTTTTAGAAGGAGAATTCCTCTTTAAGTTACTTCTATTTAGTCGTCTTCCACTATGTTGGTTTTTCCTGTCTGTCTGTAAATATGTGATTGCTGATTGATGCTAAGCAAAGACTATGTCGCTTCAAAGGTTGCCTTTTGCTTTTAGCTAATTGTAACTAGAAAACACAAAGGGCTTAAACACGCTGGAATAAAGCGGGGGAAACTCATGATACATGAAACCCTTTAGGGGACTTGTCTAACTGTCCTGATAATGTCAGATAAAAGCTCTGAATTCATGTACACATCTCGTAGAATGCAAAGCCCAGACAGAGCGCAAGTGACTGCTGCTCTACTGTATCTGACATGGCAGACAAGGATAATCATGGAAGAAAAAACATATAACTAATATGAACCTCATTAGAATTGTACATTGTACCGATTCTCTCAATGTAGACACCACTGTCATGGCTATGTCCAGACCAGGGTTGCCAACCACAATTTTTCTTTTTTCTAGACAACCTATCCCAAAATCACTGGTAGCCAATATTGTTGGAAAACCATAATGAATGATAAAGATTATACGTAGGGGTGAGTGAATTGCGGTTCGGATCCAAGAGCCAAAGTCGATTTGTTCCCCAACTTTGTGTATGGAGTGGTAACTTGGTACCTATTGCTGTTTTAAAATACTTTTAAAGTTGTACAACCGAAGCCCGAAGTTCTACATTTTAATGTTGTATGGATATGGGTCTCCGTACAGCATTAAAACGAAGTTGGGTAACGAATCAACTTCTCATCTTGGATCCGAAGCGCGATTCGCTTACCCCTAATTATAAGTAATACATGTCTATAGCTCAATATACTGGTAAGAACTCATTACCAGCATTTCCTTTGAGCTATAAAATGATAATTAATACTAAAATAATGTAGTTAAGTACCACCAGCCTCAAAAAACCCACGGACACATCTATTTATTTTCACAATCACAGGAAAAAAGTTGCCTATATTTACGAACTGAGTAAATAATAGTAAGACGCACTGGGTTGCTGGTTCACCAACCAGGGTGCACTTGGTTCAGTAGTTTCACCCCACTACATTGTAAATTGACTTAATATGAGTATAAAAACCAGGCACACCTGAGTCTACCTGGAAACAACACTTTAATAATTTTATTGATAAAAAATAGAGTATCCAAAAAAGACGTTCGGATTAAATGTGAATGAATATCGTAAAGCAATCAAATGACATCATTATGCAGCATTGCTGAATAATCTATATAAAAATCAATATGTAAAAGATAGCGCTCAATCAATAAATGATGGTTTGCTAAATCTAGCAAACCATCATTCATTGATTGAGCGCTATCTTTTATATATAGATTTTTTTTATACTCATATATTTACGAATATTTACGAACTGTCCAGAAATTTCTGTAAGGTTGGCAATCCTGGTCCAGACTCATGAACATTTGGATATAGATGAGTATATGTTGTCTTTACTATGTTACATTTGGAAAGTTTAATGCTACTGTTAAATATATACATACAAACAAAACTATTACGGTACGAAAAAGTGCCAATGTTAACAGAATGAACTCTATTGGGCAATGCAAGTCATGACTGAGCAGTGACATCTATGAATGCTTAGGCCTCTCTTCATTTTATACCTAAATTCCAATATAAGACATGAAGACAACCTCTTTAAACAGAAGCTAGCATGGCACACAGCTAAACGACACAAATCTAGTTTCCCTAAACCCCAGGAATCTGCCATTACTAACCACATCTGAGTGTACATGTCTTCTTCAGGGAAAATGTAGTCTTAGGCCCTGATAACACATATGACGAGGATTTGGGTGTGGATTCAATGAAGAGATCCACATCAAAATCACTAATATTCCACCTAAAGTGCAAGTGAATGGAGTATTTTCTACCCCGCTTACGAGCTCTCAAAAAAATCCAAGCAAAGTTTTATCCACACCGCAGAATAAAATGTCATTCTTCTTACAGGTTCCACATGAAAAGGCCAAGAATTCATCCCATTAAATAACAATGGGTCAAGTCCTTGTGTGGATCCACATGCAAATCCATGGCAGAAATCCAGTATCAGCCTCAGATTTCCACTGTGGATCCTCTTCTTAATACACATTGGATTTCCATAGGCAAGTCCCGACTATAGCCGACCATATGAAACGGGTGGGTTGCAATCACTGTAGTGTTCTGCAGTCTGGCTTATAGAAGAGGTGCCACAATACAAATATAATTTGAAAAAGCATCATGTATGGTAACAAAACCGTTGCAAAAACAAGGAAGAACATAACTAATTTGGGTAACATGTTAACAATAATGGCTCAGCTCCCGCAACTTCTCCTGGTCCTGGAGGCACAGAGGTAGGGAGGGGACGGGAAGATAGAATAATCAAGGTTTCCATGGCTTGTCATATAGGGTCATAAAGAGATAAAGTTTCTTGTATAATGAGGTACTGTTGACCCTATGGATAACCACCGAGAGTGAAGGGAACCGCCACCTGGAGGCTATATGTATTCTCGCAGACATCAGGATATATTGTAAAAGCTTGTAGGCTTATTATTAAAGGGTAACGGTCATATTTTTTTAAAGTAATTGGCTTGGTCTCACTAAGTACACCTTAGTTCCCTACTTAATACTTTTCAATAAGTATTGAATTACCTAGTAATTGCAGCTTGCTCTTTGCTCTCCCACGCATTTCAGTGGTGCGGCTAAAACAGCGTTGCTAGGTGTCCTCCGTCTCCTATCTTGTATATGATACAGACGGAGGACTTAGCAGTGGGCAGTCTTGAACGCTGCATGGCCGCTTCGGTTCGACCGCTGAAGTGACCTGCTTCTAGAGCGATGCAATTCCCGCTCTAGGGACTAATAAAGCGCTAAGCACTCTCAGGAGGAAGATAGCGTGTTTAACTGTGGGAAAGCCGATTGGTTGGGGTGAGGCTGCGCGTTCCCGAGATGATCCTAAGTAATTCTGGTTAGTCAGGAAGGTCGGTCTTAGCCTCAGGGTAAGAGCTCATTCAGACGGCCGAATGCTGTCCGCCAAAATGCGGATCCGTTTTTTTGCGGATTAGATGCTGTCCCATTCACTTCTATGAGACCCTTTTCTTCCATTGAACGGCTCAGCAAAAAAAATGAAACATGTCCTATACTTGTCAGTGAAAATCAGGACATGGCCCTATTGAAGTCTATGGATCAGCAAAAAAAACGGAATGCAATCCATTTTTTTGCAGACATGCTGAACTGTCCGCAAAAAAGGATCTGTATTTTTTCGGACAGTATACGGCCGTCAGAATGAGCCCTGAGGGCATCGGCGGCCATGTTTAGAAGATTATCAGAAAGAAGTCTTGTGAGGAGCAGTTGCTATGGACGGAATCATATTAAACAAGTAGTATGTGAACACAATAGTTAGTGATTATTGATTATCACCACAGCAGCAACAAACATATATGAATAGAGTGAAAATATAACAGTTACCCTTTAAATAAGGGTGGTTTAAGCCCAAGCTAAATTTTAGATATTTAATCAAGGTATTAATGAGAATCCATTGAACAGAAATTTTCAGTCTTATGGAGGAATTGGTCTTGTATATCGGGACCCATATACAGAGTAAATGACTGCTGTCAGAATACAGGATTCAGATAATTCGCCCCCCACAGCACATTTATTGCTAAATTTGGCTCATCTGCAACAGCAGAATAAAATGGCAGGACTGATCATTACACCTTTCCACTAAATTGGCTTTTTGAAATGCTGGGATTCACATTTACAGTCAGAAGCGGGTAATTAATGAAATCAGTTAAAGAGGTTACACATGGTGACAGGATGGAAGTGACTGCTGAGGGGTCAGGCTGTGGCACAGTGTAGCACGCAGAGATTGACTTCGGTAGTGACAGAGAGAGGGCGTCTATACGCTCCGGGGGATGGGATGTCAGCATGTGAAAATGACTTAAAGGACAAAAAAAAGATAAATGTAAAATGTTGTCAACCTTTTTATCCATTAACAGGGAAAAAGGAAAAAGCTTAATTCACATGAAACCAAAAATGCATCAATTTACATCGATTTCATTGTGTTTAGATATCCTTAAAGGTCTCAGACAATGGGGACATATCGCTATGGTATACCTCCATTGTCTGATAGGTGCGTGTCCCACCTGCGGGTCCGCACCTATCTCGTAAATGCAGCCGGCAAAATGAAGGAGGGCGCACCGCACATGCGCAGCTGCCCTCCATTCATTTCTATGGGGCCACAGAAAATAGCTGGTTCGGCTATTTCCATCGGCCCCTAGAAGTCAATGGAAGTGGAGGCGGTGCAAGCGCACTGCACTTCCATTCATTTCTATGGAGATTCCGAAAATAGTCAAGCGAGCCTCCCAGCCATTTTCGGCAGGCCAATAGGAACACTTGGTGGTGGCTGGACCCGGCACTGCCAGCCACCACTTTGCTGGCTTCATTTTTGCTTGCGTTTATGAGATAGATGCAGGTCCCAGAGGTGGGACCCTCACCTATCAGACAATGGCGGTATAACCTAGCGATATGCCCATTGTCTGAGATGGGAATACCCCTTTAATGTGGAGAGGAAATGAATAAGGAGGGCAGTGCTCCATAATGACTGCACCCATATGATCGGAGGCGATATTCAAGAGTGTTTTAGCATCTCAAGTAGTATAATTATGGCCCAAGACATAAACCTGAGAAGGTGGATTATAGGCTGATCACTGGTGATAGTGGTCCATAAAAAAATTGAGTTTTACTTGATCTGGAGTGCATTTTCCCAAATAATAATACTATACAGTGTGAATATAGTCTCTGTGTGGACATCAAGTCGTGTAGACAATACAGTGGTTGTATCAGTAAAGCTGACATGTTTAAAGGGAATCTGTCACCTGCATATTACCAATTATTTTTTTTCATTAATCCAGGTGTAATAAAGTACCTTATTTCCATATGTCTTCTTCTTTTAATTGTGTGCCTTGTCTTTTCTTCAAAAAAATGCTTTATCCGATATGCTAATTAGGCTGTAAGGAGCCCAGAGGGGCGTTATTCCTTTTCCAAGGTGCCGTACCATCACGCAGGCAACCGGCGGCACTGCGACTGCGTGGGATTTCGGGCTGCCGTGCGAGAGGAGGATCGGGGATGTTTCTAGCAGAGAGCGGACCTGGGGGTGGCGGGGGTTGGAGCATTTAGCCTTGCCTCTGGAAGCATTTAGCTTTGCCTCTAGAAGGCAATTTTACATGCTGGAGGCGTTCTTCTTTTTTCAAATTTAGGTGGGCCGGCACAACAGGGGGGCGTCCTGGGCACCTTGGAAAAGGAATAAAGCCCCCTCTGGGCTCCTTACAGCCTAATAAGCATATCGGATAAAGCATTTTTTTGAAGAAAAGACAAGGCACACAATTAAAAGAAGAAGACATATGGAAATAAGGTAATTTATTACACCTGGATTAATGAAAAAAAAATTCTGGGTAATATGCAGGTGACAAATTTCCCTTTAGATCTCTTTACACGGGCGTTGCGGGTGCACTCCGTCAAACAGTGCGGCTGCGTTGCGGGAATCGCCACGATTTTTCCCTGCGAGTGCAAAGCGCTGTCATGCGTTTTGCACGCGCGGAGAAAAATCGCCACTTTTGTACCCAGACTCAACCTGCACTTCTTCACAGAAGTGCATGTTTGGGTCAGAAATTGTCTCCGCTGGTAGTTATTTCACATTATAACATAGTTATAATGTAAAATAATATTCTAGTCATCTTTCCTATCATGAACAGGTGCAGAATGGGTTGTAACTAATAAACTAATAACTCACAGCTCATTGAGTGCGAAGCCGGCATCCTCTGCTAGCTTGGCTAGTGAAAGTGACCCATGATGATGTCACAGCATCACATGGCTCAATCACCTGCTCCATCACTATGGTGATGGAGCATGTGATTGGTCCATGTGACCATGTGACATCATCACAGGTCCTTTCCTACTAGCAAGCTAACGGAGAGGATGCCGGGCTTCGCGATCAAATGGAACTGGTAAGTTATTATTAGTTTATTATTTTTAACCCATTCTGCACCGGTTTAAACATTAGGAAGATGGCTAAGGGTATTATTTTACATTATAACTATGTTATAATGTGAAATAATACAGAACCGTTACACATCCCGATGGTTGCATAGCAACCATGCGGGAACATCGCAAAGCATCCGCACTCTGCTTGTGGATGCTTGCGATTTTCCCGCAGCCCCATTCACTTCTATGGGGCCTGCGCCTGCTAAAAACGCAGAAGATAGAAGATGCTGCGATTTTCACGCATCGCAAAAGTGATGCGTGAAAATCAACTGTCATGTGCACAGCCCCATAGAAGTGAATGGGTCCGGATTCAGTGCGGGTGCAATGCGTTCACATCACGCATTGCACCCGCGCGGAAAACTTGCCCGTGTGAAAGGGGCCTTAAAGTGGTTTTCCGAGACATTAATAGTGATGAACTATCCTCTGGATAGGTCACCAGTATCTGATCGGTCAGGATCCGAAACTGGGGACCCCTGCTAAATGCCGATCAGCTGTTTATGAAGGCAGTGGCGCTCACGATAGTGCTGTGGCCTTCTCTCCACTTTTCCTAGGCCAGTGACGACACATTCATTGGCCAAGTGGCCAAGATGCAGCTAAGTCCCATAGAAGTGAAAGAGGCTGAGCGTGATACCAAGCACAGCCACTGTACAAATGTATAGCGCTGTGCTTGGTAAGCACTGAAAAGGCAGTGGAGCTGGTTTCAGACCCTCACCAATCACGATAGGTCATCATCAGTATTAAAGTCTTGGAAAAACGTTTTAATGGTGACGTCTCCGGTAGTCTACGGTGATTATGTGTTAATATGTAATATCCCTTGATGTCTGGAATAGCTTAGTGGTTCACACCTAATATTCCCAGTAGTGGTCTACAACAGTAAGTGGTTAAAGTATATCTATAATTGTATTCTGTTAAATCTACGTAGGTCTCCAGGTAATTCAGTTGATCAGTATTTTGTACCCGGGGTGTAAACAGAAATCATGGAACCCCATGGAAAAGTTCAGAATTGGGCCCCCAGCATTCTAAAGGCATGTTCACATCTGTGTTGGAGGCTCAGCTCAAGGCATTTGTTGCAGATTCCGCTAAATAGAGCTGACAAAAAGTCCTGCATACAGGACTTATTTTCCCACAAAAAAAATCAGGCACTGTAGTCAGAGCGGTCTGTTCGGCTCTGTATCTATCTATCTATCTATCTATCTATCTATCTCATATCTATCTATCTATCTATCTATCTATCTATCTATCTATCTATCATCATGATCGTTCATATGTGTGTGTATGTGTGTGTATGTATGTATATATATATATGTATGGAAGGCTATCTAGATAGCCTGTATTTGTGTATTTGTGGGAGGGGCTTAGGCCTTTATAGCCGGCTGCAGTGCCGGCTCCGTTGCGTGCAGCCAGGTACCTCTCACTTCCGGGTGGGATCAGGTCATCGCGTCTCCAGGCACGTCCAGCGGGTTCGTCGTCCGGCAGGTTTCGTCTCCTGGCTTAGGTAAGTTACCCTCCTGCACTGGGCTCGTGCCGCCGGCCGGCTGTCTTCCCAGCCTCGAGCAGGTAAGTCGCGGACTCGCGGGGTGTTGGGGGGTTACCTGCTCCTCCCCTCCACGCACCACTCGGAGCTGTCATGCGGCGTGCAGCCTCGGCAGGTCTGCGCCCATTCCCGCTGGGCCCCGGTCGTTCCGCCCTGGGGCGGGGTCAGTGCCCGCCCCGTCTCTTGGCCCCTCCCCCTCTGGTGTCCCGGCCGGCTCGGGCCCCAGGGGTCCTGCGCCGCGCACGTGAGGGAGTCTGTTTAGGTTTGGTGCCTCCCCGCTGAGTGCAGCGGGGGTCAGGGGTTCAAGGAGTGGAGAGAGGGGAAAGGAAAGAGTAAAAAAAAAAAAAGAAGTCCTTTGTGGAAGTTGGTTTACATTCAATTGAAAAAAAAAAAAAAAAAAAAGAGACCGGCACTAGCTGGAGCGCAAGGGTCCGGCTGTCTGGCCGTCCTAGGGACGAGGTGGCTGCACGGGTGCGTCCAGGCTGTGGCTTGGCTTGGCTCTTGCTGCAGGCCCCATGGGTGTGTTTGGAGTTAAAAGGAAAAAAAAAACTCCTAAATGTCCTTGTGGTTAGTTCTCAGGTCTGGTTAAAACTCCCCACCGCTGGAAACTTCAGGTTTTCTCACGCGGCTTGTCATCCGTAAGCTGCAACCGGTTCATCCTCCTCCGCTGGTAAGGCCAGTTGATATTGAATGTATGTTTCCTTCAGGTCTGGTTGGGCACAGGGTCGCACATTGGGTCTTGCTCTACGTCTACCTTCCGTTTTTTTTTTTTTTTGATTTTTAGGACTTTTATTTGTAAGTAAATATCAGTACAGTATCAGAAAAGATTACAAGTACAGATTGTACACAATTAATAATCAGAATAATCAGGGGTTATTTTAAACAGTGCAGGTAGTAAGCAGTTGCATAGCAAATAAAGAGTGCTCAGTAATACTAAGTATGAATTATATCAGGTTGTTCAAGGAGATGAGAGTCTATAAGAGGACGAGTTCGACCACAGTTTAAGAAATTTGAAGTGGGATCGGTTCTCCCAAGCCGCAAGTTCTTCCATTCTATAAATAGAGTCTATTTTGTTGTACCAAAGGTCGAGCGTGGGTAGGTCAGAGGAGAGCCAGAAGCGAGGGATCAACAGTCTTGCTGCACTTAGTAGTTTATTAAAGAGATAAGGGACCTTGGCATTTGTGTTTGGGTGGGCCAAACTTAGTAGGGCTAGAGAAGGGGAGGGGGGAATGGAGGTATGACAGATTTTGTTGCATGTCTGGAACACTTGTGACCACCAGATGTGAAGTGGCGGGCAGGTCCACCAAATGTGGTAAAAGGTACCTCTGTCAGACTGGCACCTCCAACAGGTATCTGAGTTTGTGGCTGAGTAGTATTTAGTCATGTCTGGTGTCTTGTACCATCGTGTTAGGATTTTATATCCGTTTTCTTTTATCCGGACGCATTTAGAAGAGGTGTGAGGTTCCTGGTATAGTTTTTTAGATCATCTTGAGAGAAGCAAGTTTCGAGATCTCTCTCCCAGTGTCTTATAAAGGCTGGTTTTGGGGGAAGTATGGGATGGGATAGCCATCTATATAGCTGGGAGACCAGTTTTCTCGGGGATGAGATGTTACAAGAAGACTTTCAAACCATGTTAATGGTCTAAGAAGGGCATGGTATTCAATATGTTTAGAAATGTATGAGCGCAGGAACGAGGAAAGGGAGGGGATGGGAGTGGGGTGGGGAAGGAGGAGTTGGATGGAACTGTCTGATCGCAATTGTCCATCTTCATCGTAGAGAGCAATAATTGGTAATTGGGAATTTTGAACAGATTTAGGTAGACTCTGGATGAGGGTCGGTGGAGCCAACGATATCAAGTCTCTGACTTGGATCAGGGGTGATGGTAGGGGGTATACCTTTGTTTGAATTCTGTAGGGAACGCCATGCTTTCAAGGTAGCATCAATGATCATGTCCGAGGTTCGCAGGGAATGGGGTTGTATGTGGGGACCAATTAGCAAAGAGCCAAAGGAGAACGTGAGCAGTGAAGATTCCATCTCAACCCAGGGTTTGGAGTATGGCCGTCTAAGCCAATGTACAATCCTGGATATCAGGATGGCCTTATTGTATAGGGAAGAGTTAGGAAAACCTATGCCTCCTGAAATTTTGGGTTTCTGTAAGGTGGTTGTTGCTATTCTTGCTTTGGAATTGTTCCATATAAAGTTACGAAAACATTTAGTCAGAGTGTCAAAGTAGGGTGGAGGGACGGAAATTGGAAGGACTTGCATCAGGTAAGTTAACTTGGGCAATATTAGGGATATAGCTAGATTTTTTCGGCCAAACCAGGAAAGAGTTGGGGAGTTAATGGTTTCCAATTGTGTTTGCATGGAGTGGAGTAAAGGGGTATAATTCAAGTGAAAAAGGGTGGAAGGGTCAGAGCTAATTTTAATGCCTAAGTATTTTAGGTAAGGGGAGCTCCAATTGAAAGGGGAGTTCGAGGAAAGTTGATGCCTGGAGGTCGGGGATAGGCCTAAAGATACAATGAGTGATTTTGACAGATTAATTTTAAAATTAGAGAGAGGGCTGTATTTGTTACCTTCCGTTTTTCTAAGCCGCCCGGTGCGGCCAGGCTCGTGGCGGCACCCTAGGGTTCCTTCCAGCCTACCTGAAGCGTTCAGGATCGTGGCTTGCACCCTATCTTCCTTCCAGCCTGCCTAAAGCATTCAGGCGCGTGGTTTGCACCCTATCTTTCTTCCAGCCTGCCTGAAACGTTCAGGCTCGTGGCTTGCACCCTATGTTCCTTCCAGCCTGCCTGAAACGTTCAGGCTTGTGGCTTGCACCCTATCTTCCTTCCAGCCTGCCTGAAGCGTTCAGGCGCGTGGCTTGCACTCTATGTTTCTTCCAGCCTGCCTGAAACGTTCAGGCTCGTGGCTTGCACCCTATCTTCCTTCCAGCCTGCCTGAAATGTTCAGGCTCGTGGCTTGCACCCTTTCTTCCTTCCAGCCTGCCTGTAGCGTTCAGGTCCGTGGTTTGCATCTCTATGTTCCTTCCAGCCTGCCAGGCGTTCTGGCTCCTGGTTCGCATTCACCGGGTAGGTTGGTGGCAGATCACAAAGTCTGTTCTCTATTTCTTTGCTGCCCTCCGGTCCAGGGGAGTGCGCTATGTTAAAAAATAAATAAATAAATAAATAAAGAATAATGGGGGTGGGGTCCCCACGCCATATTCAGTCTTCTGCCCCTTTCGTAGGGTTCCAAGCCAGCCTACCGCTTGGGGCGCAGTTGGAGTTGTCCGGCCCCGCTAGGCTCGTTTTGTCGTCTAGTCCTAACTGGTAAGTTTTCCTTTTGTCCTTCGTAGGTGGCATTCCTTCCTTCACGTCACACCCTGACCCTTGCTCATTGGGTGGCGGGTCTTTCCTTCCCTCCTTCCCTGCACATAGTCGGGGTTGCCTCTCTCCTTCACCGGGTGGTCACTACGCATTTAGTCTCTCCTGTTTACCTGTACTCGTCTCTGCCCAACAGGTGTCCTCCGGGTGTCTGCCCGCGTTCAGGTACCCGCAACGATGTCTCATGCCTCGGATATTGAAGAGTCCATGTCTATCCTGGAAACTCCGGCTTCTGGTCACGCCAGCAGCAGTTCGCTCAGGAACTGGACGATCCTGAAGTTGGTGGCCGAATTAAATCAAAGAGGCATCAGTCCCCCGGCCTCAGCTAGGAAGGCTGAATTATATAGACTACTGGTGTCTAGTTCTGATCCTTCCAGTGTTCAAGTGGAGTCGCCGTCAGTCCAAGCTTCACTGGCACAATTGCACGCCACAATGGAGACCCTGGACTTAGAGTCTAGGGCAACCCCTGCCCCCCTGGCGATGTTTCCGATGGCACCTTCTCCCTCACCTCAGACTGGGTCCTCAGGTACGTACTCATTTTGTGCCGGAAAATATTCGGAAGGACATCTTGGCCGGGAAGGAGGTGAACTTGGCTTCTATACTCATCGCTTCGCATGACGCAAATGATAACAAGACCATAGATTGTGGTGAGGTGTCTGTTGTCTTCAGAGCCAAGGATGCACGACTCAACCAGAAGCTGTCAATCCCGGAGTTCATCCTGGCTTTCAGCCTCTACAGGGATATAATTTGTTCCGCCCAGCCGGACAGGAGGGAGGAACTTGACACGTACCTCTTCAGGGTCACCGACCTTGGTCATAAATGTGGCAGCAGTGCTTTTTAAGACTACTATCGTTCCTTCGCGGCTAAGGCAGCAGCCGCCCTGTCCCAATTTCAGTTCACAACGAATTGGGCTAACCTAGATATGGAGCTGTTTTGCAGACATTTTGCAGGGCTCAGAGCTCCCGTCTGCACTGCATGCCAGTCGATCTTTCATGCCTCAGAATGGTGCCCCAATTCGGCGGGTCCGCAACCAGATAGGGCCCTTGCTGTTGATAAATTCGGCAGGCAACTAGTGTTCTTAGGGAAGAGCCAAATATGCAACAATTTCAACTATGGTCATTGCATGTTCAGTGGTTGCAGGGCTCTACATGTGTGCATAGCTTGTTTTAGGGCTCACCCCAAGTCCTCCTGTCCGAAGAAATCAAGTCAACAGGCATGACTAGCCGACATTAACGTTGAGTTGCTTAGCACGCTCCTGGTGGAGCACCATGACAGGTGTTTTGTGCACGAGTTGGTGGTAGGGTTCATGTATGGGTTCCACACGGGGTTGGTGGCCCTCCCGCAATCCAACTGGGAGTGTGACAACCTTCTCTCCGCCAAGAGAGATCCGGTGTCGGTCCAGGAGTTGATCGACTCAGAGGTGGAAAAAGGGTTTATGATCGTGCCTTTTGCTTCAATTCCCTTTGTTCACTGGAGGGTCAGTCCCATTGGGTTAGTCGTTAAGAAGGACTCTACTAAAAAAAGATTAATCTACGACCTTTCTGCTCCTCATGATTCTGTTGTTCCTAGTATCAACTCCCTTATTCCGTCGGAGGAATTCGGGATGAAGTATTCCTCCATCGATGAGGCCATCTGGTTTATTTTAAAGGCTGGCAAGGGTGCGTGGCTATCGAAGGCTGACATCGCTGATGCGTTTAAACTCCTTCCGGTCCTCCCTCAGCTGTGGCAATATTATGGCGTCAAGTGGGGTGGCAAGTTGACGTCCAAAAGCAGCCCGGCGTGGTTTGACAGGTTCGCGCAGGCGCTGCATTGGATCCTGGTCAAGCACGGTGGGTCACCCATGAGCGTTCATTACCTGGACGACTTCCTTCTGGTTGAGCACCCGTCTGACCGTCCATCTGGGTTGACTTCTCTGCTTAAAATTTTTTCAGCCCTGCGGGTCCCTGTCGCCCACGACAAAACGGTAGGTCCTGCTAAAAGCATCACGTTCCTGGGTATCATTCTCGACTCCGACAAGTTGGAAGCCAGGCTTCCTGAGGACAAACTCGGGTAGATCCGCTCCGAGTTAGCGAAGGCTATTATGTCTGGCTGTCTGTCCAAGGTGGACCTCCAGTCGCTGCTGGGCAGACTTAATTTTGCCGTAAGGGTCATGCCCCAGGGCAGGGCCTTCGTGTCGCGTTTACTTCTCCTTCTTCCATCGGCCCCAGAACAGGATACCATCATCCACTTGGACAGTCAGGCCATGGCGGATTTGTCCATGTGGTACGTGTTCCTGTCTACCTGGAACGGTGTTAGCCTTTTTGTTTCACCCTGGGGGCCAGCTTCCGCCACAGTTTTTTCTGATGCAGCTGCATCAGGGGGTTTTGCAGCTGTCTGTGGGAATCATTGGCTAGCAGGTTCTTGGCCTCCACAGGTCGCTTCAGACACAGAAGCTCTGAGGTCTTCGCTCCTCTTAGAGTTGTATCCCTTGGTAGCGGCAGCCTTTGTGTGGGGCAGGCAGTGGTCGAATTCCAGGGTTATGTTTGTTACAGACAGCAAGGACCTGGTGGATATAATCCACAAGGGTCGGACCAAATCTCAGAAAATTATGTCACTCCTGCGCAGGCTGGTTTGGCTCTCCATGATCCACAGCTTCCGTGTTGAGTGTTCCCATATCCAGGGTACCAAGAATATCGCAGCTGACACCTTTTCCCGGTTTAACTTCCAGATCTTTTTCCAGGTCTCGCCAGAGGCAGACCCGTCCGGGGCTCCTATTCCGGCCTTCACCAGCTTGACCTTGGATTGACTTCCCTACTCGCCACAGCCAAACTCCTGATGCACAAGAGTCTCTCTGCCAACACGGCGAGGAGTTATCGGACTGGTTGGAATCTGTACCTGAAGTTCACAGCCTCACATCCGCAGGGGCAGACGGACGATATTTCCTTCATTACGGCCTTCATGGCACACTGTCATACCAACCTGGGCCTTTCCGCTATAACTATCCGCCTGTACTTGGCCGGGGTGCAACACTTCTTTATCATCGACAACCCAGCAGGAAGGTCCTTGTTCAAGGCCCATGCAATAAAGGCTACCTTCAGGGGCATTGGAAAGGCCGGCAGAATTTGCCCTCCGGCTAGGCAGCCGTTTTCCGGGGAGCTCTTTAGGAAGCTTTCTTTAGCTATTGACGGTAATCCTTTTGGGCCCTTGGTCAGCACAGTCGTCAAAGAGGCAATGTACTTAGGCTTCTACGGGTTCCTCAGGCCTGGGGAGTTTACTGTCACTTCTTCAAACAGCCGTCACCTGCGGAAACAGCCACTGGTCTGGCGCCCCGACCATTTCGTCCTTAACATTCCAGCTACTAAGACTTCCCAGTCAGGGCCGCTGACCGAGGTACCGTTTTTTCCATCTCACAATGAGTGGTGTCCAGTGTCCTTTCTCAAGCAGCTAGTTTTGGTTCTCCAGTCCTCTTCTCCTACCAGTCCGCTGCTTCCTCTCAGGGGAAGACCACTGTCCACCTCTTAGTCCATTTCATACGTCCGCACACTGGCATCAGGGTTGGGTTATGACGGGAGGTCTATCTCAGGCCACTCCTTTCGCATTGGAGCCGCCTCGGCAGCCTCTTCTCTCCAAGTTCCCCCACATGTCATCAGGCACATGGGGCGATGGAGATCTTCGTGTTTTTCCAGATACATTCCAAATCCTCAGTCGGAAGTCCGTGCGGCCTTCCGCTCACTTGCTTGTAGTGTTTAATAAATGGTTTGCAGCTTGTCTCTCTTCTCTTCTTTGCCCCCTTTTAGGCCTGCCCGCGTACCTGGCTCCCGGCACCCTCCAGCCAGTGTCAATGTCATGCATGATACAGTCACGTCTACGCCCTCTCGCGGGCTGTCGCCATGAGCACAAGTATGGAAGGCTATCTAGATAGCCTGTATTTGTGGGAGGGGCATAGGCCTTTATAGCCGGCTGCAGTGCCGGCTCCGTTGCGCGCAGCCAGGTACCCTCAGCCCACCCTCCCCTTCTCCTTCCATTTCTCCTAGGGTATGCCCCGTTTTAGGCCTGCCCGCGTACCTGGCTCCCGGCACCCTCCAGCCAGTGTCAATGTCATGCATGATACAGTCACGTCTACGCCCTCTCGCGGGCCATCGCCATGAGCACAAATATATATATTTATATATATATACACACACACACACACACTGTGTTTATTGTAATTTATATTGGTTCATTACATTTTTTGTAATTATTAAAGTATACTTTAGCTGTTATGTTATACAATATACTGATATATGTGGCTTACCAGCTAAGGTTTCCACTTCTTATACAGCAGGTTCTGGGTTCAAGACCCAACAGCAGAGGATCTGGAAAAAAACAGCAATAAAAGTTTTAAGTACACAGAAGTGTCCTCAATCACTATTAGAATGCCCTGACTCCTTAGAAAAGAGCAGGGACTCCTCAGAGCACAGCTTACAGCAGCCTCTGAAGGGGGGAGTGGCAGAACCATGACTCTTTATGGAAGTGTGGGGACTCTTCTCATTGTCCTTAGGATCTTCCTCTATTGACAGTATACCACTGCTTCCTACTGGCCTATGGAAGAAAGATCTTTTAGATAGTACATACCCGTCCCTCGCTTTACTAATGCTGGAAGCTCTATCATCCAGGTCCTGACCAGATGTGTGTGCTTCTTTTTCTGTTCAGCTGTCTTCAGTGGGGATGGTGCCACTGACGGAGTGAGGGAGAGGATCATGCCGGAACCCCTTTAATTGGTCAAAGCTATGTCCCTGATCTTCACATAGTAAAACATGATAAAATTGAGGCAGCCACCACTGGAGGGCGCTCATTGCATACACACCTGGTGCTTCAGCTCCCTCACTGATTTCTCCTGCCCAGTACTGTGCAGAGAATAACCCAAAAGGATCACAATCTTTTCTTTTTCGGCCATAGACATTCAGTAGCTCTCAGATGAATGATTGTTCAGCTGACAGCTATCCTTCCCAGCTCACCCATATTTAGCCAAACGTGTATGTGTATTCAATGGGGAGAGGGAAAAAATCTGCTTCCAGACACTTCTGGTGGTGGCTTACCGTATATACTCGAGTATAAGCCGACCCGAGTATAAGTCGACCCCCCTAATTTTACCCTAAAAAACTAGGAAAAGCAGTGACTCGAGTATAAGCCGAGGTGGATCTGTGGATGACACTGTTATGGGGGGATCTGTGGATGGCACTGTTATGAGGGATCTGTGGATGGCATCCACAGCCCCCCATCCCATAACAGTGCCTTTTACAGCCCCCCCATGCCATAACAGTGCCATCCACAGCGCCCCCATCCCATAACAGTGCCATCCACAGCCCCCCCCATGCCATAACAGTGCCATCCACAGCGCCCCCATCCCATAACAGTGCCATTCACAGCCCCCCCATGCCATAACAGTGCCATCCACAGCACCCCCATCCCATAACAGTGCCATTCACAGCCCCCCATGCCATAACAGTGCCATCCACAGCCCCCTTCCCCCATTACCGCTCCTAAATACCTCCTCACATGCCGCACTGAATACTCCAGGCAGTCCGGGCGAGCGCAGCGTGACTGACGTCACGTGCCTGCGCTGCCTGCTTCATTCATAAAGCAGGCCGGGCAGGCACGTGACATCAGTCAGTCAGCAGTGAGCGCACCGGCCCCGCTGCAAATGCTCGCCCCCAGCTCCTCCTCCCACTCCACTCTCCTTTTACGTGTATGACTCGAGTATAAGCCGAGTTTGTGTTTTTCGGCACAAATTTTGTGCAGAAAAACTTGGCTTATACTCAAATATATACGGTATTTCCCGGGAGAACAAAAGGATCAGGCAAAAATATTTACTTTGCCAGATTTGTCGCTTCCCTGACATCCTCCCCCACAGACATTAAATTGTCAGGTGTTCTTGGTGGGTTCGGCTGACCATAGCCTGTCATATTGTTATGGCATATCCTAGTCATTGGAATACCTCTTACAGGGCTTTGCTTGGGTTTGTTGATGGCCTAGTCTTAGGATAAGTCATCATTATCAGAGAGGTGGGGTTCTGGACAGAGCTGGTTACTCCAGCCCTGCTCCTATTCACTTGAATTGGAGCAGCGATGCGCTAACCAGCATCGGCCACTGCGGAGTCAGACCCAGGGGTGTAGCTATAGGGGGTGCAGAGGTAGCAGTCCCTACCGGGCCAAGGAGCCTGAGGGGGCCCAAAGACCCTTGTGCCACATAAGATGACACTGGTATAGAAAGTACATGCTGGGAGGACTCTGTTAAAGATTTTGCACTGGGGCCCAGAGTCTTTAAGTTACATTTCTGGCTGGAGCGAAGAGGTTAGGTCAAAATTTGGCATGGGGGGTGCCGTTTCAATTTTTGCCTCAAGCAGCATGAAGGCTAAGTGCTTCCCTGCCCCTGGCCACAAAGCACTGAGGGAAGGGGGCCCAAGCTGAACTCTTGCACCAGGGCCCATGAGCCTTTAGCTACGCCCCTGACTCAGACCCCTGCCCATCTGATACTGAGGAGCTATCCTAAAGATAGGTCATCAGTGTGAAAATCCCAGAGAACCCCTGTAATTTTCTAGTTACAAGGACGCACTGGTTTCAGTGAATCTGACTGGTTGTCTTTCCATCTTCCTATACCCTGACCGCAGCCTATATACAGGGCGGACATTGAGTGTACACATGTACATATTAATAATAGATGGTAGGCTGATTGTAGCTCCCAGATAAGTGTAAAAAGCATGAGATTTTCCCTCTCTTTTCAGCCACAGAGATATTGTATTAAAAATAACTTATGTTGTGTAACATGCGTCCACCTCTGTCATAAATGAATTAAGAACACATCTTCTTCCCTCGCCAAAAACACCCTGGAGATATTTTCCTGCTACCTCTCCAACAAATGATAAAAAAGGTATATTGAGACTCAGTCACCGCTCCAGTTCCTACTGGAACTCAAGGGGGTGTTTTCTTCCGCTTCTTTGGGTTTGACATTAATAAAAGCGCTGGCTGTGTTTTATCCAAACTCCGGCAATGGCTGCTTTTCATCCAAACTCAATGCATAGTGGCAGGTGTCAGCCGTGAAAATCTCCAGCACACACATAATGCTATGACAACAGCTCAAGCATCAAACCTGGAAACAGCTTGTCTGGAAAATAGTCACAGAAAGCAGCCTGGGACCGAGGGCGACAAGAATGGCAGACTGACTTCAAGACTTCTCCTTTCACTTAGCAAAACTCTGAGAGAAAGATAAGACGCCGAGGCACTGCACTGAATCCTAATAAGCTGCCTTGGTATAGCATTAAATAAGTGTTCTATAATGCTACGGATGTAGTAGAGCCGTGCAAGGAGGTTATCACTGGGCACAACTCATGGGGATATCAGTGGTGTGGCAGTAGGGCCAATGGCAGGGCCCGAAGTTCTACTGCTATAAAAGAGGATGACAGTGCTATAAATGGAGATCAGGTCTGAAGGTGTATCATAAGCGTGTATTATCCAATGCTATTTCACAAGGGTAATCCCTACTTTTGTAATACATACAGTACATATAGTCTATATGGTATATTTGGGATGGGGGAGGGGGGTGTCTGTGCAGATTTTGTTTTGTAGCCCAGAAGCTTCAAGCCACACTATCCATGGAGAGATGATCATTGTCTAATTGGCAAGGGGGCCATGCTCTAGGACCCCAAACATTCACAAGGATGGGGGTCTTGTGTTCACCCGTTTGGATTTCTCGGTCACTGGAATTTCCATATACAAATAACTTATTACCACTTCCATGGATAGGTGAGACATTATCATTCTGGGACAACAGGTTTTTCAGAATTTTTTGTAAAATTATTGTATAATACAAAGCATTGCAGATTTGCAATAGACTTTTGTTTTCAATTCCTTAAAATTGACATCATCTTTTCTTGCTGTCACTGAATTGAAATATTCTCATTTACTAACTTGCTTCGATGGAATCCTAGATTAGGGGTACATACAACTGTATGAAGCCATGGCAATCAGTCTTGCAAAGAACAATTAGAGTAAATGGCTGGTGACTTTACACATATTATGCAGATCAACAAGCTGCCTGTACAGTGCATGGATATAGATTTCTAGAGCACTCCTCTCTGTTTGATAGTGGGGAGTGGGGGTGGATGTTCCCTATCAGCTTACAATATCCTAACAGTGGTGCCCGCAGCCACCACTAGGGGGAGCTTGGTGCATAGGAATGTATACAGTTACCATTGCCTGTAATGGAAGCTGCAATAATTTATTTGCGTTGAGCTCCCTCTAGTGGTGACTGCACGAAAACACAATGTTTTCATGTGGGGAGGAGAAGAAGAAGTTCAGTGCTGGGCCTCTTTCCAGATGTGTGGTCTGTCTCCATTGGAGACACGCCATTGTGTTTGTCAATGGTTTAATTGTTAATATAGTAGTCACTACTTACATACCACCCATTGCCTGATGCCAAGGGATGTCCTGCGCCACATGAGATTCTCCGATGTGGTGAATCAGTTACAGCAGACAGCTCGGAGACTGAGAAACGAAACCTAGCTGAGTTTGTTGTTTTCCTTATTTTGCCCTTCTCCTTATTGGACAATAATATACTGGGGTCTATGTTTATGTACGGACAGACCACTCAGTAGACTTTGAGAACATTGGACAACAGCCTGTTCATGGCCTAATGGACCTTTTGCTTATACCCATTTTACTACCATGACAGGTTCCATCAGGGGCGGACTGGGAACTTAAAGTGGACCTGGAAAAAGCCCAAAAGTGTTCCCAGATACTACAGTGTAGCACAAAATACCACCTCAGCAGGACCAGATACAACAGTACAGCAGAAAATACTGCCTAGATTAATAAATGCTGAGAGTATCAGATCTTTAGGTACCTGGCTTTTGGCCAAGATGAGGGCTTAAGTGGCCCTCGGGGTATCGGCCCACCAGGAAATTTCCCTGTAGGGTCTATGGCCAGTCCGCTCCCGGGTTCCATAATTTATATCCCAGCTTCCCGCTGCTCATTCTGTGCTTGTTATATACATGTTGTTGCTTAATAAGAAAAGGTTAATAAAATCTTTTAAATGCTAAATTTAATTCAAGCCTGTGCCCTTCAACCCTCTTTGTAACTTTCTAAGTTTAACAAGTTTCTGTAAGTGCCATAAGTTAGGAGAGGCTGTCCAGAAGTGAAGTCTACTGTTGATGACCATATGGACCCCATCATTGACTCGTCCATGTCTATCCACTGTCAGAGGCAGAACAGACATTAATAGAAATATCCCATTACCCCTTGTCTGATGTGTTCATCATTGTTGTGTGGTGTGATACATAAAGGCAAAATGACTGCGCCTCTGCCACTAAGTGAGGGCACTGGTGGGGACGGCTGCTGCCATTGATCTCCTAATTGGAAAGCAGTTAACTTTCACGCTGACAAATGGACACATCGACTGAGCTTCGACCTCGATTCACATTGATTTGATCCCGTCCCGGCTGAAGCTTCCCATGTGAAAAATATATGTGTATTAACCATCACAGCTCCTTCATTTCGATGTCTCCTTCCTTAAAACATTGGCCGCCTTTTGACATGAAACAAATTGTCTTTCCTATCATCGAGGACAGACAGCATGGCATTTCTTTTATTAAACTCTTCCATCTTGAGTCAGGATACGTTCTGCCGAGATTAAATTTACTTATTTAATGACATCAGCGCCTATTTCAATATCAAGGAGGTTTTCCATATAAGACTACATCCCAGAGTCTGTCTTTACTATGACGGGAAGTTCATTGAGTGTGTAAATATATTCCATATATTGGCTGTCAGATTTATTGTGGAGGCTCTTGTGAGACTGCTGTAGATGCTCTGCCACAATAAAACCAGCCTCAGAGCTTATGAAACAGGTTGAAATCTCCGCTCTGCTGGTGCGACCTTGGCCTATGACTTCATCACTGGGCGCCTGGGGCTCCTCATTTCGAGTGTAAGCTGTTTTGGGTAAGAACTTGCTGTGTCTGCATAAATCTAGGCTGTTACATACAAATCCTTCATTCTCCACTGCTAAATATAATGTGTGACGCGTTCTTTGTACGCTCTATCTTCAGTCCTCTCTTTGCTGGAAGCACATGTCTTATATTATCATCTGCTGTCAGTGCTTACTCAGTTGACTGCATTTTGGTAACCATCGCTGCCGACCAATCAAGACGTTTCCTTCGATTATCCTGATGGTACAGATGACATCGCTTACAGTGGCGGATCCAGAGCCTGGTCTCAGGAGGGGCACTTCCAGATTGTTTTGTGGCGACGGACAGAAATTAATGTGGTGCTTATAGAACAGACTATCCAACACGGCTGTCGCTTGACCAGTGTTACCGTGTAGCCCTTGCCTTAGGGCTTATGCACATAAAAGTGTGTCGGCCCCATGCCGTGGACCGCAATGTACAGGCACTGACCGTGTAGCCACCGTCTGCAGAGGCAGACCCATTCACAGTCCGCATGGCAAAAAAGTAGTGCAAGCATGCACTACTTTTTTGCGGTGCGGGGGCACAGACAGAAAACCCACGGAAGTACTCAGTAGTGCACCGTATCATTGGAATTGCGGACCCAATCATGGAAAGCCTAGATATGTGGTTCAGCAGGCAGTATTACACATGATAAGCTTAGATACAGTAGCTCAGCAGGCAGTATTACACAGGATAAGCTAAGATACAGTATCTCAGCAGGCAGTATTACACAGGATAAGCTAAGATACAGTAGCTCAGCAGTCAGTATTACACAGGATTAGCTAAGATACAGTAGCTCAGCAGGCAGTATTACACAGGATAAGCTAAGATACAGTAGCTCAGCAGACAGTATTACACATGATAATCTAAAATACAGTAGCTCAGCAGGCAGTATTACACATGATAAGCTAAAATACAGTAGCTCAGCAGGCAGTATTACACATGATAAGCTAAGATACAGTAGCTGAGCAGGCAGTATTACAAATGATAAGCTAAGATACAGTAGCTCAGCAGGCAGTATTACACATGATAAGCTAAGATACAGTAGCTCAGCAGGCAGTATTACACATGATAAGCTAAGATACAGTAGCTCAGCCGGCAGTATTACACATGATAAGCTAAGATACAGTAGCTCAGCAGGCAGTATCACACATTATAAGCTAAGATACAGTAGCTCAGCAAGCAGTATCACACATGATAAGCTAAATTACAGTAGCTAAGCAGGCAGTATTATACATGATAAGCTCAGATACAGTGGTTCAGCCGGAAGTATCATACACAGCCTTTGGCTGCTATCAGTAATATTGCATTTCCAGTAAAAGCCTTCCCAACACAATGACATCATACAGATATGCTATTTTGACCTTCTCATCATGCCTGATCTTTGCAGACAGGTTGAGCTTGGCAGGAAGTAGCCGCTAAGCCTGCCGGCCTATCAACCACCTAGAACATGACGTCACTTTCTGCTGCTGCTGTTGAGATGCCAGTCACGGCATCCGTGGGCGGGGCGTAGGGGAATGGGTGGCGGTTGTAGCGTACGGTGTCCTGTCTAGGACATTTCGTTTCGCTAGTGTACGCGCACGTCACAACGCGATCCGCTCTCCGCCCTGGACCCGAGTGAGGAGAGCGGGGACAGCGGAGAGACTCTCACTATATGCTCGGGGTGGGGGTGCTGGCAATTGACCCGTTGCTCCCCCCTCGGATCCGCCAGTGATCACTTAGATATACTCAGAGTAAAAGAACCTTTACCTCTGGAAGCACCTTTATGATTGTAGTAAACCATTACATCACGGACAGTTCCCTAATAAAATGTTATCTGTAGTGGAAGCAGTCTGGTAATAACCCCCCAGGGCTGTTTGGAAGGTCGGATTCATCACAGGTTGTCACAGTGATTCTGTAGGTTTTTGTTTTAGGCTGGGGGCGACATGAAAGTTGTACAACACTGGGTCTAACGCTGGGACTACATGGCAATCCTGGTTGATATACCCTGTTGCATGACTGAGGCTTGCTACATAGCAGTGCACCTATAGAAATGAATTACAAGTTGCCATGACCCCAGAATCACAAAAAAATAAAAATATTCGAACAGGGTTGGAATTTTTTAGCGATTCTGTGGTCGTGCTAGCTTACCAGTCATGCTACAAGGAGAGCCCCACAGCCAAGATCACCTTGTAGTCCCAGACTGTCAATGGTGTCACAGTGAGACATATGACATGCTGCAACTGCAAAGCAACAGTCGCAAAAAAATCTAAACCTGATGGATTTGGTGTCGCTGGTCACACACAACTTTTATTCCATTGACTTTAATATGTTGTGTGCGACATGTCACCCGTCGGCTTTTTCTGTAACTTGGCTGTGTTTTTACAAAAATAGGGAGCTGTACTGCATTAAGTGTGTTAATATATTCCATATATTGGCTATCAGATTTATCGTGGAGGCTCTTGTGAGACTGCTGTAGATGCCCTGCCACAATAAAACCAGCCTCAGAGCTTATAAAACAGGTCGAAATCTCCGATCTGCTGGTGCGACCTTGGCCTATGACTTCATCCTATGCTGCCTATGCGACCCGTCTGTAAGTTTTTCTATAACTTGGCTGTTTTTTTACAGCCAAATCACATCTCTAAAATAGGGAGCTGTAGCGCGACACATGTAGCCATGTAGTCCCATCCTGGTTGAAAGTGAAAATTTCCCATAACCGTGCAGGCTATTTTTGGACTGATCATCTCTCCTGAATATTGTAATAATAGGAGGACCCCGAATATAAATGTTGGGTGTGCGTTGGATCTGGGTGCCTTCTTTCTTCTCTGTGTTTAGGTTAATATATAATGTTTTGTAAATTGGACTGATAATATGCAGTCACTGAAATTGGCTCTGGCCGATCTTTGCAGCCTAGATGGCTGGAATCCCAGGTAGCTCATCTATGCAAAAATTTTCTTTGTGGTTATCAGTACCCTGGACAAAAAAGTTTGGATGATACCTTCCTTTTTTATTTGTAAATCACTTTTTTCACATTTTTGCATGCATATATCTTGCAAGGAAAGAGAAGCATCTCTCTAGAGCCATCTTGAGGAAGTGGCTCTCTATGAGTCAAAGTCCGACTTATTAACAAGCCTTGGAACATGACAAGGGTAAATAGCAAAGCCAAATATCCATCTGTATACAGCTTTTTTGGTTTGCTTGCCCCTCATCTGTATGGACTACAAATCTTGCTGGCTGAATGCGATGCCTTGGACGTAGCTTAGGCAGGGTACTGGGTCTCCTTAGAGAGATTAGCCCTGTATGGAGACTTACTGGAAATGGGAGATGTCTCTTTCATATGGAGTATTGCCAATTATTATCTGTACCATGGCACACTTCCAGAGTAAGTCTCCATACAGAACTCGTCTCTTTAGAGGGGTTCTCCAGGAATTAGGAAATTGAAAAGAATTAAATATTACTTTATTATAAATATGTTCCCAAATACCTTTTGTTAGTTATAATGGCTCATTTTGTCTAGGGAGCAATCATTAGAAGAAACTAAATGGCTGCTGTCCTATTAGTAGAAATAGAACCTGTCCTAATTACACAGCAGGACAAGTTACTTCACAACACTAAGGTAAAGAGCTGCCTCATCTTCCTCTCTGCTCTGCTTGCCAGGGATTATGATCCTGAATACAGATAATAAGATCTTTAGCTGAGTCTCTGTAGGAATGGAGCTCATGAGGAGACATGAAGTACAGAGAAAAGGTGGGGATGTGGATAATGAGCAGCAGCACTTGTATGCAGTCTCCATTACCTCATATTACCACTTTCTGTCCTCTCTGTACTTCATGTCTCCTCCATTCCTACAAAGACTCAGCTGAAGTTCTTATAATCTGTAATCAGGATCATAATCCCTGACAAGCAGGAGAGGAGGATGAGGCAGCTCTTTAAGTCAGTGTTGTGAAGTAACTTGTGTAAGTCCTCCTGTGTGATTAGGACAGGTTTTGTCTGTACTTATAGGACGGTGGCCATTTTGTTTCTCCTGATTGTTTCCCAGACAAAACTAGCTATTATAGCTAATAAAAGGTATTTAGGAATATATTTATAATAAGGTAATATTTAAGTGTTTTCATTTTCATAATTCCCGGAGAACCCCTTTAAGGAGACCGAGCACCCTGCCTAAGCTATTGAAGTTTTAGAAATACAAAAAAGATACAAGCAGAATAGTATTTTCAAATGTTAAATCAGGACAACCTCATTCTGTATAGTGCACATTTTAATCACAAGAAGCATTGGTGACACATCACTGCTGCGGTCAGTCATTGGCTGCAGCTGTCACGTGACCCGCATTAAACAGAATGTTGACGGGCGAAGTCTGTAGCAAGGCAGCAGTGGCGGGAGACTAAAGGAGCACATGGGGCAGGTCCGGCCACATGGGGAGCTTCCAGAAAGACCTCCCAAAGGTGAACAACCCCTTTAAGAAAATCACCCAATAGTGGGTAAAAGGGGGAGGAGGGGTAAGATTAGGAAAAGAGGTGACATAATACTGTAAGCCACATAGTACTTTACAGAATGCATAATGTCAATTACATTAATGAACATTCGAGAACTGTGGTCCACTAGACCTTAGTGAATGATAGGGTATCACTGTGTAATGCATATAAATCAGAACAATGGCACAGGCAAGTTGACCTGAGGACAGGGTAAATATCGCTACCCCTAAGTCTGTAGATCCATCTGTGGTTTCCGAGTATCTACTAATTAAGCATGCCTATAATCTACCAACCTTGAGATTTCCTCCTTCATAAAAATCTAGGGCACTTTATCATGGTACATAGTTATTGTGGGAGGTGAGTTCTTGAGCCACAGCAATAGAATTAAGTTTTTTTTTACGGCAGCAACTTAATATGTTATTAGGTTATAAAGTGGGTGAATATATTTTAGAGCCCAAACCCAGGCACACCATTTCTGGTGTCAATAGGGGTGATTTTATTCTGTACCTCAGACAAAAAGGGCTTGATGAGGGACCACGTCCAGCAAATACGATTAATCGTTCTCGTTTCTGTGTGACATCTCCGTATGTGATGATAAACCCATATAATGCAATGCGTTTGCGCCTTCTCTCACGGGTGTTAAATGGTAACACAGACATGATTGCCCTCAGTAAAATATCACATAGAAATTATATCTTAGACTACTTTGGTAAATGAGCACAAATACCAGTCTTTACTAAACTCTGAGATCTTGGGCTTGTTTCACATCTGCGTTAAGCAGATCCGACAGACTATTCCATCCGGCAAAGGACCAGCAGAGATCCGGCAGCAACCCAGCAAATATGTTCCCTCTCTATAAGGGATGACAGTTCCTCCTTACTAGAGATCATTAGTGCTATGTTTACTCAGCAGTTGTTATCAATCTAGCCTTATGGATTTCCTTGTCTCCACCATTATTGGCACCAGAGATGGAGGGGAATGGTATAACACATAGGGCAGTGATGGCGAACCTATGGCACGGGTGCCAGAGGTGGCACTCAGAGCCCTCTCTGGGAGCACCTACACCCTGGAAAAAGTCTATGGTGTACCAATATGCCTTAGACTTTTTCTGCCATTCAGCAGCGCGGGACGCACTATGAACAGCTAAGGCAGCGCACTGAATGTAGACAGGCTATTATAGCTAAATGATAAATTACATAGAAGATATACTACATTGGACTCTAGTATTCAGGTTAAATTGGCGTGTTGGCACTTTGCGATAAATAAGTGGGTTTTGGGTGGCAGTTTGGGCACTCGGTCTGTAAAAGGTTCGCCATCACTGGTCTATGTTATTGATATATTGTATACCTGTATACAATTGTCAACCAATGTCTTTACTATAATTCTTAAATTACATGATTATATTTACTAAATTCTAAAATACATGATTATTGATCTATATTTGCGATGGTTCCTAGGTTACATCATTATTACTCAATATATTTACTATAATTCTCAATTGTACTTACTGTGATTCTCAGTTACATAATTAACAGTATTTTTGCTTAATTAGTTCAGAATTTACAATTTACTCTTGAATATATTGCTAAGGGTACTTTTACATTTGCGGCAGGACGGATCCGATCCGTCCTGCAACAAGTGGCCGTGCACTGCCGTGCTGCCGCTCCGTCCCTATTGACTATAATGGGGCGGGGGCGGAGCTACGGCTCAGCACAGTACTGCACGGCCGGAGATCGCCGGACAAAAGTACTGCATGTCCGACTTTTCGTCCGGCGATCTCGGCCGTGCAGATGCGTGACTCGCCCCGCCCCATTATAGTCAATGGGGATGGAGCAGGAGCACGGCAGTGCATGGCCACTTGCGGCAGGACAGATCCGGCAGGCTGAATAGCCTGCCGGATCCGTCCTGCCGCAAGTGTAAAAGTACCCTTAATTACTGGAGATTTGACTTTCAGCTACATTCACACGACCTGGCCATCTCTCTGTTTTGCATCCATTTTTCATGGCCATTAAAAATGGACGAATTTTATTGGCTTTTCTTTTTATAAAATCCCAACCCCTGCAGTATACATATTGTCCCTTATAGTGGCCCCAGGCAGTAATAACATCCTCCATAGTGGGTCTCAACTGTAATGTTTGCACAGAGGCAATTGCTCCTTTCTTGATTTTGAAGGACCTGCGCTCGTGTGATGATGTCACCACGCGCTCCAAGCATTATCCTGTGGTGACATCATCACGCTTCAGTGCAGGTCCTTTGACAAGTCATTCAAAATCAATAGAGGAGCGACTGCCTTTGCATGTGCAAGTGGATGAGGTAATTTTTTTAAACCCTAAAAGACCATATTGCCCTAGGGTAGCCATTTTTAATGGCCATTAGAAGGGTGCACTCCTCTCTAACGACCTTTAAAAATGGTCACTTTGAGTTCAATGGGGTCCTCCTTGTCTTGAAAGCGGCAAAAAATAGAATATGTTCTTTTTTTTTTAAGGCTGTTATTCACTGGCCGTTAAAAAAGCTGCCATCTGAATAAGCACCATTGACTTCAATTTGTTCTTAAATTGGCCGTATGATATTGGTCTCAGACCAGGCCGCTCCCGCCTCACAACGGTAAGTACTATCCTATTATCATTTTGACTATACTGCTATCTGTTTTTATTTTTTATTATTTCTTTCTTTTTCTTTGATACAATTTCTTATTGACTCCTCATGACTGTTGGCGGCAGTGTAATTAAATATATTTTTTTGAATTTAATTTGCGATGTGCCTATTTGTAGCTATTCTATTACTTTGACATTATCGTATCCTTTGTAAAATGTATACTTTATGTTATAGAAACATTTTCTAGCATTATTTAAATAAATAATGTATAGGTAATGCCTTAATTTAAAGGGAGTCTGTCACCACATTTGGCCATTATAGACCATTTACATAGCGTTCTGGCTTAACTTTAGAATACTCAAACAGTACCTTTGTTTCCTCCTTCTGTGGTTCCCCTGCGTAGTTTTATTAATATGTAAATGAGGGCTCGCAAGAGCCCAGGGGCGGCGTTACGTCTTTGGAGCCCAGACGGCTCATCCTCTTTTCCTAATTTCCCCGTCCCAGGCTATGCCTGTGCCCGCCCTTCTTTTATTTTGCGTCCTCCTCCTCTCCTCATGAAATGCCGCGGCTGCCAACGGCACAAACCCAGCTGCAAGGAGGCCGTTGGCCGAAGCATGCGCAGTAGCATCAGCAATGCCCGTGCCCACAGTGGGCATCGCAGTGCGCATGCCCCGGCCAAGCGAGGCAGAGCGCAGCCATGGGATTTCACGGGGAGAGGAGGAGGACGCAACAGAAGAGAAGGGTGGCCACAGGCTGGGGCGGAAATTAGGAAAAGAGGATTAGCAGCCTGGGCTCTAGAGACGTTAACGCCGCCCCTGGGCTCTTGTGAGCCCTCATTTACATATTAATAAAACTACATTTTTGCAGCAGGGGAACCCCAGAAGGAAGAAACAAATGTACTGTTTAGTCTTCTCAAATTAAGCCAGAATGCTATGTAAATGGTCTATAATGGCCAAATGTGGTGACAGACTCCCTTTAAGCCTTTACGGCTGAGGCTTTGTCGGCGGTATATCTGTTTGCATTAGTTTTAAAGAGAAATGACAAAGTCCAAAACGGATCAGTTTTGAATGACATTGAAAGTCAATGAGGAACGGATCTATTTTCAAATGCACCATATTGTGTCATTGAAAACTGATCCGTCCCCATTGACTTACATTGTAATTCAAAACAGATCCGTTAGGCTCTGCCTCTTCAGACGGACACCAAAATGCTGCAAGCTGCATTTTGGTGTCCGTCTCCAAAACGGAATAGAGGCGGAACGGAGCCTAACTGATGCATTCTGAACGGATCCTTATCCATTCAGAATGCATTGGGGCTTAACTGATCCGTTTTGGACCGTTTGTGAGAGCCCTGAAACGGATCTGACAAACGGAATCCAAAACGCCAGTGTGAAAGTACCCTTAGTAGTTCACTCCATTCAGTAGCCCGGGCCCTGGTATGCGATCTGTGTATAATAAATTTGGAATGTGTAATAGATTTGGGATACCCTCTTGCTCTAAAAAGTCTGTCCAGTTCCTCCTAGCTCTAAGATGCCATCCACCAGGGATTCCTTTCTTCACTGCTGGAGAGTGAAAACTTTTCCAATGAAGGAAACTCTTCATTAATGTTGTTTTACGATAATTTGCAGTCTGTATTCCTCCATCAGGCTCCAGGTTAATCTTTAAATCAAGAAAACTTATAGTACTCGTGTTCATTTCTGCTGAGAATCGCATACCAATATCATTTTTATTGACGGCCAAACAAAATCGTGAAAATATTCTTCATTGCCTAAATAAAATGTGACTAGTGAACTCATTGTCTCCGTGAATACTTTCTTGTCCTCCCATCACCCTAAAAACAAATTTTCTATATTCGGTGCACAAATCATGCCCATCGCTGTACCAGTGATTTGAAAATAGTATTTCCTGTTTAAGGTGTTTTCCGGGCTTTTAATATTGACGGCCTATCCTCAGAATAGGTCATCAATATCAGATCGGCGGGGGTGCCAGATGTCTGACACATTGCATGTCTTAATGGGCCAGAATCCTACAGAGACAATGGATGGAACACTACGCGTTTCACAAGGTTCGGCATCTTCCAAGGACAATTGACGAAACACTGCGCATGTCATAATGGGCCAGCATCCTCCAAGGACAACACTGGACAAACACCGAGTGTGTCACAATCGGTCAGCATCTTCCAGGGATACTGGATGGAATACTGCTCCTCTTACAATGGGCCAACATTCTCCAGGGACAATGGTCGGAACTCCGTGCATGTCACAATAGGCCAGCATCAATGGACGGAACACTACAGAGACAATGGACAGACACTACACGTGTCACAAGGTTCGGCATCTCCCAAGGACAATTCACAAAACACTGCGCATGTCACAATGAACCAGCATCCCCAAGTGATACGCAGGATACACATGCGTTTTCTCACTGGGGCCGTTTGTTTTTTAAATGGATAATCTAGGCCTTTGTTTTTCCTGTTCATTTTATGTAGTTAAAAAACTAAAATGTAAAAAAAATGCTTGTTTGACTTTTTTAAAATTCTGATAATATTCTGAAAATGGTTAGTCACATATTTCCCTAAGATACAAATTAAAGTAACTGAAAAGATGAAGCTTTGCTGTAGACTTCCTGAACATTTACATCTATGTGCAGAGTAAAAATGAACATACTGTTATTTATCATTATTTTTATTGTGATTATTTCCAGTATCTGATCTGTTTTTTGCAGAACTAACGCAAAACACTTATAAATTATTTGAATGTTCCCTTCTTACATTTATGTATAGCCTGCTTGACAGCAATGCCCATGAGTCCAAGAAAAACCAAAGCCTCTTTCACATCAGTAAATCACAGACGTGTGCTGTCTGTGTTCTCAGTGAATCATTGATTTTAATGTACAGTGCCTTGCAAAAGTATTCCTATCCCTTGAACTTTACACGTTACACCCACAAACTTTTATTTACATTTATTTTGTTGGGATTTTATGTGATAGACCAACACAAAGTAGCAAGTATGTGTGTAATGAAAAGAAAATGATACATGTTTTTAAACATTTTTAATAAATACAAATCCGAAAAGTGTGGTGTGCATTTGTATTCAACCCTCTGTACTCTGATACCCCTAAATAAAATCATTTGTGACCAATTGCCTTCAGAGTCACCTAATTAGTAAATAGAGTTCACCTGTGTGTAATTTATTCTCAGCATAACTACAACTATTCTGCGAAGGCCCCAGAGGTTTGTTAGAGAACATTAGCGATCAAACAGCATCATGAAAAACCAAGGTGCTAGGGCTGTTAGTACATCCAGTAATATACTCAATTGGCTAACTATAGATATGGTCCAAGACAAGTTAAATAAGGTAAATGTGAACAAGACTCCTGGTCCAGATGGATTACACCCAAGAGTGCTTAAAGAGCTCAGTTCAGTCATTGCTGTGCCCCTGTTTATAATTTTTAAAGGTTCTCTAGGTACTGGTACAGTGCCAAGTGATTGGCGCAAGGCAAACGTGGTGCCCATATTCAAAAAAGGATCTAGGTCCTCCACAGGTAATTATAGACCAGTTAGTTTAACTTCTGTTGTGAGAAAAATGTTTGAAGAACTCTTAAGGGACTATATACAGGAGTATATGACTGTAAATAATATTATAAGTAATAACCAACTTGGGTTTACCAAAGACAGAAGTTGTCAGACTAATCTGATTTGTTTTTATAAGGAGGTGAGTAGTAGCCTGGACAGAGGCACGGCTGTGGATGTAGTGTTTCTAGATTTTGCAAAGGCTTTTGATACTGTCCCTCATAATCGTTTAATATGTAAAGTAAGGTCTATAAGCTTGGAAAGTATAGTTTGTAATTGGATTGAAAACTGGCTAAAGGACTGTGTCCAGAGAGTTGTGGTCAATGGTTACTATTCAGAATGGTCCCGGGTTATAAGTGGTGTACCCCAAGATTCAGTGCTGGGTCCTCTATTATTTATTTATTAATGATATTGAGGATGGGATTAATAGCACCATTTCTATTTTTGCAGATAACTCTAAGCTATGTAGTACTGTGCAGTCTATGGAAGATGGCCATGAAGCTACAAGCTGACTTGAACACTCTGAGTGATTGGGCATCAACTTGGCAAATGAGGTTCAATGTGGACAAATATAAAGTTATGCATCTTAATAGTAATAATCTCTGTGCATCACATGTCCTAGGGGATGTAATACTGGGGGAGTCACTTATAGAGAAGGATTTGGGTGTCCTTGTAAATGGTAGATTAAATAACAGCATACAATGTCATGCACTAAATAAGGCATGGACTCACGGGACAGGGATGTTATATTACCACTTTACAAAGCATCAGTGCGGCCTCATCTGGAATATGCAGTTCAGTCCTGGACACCAGTCCATAGAAATGATGCACTGCAGCTGGAAAAAGTACAGAGGAGAGCGACTAAACTGATAAGGGGCATGGAGGGTATTAGTTATGAAGAAAGATTAAAATAACTGAATTTATTTAGTCTTGAGAAGAGATGTCTAAGGCCCCTTTCACATCTACGTTTTTGCTTTCCGTCCTAGAGTTCCGTCCTCGGGGCTCTAGGACGGAAAGATACTGATCAGGATAATCCTAATGCATTCTGAATGGAGAGAAATCCGTTCAGGATGCATCAGGATGTCTTCCGTTCAGTATGTGAACGTTTTTGGACGTTGACAAAACAGCAGCATTCTGCGGATTTGTCTCCGTCCAAAAATCCGGAAGACATGCCGTAACGCCGGATCCAGAATTAATGCCCATTGAAGTGCATTAATCCGGATCCGGAATTAAGCTAAACTGTTTAACTGAGCGCATCAGCCTCAAGTGTTTCACTGGGCATGCACTCAGTTAAACAGGAAGAGCGCAGGAGCCGGCTCGGTGGATGTTAGTGAAGCTGGAGGGAAGGAGTGGGCAGTGTTATCGGCTACTAGTGACGTACCCAGTGGGGGCGGAGCTTGACGGCAGTCGCAATGCCAGGGACATATGGTATGAGCAGAGAGAGGGGCGGGCCTGGGCTCTGTCGGGGGGAGGCGGGCCTGGGCACTGGATGGAAGGCGTTCCTGGGCACTTTTTTAATGAAAATAACGCCCCTCTGGGCACCTTCAGGTGTCATTAGCATAAAGATAAAAGAGGATTTTCATAGAAAGCCAGGTCCAAGTGTAAAGAACACCTAAGGAAAGAAGGTATGAAGAGCTATAAGAACCTATGTTTGGCTTAATATTGATTTTCCAGGTGACATAATGCTTATGAAAATGTGTAGAAATCTGAGTCTCGCTTCCTTCTCGGATTCGCGTCCCCACCTATCCCTTGGTTGAACTTGATGGACTTATGTCTTTTTTCAACCGTATCAACTATGTAACTATTTCAAGGCATCGTATATCTGTAGTTGGTGCACTACTTTGGTCCATGATGCGGACTAAACATGCTTATTAAAATCTATAGTTCAGTGAAAACCAGTGACAGAACACATCTGTAGTGGTTTTCACTGACCATTGGTAGGACATGGAACGCTTAGGTCTTCCAAAATTAGCCAAGCCTGTGCTTGGTTAGTTTCAAGTCCCATAGCAGTGAATGGAGAAATCTGCATTCTCAGCTTGCTCTCCATTCATGGCAGGTCCCAAGGATAGGACCAACACCTATCAGATATTTCTGGTATATTCTATCGATATGCCATAAATATTATCGATCACCACTATTTGCCTGATTTGGGCTTGTGTAGGAGCAACCTAATGCTGATTATTTACTATTCTCTCAATATTCTGTAGGCTGCTGGCACATCTTTACTCTCACCATGTACCTCTTCTGCTTCATCACTTCTGGCTATGGCACTGGTCAGTCTGAATTCTTCATAAATAAATCCAATGCTAGGGAACAGTTATTTTATTAACCTAGCAGCACAGTGAGACATCTAATCTAACACTGACGCAGAATCTTCTCCTTATGTATATAAATGAAAAGCGTGGAGGACTTCTGGTTTGTTGCATATTAAAATAACACAGACAATATTCCATTACTTTAACACATTAGGGATGACTCACATGTAAACTTCCTGATAAAGAGCATTCATCTACCCAGAATGGGGTCCTTGTACTGCATCTCCGGTGTAGTGGTGAACAGGACATATTTACTGAAGAGGTGCAAACAATAAGTGAGGAGGGAGAGGTAGATGTCCATGAAAGGGTACATAAAGCTAGGGCTACATAGCGACAAAAAGGGTACAACTACACTGCAACGTGTCACGCGAAATTCATGTCGCACCAAAGTCGTGCAACATTCTTTTTTATAATGATAGTCAATGATGTTGCACTGAGACATGCTGCGATTGCGATGCGACAGTCTCTCAAAAATCCAACTATGACTAAGATGTCACAGTCGCAGCATGGTGCATGTCACAGTGCGTCACCATTGACTATCATTATAAAAAATGTTGCACGACTTTTATGCAACAAATTTCGCCGTGTAGCCCCGGCTTAAATACAGGAAATGTGGTCTGACTCGCGTAGGTGAACCTGTGCTTATAGCCTGTCTTCTCTCCATTGACTATTCAGATAAAAGTGACCTATTATACTCTGTTATCATACCAGCTTTTTCAAGCTGGGTGAGAATGATTTTAGTATTAATCGGTTTACAAACAGGAATTCCAGAAATATTTCACCCCCCATGATCCCAACTATAGGTCACAAATCTCCAGTGCTGAGAACCTCAAGAAACGTTTACAGCTATACATGCGAGGGATACGGCCCCATAGTAAGGTTGGATTTTTGTTCAGTATGTGCATATATCTAGATTGCATTGGAATTTTTTTTTTGAAGGGGGTCTATTTTAGTGGGTAGCAGCAACACTCCCTTGTCTGCCAATTATTATTTACACAGGCCATTTATGTTTACATAAATCACAGGAAACAAAAGGATCATGTGCATCAGTTATGCATAGGATCTGTTTACTACATGCAGGACTTCTTTTTCCGTCTAAAAAACTGATCTCAGACGGAAATAATAACTGATGCATAGGATCTGTTTTTTTGTTCTTCCCTGTAAATCAAATACTACACTAGCGTTATTCTTTTCCGGCATAGAGTTCTGTCATAGGGGCTCAATACCAGAAAAGAACTGATCAGTTTTATCCCCATGCATTCTGAATGGAGAGAAATTCGTTCAGGATGCATCAGGATGTCTTCAGTTCAGTATTTTTGACATTTCAGGACGGTTCCGGCATTTTTTCCCATTGGAATGTATTAGTGCCGGATCCGGCATTCAAAATACCGCAATGCCGGAACCGTACGCAGACCGGTAAAAATGTAAAAAACATATATAACGGATCCGTCTCTCCGCATGACAAGCGGAGAGACGGATCCGTTCTTTAAATGCATTTGTAAGACGGATCCGTAGCCGGATTCGTCTTCAAATGCTTTCCGTTTGCATGCAGCTTGCCGTATCACTCTGCCGCAAGTGTAAAAGTACCCTATCATAGACAAACCAGGGCCACATAGTTCTACCACTAAAATCTGTGATTTCATATTTACTTTATGTATGATTTTCTGTCTGTTTTTCTATACAGTGAATCAGGGACCCAGAACAATTCAAGAAGAAACTCATAGAATATATGGCAGGGGAAAAGCTTACGACAATGTTGACTGGTTAGTTAAAATGACTGATTTTGGCTCTGAGCACACAGGAGGAAATGTATTGTATTAAGGATGATGTTTTTTATGCCAATTGTAAAGGGGTATTTTGGTTTTACAATATTCAGCATCAGCTGACCAGAAACATGTTATCACTTACTAATAGTGATTGTTTATCTGTATCGCCCCATTTACCTGCACTCTATTACAGTCACATGACATTTCCAGCGGTATCCCAATTCTGATGACTTCACGTTTACATCTGAGGTGTTGCAAGGCTTGTAAGGCTCTGCCCTGATGACAGAACGGCGTTCAGCTCATTCTACTGGATCCTGTCCTGTGGACGTGAAGACAGCAATGATGTGTCTTAGGGTTAATGCACACAACCGTTGTTTTGGTCCGCATCCGAGCCGCAGTTTTTGCAGCTTGGATGCGGATCCATTCACTTCAATGGGGCTGCAAAAGATGTGGACAACACTCTGTGTGCTGTCCGCATCCGTTGCTCCGTTCTGTGGCCCCGCAAAAAATATATAACATGTCCTATTCTTGTCCGTTTTGCGGACAAGAATCGGCAGTTATATTAATGGCCGTGCGGAACGCAGGGAGCTGGCATCGATTTTAGGTAAATGTGTTTGGCTGCAGATGACTCCAGCCCCTTCCACCCACTCCTCACCCTTCGACCTTTGGGGCCCACTGGAGAATCCTCTGGTACTCTGTTGAGCCAGTACAACTCTTGGCATATATGGTAAATGTATCTATAGGCCCCCATTCACATATTGGAGGCCAAAGCGAATGCGGCTGAGATGTGTGTGGCTTAGTGTTTGTTTTCAACCATATAGCAGAGCACAGGACACTGTGGTGTCTAATACAGAGGGCCACCGCAAAGGAAGAAATAAAAAATTAAATACTGCATGGTATACAATTTTTTTTTTCTTTATAATTGGACCCTATAGGTGAGGGATGCCCCTGTATGCATACATGTACATATTCTGAGTGTGTATCTCTGACAAGCTGGGAACACACTGTATAAACAGCCTAATTCTTCTTCTTTTGCCATTTTATTCCAAATCAAACTTCAGTCTGTTGTTTAAGACATAGGTGTTGCTGCGCCACTGGAGAATGTGCATAATGAGGCGCATGTTTCCGGTAAAGGGCGGACAGCTGAACAACACTGGAAGGTTCTCACTCTAATAGCCCTGCATCCTTTCCTGTTCTCTTTGTGTGCGCCCTCACGTAACCGCTGTTCCCAACACCTCCAACAATCTGTCCAATGATGCGCCCCCTCTCAAAGTCTGTTAACTGGACAAAATGTCTTTCAGTGCACTGCAGAGGCATGTCTAGCAGTCAACAATCTCAAAAGTACAGTACCCAAAAGTAGCCTCTGAGAGCTTTTCGATAGGGCAGCAGAGAAGGCACTTTAACACCCTTTAGTGGAAAACCTTGTTTCTATTTAGAAGACACCTGTAATCATTTATATATCTGCCTGAGACATAACTGCATGCCAAGCTTTACAGCAAGCTGACATTTCTATGTGAGTGCGTTGTTGTTTTTTTGTCAATGAGTGTATATAGATGGCGAGTACTATGCATTGTCTTGCATCATACATCACTCACTAGAATCATCCTTGTAGACCATAAGTAGAGGACTGACTTTCAGCAGATTGATGTATGACTGCTATATGACGTATGTGTAAATATACTGGACTCTTTACTGCAAGTCACTTTAATGCCTTCTCTTATAGGACATTATTGCTCTCAACCCATGAATCCTGAAAATGATTATTGACCATTGCCCAGTGCACCACAGGTTAATAAACGTGTCAGACACAAGATTAATCACGCAGGGGTGAGATGGAAGACCACTGAGTAAAAGACCCAAACATATTATTCATGAGCGCAGGGACAGCTGAGGAGTCATAGATGCAATGATGAAATAACCCATTCCTGCTAGCATCTGACTAAACGGCGATAATTAACTCCTTGAGGCTGGAATCACACAAACAGTTGCAGTGCTGTTGTAAATGCATTTTGGGGAGCACCCGACCGCATAGGGAGGTATGAGATCGCGGGTGGTACCTCCGCTTGGGTTTCCCTGAGGGTGTTCTGGTGCATCTCTCTCCCCCTCTCCCATAATGTGGGGGATACCTTTCTTTTTACCCCCCCCTTCCCTCCCTTTTCCCAGCCATGATATGTTAGAAGGGGTTTTGCAGGCATGACCTCAGTTTAAACCCCCTTCCCCTTTTTCTTTGCTGGCCTTAAGGTTGGAGGTGGCAGGGCAGGGGTTACTGTGATCTGCGGGGTATCCTTGTTTCCTGGGCGGGTTTTAGCCTCGCCTGCAGCATATTTAACCCCCCTTCCTCTTCCGTGCGGCCTCTTGGCTGGAGAAACGTTGTATCTCCCTCCCTCCTTATTCTATGTCTACAGCCTTTGGTCGTACGAGTCGGTTTTAAGTTATGTTGTTTCTTGTGGTTGTTTATACATCTTTGTAATTCCAGTTCGGAGTTGGTTTTCTGGTTCTATAAAGTCACAGCTGGCGGTTTGGAGATAGTCAGAAGACATGGAGAAGTTTAAAGGGCGGACATGCCCACGCTGGGAGTCCAGCGGCTGGCATACCGCGCCATGTGTCTGTGTTTTGGAGCAGCTTAAGGCTCTTGGTTTTTATGATGTTATGGAGAAACGAATAAAGAAAGCTGTGGCCGATGACCACCCAACATGAAGGTGTCATGCGTTGTTCTTTGGAATAGGTTGAAGCCAGGAGCGTAGCTAATAGCTCATGGGCCCTGGTGCAAGAGTTCAGGTTGGGCCCCTTCCCTCAGTGCTTTGTGTGTCTTCTTATGTGGCACAAGGGTCTTTGGGCCCCCTCAGGCTCCTAGGCCCGGTAGCGACTGCTACCTCTGCACCCCCTATAGCTACGACCATGGTTGAAGCTATAAAGAAGGGGGAGGGTAGAGGTTTACGGTAGGTTTCTCGGCCTACCAGCAGTCTTGGAGCCAAAGCCAGGGAGTGGAATCAAAGTAAATGGAAAATATAAGGATGGACAATTTGACACAGTTTAGTGCTGCATTAATTTACCGTATTGGTTTTTCAGGTGAAACATGCTGTTTTCAAATGCAGCTCATCTGCTACGTGTGACTATACCCTTTAGGGTAAATTTACTTGGGCAAAATACTAATCGGAAAAATACGATCAGTATTTTACCTGTGGGAGAAAGACAAGGCTGAATCTGGGGTTTCTTCCACAGCTCAACATGCTAATTAGCCCCATTCAATAGGACTGATGAGCGTGTGTAAAGCAAACAGCACGTCCATAATATATACGGGCAATGGCTGTGTGCACTCTGTATCACGGATGCGGAAACATTGGAATTGAATGGGTACGCATTCTGCTACGGCATGGTGCGGAGTGGAGGCGCGGGTTGGAAGCTCATGGAAGCACTACAAAGCGCTTCTGTGGGATTTCAGTCCATGCCTCTGCTCTGCAGAAAAATAGAACATGTTGTATTTTTTGCAAACGGCATGCACTCAATCGGTACCCGTGCGTTGTGGACAGCTATTTGCAGTCTGCATCATGAGACACACACACTTGTGCGCATGAGCCCTTAGGGAGAGTTCACATGACCGTTTCATCAGAAGAACAGGAATAAAAACAGAATCCTCTAAAAAAAAAAAAATGGATCCTGTGCATTTGACATCTCAGAATGATGATTTGCTCCATATAATACAAGAAGGCGTCTGTGTCTATGGATCATTTTGCTCAATATACTTCATAGAGGTGTCAATGTGTATGGCTAATGATCTGAGTCTCCAGATGAGGATACTCAATGATACAGCTAGCTTTCTGTATCCCCCCCCCCATGTAATGCAGTAAGGGGTCTGTATATCCAGTCACATACAGTTTGTCACTACTTTCAGGAACAGGTGTAAATAAAATGTTCATCTGTTAATTGTGTGAATGTTACAGCGCACAGATTGTATCATTTCCTGTGCTGGTTTCCGCTGTACCTCAGGGGGATAATTTATAATACTAACACACGTGTCTGATGCACACAAAGGCATATTTAGACCCTCAACCAGGAGGCCTGCACGCCATACCCAGCCTGATAGTGGGAGGAAAAGTGCAACGCGTCTGAAACAGCTAAAACCCCTATCAAGGACCATTTAAGACATAATATATAAAACAGCACATTACAGAGATGATACAAATGTAGTACAGACCTGACGGAAAATGACATTAATGAGGTATCAACAAGATTGTCCCGAGTTGCCTCTGAAAGAGCAGGGAGCTCATATTCTGTGGCTGTGGTTATTTGCAGAGCTGTGTAAGGGCTCATGCACACGACTTCATTAGGCCACATGCACATCCGGATTTTTGTGCAGCAAATCCGTTGTGTAAGGATGCCCTCACGTGTTGTGGAATTTTCCACAATATAATGGCATCCCCTATGTTAGCCTTTGGTGATAAAAAGTGTCAATACCTGCGTTTGGTTCTGCTGGAGAATAGTAAATGCAAATAATGTTTTGTTTCAGATTTCATGTAGCTGAATATATACATTCATTTCAATGGAGATGTAATCCGCAACCTAAAACACCCATCCTGTTCCATTGCTCCAATCCAAACTTCAAAAGCAACATTGAGCTCACTTTGTAATTACTAGAGATGAGCAAATTTCTCAAAAATTCGATTTGGCCGGTTCGCCGAATTTTCCGAAAACATTTGGTTCGATACTAATTTATTTGTGGCGAATCGCGTTAACAAACTGCTATTTCCCGGCTGCAGAGAGCCTTTATAGTGGTGTAGAACACTGTGCCTTGCAGTAACACATAGGGAGTCTGCTATGGTAGTGAAACAATACTATGAGTCAGTATGACATGTAGATGACAGGCGTCGCTCTTACAATCACTGCAAACTTCACCTTTTTGAGCAGTCACGGGGCCAAAACTGACCAAATAACTCAAGTGTGAACTCAGCCTTACAGGTCAATGTTAGCGCCAGGTATAAAGAAACGTGCAGAGGCCCAAGATCCTACTATAGCATGAAAGAGCGCACTCCTTTTACACCAATTCACTGATTCCACATAGATTTCTACAGAACCTGTTCTATTGAACGCTTATAGAAGTAGAGCCCCCCCGACAGAGTAGAGTGGGTGTCAGAAGTAAGTTTGTGTTGACGTCACAGATTATTTTGCCCTTCCTCTGATCTGTCAGAACAATAACCCCCAAAAAACGGATCCTGTTTGTAGAGCATCCACCTTCAATCGGTCAGCATTTGGTCGGTAATCCATCAGTATTGCTAAAGCCAAAAAAAACAGAGTGGATCCAAAACAGAGATGACATGTGAATGGAATATTTGCATGTCTTCTGTGTTTTGTACCCAATCCTGCTTTTGGCTACCAAATCATAAGCCAATTCTGATGCAAAATAAGGACCATTTTATACAGACCTTACAGCTGTTACATAGGATCCGTTGTGTGTCTCATTTTTCCTTCCTTCTGACAAATCAGAAGAAGGGTCAAATAAATGATGATGTCAGCCAGGCCGAAATAGTAGCCCAGTCATGAAGTGGGGAGGGTGGGAACAGCATGAAAAGTCCACAGAGTGGCCCTATTACATAGTGGTGAGGTGGAAGCAGCATGAGGAGGCCACAGAGTGGCACAATGACAGTGTGAAGGTGGCAGCAGCATGAGGAGGCCACAGAGTGGCACAATGACAGAGTGTGGAGGTGGCGGCAGCAGCAGCATCAGTAGGCCACAGGGTGGCATCATGACAGAGTGTGGAGGTGGCAGCAGCAGCATCAGAAGGCCACAGAGTGGCACAATGACAGAGTGTGGAGGTGGCAGCAGCAGCATCAGGAGACCTGAGTGGTGAGGTGGCAGCAGCATCAGGAGACCACAGAGTGACTCGTTGACAGAGTGGGTAGGTTGGTGGCAATACCAGTACCAGCTAAATGATGGTGGGTGAAAGAAGGAGCACTTGGGATTAGATGTGTGGCATCAGGCGGGTGGCAGCATCAGAATAGTAGCTGAGGCAGGTAGCCAGAAGAAACTGGTCTATTTTGTCAAAGTGTTGGTGTGGCACCATGGATGATCTAGTAATGCCAACGCTATTCAATCACAGTACAAAGCGTGACTATACAAAATGTTTACCGAATGACCAAAAAGGGACACGCAATACAATTCCATAAACTTTATTAGTTGATAAAAAAGACCAACAACATACACAATGTCAATATAAAAGTATATATATGGCAGCAATACAAATGGTAGCCAAGACATGTGGCTCCCCTCCCATGCAGAAGAAAACACCGTTTGTACTCCTATATAAGGTAAAATACCTTCTACAGCAGTGTTGACAACAACAAACACGTCCCCAATACAGGAGGAATATAAAGAACAAAACAGTGTTCCACTTGAGCTGATGGGCAAGGCCACCCATACACTACAGCAACAAAGCACATATGTTCAATAGATATATACCTGAGGGACACTTTAGAGAGGAGGACACGGGTTTCTTGTGCAGAGAGGAGAGCCAACCCCGACGTACGTTTCGCTCCGCTCTGCACTGACTGACTGCTACCGCCGCTGCTTCCGTGAACCCATGCACCACTACTTTCCGGGCAGGTAGGCTCCTGCGAAGCGGGTGGTCTTCCCCGGGCACGTTTGGCTCCCGACCTCCCACTGGTGCCACCCTGCTGACTCCCGGCCACACTAGCGACTTGTTGTCTCTTTGCCACCCTCCTCTCCCGATGATAATGAAGCCCCTAATTCACCCGGCTCCCAAGTGCGATCAGCTACATCATCATCATCGAGTACTGTCTGCACGTCACTGATGTCCTCCTCAATGGTCTCTGGGTCAGGAGCCTGACCGCTCACAACACCAGTCACTCTTCTCATCACAAGTTGCCAGCGTAACAGAGGAAGCGGCGGATGTCTCCTCCACATCTTGGCTGGCCAGTAGCTGCTGACTGTCCTCTAGTAGCTCATCCTCACTGTATAGTGGAACTGAGCTCACAGCATATAATACTTCTCTGGCTGAGGGAACAGAAAAAGACAGAGGCAGGTTGAGGACAGGTGAGGGCACAGGGTGTGCTCCCAGGCCATGCCAACTAAGGGTTGTGTCTGACCAACCCGCCGACTCTTGGCTGGGGGTGTCTGATGTCACTTGGGACAAAGTCGATGTCCGAGTCAACCATTCAAGAACCGTTGGGTTGCTGGTCAGGACACGACCGCTAGATGACATGGGAGCTCAGACCTCTCGCTGCGACTCCTGCTGCCACTCCCCCTTACTCTGCCGTGACCTGTGCCTGCGCCAGAAACATTTAGGCCTCTGCCACTCCCCTGTGCAGGGCCTGGCACTTCTCTGTCTGACATACTCTTTGATCAAATAAATAAATAAAAAGGAAATTAAAACACGCCAAAAAAGTCTGTAATTTTCTCACTTCACCACACAACGGCTAATAAGCCCTTTTTTTTCTCACTAATACATGCCAAAGAAGGCTTTAGAACAAATAACTGCACCGCTGAACGGCAAATAGGCCCTTACTTTTTTCTACTTATACACGCCACAAAAGGCTTTAGAACATATAATTGCACCGCTGAGCGGCAAATAGGCCCTTACTTTTTTCTCCTTATACACGCCACAAAAGGTTTTAAAACATATAACTGCACAGCTGAATGGCAAATATATATATTTTTGCCACTAAATTACCCCAAAAAGAGCTTTAGAACATATAACTGCACTGCTGAACTGAAAATATATATTTTTTCGCCACTAATACACGCCAGAAAGGGCTGTAATTTTCTCACTTCACCACACAACGGCAAATACTTTTTTTTTGAGCCACTAATACACTCCACAAAAGGCTTTAGAAC
Source organism: Bufotes viridis (assembly GCA_033119425.1). NCBI lineage: Eukaryota > Metazoa > Chordata > Amphibia > Anura > Bufonidae > Bufotes > Bufotes viridis. The sequence continues at coordinate 496,622,664 of CM065590.1, read as the reverse complement.
ATATAACTGCACCGCTGAACGACAAATAATTGCGCCGCTGAGCGGCAAATAGGCCCTTACTTTTTTCTCCTTATACACGCCACAAAAGGTTTTAAAAAATATAACTACACCGCTGAATGGCAAATATATATATTTTTGCCACTAATACACGCCAAAAAGAGCTTTAGAACATATAACTGCACCGCTGAACGGCAAATAATACTTTTTTGCCACTAATACATGCAAAATATGGCTGTAACTTTCTCACTTCACCATAGGACGGCTAATAAGCCCTTTTTTCCCACTAATACAAGCTAAAAGATTCTTTAGAACATATAACTGTACCGCACAAGGGCAAATAAGACGTATAAATATTTCCATGTAATAAACCCTGTTAATGGCGGTATCAAACAGCACTTGCACCCCAATAACAAGAACGGTTTGCTGGAATTACAGAGCTGTATAATGGTAATTTGTATACCCAGTCAGTGCAGCAGGGTGTAATAGGATTGTTCCTATTACCCAGGCTGTAAACTCCCCTACTGAACCCTGTTCTGCTTCAGTACTGTGGAATGATTCCTCCCTATCCTTTCCCAAAATAAAAGTTTTAAAATCTTTTCTACCACTGTCCCTAGCACCTGCTGACGTCTCTCCCTGCACTAAGTACACTGGAAAATGGCTGAATCCAAGATGGCTGAGGCTATTTATAGAGCGGTTACATCACAGGGCTGATTGGCTGCATGCATGGCATTGTGGGTGATCCCTCGTTCCCAGAGTTCCTTGCTTCATGTCCTCACACTTGCAGCAGCCATTTTAGGAAAAAATGCGATTTGTTACCACGAAGGGTGAGGAAATTTGGATTCGGTGCGAATTCAATTCTTTCTTAAATTCGGAACTAATTCCACTTTATCTACTTCGATTCGCTCATCTCTAGTAATTACAATTTTTTTTTTCTATAAAATTCTTTGACCTGATTATTTCTCTGGTAGGGCATTGCAGGGATGGCAAAGATTGCACAGCTCCACAACACTTATATTGAAGGTCTGGAGGACAGGAGCATGAATTGTATCTGCTGAAATCTTAGGCCCTATTCACACATCCGCAATGTAGTCCGCATGTATTCCGCAATTTTGCGGAATACATGCGGACCCATTGACTGTGAATGGGGCCGGGAACGATGCGGAGAGCACACACTGTGCTCTCCGCATCCGATTTTGCGGAGCGCGCCGCCGATCTTCCGGTCCGCAGCTCCGCAAAAAAAATAGAGCATGTCCTATTCTTGTCCGCAATTGCGGACAAGAAGAGGCATTTTCTATGGAGTTCGGGCAATGTGCGGTCCGCAAAAATGCGGAATGCACATTGCCGGTGTGTCCGTGTTTTGCGGATCCGCGGCTCCGTGGATCCGCAAAACACTTGCGGATGTGTGAATAGGGCCTTAGGGTGAGTTCTCATCTGTGTTGGAAGCTCAGATCGGAGCCTCCGTCGCAGATTCTGTTAAAAAGACCGGACAAAAAAGGCCTTAATGTAGAACTTTTTCATCCAGTAAAACACAGGATTCGAAGCGGAAACGATCTCCATAGTAGTGAATGGATTCTGTTCAGGTCAGTTTGGGTCAGTTATGTGCCCTATCCGGCACTTCTGTTATTTCCGTAGTTCTGCTCCTCTAACAAAGGAAAAAAAAATAGTGGTGATGGGAACCCGGCCTAAGGATACGGCCACACGGTCAGGTTTTCTAATGCAGTTCTGGAAACCAAAATTACGAGTGGATCTTAAAAAGAGAGGAAATATACAAGGAAAGGTACGACTTCTCACCTTTTTTAGATCACTCCTGGTGTTGGCTTCCAAAACTGCATCAGGAAACCTGACCGTGTGGCCGCACCCTTACTGGTGCAGACAGGCCCTGCTCCTTCTGTGAAGCTTTTGTAAAAGCTGCTCAGAGATGTGACAGGGACACATTGGCTTTGGTTTATTAATGGCTAGCGAGACTTGTAACAACTGGTTTCATTAAAAAGACTGTCATTATTGGAAATCACTACTTGTCTAAAATACTGCTATGGTGAAAACTGGAAGTCTTACAGCTTCATTCTCTGCAGAGCTTCCAACATGTTAAAAAGCCAGCCTGACATGCTGTCTATATATTACGTTGTGTGTGGTTCTGAATCCTAATTTGAGCGTCCATTGAAATCTCATATAATAACCTGGAAAGACAATCAGCCATGCTAGAAGCAAAGATGGCCGTAGACGTTTCCTGGTAAAAACATCAGTAGAGCCACCAGATCACGAAAATATCACTTCAATTGGGTAAAGATGCTGTTTCTCCAAAATAAGTGACAGCAGAGGTATTTGGGAGCTACTTGTTTCCTCTTGCTTCTATAGAGCTCATGCATTTTAATGGTGGAATTGGCCATTGTAAAAGCCATAAGATCTTCTAGGGTGCCCTAAAATGTGGTGGAATTTTCCGCAACAAAATCCGCAACACAAAGATGTTATGTGTTATCCTATGGGGATGAAAAGTGTCAATACCTGCGTTCAGTGGGACAGACGCATATAATGTTTTCTTTCGGAAATCCACATCATTCACAAAGAAATATCCATCCTGGTCCGGTGCAGAAAGACCTACAAGAAAAAAAAAAACTTTGTAAAATCCGCACCTGCAGATTGTGTTGCGAAAAAATCCGCAAGGTGTGAAGGCACCCTAAGGCCCCTTTCACATGAGCGAGTATTCCGCACGGGTGCAATGTGTGATGCGAACGCATTGCGCCCGCACGGAATCCGGACCCATTTATTTCAATGGGTCTGTGTACATGAGCGTTGGTTTTCACGCATCACTTTTGCATTGAGTGAAAATCGAAACATGTTCTATATTCTGCGATTTTCACGCCACGCTGGCCCCACATAAGTGAATGGGGCTGCGTGAAAATCAAGTGCGGATGCGATGCGTTTTTAACGGATGGTTGCTAAAAGATGTTGTTTGTAAACATTCAGTTTTTTATCACGCGCGTGCAAAACGCATTAAATCGCATTGCACCCGCGCGATAAAAACTTAACAACTGAACACGACCGCAAACAAAACTGAATGTACTTGCTTGCGTAATTGCACAGTTTTCACTGAACGCATCCACAACGCATACAAACCTAATCCGCTCACGCTCGTCTGCAAGGGGCCTTAGAAAATAATATTGTGTCAGGTCTGTTGCTGGATTAGTGAGATTGAATTAGGCTGGTGAAAAAATAATGGGTCAGTGTGGCACTTAAAGGGGTACACCTATGGCACAAACCTTTAGGCCCCTTTTAGACGAGCGAGTTTTCCGCGCAGGTGCAATGCATGAGGTGAACGCATAGCACCCACATTGAATCCTGACCCAATGGGTCTGTGTACATGAGCGTTGTTTTTCACGCATTACTTCTGCGTTGCGTGAAAATCACAGCATGTTCTATATTCTGCGTTTTTCACGCAGCCCTGGCCCCATAGAAGTGAATGGGGCTGCGAAGCAAGTACGGATGCAATGCGTTTTTTAACGGATGGTTGCTAGGAGATGTTGTTTGTAAACCTTCAGTTTGTTATCACGCGCGTGAAAAACATTTTAAAACGCATTGCACCCTCGCAAAAAAAACGGAACTACTGGACTCAATCGCAGACAAAACTGATTGAACTTGCTTGCAAAATGGTGTGAGTTTCACCGAACGCACGCAAAACAAATTTGCAAGGGGCCCAAAAACTACATAAAAATGTTAGTAAATGACCCCCATTATTTCTACAGACTAGTACAGACCAGTAGATGCATGACAATGTCATAGACAGACTGCCTGATCCATGTCACATCTAAAGGGAGCTCAAAACACATTGGAGGATCATATCGTTGTGTCTCCTGGGCTTTTCTGAAATAATGTCTATTTTATTCCATCAGATACAATGAGCAAACTGTTGACATACGACAACAGACTACAAAAATGGGGGTAAGTGTGAATGTGACTGCACATACATGTGTTAAAAGCAGATGGTAGTCATTTAGAAAGACTGGGATTTTACATCGGTCTTTGATTTTCCCCTGTGCTGGTGAAGGATGCGCCTAATTTATAAAGAGGCATCCGCCTCGTCATAAATTCGGTGCACCTCTGTAAACCAGCGTGTCTGGAGTAAAAACTACTCCAGCCCCTTACTGGATTAATTTTTTGCCAACATTTACAAAATATTGTCGCATGGGCATTTGAAAAGTTGCAAAAAGGGGTCTTGTGACATTTTTTATGCCAAAAACTGGTATAAAAATGTTTGTAAATGACTTCAATGACCTACTGTTATCAAGTTTTTTGTTAAAAACATTTTTTTGTTTTAGAATTTTGGTAATTTTATTTGTAATTGTCACTAACTATAATTTTTTTAAGAAAATCCCCAAATCTTGCTGTTTTTGCTTTAGGCGTATATTTACATGGACCATTTTTGACTACGGGATCAAAACTGCAAATCTCTGTGTTTTTTCATGCCATTTTTTGCCTGCCCTGGCTGTCATAGTTTTCCGGCAACTTTTACGACTTTTTCCTGACGTAAATGTAGTGAATTTGCTGGGGCTCCGGCTTGGTCCCCTCCACTCCTTCAACACTCCTATGCGTCGAACACTGCATAAAAGCGAGGTGTCGTGACAATTTTTACGTCAAAAAGAGGCGTATAAATGACCCCCATTGAATCAGGCCCTAATCAGGCACAAGATGAATCTGCTAAGGACTTATGGTTTCTGGGATATTTACCTTCTGTATTTATAGTCACCCCTTTTTGATCGGTCACAGCCTTAAAAATAGTGAACAAGCTGTTTTATGGTTCAGTGTACGGTCAAAGGGGAGACAGTACAGCACCCCGTGTTATTCCTGGCACGGTGTGGGAATGGGCGTCATGTGACTTTCATTGACTCCTTTACTGATTAACAAGCTGTTTGTCACATGTGTTAAAATGTCCATTTTACTAGATTAGAACTTGTTCTTTCCAGCACATGTAACTAGATAGCAATCTGATTAATGGCTCAGGCTTCATGTCCAGATTTTTTTTTTCTCCAATAATTTTCTTTATTGATTTGGAATTAGGATAAGAAAAGACAAATCAATATAATGTAAAACACGATGACAAATAACCTTCCTGCTGAAATGAGTTGTGTGCAGTGTATGGCGATTGTGAATTACTGTGCTTAAAGACTGACGCAACAAAAACTGCAGCAGATTGTCGTAAAACTACATATGTGCAGCGGCCTATTGCCAGCGCCTGGGGATCCCGTGCCCCTTAAGAGGTACTTACGATTATATGTCCCTCTGTTAAAGCAAGTAGTTGTGACGCCAGTTGCACTTACGCACAGGGCCGGTGCAAGAATTTTTGCCGCCCTAGGCAAGATAAAAATTGACGCCCCCCCCCCATCAGATGATCTGCCCTTACGGTACTGTAGCGGCGACACGAAGCGCACGGCGTCATAGTAATCAATGACGCTGTGCGCAGTGTATGCTATTTGTGTATAACAAACATATTTCACATGAAAACTTACAGTTGCTTGGCCCTTGGGGATCTCGGACACCACTTCACACTTTGGCCGGGGGATCGGTGTAGAGGTATACTGTATACTGTGGGGATCTGCGGAGCTGATGATGTGTTTTATCCTAAAGAGAAAGATATCAGAATAAGGATTTGGAGAAGGATCAGAGGGATAGCAGAGCAGGGAGAGGCTGGTGCTGCTACTGGGGGTCATAACATGGGGAGTAATAAAGCCCACCATAATACCCCCCCATAGTAATAATTCTCCTTTTAATATACAGTGCAAAAATACCCCTTGTAATACCCCAGCTCAGCTAATGTCCCCATAATGTACCAGTATGAAATACCCCTATATAGTGCCCCTAGTAAATGCCCCCATAGTGCTCCTCTCCCGCCTTCCTCCTAGTGCCCCCATAATATAATACACAGTATATAGGGTATATCCCAATTCTCCCCTCCAACATGGCAACACAGCTCGGTATTATTATTAATATAAAGGCCCTCTCTGTGCTATTATTATAATAACGGCCCCTCTGTATAAATAATAATACTAATACAGTGGGGGCTATTAAGATAAAAATAGTACAGAGGGGGCCATTATAACAATAATATACAGAGGCGGCCTTATAACAATAATAATAGCCCGCCTTATGTGCCAGTAGTGCCCCTTATGTGCCAGTAGCCCTTTATGTGCCAGCAAGCCCTTTATGTGCCAGTAGCCCCCTTATGTGCCAGTAGCCCCCTTATGTGCCAGTAGTGCCCCTTATGTGCCAGTAGCCCTTTATGTGCCAGCAAGCCCCCTTATGTGCCAGTAGCCCCCTTATGTGCCAGCAAGCCCCCTTTATGTGCCAGTAGCCCCTTTATGTGCCAGTAGCCCCTTTATGTGCCAGTAGCCCCCTTATGTGCCAGCAGCCCCTTATGTGCCAGCAAGCCCCTTATGTGCCAGTAGCCCCTTATGTGCCAGCAAGCCCCTTATATACCAGTAGCCCCCATGTACCAGTAGCCCCCTTATGTGCCAGTAGCCCCCTTATGTGCCAGCAAGCCCCCTTATGTGCCAGTAGTCCCCTGATGCTCCAGTAGCCCCCTTATGCGCCAGTGACCCCCTTATGTGCCAGTAGCCCCCACACATATGTGCTCCATCCTCATTTGAGTTAAAAAAAAAACACAAAAAAACAAAAAACACATACTTACCTCCATGGCAGCGATGCGATGCAGGCCTCTTCCGGCCTGTGTCCCGCGCTGTGCGGCTCAGGCGGCGCGATGACGTCATCGCGCTCCTGAACCGGCCTCTGATAGGCTGCCTGCCAGCACTAGGCAGGCAGCCTATCAGATGAACAGGGAGGACGGGACACGCCTCCGGCCCGCCCTCCTCCTGCACGCTCCGCTGCCGCGACTCTGCTCTGGTGCCTGGGGCGGGAGACCGCACCGGGTGTCACCCCAGGGACTGGTGTCACCCGGTACGGTCCGCCCCCCCTCAGGCAGTGCAACATGATAGCGGGGCGGCGCGCCGGCCGCCCCGCTACTACATAAGTTTTTTTTTTTTTCCAATAGCAGGGTTCCGGCGCCCTGCTAAATTGCGCCCTAGGCAATTGCCTAGGTCGCCTTACAGGTGGCGCCGGCCCTGCTTACGCAACGAGGACTTGGAGTCCCCTTTGTAGATGGTATTGGTGGAACCCAGGGTAGGAATGCCAGAGTGGTGTAGAGTGGTCTACAGTGTCTCTGTAGATGTTATAGACCCGTGTCACGGTGTTCCTAACTGGATTTCCTTGGATTCCAGATGTGGTGTAGTCCGAAGCAAGTGCAAAAAGGGGTTGTTGAACTTGGATGATGAATAAGTAGAATAAATGGAGTCCAGACTTGTTAGTAACGTTGAACACAGCTTTACTTGGCATAAACAGCAATCCAAAGAGTTTCCAAACTTTATCTTGGTCATCAGCAGGTATTGGCATAACTCTGGCAGGCAAACACTTCTGCAACATTCTCAGCTCTGCTATGCGGTAGCTCTTTCAGCTCTGCTATGTAGGCTGGGCAAATAGGAACTTTTCCTCTTCTGCTGGAATTTAGCTGTCTGTAGTCTGTCTCTTACTTTAATCCTAGAAACTTCTTCCTGGCATCAAGCTCTCTTAGCTTGGGGTCAAGGCAATGCAAGCTCAGGAGGGGATAAGCAACCATGTAGGCTTTAGAGGCAGGGCTTCTGGGCCCAGCAGAGCAGACAGCGCTCTGCTGGCCGACACACAACCTTCCCTTAGGAAGGGGTAGGCTAGACTGACTCTAAACTCCTCCCTCTCTAGAGAGCTGGAATGGAAAGAAGGCTCCATCCCAGAGAAACTATCTCTGCTCAGATTGCCGCCACCTGTGATGTGACGTCATCACAGGTCCTTTAGACGGCAGCTAATGCTTGAAAAGAGAAGAGATCGCCAACTACGCAATCAAGTGGCTATGGTAAGGTAAGTTTTTTATTTTTAACCCCTTAACCAGTACAGGACCGCCTAACGCACGGATGCGTCCGGCGGGCGGTCCCGTAGTTCTGATCTGACGCATCGGAGCGTCATCTTGCGAGACTTCCTGTGAACGTGCGCGCGTTCACAGTGCCGCGCGTCTCAGGAGTTCTAATACAGCCTGCCAGCAATGATCAATCGCTGGCAGGCTGTAGATGCGAAATAAATCGCATCAAACATGTATATCAGACGCTATTTTGTTAACAGCATCTGATATACCTTCTACCTGGTCCTCTGGTGGTCCTATTTGCTGGGATCGACCACCAGAGGACCAAGTAGCTATGTAAAGTTGCACCAAACACTACACTAACCCCCCACCCCCCACCCTCACTTATTAACCCCTTGTTAACCCCATGATCACCCCATCTAGATTCCCTGATCACCCCCCTGTCACTGATCACCCCCCTGTCATTGATCACACCCCTTGTAAGGCTCCATTTAGACGTTGTAAGAGGGCGCAAGGTGCCGTCATGGACGGAAGATACGTGTCACCGAGGTTCCTGGCCTCGGTGAGGTGAGAGCCGGGTTTTTTGTGTCAGCAACAGCTAGTGCTGCTTGACATTGATAGATAGCATGGCTGCAAAGCCGATCCGGGCCGGCTCTTACCGGGAGCAGCTAAAGAGTAGGGTGGGTGGTTGCTCCCCACGGTCCAGTCCGGGTTTTGGGCTGGGTTTAAAAACTCAGCCAGCACCAGCAGCTGGGGGAGTGATTGTCCTGGAGCTGCTAATAGGGCTGGGAGCTGAGGGCTGTGTTTTTGGGACCTGAGGCTGGAGCCAAGCTGGAGGGCTCAAACCCCTGTGAAAACGAACAGGCTGCCTGAAAAAGCCTGTCTATGAACGTTGCCTCTGTACTGCACCCGCTGGTCCTGTCTACCAGAGCGAATCCCCACAACGTCCATATGTGTTTTACGGATCCGTGGATTCACGGATCCGCGGATCCGCAGATCCTCAAAACACGGACACCGGCAATGTGCTTTCCGCATTTTGCAGATCCGCACATTGCCAGAACTATATAGAAAATGCTTTTTCTTGTCCGCACTGCGGACAAGAATAGGACATGTTCTATATTTTTGCGAACGGAAGTGCAGACTCGGAGCGCGGATCCGTAATTCCGGATCCGAGCGGGACAAAGTCTGTCCCCATAGAAATGAATGGGTCCGCAATTCCGTTCCGCAAACAGAATTGCGGACGTGTGAATGGGGCATAAGGGTCCCTTATCACCACCATTTACTTAGCTACTTGTTAGGTAGTTAGTGCCCAGCCCACCGCACCGCAGTCACTGATTTTGGCAGAGATTTTTCATCCACGATGATCGATGCGAATGAAAAAATCGGTGCCGTTCATTTTATTTTTTTTTTCAGCCCAGAGGCTGAACGGAAAAAAAAAATCTCATTACCCGTATGCTCAATATAAGGAGAATCGCAGAAACTCCTAATGCTGGCCATACGTGTAATGATTGCGGAGACCTTCAAATGCCAGGGCAGTATAAATACCTCACATGTGACCCCATTTTAGAAAGAAGACACCCCAAGGTATTCCGTGAGGGGTATGGTGAGTTCATGTAAAATTTTATTTTTTGTCACAAGTTAGTGGAATATGAGACTTTGTAAAAAAAAAAAAATAATATATCAATTTCCGCTAACTTGTGCCAAAAAATTTTTTTTTCTGAAAACTCGCCATGCCCCTCACAGAATACCTTGGGGTGTCTTCTTTCCACAATGGGGTCACTTGTGGAGTATTCATACTGCCCTGGCATTTTAGGGGTCCTAAAGCGTGAGAATCCAAATGCGTAAAAATGCCCTGTGAAATCCTAAAGGTACTCATTGGTTTTAGGGCCCCTTTGCGCATATTGGCTGCAAAAAGTCACACATGTGGTATCGCCGTACTCAAGAGAACTAGGGCAATGAGTTTTGGGGTGTATTTTTATATATACCCATACTTTGTGTGAGAAATATCGCTGTAAACAACAACTTTTTAATTTTTTTTATTTAAAGTTGTCAGTTTACCGAGATATTTCTCTCACCCAGCATGGGTATATGTGAAAATACACCCCAAAACACATTGCCCTACTTCTCCTGAGTACGGTGATACCACATGGGTGACACTTTTTTTCCAGCTTGGGTGCGCAAAGGGGCGCAAATTCCAACGAGTACCTTTAGGTTTTACATGGCTGCTCACAATTTAGCCCCACCCAAAATGCCAGAACAGTACAAACACTCCACAAATGACCCCATTTTGGAAAGAAGACACCCCAAGGTATTCGCTGAGGGGCATGGTGAGTCCATGAAAAATTAAACTTTTTGTCAAAAGTTAGCGGAAAGGGAGACTTTGTGAGAAAAAACAATAAAAAATCAATTTCCGCTAACTTGTGCCAAAAAAAAAATCTTCTATGAACTCGCCATGCCCCTCACGGAATACCTTGGGGTTTCTTCTTTCCAAAATGGGGTCACATGTGGAGTATTTATACTGCCCTGGCATTTTATGGGCCCTAAAGCGTGAGAAGAAAAATGCGTAAAAATGCCCTCCTAAAAGGTACTCATTGGAATTTGGGCCCCTTTGCGCATCTTGGCTGCAAAAAAGTGGCACACATGTGGTATCGCCGTACTCAGGAGAAGTAGGGCAATGTGTTTTGGGGTGTATTTTTATATATACCCATGCTGGGTGAGAGAAATATCTCTGTAAATTGACAAATTTAAAAAGTTGTCGTTTACAGCGATATTTCTCACACACAGCTGTAGTCTGTCTCTTACTTGTAATCCTAGGAACTCTTGTTCTGGCTTAAAGCTCTGTTAGCTTGGGAGGCAATACAAGCCCAGGAGGGGTCATGCAACCATGTAGACTTCAGAGGCAGGGCCTCTGGGCCTAGCAGAGCAGACGGTGCTCTGCTAGCCTACTCACAACCTCTCCCTACGGAAGGTAGACACTGACTCACTGACTAACTAAACTTCTCCCTCTCTAGAGAGGTCTGGGAGGAACCAGAAGGTTCCTCTCCAGAGAAACTATCACTGCCAATGTTGCCGCCATCTGCTGGTAGACCAGGCAATTACATGAACATAACCAGTTACATGAAGGAATATGCACATTATTAGGAGATGACATGAAGATGATATACATTAGCACATAGGAGACGGTAGCAAGGTGCCAAAAAGAAGTGGTAATGGCACTCCGGGACATTACACACCCACAAGTAGAACTGTGGGATTGCACTGATACATAGGCCTGGCCCTCTGATATACTGGCACAGACACCTGTCGTGCTCTCCCTGTAGATTTCACAAGATACTGGGGGATATTTATCAAACTGGTGCAAAGGAAAATTGGCTTAGTTGCCCATAGCAACCAATCAGATTCCACCTTTCATCTTTTAAAGGAGCTCTGAAAAATGAATTTTGGAATCTGATTGGTTGCTATGGGCAACTAAGCCAGTTTTGATAAAGCTCCACCACCTTTCCTATCCTGACAAGTGCAGAGAGTGGATAGATTTCTTTCATTCCTCGCCAGTCGTTTCATGTGCGATTAGAACCATTGCTTACAGAATACGAGGAGGCTCGTTATTTGCCGTCCATTCTTCACTGACAGAAAATCAATGACTTAGCTCCTGACATTTGCAGGGTTTGAAATTCAAGGTTTGGAGTGTTTGGTGCGTGTACTGTGACTGTATCAGGCAGCCTCCATTATCAGAAAACTGCCTGACCGTATGCCATTTCCTAACAGATAAAAATAGAGGCAGCAATTACTGAAGTACTGTTTCTTTAAATAGTCAGTGCCGTCATTTACGTAAATCAATGGTTGCATTCAGGAAGCTTTTGATTTATGCTCCTGATGTACATGTATTTTTACTGCAGGGCTGTGGATATGGCTACTAGGACAGGCCAAGGATGTATTCATATATTGCAGTCTGAGTCATATTGAGTTATTAGTGATGAGCGGCATAGTCAATATTCGTTTTCGCGATATCTAGCAAATTTTTTGCATAATATTCACAATTATATTTTGCGATTGCGCAAATCAGCATTAATGATGCACTTATTTTTGTGCAATACGTCCAACTTCACATTTTATAGGGTAGATATTACTGATTGGTGCACTAAGTATTGTTGTGACATCACAGCACTGTGAACGTTTATTTTTTCCATTTCCATTTGTTTTTTTTGCGGTCCGTATGTGGAACCATTCATTTCAATGGGGTTAAAAAAAAAATAAATTGCTCTACGTGCATTCTGGATCTGTATGTCTGCAAGTCCTTTCCGAAAAAAATTAGTCCAATTCTTGTCCATTTTGAGGATAAGGACAGGCATTGTTACAATGGGTCCGCAAAAAAAAAAAAAAAAGTTGTAATATGGGCGTCATCTGTTTTTTTTTTTTTTTTTTTGCAGATGTGTTTTGCAGACTGCAAAATACATACAGTCGTGTGCATGAGCCCTTATAATGATTGATAATGCTGTGTGTCCCTGCCCGACATCAGCTGTAATGTATTTAATTGACCCCCTTATGTCAGTACATTTTATTACAAATGCAGGCAGGTCCACAATACACGGGCACCAGCCGTGTGCACCTCGCATCACGGATGCGGACCCTTTCATTTGAACGGAACGGAAGCGCGGATCGGAAGCCCATGGATCACAGTGCTTCCGTGATGTTTCTGTCCGTGCCTCCGCACTACAAAAAAATAGAACATGTTCTATTTTTTCACGATGCGGACGGATCACGGACCCATTTAAGTTGAATGAGTCTTGATCCGTCCTGGTCGGCGCACGGATGTTGCCCGTGCATTGGGGACCGAAAATTGTGGTCCCCAATGCACGGAACAGCCGCACAATGGCCGTGTACATGAGCCCTAATGCTTTGCAGTCCAGTCAGAGGAGCAGAGCTCACTACAGGAATTCACACTGCCACACACATCGGGGCACATTTACTAAGCGACATGCGACACTTTTAGATGTAAAAAGTGTCGAAAGTCCCCTTTTCTGTCCGGCCATACAACAATATCTTGTCACACGGCCGTTTTTCGCCATGTACACCAGTTGGGCCTAATAGGTTTCGGGAGCATGTTGGAGGCTGTGCTGTAGCTGGGTCATGGCAATGCTCATGGTATGGCATATGGTGATATTGGTGCATGCTACCTACCTGTAACTGATTGGTTTAACCCTTTAGCTCCAGATGATGCACAAGAAGATTCCTCAAATCTCATTGGTTGATCCCCCAACGGCAGATGTTCATCGATAAAAGAAGGGAAAAGTCGTTAGTGGCGCATTCACGTAAGTATTTTCATCTGATCCCTCCCCTTTATATTTTATTTATTGTCGCGTTGCTTATTGACGGGGGTTAAAGGGAGTCTGTCACCAAAGTTGGACATAATAGACCGCTGACATAGCTTTGTAGCATCACTTTAGATGAATGAAACGGTACCTTTGTTGTCTTCTTCAGCGCTTCACCTGCTTCAAAAACGGACTTTTATTTATATGTAAATGAGGGCTCGCAAGTGCCCAGGGCGGAGTTAAGTTCTTTGGAGCCCAGGCTGCTCGGCCTCTTTAGTTCTTATCCTCGCCACTGTCTCTGTCTCTGCCCGCCCTTCTATTGCCTTTCTTCCTCCTCCTCTGGTAGCGAACTCCTGCGCCTGCGCTAAGCTTTGCCTCGGCGGGGCATGCGCACTGCAATGCCCACTGTGGGAACGGCATCAATGTAGCTACTGCGCATTCCCCGGCTGACGCTGCAAACCCAGCTGTAAGCTGGTGGACATGCGCAGTAGCTACATTGATGCAGTTCCCACAGTGGGCATCGCAGTGCGCATGCCCCGCCGAGGCAAAGCTTAGCGCAGGCGCAGGAGTTCGCTACCAGAGGAGGAGGAAGAAAGGCATCAGAAGGGCGGGCAGAGACAGTGACATGGACGGGGATAAGAACTAAAGAGGCCGAGCAGCCTGGGCTCCAAAGAACTTAACTCCGCCCTGGGCACTTGCGAGCCCTCATTTACATATAAATAAAAGTCCGTTTTTGAAGCAGGTGAAGCGCTGAAGAAGACAACAAAGGTACCGTTTCATTCATCTAAAGTGATGCTACAAAGCTATGTCAACGGTCTATTATGTCTAACTTTGGTGACAGATTCCCTTTAAGTCACTCTCTGAGTGGACTGAAGTGTATAATTATTTATTTATGTTATAATTGGTAAATTATAATTAATTAATACATTTAAGTAATAAGCATTGCGGGCAATTTAATACCACTAAAAGTATTATATATTTATTCAATAAATTCTATTAACGATATTGGTGTGAAGGCCTCTTCTGTTCATAATTATAATTGGAGCCTATGACATCATAAAAAACTGAAGGTTTACAAACAACATCTCCTAGCAACCATCAGTGAAAAACATAGAATTTAGAACATGCTACAATTTTCACACGACGCAGAAGTAATGCGTAAAAAACAACGCTCATGTACACAGACCCATTGAAATGAATAGGTCAGGATTCGTGTGGGTGCCATGCGTTCACGTTACGCATTGCACCCGCGCAGAAAACTCGCTCGTGTGAAAGGGGCCTAACTAAAGTTTTTGCAGATCCATGACGGATCCACAAAAAACGCTAATGTGAAAGTAGCCTTACATTTGCGCCTGGAAACAGGCGCTAATGTTAGCTAAAAACGCTCAGTTATAAATTAGATGGATCTTACGGCAGCGCAGAGGGGAAAAAAGACTGGTGTAAAAAGGTGGTCTTAGTAAATGGGCCCAAACGTGTTTCACATAGTGAACACACTAGTCTGAAACTGGCCTTATAACCTCCAGCATTTTAGCTGTTGTGAAACTACAATTCCCTGCATGTATTCTTGCTCAGCTGTTCGCGAAACCCCCATAGAAGTGAATGGTGCATGCTGGGAGTTGTAGTTTCACAACAGCTGGCGTGCGGGAGGTTGCTGATCCCTGCTGTACAGTACATTTTCTCCACACTGAGAAGGGCTTGTTCATACAGTGGTATCTGTCTGCCCCTCAGTGGCCACACCTGGGACTGCAGCCCACATGTCCTTAATTGAAATGAGCTCGGTTGCACCTGTCATTGGCAGTGTTTATGCTGATTAGTGGCATGCAATGACCTTGGTGTGGAGTTAAAATATCCCAGGAAGCAGATGAGGGGAGAGGAGCTTTCCCAACAGGATTCAGGTCTGTAAAGCTCTTCTGCAGGGGATTTACCTGGTGAGATCTGTGCTGGTTCCTGTCAGTCTCCAGACTGGAGTAAGTGTATATGAGTATTATTATTATTATTTATTATTAAAGCGCTGTACATATGAAAAGGGGTAGACATACATAATACAGACAATTGCACTAAGCATGCACAAGCCCCGGGGTACAGACTGGTACAGAAGGAGAGAGGGCCCTGCCGTGAGGGCTTACAATCTACATGGTATGGGAGAAGGACACCGTAGGTGAGGGTGAAGCTGGTCATGGCGGTATAGAGGCAGCGCGGGGCCACTGGTTGTAGGCTTGTCTGAAGAGGTGGGTTTTCAGGTTTCTTTTGAAGGATTCCACTGTAGGTGAGAGTCTGATATGTTGGGGGATGCACGGGAGAAATCTTGGAGGCGATTGTGGGAAGAGGTGATAAGAGGAGAGAAGGAGGTCTTGTGAGGATCAGAGATTGCGTGCGGGGATGTGTCGGGAAAGTAGCTCAGAGATGTAGGGAGGGGACAGGTTTTGAACGCCTTGTAAGTATTTTAAACTGAATTCGCTGGACAATGGGAATCCAGTGAAGTGATTGGCAGAGGGGAGAGGCAGAGGAGTAACGGGGGGAGAGGTGGATTAGTCGGGCAGCAGAGTTGAGGATAGATTAGAGGGGTGAGAGTGCACTAGATGGAAGGCCACAAAGAGAATGTTGTAGTAGTCTAGGCGACAGATGATGAGGGCATGTACAAACATTTTCGCAGACTCAAAGTAGAGAAAAGCGCGGATGCGGGAGATGTTTTTGAGTATATATATATGCATTAAGTGCACTTTTCTGGTAAGGATCAGGAAAATCATTCAGAGAGATTTATCAAAACGGGTGTAAAGTTGAACTGGTTTAGTTGCCCATAGCAAGCAATCAGGTTCCACCTTTCATTTTTCAAAGGAGCTGTAAAAAATTTAAGCTGGAATCTGATTGGTTGCTATGGGCAACTAAACCAGTTTTCCTTATACCAGTTTTAATAAATCTTCCCCTTAGGCCCCTTTCACATGGGCGAGTTTTACAGGTGGGTGCAATGCGTGAGGTGAATGTATTGCACCTGAACTGAATCCTGACCCATTCACTTCAATAGGGCTGTGTACATGAGCCGTCATTTTCATGAATCACTTCTGCGTTGCGTGAAAATCACAGCATGCTCTATGTTGTGCGTTTTTCATGTAATGCAGGGCCCATAGAAGTGAATGGGGCTGTGGGAAAATCGCAAGCATCCGCAAGCAAGTGCGGATGCAGTGCGATTTTCACGCATGGTTGGAGACGATCAGGATGGGGACCCGATATTTATTATTTTCCCTTATAACATGGTTATAAGAGGAAATAATAGCATTCTTAATACAGAATGCTAAGTAAAATAGTGATGGAGGGGTAAAAATATAAAAAAAAAAAAGTAAATAAACTCACCTCATCCACTTGATTGTGCAGCACGGCTCGTCTTCTTTCTTCTTCTTTGAGGACCTGAAAGGAAAAGAACCTTTGGTGACGTCATCACGCTCACCACGTGGTGAGCGCAGTGACGTCAGCGCAGGTCCTACCTTCATTCAGCAGGACCTGCGCTGACATCACCGCGATTACCAAGTGGTGAGCGTGATGACATCACCAAAGGTCCTTTTTCTTCCAGGTCCTCAAAGAAGACGAAAGAAGACGAGCGAGGCTGCACGATCAAGTGGATGAGGTGAGTTTATTTACTTTATTTTTCTCACACGCGTGCAAAACGCAGTAAATCGCTTTGCACTTGCGTGGAAAAATCGTGCATTTTCCCGCAACGCACCCGCATCTTGTCTGGCTCTCACAAGCGATGCCCGTTTGAAAGAGACCTTAGACTTTTTGTAAACCTTTAGGCCTCTTTCACACGAGCGTGTCGGGATTAGGTCCGGATGCGTTCAGTGAAAACTGTGCGATTTCACAGACAAAGCCATTCAGTTTTGCCTGCGATTGCGTTCAGTTGTTCAGTTTTTTTCCACGCGGGTGCAATGCGTTTTGATTCGTTTTTCACGTGCGTGATAAAAAACTGAAGGTTTACAAACAACATCTCCTAGCAACCATCAGTGAAAAACGCATTGCATCCGCAGTTGCTTGCTGCCATTTTCACGCAACGCAGAAGTCATGCGTGAAAAAACAACGCGCATGTACACAGACCCATTAAAATGAATGGGTCAGGATTCAGTGCGGGTGCTATGCGTTCACGTCACGCATTGCACCTGTGCGGAAAACTCGCTCCTGTGAAAGAAGCCTAAGGCCCCGCAGCGCAGGCCCCATAGAAGTGAATGGGGCTGCAGGAAAATCGCAAGCATCCGCTAGCAAGTGCGGATGCAGCGCGATTTTCCCGCATGGTTGCTAAGAGACGGGACCCGGACCATGTGATGTGACGTCATCACAGGTCCTTTAGACTGCAGCTAATGCTTGAAGAGAGAAAAGAGATCGCCAACTACGCGATCAAGTGGCTAAGGTAAGGTAAGTTTTTTTATTTTTAACCAATTAATCCTCATTCTACAAAGCATTCTTTATTGAGAATGAAATTATTTTCCCTTATAACCTTATAACCTTGCTTGCGGATGCAATGCGTTTTTCTCGCAGCCCCATTCACTTCTATGGGGCCAGGGCTGCATGAAAAACGCTGAATATAGAACACGCTGCGTTTTTCACGCAACGCAGAACTGATGCGTGAAAAAAAACGCTTATGTACACAGACCCAATGAAATGAATGGGTCAGGATTCAGTGCGGGTGCTATGCGTTCACATCACGCATTGCACCCGTGTGGAAAACTCGCTTGTGTGAAAGGGGTCTTAATTTATTTTAGGGCTCTTTCACACTAGCGTTTTTGTTTTCCGGCATAGAGACACCAGCAACACCATAGACTATTATTATAAAAATTATCGCGCGCCACATTGCGTCATGTAGCCCTAGCCTAATTCTGAGATGGATAAGTGAATTGGTGAAATATCGAAATGGTGGAAACCGATACCGTTGGACAGAGACGTAAATGTTTGGTATAAAAGTACACTTGGCAAATACATATTTTTCTCCTTATTTTGTGAAAAATCGGCATGTTTGGTACCCAGACCCGAAGCCGGACTTCATCACTGAAGCCCGGTTACGGGTTGAGTATTCTGGAGATTTTATTATTTTCCCTTATAACATGATTATAAGTGAAAATAATTTCATTCTCAATAAAGAATGCTTTGTAGAATGAGGATTAATTGGTTAAAAATAAAAAAACTTACCTTACCTTAGCCACTTGATCGCGTAGTTGGCGATCTCTTTTCTCTCTTCAAGCATTAGCTGCAGTCTAAAGGACCTGTGATGACGTCACATCACATGGTCCGGGTCCCGTCTCTTAGCAACCATGCGGGAAAATCGCGCTGCATCCGCACTTGCTAGCGGATGCTTGCGATTTTCCTGCAGCCCCATTCACTTCTATGGGGCCTGCACTGCGGGGCCTTAGGCTTCTTTCACAGGAGCGAGTTTTCCGCACAGGTGCAATGCGTGACGTGAACGCATAGCACCCGCACTGAATCCTGACCCATTCATTTTAATGGGTCTGTGTACATGCGCGTTGTTTTTTCACGCATGACTTCTGCGTTGCGTGAAAATGGCAGCAAGCAAGTGCGGATGCAATGCGTTTTTCACTGATGGTTGCTAGGAGATGTTGTTTGTAAACCTTCAGTTTTTTGTCACACATGTGAAAAACGCATTGCACCCGCGTGGAAAAAACAACGTGATCGCAAACTGACTGACTGAACTTGCTGAGCCAATCTGTCACGCTCGTGTGAAAGAGGCCTTAGACTGTCTTTTTTTTTTCTCATTTGCTACTGAAAATGCTCTGGTTTTGGAGGCATTTGTACATTGTTCGCCTATTTACAATTTTTAGACTAATATTAACAGCTGTTTAATATTAATGACCTATTGTCAGGATCAGATCGGCAAGTGTCCGACACCCGCGCCGATAAGCTTTTTGAAGAGGAGACTGCACTTTGTCTCGGAAGTCCAGTGTAATACAACTACTTGCTCCATTCAAGTGAATAGATTTCACCCTTTTCCAATGAGATCTGCGGCAAAACCACATCAAATCCACACCAAAAACCCCAGGTTTTGGTGCGGATATGGTGCAGAAATGCACGTAAATCCACACAGAGATTGGTGCAGATCTTATCTGTGTTCACCTGCACTCGTGTACGAGTACCCTTAGTTACAGTACAGTATTTCTCTCTAAACAAAAGTAAAACAGTGAAAAGCAACATAAAACACTAGTAATAGTGGTAAGATATACTCTTTAAGTAGTAAATTTCACGGGGCCCATCTGCCAGTCCTGGCCCAGGCCCCTCTCTCTCTCTCTCTGCAGCACTACCTTGCCACTCCCAAGTGAAGAGGAAATTACAAAACGCCTTTAGGACAAAATATTGTCACACAGGCGTTAAAAAAGATGCAAAACTGGGCCCTGCGACTTTTTCATTCACTATCAGCATAGCGGCGCACTCATAGTAAATGACCCCATTTACTATCTTAGGCTACTTTCACACGTCTGTATTTGTAAGGCAAAACCAGGAGTGGAACCTGCAGGAAAACATAATGGACAAATGTGTATTTTCTTCATATTTTGGACACTCCTTGTTTTGCCTTACAAATACTGACTAGAATACTTCTAAGGCTATGTTCAAATCTGTGGTGATATTTTCTGTTCCAGTATAGGAACTGCTAGTTTCCAGTATGAGTTTCTGGGTTTCCAGTATAGACTGTGGCAAAAAAGAATGGTGTCAGGATAACGACTACCATCACATACAAACAGGGATAGTGCAGCCCTAAAACTGCCTGGACCCACTATCCCTACCTACTTGCATGGTCACCCTAGGCAGTGACCCCACAACTGGACGACAGCCCCTATAAGTGAAGGAGTGACACACAAACAGGGACAAATAAAAGGACAAACACTAAAAGAGTAGTCGTATGGAAAAAAGGGTCAAATGCCAGTTGGACAATGCAGTACCAGATACGCCAGAGGCAAATGACAAAACCAAACACGCCAAAAAGTCAGAACCAGGAGATCAATACATTACCAAACCAACAGAAGCCAAAAACGTACACACAATACCAAATCCAGAAATCCAAGCCAAAAGAGCCTTCCATGAATGCAAGAGAACAGTAGGGGCAGACAGGGGGAGCTACACTGATTAAAGACACCTCACTCTGACGTGCCTGACAGCCATGCGCTCTGATGCTCGGGAGCCCCAGGGCTCCGACATCAACACCGGCTGCCCTGGTTCTTCTGGCAACCGGATGCTGTTGCCACACCGAGACAGCAGTGGCTGGGGGAACTGTGAGGAACAGGTTTTGGAATAGGATAGTCAAAGAGATCTCCTTACATACTACACGTCCATAATATGAACTGCTCCAGTGGAAACAAATAAAAGTATTCGGAAACTTGCCGAAAAGCTAAAGAGCAATGGTCAAACCATTCCATGTCCTCCACGCACCCCTGTTTTTGGTTTATACATGTGAACGT
Source organism: Bufotes viridis (assembly GCA_033119425.1). NCBI lineage: Eukaryota > Metazoa > Chordata > Amphibia > Anura > Bufonidae > Bufotes > Bufotes viridis. The sequence goes on along the minus strand of CM065590.1, from coordinate 496,601,977 downwards.
ACATAGTTATTACATGGAAAGTCTCATGCATGGTCTGGACTAATGTGGAGGTGTAGCCCCTGCAGGACTTGAGGTTGTACAAACTCTGACATGCCGTAATAATTAGGTCGGCATAATGTGTTACTTAAATCAATGATCAGTGAGAATCGCGATCGTGGAATCACGGAAGTTTTACCGTTTTATTCTCTATATGACTGATAAATAGAGCGTTTGTGAGCGGTGATGCTGCAGCTCTTATACATCTGTGTCCTAGTCTCTTCACATCACTGGAAATGAAGCAGATGTTCCTGTAAACTGGAACATTTAATGGTGATGTGATGCTTGCAATTAGGCTGTTTTTTCTTTTTACTTTTTAACAGTTTCATTTTTGGGGAAAGCCTTAGGTTTTTAACAGCAAATCAAATATTTCCATTAGAACTAGACAGATCTCAAGAGGCAGGCAGCCAATGGACCTAGAAACTTGAAGCTGGCTAACTTTATGGATTGCTTTTTAAGGAAACTCTTAATTGTTATATCTTTTTATATATCTTTTGAGAGAAAAATACCTCTTTCTCCACTTATCTGCTCTGCCCTTTACAAAACTATGATTGGTACACATTTACTAAAGTTCTTATAGATTGTGACAAATTTTGGTGCATTTTGCTGCTTTTTTAACAAAATTTGCATTTAGTTTTAAATGGTTAAGGATCCACTGTGCCCAGTTTGCTAAGTAAATGTGGCTTAGCATGAAAGATCATGGTTTACTAGAATAGGCTGGTATAGCCTAATATGTGACATTGCACTACAATTTTGTTGTAAAATTGTGTCAGCAAAGTAAGACACCCCATAGTTGGTATAAATTTGGTGCATGTGTAGACAGCGATGGTCTAGGTTTATGCCGTCTACAAAATGAGTAAATCGGCCCCATTCTCTCCTAATTCTGTGCTGAATCTGTCAGCTCCCTGAAGGATCAAATAACACTTACCCATAGAAGTCTATAGATAGGTGAAAGGGAGGAGATGTGAACTAATGATTTGAGTGTTAGACCTCCTGCACATGACCGTATCTTTTTTTTTGTGGTCCGCAAATCACGGATCTGCGTAACATGGATACCGGACGCGTTCCGCATTTTGTGGATCGGTACATCCTGCCCTCTGTTAGAAATGTTTATTCTTGTCCACAACATGGACCAAAATAGGACATGTTCTCATTTTTAGCGGCAACACGGTGTGCTGTCCGCATCTTTTGCTGCCCCATTGAACTACAGTCATGGCATGAAAACTTCATGGCATTAAATGGGAGACACAGACGCTACAGCAGCTAATAATTATTGATCAAAGTAAAACGGAGCTTCCCTAAACAGACATATATTAATCAGCTCAGAATTTTGGTCTTAAAGGGATTGTCTCACTTTAGCATATGTCATTTTATCATGTAGACAAAGTTAGGAAAAATCGCTGGTCTATGCGCACTCCCGGTTCTGGCCACTAGAGAGTGTTGTGCTTTTTCCTGCACTGTGCAAACATGGCCACTCAGAGGGATTGCAGCGGTGGCCATAACCCCAGGAAACAAGCAGTGTATAATACAATGGAAAAATAAATCCAGCCAGCAAAGGAAGCAATATGGACAATCACAATACATAAGTAAGCGCCTTGGATCAACTTTGTCTGCATGATAAATGCCATTTGCTGAAGTGCGACAACCTCTTTAATTAAACATAGTAGTACACTTAGGCCCCTTTCACACGGGTGTGATTTCCGCGCGGGTGCAATGCGTGAGGTGGACGCATTGCACCCGCACTGAATCCGGACCCATTCATTTCTATGGGGCTGTGCACATGAGCGGTGATTTTCACGCATCACTTCTGCGTTGCGTGAAAATCGCAGCATGCTCCAGTTTCTGTGTTTTTCACGTAACGCAGGCCACATAGAAGTGAATGGGGCTGTGGGAAAATCGCAAGCAAGTGCGGATGCAGTGCGTTTTTTTTTTTTTCCCCCGCATGGTTGCTAAGCGACGGGATCCAATCTTCATTATTTTCCCTTTATAACATGGTTATAAGGGAAAATAATAGCATTCTTAATAAAGAATGCTTTGTAGAATGTGGATTAAGGGGTTAAAAATAAAAAACTTAGCCACCTGATCGCGTAGTTGGCGATCTCTCTTCAAGCATTAGCTGCAGTCTAAAGGACCTGTGATGACGTCAAATCACATGGTCCATCACGGACCATGTGATTGGACCATGTGATGTGATGTCATCACAGGTCCTTTAGACTACAGCTAATGCTTGAAGAGAGAAGAGAGATCGCCAACTACGCGATCAAATAGCTAAGGTAAGTTAAGTTTCTTATTTTTAACCCCTTAATCCTCATTCTACAAAGCATTGTTTATTAAGAATGCTAATATATTCCCTTCTAACCATGTTATAAGGGAAAATTATAAATTCTCCAGAATACTCAACCCGAACCCGGACTTCAGTAATGAAGTCCGGGTCTGGGTACCAAACATGCCAATTTTTCACACGAGCGTGCAAAACGCATTACAAAAGTTTGCAGTGGTTTTTTTTTCTGGCCAAATTCCAAAATATTTGCCAGGTAGCTGCTGGATCTCTGCCAGACCATATTATAGAGAGAGCTGCCAGAAATATGCCGTGAGTGTGAAAAAAAGCTTTAGAATACACTTCATTGATACTGTACAACGCTGCATATTTGGTGCACAAAAATCTGTGACGGCAAATCTTCAGTGCATTTGCCACGTGTGCGGTGCATTTGCCACGTGTGCGGTGCATTTGCCACGTGTGAACATCCCCTAAGGCTGTATTTACATTCATCCATAGGTCAGAAAGTTGTACCACTCCTATAGAGACAGCACAGGTTATTTAAAGAAACCGTTCTAGAAAAATGTTCCCTTAAATTTACTAATGTGTTTGCACTTACTATCTGTCTAAAAAGTGACACAGCTTGGTGGTGCATCAGATGCAATATTTTGTACCAAAATTGTGCCAGAATTCTGGCGCAAAATTCTGCCTCAAAGTAAGCCAACCAATAGTTGGTATAGCATTGGCCAAAAGTGTCCATCTCTGCTCCAGATTTCTCATCCATCCTGACCTTCTGTGATGAATCTGGTGCAGGTTTAGACAGCCAGTTTTATTGTTGCACCATCTATAGGATTAAAACATCTACCCCATTGAATGACTTACATTTTTGAAGAAACCATTCACAGTTGTGTCAGGTCTGTCTTTTGCAGTAAATTACCTCAGCTGAAACATGAGCAATACAGTGTGTGTGGACCTACACAAGGATGTGCGGTTGTCAGTGAGATTTTGTGGCTCATGCCTTGCCTTAGCAAATTGGCTCAGTTCAGCAACTTGCTTGTAAATCTGTACAGATGTAGTCCTGATGCTGAAACAATGATGACATCTGATACGATGTTGGCAGCAGATTGTAATTATGCGGTTGTCATTGGCTGTAAACTGGAGGGAAATTAACTCCCGACACTGCAAAATGACAGGATTTTTTTCTCTAAAAATTTTTTTATTAGAAGCCATGCAAAATGTCACATGTAGAAAAGTAGCAGAATGAAAACTGCATAATACTACTTGTGACTCATGACTGATCATCAACTTCAGTAAAATTGGGGCTTTACCTACCCTTGGTGACGGAAAATATAGATTTTATTAAAGACCGGAGACTAACATTATGCTTTTCTTTCTTTACTGATTTGAGCAGCAAACAAAAGGTTAATCAACAGTCAATAAGAAAAACCTTTGTTTTAGTCATGTATGGTTCAGTAATTGGACAATAATGGTACAGTCCAGGTGAATATAATGACCCCCTCAGGTAAAACACCTCCTGTTTCTTTGATGGATTAGTAGAGGATGAAGACACAGGAAATTGAAGAAACACGTGTGGAATCGGGATGAACGAAACTAGAAACAGTTGAGTATGGAAAACTGATTGTAGATCAACTTTAAGGATGGGTAATTCATTTCAATATTAGGAATAACCGGAAAACTAGAATTGGGACTTGGTTAGACTATAAGAGAAAACAAAATATAACAGATAGGGTTGGGTAATTTGGGTGGGATAATGTTCGTCTCCTGTCTTTAATAAAATCTATATTTTCCGTCACCAAGGGTAGGAAAATCCCCAATTTTATTACAAGACGGAGACTCGAATTATGCTTGTTTAAAGCTTATACATTAATACTTCACAAAAAATTTGGACAAAGACCTTAGCAATTAAATTTTTTTTAATTACTTTATTAAATATATCAACATTCACATACATGTATAAGAAAAACAGCACAAGCAAGGAGAACATCGATTAAAAACAAGTGCCTAACAGGGGGCTGGGGGATCGGCATCCATAGGGCATAAGGAAATAAGCAAGGAACCACACCAAGCTTAAGGAAACAAAGTAACAGCACAAGGGCAGAAAATAACAAGCAAAGTGTGGAAATAGTCAGTAAATATACCCACAAGTAGCACGCAGATCCCTCAGCCGCCTCCTCCCAACGCCATTTCGCCAGATAACTGTCTACTTCCGTTGTCTCCCCATGAGTTAATAAAATCTAAAATTGCTGTAACGTCCCAAGTAGATTTGTATTTAGGTAAAGTGGGTCTCCTATATTTAATACCTTTCATAAGTTTACAAACTAAGGGATGCTTCCCTAATGTTAAAGCATGAATCGATGCATGGTAAAAAGATATGACTGAACGATACACATTAATGATATGATAAGACTTACCTGCGTCAAAGGAATCCGAGAGGAAATTAATGACTTGGGTTATAGATGCATGTATGGGATCCAAATACCGTTGTATGCACCAATGAGACCAAATTTTACAGGCTGATCTGTAAGCTGATCTGGTACCTGGAGTCCATGCGTCCTAGAGGATATCTCGAGCTGATTGTGAAAGTTCATTATCAGGTTCTGTTGACCTGAGATGAACCAAGCTACTAGAGACAGTAGGCCTGATGAGACAAGGGGATGATGATTCCCTGATGGGTGTCAAATGGTGAGTTGGAAGGATGCGTGAAAAAACTATTGACAGCCATAGAATTTGAGGGAACCAAGATTGAGCCAGCCAGAGAGGTGTTATCAAAACCATTGTCAATTTCTGTGACCTGGTCAAGAAAAGAATTCTTGGAATTAAGGCAAACGGTGGAAACGCATAAAAGGTTTTCATTGGCCAAATTTGAAGTAATGCATCCGTGCCCAGAGATTCTGGATCGTGATGTCAACTGAAGAACCGAGGAAGTTGCCGATTCAGACGGGATGCAAATAAGTCTAGATGGAGAGGACCAATCTGATTGAAAACCAGAGGATCTAATTTCCAATCGCTGTTATCGATCAGGAAATGAGAATTCCGATCCGCAACGGAATTGGACAATCTTGGGAGATTTTCTGCCTTAAATATGATATCTTGATTTAGGCAAAAGTGGCAGAAATCTTTTGCGATATTGGCTAACATTTTTGATTTGGTACCTCCTAGTCGATTGACATATTGTACTGCAGGGATGTTGTCCATCCTCAGTAGAATATAGCAATGAGACTTGTCTTTGGCAAAACTCTTGAGGCCAAAAGTTCCAAGCAATTGATGTGAAGAAGCGTTTCTTCTTCTGATCATTTTCCTCCTGTGGAAGGGGGACCGCACTGAGCACACCAACCGAGACAACTGGCATCCGGTTCTATGATCAGATCTGGAACGCAACTAAAAATAGTTTTCCCATTCCATGAGTGAATATGATAAAGCCACCATAGAAGTTCTTCTTTGGTGTCCGAGGTAAGGGATATGTCGTCCGAGTAACCCAAGCCATCTCTCTAATGTTGGGCTTTGAGGCGTTGAAGTGCCCTGTAATGAAGAGGTGCGGGAAATATTGCTTGAATGGAAGCAGAAAGTAATCCCATAATACGAGCGATGGCTCGTAAAGATACTAATTGTTTGTTTAGGACGGAGCGAATTTCCCTCCAAATAGTTTTCAGTTTCCTTGTAGGAAGACTATGGCTGATTGAGTGTTGACTAGGAAGCCTAAAAATTCTACTTCCTTTGAAGGGGTGAGAATTGACTTCTCAGAGTTGATTAAAAATCCGAGATTGGAGAGTAATGTTAGAGTCCAATGAGTGTGAAGGTGAATGAGATCTAACAAATCGGCCATGATGAGGATATCTTCCAGTTAAATTATAAGGCGAACTCCTCGAGCCCTAAGAATAGCTATTATTGGTTTCATTAATTTTGTGAAGTACCAAGGGGCTGAAGATAGGCTGAATGGCAAACTGGTAAATTGCTATTTTTGACCTTCCCATAAAAATTGGAGGTATGGTTGAGATATAGGGTACATAGGCACCGTGAAGTAGGCATCCTTGAGGTCTATCTTGACCAACCAATCGTTCTGTAACAATAGATCATTTAAGAGATGGATGCCCTCCCTTTGGAAATGATGACATAGCACAAAATTGTTGAGGGTTTTCAAATTCATGACGGGTCTGTGACCTCCGTTTTTCTTTTTTACTAGGAATAGATTGCTCAGGAAACCTGGTGCATTGATGCACCTTTGGAACACAGTTCCTTGATTTCTAGATGAATGAGGTTGCGGTCTGAATTGGTAAAAACAAATACAGGAATCTCATCCGTTAGAACAGGTGGACATATAAATTCTATTTGATAACCTTAAACTGTGTTTAGGATCCACACATCTGAGGTTATCATAGACCAGATGTGTAAAAAATGTGTTATCCTCCCTCCTAGGGGAATGTGACAAAAATACGGTAGAAGAACTTTTACCTGTAAAGGGTCGTGAGCATGGGAAACCTCTATGGGCGTCCTCTGATGGTAAAGAAGGGTGATGCTTGAAATGAGGCTTGTGGCAGTGAAAAATTGTCTGATCTGGGTGGGGGAAGGCCTCTGTATGATTGTCTTTCTTGATGATATTGTCGGCTGGGAAAGCGGCCTCTTCGTTTCCCAGCCGTTCCAAAAACACGTCCCTGAAAAACTCTTTTCAGAGAAGACTGGCCTTTGTCCAGGGATGAGAACAAGCCTACATATTCATTGATTTTCTTTGATATGATTCCCCAAAAAGGTAATTATCAGCTGGGTAAAATCGTGATGGTGATACAGCTGGGTAAAATCAGGAGATGCCAAGTGAACATGTTGTGGATCCAATTTCATTAAAATGGATCTTTTTCGTTCAATATATAAGGATGCATTTGCATTGCCAAATAAACATAGGGTTCGTTGTGCCTATCCTCTGAGAGTAGGCAAGTCTATGGGATCTCCAGACATGGTTGCCTCCTCCGTTAGATCCAGAATTTTGGTTAAGGGTCCTAGTAGGTCTAGGAATTTGTCTTAGATCGATCTGAATAAACGGTCTACTCCCTTTTTTGGATTCTTACCCGACTTGGCCAGATATTTGACCAATTTTGGGTCCAAATCCGGAGTAGTGCTGATTTATAGGGAAGGGTAGGCCTGGGACTCTGATTTTAATTTACTTCTCGCATTTTTGTCTAGGGTTTTTTTCACCCATAGGCTAACAAATTTAGAAACTTGGGGATGAGGAATCCACCCCCCTGATCGCAGATATTTTATCTGACCCGGATCAAAGTATGGGTTCCCCGCGCTATCAAGAATAATATGTTCAGAGGGTTTATCACATAACATATCATCTCCTTCTTCAGATATATCCTCATATTCGGATTTGTTATCAGGATCTGAAATATCAGCTTCAATAGAGGAGGAGTGACTTGGTGATATATAGGGAAGGAGTTTGGCTTTCAGTTAGAAGAGGCCTTAATCGCCTGCTTATGGTATACTTCCTCAGGGTCCGAGGTTTTCTGAGGTAACTTGGAGACCTCTTGACTAGTGCTTTTTGATAAAGCTCCTAAAAGAACCTGATTCTCTGATTGTGACACCATTCTTTGGTGTTTGGTTACAGGAGGACCGGTAATTAAATGTCATCTTTTTTGGCTAGCTTTGCCTTGTATTAAACCTCCCGCCTTATGCGAGGTTGAGTCCTCTGCAGACCAAAATAAATCTGAGGGTGTGGATAGACCTAAAGGTAATTCAATGGAGGTAGTGCGGTTCATTGCTGATGTAACTGATTTTGCAATTACTTCATGAATGGAAGACATTGCTGAGCGAACCGCAGTCTGCACGGATTTAGAGACTGATTGGTCTACCATGGATTGCAGTAGAGTTTCATCAATAAATTCAAAATTTTGAGTTTCTGATATTATGGTAACTTTCTTTGTTCTCTATGTATGAGAGAAGTATATCTGAAAGTGTGTATGTATGTGTTATATATAATGAATTGATATGGAGGCAAGGAGAGAGGTTAGCCAATGGAGGATTATAAAAAGGATACTGTAGTAGGACAGTTAATATTACTAGCCGAGAAAATGTCGGTTGACAGGAGCAGAATGTGATGCAGAGAGAGGGCTGACGCGTCTGAGGTGAGGTGAAAGTGCGGGAACAGCTGAGCACCAGCAGAAGGCAGGAAAAAAAAAGAGACACAGGGCAAGTTGTGACTGAGATGGAAACACAGGACAGTTACTGATACCAAGTAGTAACTAGGAATATGTAATCATCAAGGAAATGAAAATTAATAGGGAAATAAGCTATGAACTAATATATATATAATTAGTTGTGTTCAAAATTATTCAACCCCCAATGCTGTAAAGGGTTTCAGGGAATTTAGTGTACATTTGTAATTGTGTTCAGAATGAAATCTTACAAGGACTTTTTAAAGAACCAAATGCAACTAAAATGACATCAATTGTTTTTGTAATACAGTATTAAATGTTTTTTTTGTGATTTCTTCGTTGACACAATTATTCAACCCCTTAAAGACTACCACTCTTAAGAACAGAGGTTCATTCAAGTGTTTTCGATCAGGTTTTGAAAACACCTCTGGATGTCAAGGAGCAGCCATAAAGCATAATAAGCACCAATTAGGCAGATTTAAAATGAATGTGATACTCAGCTCCTTCTAGACATTTACTGGTGTGTTTACAAACGTAGTGAAGTCAAGAGAATGGTCCAGGAAGACAAGAGAAGAGGTGATTTCTCTTCACAGGAAGGGCAATGGCTATAAGAAGATTGCAAAGATGTTAAACATACCAAGAGACACCATAGGAAGCATCATTCGCAAATTCAAGGCAAAGGGCACTGTTGAAACGCTATCTGGTCGTGGCAGAAAAAAGATGCTGACTTCGACTGCTGTGCACTACCTGAAGCGCAAAGTGGAGAAAAGTCCCCGTGTGATTGCTGAGGAACTGAAAAAAGATTTGTCAGATCCAGGTACTGAAGTTTCAGCTCAGACAATAAGGCGCACACTGCGTAATGAAGGCCTCCATGTCAGAACTCCCAGGCGCACCCCCCTTGCTGTCTCCAAAGAATAAGAAGAGTCGACTGCAGTATGCCAAAAGTCATGTGGACAAACCACAAAAGTTTTGGGATAGTGTTCTGTGGACTGATGAAACAAAATTAGAACTGTTTGGGCCCATGGATCAACGCTATGTTTGGAGAAGGAGGAACAAGGCCTATGAAGAAAAGAACACCTTGCCTACTGTGAAGCATGGCGGGGGGTCAGTCATGCTTTGGGGCTGTTTTGCTTCTACAGGTACAGGGAAGCTTCAGCGTATGTAAGGTACCATGAATTCTCTTCAGTACCAGGAGATATTGGATGAAAATGTGATGCAGTCCGTCACAAACCTGAGGCTTGGGAGACGTTGGACCTTTCAACAGGACAATGATCCCAAGCATACCTCCAAGTCCACTAGAGCATGGTTGCAGATTAAAGGCTGGAACATTTTGAAGTGGCCATCGCAGTCACCAGACTTAAATCCGATTTAGAACCTCTGGTGGGACTTAAAGAAAGCAGTTGCAGCGCGCAAGCCTAAGAATGTGACTGAACTGGAGGCTTTTTCCCATGAAGAATGGGCGAAGATACCCGTAGATCGCTGCAAGACACTTGTGTCAAGCTATGCTTCACATTTAAAAGCTGTTATAGCTGGAAAAGGATGTTGTACTAAGTACTAAGATTGAATGTCACTTGGGGGTTGAATAAAACTGATAATGATGTGAGCACAGAAAAGACATTTGTGGTTATTTCATTATAAATGTTATGTTATATTTGTCTGACTTACAAGTGCCTCTTTGATTTAATTGTAAACAATGACTGAAATGATCAAAATCAATGTCAAACTGGCCAAAACACTCAATTTCAGTGGGGGCTGAATAATTTTGAACACAACTGTGTCTGTGTGTGTGTATATATATATAATATATATATATATATATATTTTATTCAGAGAAAATAATTATTAGTACTTATCCTTGACTGAGCATTTACCTGAGGGGGTCATTATATTCACCTGGACTGTACCATTATTGTCCAATTACTGAACCATACATGACTATAAAAGCAAATTTTTTTCTTATTAACTGTTGATTACCTTTTGTTTGCTGCTATCAAATCAGTAAAGAAAGAAAAGCACAATGTGAGTCTCGGACTTGTAATAAAATCACGGAGACTTTAGTCAGTCTTTGTGAGGAAAAAAATGATTTGAAAGTAACCTTGCAACTGTCACAAAATTTCTAACTCTATTGGACATTTTAGGATAAATATGACCCATTAATAGGCTCCTGTATTGTCCTGCCATACCGGAGTGCTGTCCGCATCTTTTGTGGCCCCATTGAAGTGAATGGGTCCGCGCCTGAGCCGCAAAATGTGGCTCATACGCGGACCAAAACAATGGCCGTGTGCATGAGGCCTAAGTCAAGCAGTCCCACTGTCAGCTAGGCTGGTTGCCATAGCAACAGAGCAACGCCTGCATGGCCACCATATTGCAGCCAGATTCGGCATGGGAGCACAGACAGGTAAGTGTGTGACAATCTACATCTATTACTTTCAAAATTTGCCGAAAATTTCCCCAGATCTCACCCTTTGTATTGCAAAGGTTGAAATCTGCACTATAATTTTGAAAAAATGCTGCAGATTTCAAAACCCGCTCTACAGGTAAATTTACATGTGGAAAATTTATGCACTGTGGATTTTATTCAAAAATCATCTACTTAGTTGCTACTGTTATTACCCTGCGGATTCTCCACACAAAATTCTGAGCCTAATAAGGCACCATGTGCATGTACCCTAAGGCAGGGTTCACACCTGCGCGTCCCGCTTGGCGCGTACGACGCTCTATCTTTACTTTTATTTTCGCATCGTGAAAATGAAAGTACAAAATCGCACGTCGTGCACGCGTTTGCGCTATATATCCCTATGGGGGACGCGCGACAATACGCTGTAAAACGCTCAGGTGAGAACCATGCCCATAGGGAAACATGGGTTTTCGCCTGTTGAGCGTTTTACAGCGTGTAGAAACGCGCTGTAAAACGCTCAAGTCTGAACCCAGCCTAATGCTACTTGCACACATTCGCACTGATTTTTGTGCAGAAAAAATACCCAGTACCAGTAAATTGAACGAGATAAATCTCGTGGGCACTTTGTACTTTTTTTTCTGTGTGGAAATTGACCTGCCTGGTAAATCTGAAGCATGTCAATTGTTTGTTCAGAGTTTTTGTGCCGATTTCACCCTTTGCATTGAGATCGGAGCAAAACCTCATAAAAATTACAAGTAAAAAGTAGAGAGATCCTCCCAAAAATCGGTGCAGAATTTTGTTTTGAAACCTGAACCCATGTGTGGGTAGCCTGAGGGTGTTTTTGCACTTTTTATTAATGGTGTGATTTTTATCATAACTTTATGAAAATTGCGCCAGAACTGCGATATGACCACAATTTGTGAACACGATTAGGGATGAGCGAATTTCATATTTTGACGTTCGTGTTGTGGTATTTACTGAATTGTGTTATGGATTCCGGTACCATGGACCATAACACAATTCCATGACAGAATGCATAATGGAATGCCTTTAGAGGCATTCCGTTATTCATTCCATCATAATAGATGGCCTGCATAATGAATCCGTCCCGTTTACGTTATGCAAATCACGAACTTCAAAATATGAAATTAGCTCATCCCTGCACACGATGTCACGTCTGATCGTGCAGGTCTCCATATGAAATCGCTGGCTTAGGGCCTATGCACGCATCCGTTGTTTGGCGGGCCCTGGCATTACAGATGTGGACCCATTCACTTGAATGGGTCTGCAATCCGGAAGGTGCGGAACAGAGGTACGGAAATCCACGGAAGCACTACAGAGTGCTTCCGTAGTGTTTCTGTCTGTGCCTCCGCACCGCAAAAAGATAGAACATGTTAAATTTTTTTGCAGTGCAGATGGATCAAGTTGAATGGGTCTAGATCTATTGCGGCAGCCGCAGGGATGATGCTCGTGCATTGGGGGGGCCGCAAATTGCCATCCCCAATGCAAGGAACGGCCAAAGAATGGCCGTGTGAATGAGCCCTTACAAAGGTGCGCTAGGGTCCCATGGACTTGATTCAGTGCTGGATTGTGGCCCTATACAACTTGCCGATTTATACCGAGCTTTATTTTGCCTTAAACATGGTTTCTCGTGCTGATGAGGAACGTAGATTTATCATTTTCTGGATTGTAACATTAGAGGACGAAGTTTTGTGGCAGAAAATTCTGTGACTGAAAATCCGTTACATTCACCTTAATGAAGCTTGCAGAAAGCCATGCGCTTGTTGCCCAATTCAAATGAAGGGAACTGATTTTCAATCGTTATATATGATCATTGGTTTCTATGGGCACCGCGACCTTTTACCTCTGCAGTCATGTTCACATTTTTCTAACGAATCTGCTTTTGACCTAAGCTTTATAGATTCATGTAAAATAATATAAAAATGTATTCATTTTTTTGCCTGTTAGTGTGGTGTGGTATGACAGAAAACGTGAGCACGCAGTCTCTAATAAACTAGGCAGGTTGTAGATGTGATGGAGGAAGATCTCTGCTGCTCTCAGCTTCCCTGCGCTGTATACGGTCAGCCCCCAGAATAGACCCAGGAAGCTGTGCTCTGGAGTCATCTCGCCGGCCCAGGTTTCTCAGAATGAGGGGTTTCTATGGAGACTGGTTTCTTTGAGTTTAGTTTCGGAATTCCAGCACTAATGAATGTTGTGTGTGTGTTTTTTTTTTTTTTTTTTTTTCCTTCTCAGCCCTGGAATTCAAGTCCTTGAGTCCTGGGCTCCTCCAGGGATTGGACAGAGAAAGTCACAAGATATGAAGTCCTTTGGTTTACCTGTAACCAGAGAGAGCGCACCTGTGTAGACGGAGGCAGAGAAGGGCCAGGGTGCAGACATGGACAGGTGAGCCTCATGCACACAACCGTATTTTCGGTCTACATCCGATCTGCATTTTTTTGCAGAACGGATGCGGACCCATTCATTTCAATGGGATGGCAAAATTTGCAGCCAGCACTCCATATGCTATCTGCATCTGTGTGTTTCGCGTCAGCCGCAAAAAAAAAAAAGAAAACATTTACTATTAGGTGGGTTCACATCGCGTTTTTCCAATCTGTTTAACATATGCAAAAAACGTATACGTTAAACGGATGCCTCAGACTGATTCCATACAGTGGCATCCGTTCTCCATAGAAGTCTATTGTAAAAAAAAACAACTATACGTTTACTTACAGGACTGTGCTGGATACAAAAATGTGGTGTGCTGGGTTTTTGTATCCTTCTTTTTTTTGTAATGTATCCGTCAAACGGAGCTATAAAATGTGACGTGAACCCACCGTTCTTGTATGTTTTGCGGATAAGGATAGGACATTTCTACAGGGTTTAAAAATTGGCAGAATGCATACAGACGGACTGATGGTACACTCTCACGCTGCAGTCGCGGTACTGTTAAAACTGCAAAACTACATCAATGTGGTTGCGGATTTTACGGGAGAAGCATGTTCTAAAAAATGTTTCACCTGTAAAATGGCGTTTTTTTTATTTTATTCATATGACTTCCCGCCACTCCACCGCTACTAGTTCCAGAGAGCAGGCCATCGCTGCATTCGAGTTTACTTAGCCAGTGATTTTAATAGGAAATGCAGCTTTAAGGTAAATTTATTCATTTTGGGAAAGATTTATTTGTCTTGTGTCTGCGCTGGAAGACTCATGGATCATGTTGCAGATGAAAGGCGGCGGTGTGTTCAGAAGCAAAGCAGAAAAAAAAAAAACGCATTGTGATGGATGGGGATGAAAAAAAATATCGGAATAGAAATGGAGGAAAGTGGCAGAGCGGTGGCGGTACATTAGAGCCGCTGCAGCACGATGAGTCGCCTTGATGTGTCTTAACTATATATTGTTTTTAGGGGGGCTCCGCTTGATTGATACTTCTAATTTCGCTCCCATTGCTTGTGGAGCTATCATATCCCCCAGCCATAGAAATGACTCTCATAATACATCACATCAACAATAAACCATGTCGTCTGGTGGTTTTTGCTTGCTGGGCTACAATGTATATGGAAATGAGCTGACATAATGCTCATGATTGGGAAGACCTTAAAGGAATGGCAGGAACCTTGAAGAAATGACATTCCACTGTATTGTTACAGATGGAAAGACACATGGGGTGGCAGCATAAGCCCTGGTTTCTGTGTAGTGTCATTTGTGCAGCCCCCCAGCCCCTCACTAGGGGGAGTTATAGTAGCAGTGTATCAGATCCCCTGTGAAGTGATGATATTTGATGCTGAGGTGCTGCCAGCAGTCAGGTACAGACCGGGAAGACAGAGGCAGGCTCTCTCTTTAATTCCTTGTTCATTTCCCGACCTCTACTTGTTTCTTCTGGATCTGCTTGGCATTTTGAGCATTCCTGCCTGCTCCCTGGTTATTGTCCGTCCCTCAACGCTCCAGAACAATAGGCAGGTGTGTAAAGTTACTGCTTACCCAAGTTCCCTCCATTGAGTTTTCCTGTGTCACAGTGTCTCGCTACACAGGAGCTTGGGTTACACCGGCAGCTGCTGCTTCTGCATTTGGTATCTGTTCCACAGAGACACAATCTACCCCCCTCCTTTTTTCCCATCTCTCTCACCACTTCTACGCCTTTAATATGTGTATCTCCAGCTCCTTTTCTTGTCTCTTCAGTTATGTGCTTGGTTTTCAACCTTTTTTTTTACTCCTCTTCTCTCGCCTGCAGGATCTCCTGAGGGGTTGATTATAGCTGAGCTACATGAAAAGCACGCTTGCAGCCAGTTCAGAGGAGCAGACTTGCGATCAGAGGAAGCTCGCAGCTGTGATAAGACTCTTCCTGTCACTCTTATAGTAGCGTTACCCGGAAACTTCTGTCATTGGCTCTCCGGCGCTGGGTCAACTTGGCCAGGAGCTCTACAATGCTGCCTGCTGAATTAAATGAGACCCTTCGGGTTCCAGAACTTCAGATCCAACATCTAAACGACAGCACCTCAGCCACTGGCAACGGCAGCACCCCCAGCCGACGCCGCAGGCGGTTCAAAATGAGACGTTCAAAGTTGGCAAGAAACCGGGAAAATGTGGAGGCTTTGGACTGCTCAGGAAATCTGGAATACCTGCAGCTCCCGTCTATAGAGATTACTCCGTCCAGCGATGAGGACAGTGCCCTGTCTAACACTTCCACGCCTAGCACCTCTCCAAGGCGACATGGCCTCAGACTGAGAAGTTGGGGAAGTGCGAAGGAGAACAGTGAAATGGAAGTTGTGGGGAACAGTGGGAGCAGGTAAGTTCTGTTTAGGTACCGATGCATGCCTTACATGTTTGATTTGTGTATACCAGAGTGGGCACCTCTGGCGTACTCTTTGCATAGGGGACTGCTTGGCATGGTGCCTATTTATAGTCCTCTCTTGTGCCTTGTTACATGCATGGTCCAGCTGTGCTGCCTTAGCCTTTCTGTGGCTTCCCCCAAGGAGATCACAAGGAAATAACTCTCCTACTGAGGACGGTAATTTAGCTATTTTTGTTTCCATGGCAACAAGGCACCACTATCGCCAGTGTAATCCCATGGAAACACTGGTAAACTTTCTTGCATTGTGCTTTCTTTTTGGAGGGGGGTTGCCTGGCGCTATTCTCTATCACACATGGAATGGTGGTGCTGCTGGAGTCCTCTACACTGTCCTTTGAACCCACCTGATACCATAATAAACAGGTCTTTCTTACTGATGTCTATAGAAGTTTTCATCATCAGGTGTGGTTATATAAAGGTCAGACTGATGAGGCGTACCGCAGGGGCTACACGTGTCAATTTACATGTCCTCTTTGATCGTCAGTGGGGTCGCAGTGCAACGCGTGACATGCCGTGAGGTGCAAAAAATCTAGTGGCGCGACAGCAAGAAAAGACACATGTCGCCATGCAGCCCCAGCCTTAGGGTCCAATCACACGTCCACAAAACGGGTCCGCATCTGTTCCGCAATTTTGCGTAATGTATGAGGACCCATTCATTTTCAAAAAGATACAAGAAAAGGCATTTCTGTTATAGTGCCGGCCATGTGTGGTCCGCAAAATGCGCAACGCACATGGCCAGTATCCGTGTTTTGCGCATCCGCTATTTGCGGACATGTGAATGGACCCTTAAAGGGGTTGTCCAGAAAAACATGGCTGCTTTATTCCAGACACTGCACCACCCCTGGCCATGGGTTGTGTCTGGTATTACTGCTCGGCTCCATTGAAGTGAATGGGGATGAGCTGTAATACCACATACAACCTGTGGAAAGTGCGGTGCTGTATTTGGAAGAAAGCAGCCATGTTTTTCTGATCATGGACATCCCCTTTAATGTGTGCAGAAAAGCATGCATGTCTAATCTTCCAGGGCACTCAATCCCATCATGCATCAGTGCTGATGGTGTCATGCTGTAATGATCTGCGATCTGCGTTGAATTTTATTAACTTAGTCCTCCAGTCTCTCACCTACCTCACAGGAACATCTCTCCCTACAGTACCATTGGACTGGTATTACTGTTGTATTTTGCAGTGTGTTTTTTTTTTTATTTTATTACTAATTAGTGATGTAGCAGATATCTCCTTATGTGAGTATAGATGTGTCATCAGCGGCTATTAGTAGATGTGTATTTAATAGACGTATTAGACGGCATAGTGCGAATGGCAGCTCAGTCACATCACGCTTCTGTTAGCTGATACCATTGCAATCTGTGTTTACACACATTCGGTGCCGGCTGCCAGGGATTTGCTGCTGCACTCGCCAGCCTTTAAGGAGAAATACACTTGTGAACCTGCCGCTTCCTGCATTGGGTCATTTTCTGTTTTTTTTTGCCTCCTGGAAAGCAAGTTTTAACTTCTAAAGCACTTGTTTAGAGAGAAACCAAGTTATATTACCTGGTGGCCAAGACTGCTGGTATCCAGGGAAACAGGGTGGGGTATCACCTTTAACTCCCGCTTGGCCCCTTCACCCAACCTTGACCTATAACAAAAACACTGACAACTGTGTCACTTTATTGCTGGATGGTAATCGGCCACAGCTTCTTTATTAAAGCGGCAAACCTTAATAAACCATAATATCATAGCGGTATGCCAAACGCCGGACTCCCAGCGGGCAAGTTAAACCGTAATCATCAAGAGCGGTATGCCGGCCGCTGGACTCCCAGCGGGCAATTACGCCATCTTGTACCACCATATCTCCGCTGTACCCAAATGCCGCCAGCTGTGACTTGATAAACTCGACCAGACTTCACGTATCTCAAAAGCCGTAATCATCAGAGCGATATCCAAACCTCTGGACTCCCAGCAGGGCTCCTAAAAATTGAAAAACAAAGCAGAATAAAACAAGTATCCATAACCGATCATAACCTTGTATCTTGACCAGTCTCCCAAGTATATCCACAAAGGGAGGGAGGGAGGGCCAATTTGCTTCCACTGGCAAGAGGAAGTGCCAGAATATGGAGTGAGTATATGCAGCCTCCAGGATTCTCTGCCCCGCCCACATCCTGTCTAAGGAGCTCCCCAGTGAATTAACCTCTTAATGGTCCTATTCAGCCATCTACTTTACCATTAACTCGAAGGGGCCAGCACCCTAAAGCCCTAAGGGGAAAAGGGGGGAGGGGGGACGACCATCAGTCCCTGAGCACCCTCCTTATACAGTCGGGTGCTTGCCATTCTGGGGCACTATATCACCCAATAGGTGGAGATTTACAGATGGCTTTCCCTCCTTAAAGGGGTTCTCCAGGAATTAAGAAAATGACAATACTTAAATATTAGTTTATTATAAATATATTCCCAAATCCATTTCATTAGTTATAATGGTTCGTTTTGTCAAGGGAGCAATCATTAGGAGAAATAAAATGGCTGCCGTCCTATTAGTACACACGTAACTTGTCCTAATCACACAGCAGGACAAGTTACTTCAGAGCACTGAGGTAAAGAGCTGCCTCATCATTCTCTCCTACTTTTCAGGGATTATGATCCTGAATACAGGTGATAAGATCTTCAGCTGAGTCTCTGTAGGAAAGGAGTCCATGAGGAGACATGAGCTACATGGAGGGCGGACAGGACAGACTGTGATAATGGACCCTCATGGGGGAGATATGTTTATAAGTGCAAGCACGTGGAGAGAGCTCCATTATGACCTTTGCTATATAGCCCCTCTCCTCTGTAGTTCTCAAACATATGCTTTCTTGTTTTTTTTGTTCAGTTTCTTGTATTTATATGATAAACACTCTTTAATGTAAGATAAAATTGGTAAAAGCTTTCTTAGAGACTTTTTCCGAGAATAGAATATTGATCTGTCTTCAGGCTAGATCATCAATATCTGATCTGTGGGGGTCTGGCTCCAAACACCCCCACTGATCAGCTATTGGAAGATGCTCCAGTGAACACTGGCCTATTCCTAGGCCAATGAAGTTACATTCACGGTCACATGAACTATGTGCAGCTCAGTCTCATTCAAGTACACCGACCTGGGCTGGAATACCAAAGCACAGCCGCTATATTATATACTGGTCAATGCTGACAAAAGGGCTGTATAAGTTGCTGCTCAGAGATAAAATCTTAAGACCTCCAAGTGACAGCCACTTCTAGTTTGCCACTGGAGCAGGCGATGCTGCTGAATGTGCTGCAGTAGAGCCGTGGTGTCTATGTTTATGTTTGAACACCCATGACTTATTTTAATCCTGCTGATTTTACACACTTCAATACGTTTGTCTTCCGGCACTGTGGAGAAATACTGCCAGGCAGCAGATATTCACACAGTCCGCACAGAGCTAGCAGCAGCCGATGCTGGCTTAGATCTGGCATGTTTTGAGCCTGTGGCCACAGTACCAGCGGCATCACCAGTTCCCAAGCTGACCATAATAGAAGCAGATCTGACCCTGGCAGTTTTTTTTTTTTTTTTTATCTTCCACCACCCTCCTCCTCTGATGTTAACCCCTCCTCAGCAACCTGATCCAACTCCCAGGTCCTGTCCAACACACAATCATCGTCATAGTCCTCGCCCTCCCTGCCACTTTTATCAGACTGTGTTGTCATTATAGGCTCCTTGACCACCCTGCCCCCATCCTGATTTCCTGTACGTTATTTGCCGAGTGCCACTGTTGCTACCACTGCCCATCCCGCCACCACCTACAGGTGCCACTTCTACCAACACGAACACAGCTATGCAACAGGGAGACACTCTTGACTTCTTAGAAAAAAATAAGATGCTCCACTAGGATGGGCTATTGAAGACAGAGAGGATGCAACCAAAAGGCTTCTCTGCAGTTGCAAGGAGGAGGAGCAGGAGAAATGCTGGGACCCCTGGCTCCAAGGCATTCGGAGGAGACCTCCATGTCCTCCTGCTGTAACTCAGAGGAGGTGTTAGGCATACAGTCCACAATCTCATCCTGTTTGTCCTCAATAATAATGTTGCTCCTTTTAAAAGCCAGGTAGAAATGTGGCCTACTGCTGCTACTATTGGCTGGATAGTCAATGCTGTTACTATTGACATTCTGACTCTGGGAGGATGAGGCGCAGGTTTGGCACACTTCCATTTTTCAGACATTTTATTATGAGGCCTATAAATGATAAGGCATGAGTTTGGTACACACATTATTAAACAGTGCTAGCAAAATTGCAAGTGATTTTTCTGTAATTTAAAGACAGAGGTGCAATTAAAGGTCCTGAATCCCTCCCCTTCCATAATCACACTGCGCATTGGTATTAACGATATAAAATGGTAATAATGCAGTTTTTTTCAGTGAAACATGTTTAAACTACATGCTGTGATGCAGTAATACCGGCCCTTCACTAAAACACATGTGTGACTGTAATTTTTTGCACTCATGTGAAACCTCTTTTGAACTAGCCACTGTGATCCAGGTGCCTTCAGTAACACGGTTAGAATTTGCATTACTGATGTGAAATGCATTTGCTGCTGTATCCATTCCACCCATACAGCAATGTACAATATGTTCATTAATATGGCTGTAATGTATTAAGATGCCCAGCTACAAGCAATAAGTAGAAACTGGTTTCTGACAAAAAGGGATAATCCCTCAATGCTTTCAAGAATGTAGAATTTTATTTTTATTTTTTTTAATATTGAAAATAGATGTTACTGTACATAAAAAATCATGTACTCTGAGATGGACTGGCCATAGTCCCAACCGGGAAACTTCCCAGTGGGCTGATGCCCAGGCCCTCCTCATGGCGACTTGACGCCCCAGACATTTTTTACTGCTGGAAGCATCAGGTACTTATGTACCCAGTCGACAGTCATCTTTTTTTTTTTTCTTTTTTTTTTTTTTTTTTTTTTCCCATTTAAATTTTTTATTTAATTTAAGAAATATGAAATTACAAACAGTAACGTGAGATTGTTACAGTCCGTCACAAAAAGACCATGCATTCAAAGTTGCTAACCAGGGGCATTGCTAGGGTCTCAAAAGATCCGGGGCCCAAGCCCTAATAAATATAGCCCAATACTCTAAGTCTCCCCCTCCCCCCACACACCGCATTTTGCTGTACATGCTATACAACAGCACATACCTGTCCCATCCAGTGCCTCCCAGGTGAAGTTTCCTCCGATGTAGACCTTCTCTGTCATCATGTTCTTCTCCATTGGGTCCGTACAACTTATTTCAGCCATGCCTCGTCTCTGCAGAGTGTGACACACAGACATTTTAGCTTCCTCACATTTCTATCATCATCTCCCAACCTGAAGTCCCCACAGTGTTATCCGGCTGCTCGCTGTGCTCCCCAATACCCCCAAATACTATCCTGAAGAAAAATTAGTGCCCCCATAGTAATAGTGCTCCTCAAAGTCCCACCAATATTAATTCCCTTCTAGAATGCCCTCATTAGTAATACTGCCCTACTGGTATTGATAATACCCTCACAGAGCCCCCAGTAGAAATAAGGCCCGCTATTGTTCCCCCAGTAGTAATAAGGCCCCCCCTCAGTAGTAATAAGGCCCCCCATAGTGCTCTTAGTAGAAATAAGGTGGATCTATAAGTCCATCCTATAGAGCCCCCAGTAGTAATAAGAATGCCTATAATGTCCCCTGGATTTGCAGTGCCCCCTGTAATTATATATCTCCCTCTACCATATAGTCCCATGTAAATAACATTACACCATCTCTCCTGCCCCCTCCAAATACAGTCCTATGTAAATAACATCACTCCCCTCCCTTCAGCCCCTCTAACATACAGTCCCATGTAAATAACACTATTTCCCTCCCTCCGCCAGAGTCCCATGTAAATAACATCACACCATCTCTCCAGCCGCCTCCAACATGCAATCTCATGTAAACATCATCCCCTCAATCCCCTCAGTCCCATGTAAATAACATAATTCCCCACCACCAGCCACCTTCAACATACAGTCCCATGTAAATAACATTGCCCCCTCAACATTCAGTCCCATGTAAATAACATCACTCCCTCCCTCAGACCCCTGTAACATTCAGTCCATGTAAATAACATCCCTCCCTTACCCAGCCCTCTCCAACATACAGTCCCATGTAAATAACATAATCCTCTCCCACTGCCGCTTTCAACATACAGTCCCATTTAAATAACATCACCATGCCCCAGCCCCCTTCAACATTCAGTCCCATGTAAGTAAGATTACTCCCTCCCACAGCCACCATCAACATACAGTCCCATGTAAATAACATCACTTCCTCCCCCAGCCCCTTCCAACATACAGTCCCATGTAAATAACATCACTTCCTCCCCCAGCCCCTTCCAACATACAGTCCCATGTAAATAACATCACTTCCTCCCCCAGCCCCTTCCAACATACAGTTCCATGTAAATAACATCTCTCCCTTCAGCCCTAACATACAGTCTAAACTCCCAGTATTGCTCTGCCTCTCCCATCATTTACCTCTCCTCTTGTAGCAGACATCACCACAGCTTCTTCTCTTCACAGCCATCCTCTCCTGCACTGGTCACATAATGGGGACATCATCGCAGGTCCTTCTCAATCACTGCCTGTTTTGCTGGTCACATGACCTGTGATGTCACCACAGGTACTTCAGCTCTTCCAGTGCATTAGATTAAATTGTAATACAGTTGTATCTAGCTGGCAAGATATTTGAGGCCTGGGACAAAACATCAGGGGCCCAGGCCCCAAATGTTTTAACCTAGCAATGCCCCTGTTGCCAACATTTCAGGAAATTAGTCATTGTTCCCTGCTGGAGTGCCACCGAATATTCCAGGGATCTTATCTTGTATCCGAGTATAGAGTTCAGAACCTGTAGGGGGTGTAGAGCTTTTCCAGTGGAGTGCAATCAGCTGCAGTTAACATGTGGAGGAGCACCCTTCACCCCAACCTCTAATTGATGGCGGGACTACATTTAAGAGGAGTGTTAGAGGGTCTCTAGGGATATGAATATTTAAAATGATTTGTATGAATCATGTCACTCGTGTCCAGTACGACCTTTATTATTGGGCAGGACCATAAGATATGGAACAGAGAGGCTTTCGGTTGGGAGCACCATCAGCAAAGGTCTGGAATCCCAGCTTTCATAGCGTGTAACACTTCCGGTGTATGATACCAGAACATTAGAATCTTCAGTTGGTTCTCCCTGTATGCCACTGAAGAAGAGCTAGAGTGTGCTCTGCTCCATATGGTCCGCCAAGTCTCCGGAGGGAGCTCCTTCTGTAACCAGTCCTCCCATCTCCTCATGTGTTAATGTTTAAAACCTGCCAGGAAGTCTGAAACCGATAGGAACCGGTATATGTCGGAAATTAGGGCTTTGGAGGAAGGGCTCCGGGTGCAGACCTGTTCAAATGGGGAGAGGGCTGGACCTCCGATGCACCCAGCACCTTCTTACATATTGAAACCTCAGTGTACTTGGTAGGGAAAATTTAGCCTGCTGCTCCTCAAATGTGAAAAACCTAGCAGAGAGGGTCTTTCAGGTCGAGCCTTCTATGGTCTAACCATCCCAATCCCCGAACTATCTGACCAATGGGGGGTAAAAAGAAGTAAGAGGGGAGCACAGGCTGGCTAAGTTATATCTGATCCTGTTCCAGAACCAGACCTCCCTTGTGAACAGCATAGGGCCCAATAGTTTAGAGGCAGAGATAGCAGGAGGGGGACCCCAGATCATAGTGCCTGGTTGGATTGGTGCCAGCCACCAGGGCAGTTTCTAGGGAAATTTACCAACAGGGCGAACATCAAAAAAAGCGCCCCTACCCCGTCTAGATTGTGGCCGGATCTCTGCCGTACCCCATTGTAGTTGATTAGGGCGGTGGGCATTCAGTCTGAATCCAGCAGTGCCGGATCCAGTGAATTCCGGCAGGGTGTTCTCTGCTGGAACAGCCTGCCAGAATCACTAACGCAGTTGTGAAAGTAGCCTAATACAGCCCCACATACCTCTTCCATCCAATGACATCTCCTGTGATGTAGATGTTCTCTTTATCGTCTCCATTCAGATCAGACCACCATAATTTCTTTCGGCCATCTCTTCTCTCTGCAGAGTTTGACATCTTAGTTTCCTACTTTTCCATTATCCTCCCACCTTCTCAACATTCCATCACCCCCAAAACGATACTGCATAAACTGATAAACCCCCTAAAAATACTAGTTACACACAGATAGCCCCCCCCTTTTCAATAATTATTGGAACACAATGCTCTAGAGAAAAAACTGCCCCCAGCAAATAGTGCCCCTGTCACTAATAGTGTAAGCATAATGTCCCCCGAAAATAACTGTGCTAAGCTGATACTGTGCCAGGGTGCCCCCACAGTAATGGTGCTCCCCAAAATCCCAAAAATAGTAATAATTCTGTGCCAGCGTGCACTTAGTAGTAATAGTGCTCCTACAGGTCCCCCAACAGTAATTGTGTCCTAGAAGTATGGTAATAATGCTCCCATAGTCCCCCAGTTGTAATAAAGCCCACCATAATGCACCTGTAGTAATAATTCTCTTTATAATGTGTGACAGAAGAAAAACGCCCCCTTAGTGCCCAAGGTTGAGCTTAGGTGCCCATAGTTCTCCTTTAATTTGTGCCAGTATAAAATACTCCTATATAGTGCCTCCAGAAGATGCCCCATAGTGCTCCTCCCCCGTCCCCATAATGTGCCAGTATAAAATCCCCTATAGACTGCCCCACATAGATGCCCCCATAATGCTCCTCTCCCCCCTTTCCCATAGTGGCACCAAAATGGGTACCAGTATTAAATGCCCCTATATAATGCCCCCATAGTGCTCTTCTCCCCCACTTCTCCATAGTGCACCCCCATAATGCGTGCCAGTAAATGGGGGCCCCCAGTAAATGCCCCCATAGTGCTCCTTTACCCCCCGCTACTCCATAGAGCCCGCCATAATGAGTGCCAGTATATAGGGCCCCCATAGTGCTCCTTTCCTCCTCATTTCTCCATAGAGCCCCCCAATAATGCGTGCCAGTACATAGGGCCCCTAGTAGATGCCCCCTTAATGCTCCTTCCCCTCTTCTCCATAGTGCCCCCATAATGTGCCAGTATATATGGCGCCCATAGTGCTTCCCCTCTTCTCCATAGTACCCCCTCATATTGTGCCAGTATATCGGCCCCCCCCCCCATAGTGCTTCCCCACTTCTCCATAGTGGCCTCCATAGTGCTTCCTCCTCTTCTCCATCATGCCCTCCATATTTTGGCAGTATAAAGGGCCCCCATAGTGCTTCCCCTCTTCTCCATAGTGGCCCCATAGTGCTTCCCCCTCTTCTCCATAGTGCCCCCCCATATTCTGGCAGTATATAGGGCCCCCATAGTGCTTCCCCTCTTCTCCATAGTGGCCCCCATAGTGCTTCCCCTCTTCTCCATAGTGGCCCCCATAGTGCTTCTCCATAGTGCCCCCCCATATTCTGGCAGTATATAGGGCCCCCCCATAGTGCTTCCCCTCTTCTCCATAATACCCCCCCATATTGTGGCAGTATATAGGCCCCCCCCCCATAGTGCTTCCCCTCTTCTCAATAGTACCCCTCCATATTGTGCCAGTATATAGGGCCCCCACTCCCCTTTTTGCCACAGTATACTATAGATAAAAACAATAAACTCGTATACTTAGCTTATGCTGCTGTCAGTGATGCGATACAGGCCTTTTCCAGTCTGTGTCCCGTGCTGTACGATTCAGGCGGCAACTGATAGGCTACAGGCCTAGTGCCTGTAGCCTATCAGAGGAACGGGCAAGGGAGACGCCTCTCCCCTACTCCTCCGCACCATTGATTTGTATCGCTGTCCTGAGGACGGCGATACAGATGAATATGGAGATGAACGCTTCCACAGTGGAAGAGCTCATCTCCACTCCTGCTGCCTCTGGACAGAAAGGGCCCCCCTCCGGCACTGGGCCCTGCTGACGGCGCCCCCCTCTTCTTTCCTGAGTGTCGCACCCCTCGCCCGCCTGTAGAAACGGCCCTGCCAGCCACGACCTAGAAGGGAAATCGGGAGCGTTTTCCATTTAGTAAAAAGGGTGTTCATTTCCGTTAGTAGCAAGTGCTAGGCATGAGTTGGACCCCTAGATATTTAATGGAGTGGGTACACCAGGTGTAATTAAACCTACTATGAAGAAGCCTAAGTCTGTCAGGGGAGATGTTGATTGGCAAGGCCTCAGACGTATTAAGCTTATAGCCAGATAGCATGCTAAATTGTTCCAACACCGCATGAAGGTTCGGGAGGGAGATAAATGGATTGGCAAAGAGGGAGATAGAAAATGACTTATCTCTGACCGTTATACCTTGGATGTCAGGGCTTTTACGTATTAGTGCTGCTAAGGGCTCGACGCAGAGAAAGTATAACGGGGGAGAGGGGGCACCACTGCCTTGTCCAGTTGTAAATTGGGAGAGAGGGGGAATGGGCATGTGGCAACCGAATCACCCCTTTTGAGGAGGAGTACAGGCCCATCAGGGCAGCCATGAATGGGCCACTAAATCCAAAATGATGCAGGGTCTGGAACATAAAGTTCCAATTAAGGCGATCGAAGGCCTTTTCTGTGTCTAAGCTGAGCAATAGTGCGTCCATCCCTCCCTGTCAGCTACATCTATCAGGTCAATGGCCCATATAGTGTTGTCTCCTGCCTGGCGAAAGCGAACAAAGCCAACCTTATCTTTATGGACCAAGTGGGGGAGCCAGCAAGTCAGCCGGTTTGCTAGCAATTTTGTAAATATCTTCAGGTCTGAGCTAATGGGTCCGTCGCTGGAGCAGTCAGCGGGGTCCTTACCAGGTTTGGGAAAAACAGTTATATAGGAACCCAGCATGGTGTCAGGTATTTTCTCACCCTTTAGAAATCCGTTAAATAGTTTGGCCATATGAGGTATCAATAAGTCTCCAAATGTCTTAAAATAATTATAATAAAAGAAAAAACTCCAGTTTGAATGCGGTGTCTAAAAGATTTTTTCTTTTTATTGAATTTGCGGCATAATCACATATAGGTGACGTTTCGGCCTTAAATCGGCCTTCATCAGACTGAGGCCGCAGTTGAGGAGGAGAGAGGTGTAGAGAAAAGTTGGGCTGCGTCATGGGAGCGTGCAGGACTATGCCTGCTATCGGTGCTATGCGCTTAGCACCGATAGCAGGCATAGTCCTGCACGCTCCCATGACTCAGCCCAACTTTTCTCTACACCTCTCTCCTCCTCCAGCAGGTCGATGAATTGAGAGAGTATCATTCAAATGCCAGAGGGTATGTCTCAGTGGGGCAGAGGGGAGAGCTAACTCCAGGTATATGGGGGCATGGTCTGACCACGTAAGTGGGCCAATTGACCAGGGATCTTAGGGCCATGACATTGCCAAAGAAATAATCTATCCTGGTATGAGTAGGTTGAGGAGGTGAGTAAAAAGTGTACTGACGTGTGATGGGGTTATCTACTCTCCAAAGGTCGTAGAGGGAGTGTGTGCGAATGAGCCTTCGAAAGCCTCATGAGAGACATTTACATTGGCTAGATGGGCATGTCAGGGGGAGGGGGGTGAGCCTGTCAAAACAGTCTGAGAAGAGGACATTAAAGTCTCCCCCTATCAGCTGTACCGCATACCGGACAGTAGAGAGGGTGGAGAGAAGAAAGGAAAGTGAGTTGAACGGAGTTAGGAGCATAAACTGTGCAGAGCTGAAGGCTCTCCCCATGTGCTCCTACATGTGGGGTTGGCCCTGGAGTCTTATGGCCAGGTCTCCTCTATGTCCTCGCCTTGCAGGTCTGTGGGAGACTGTGGGCTTGGCAGTCCCCAATGCGACTAGAGAAGACGCGCTGGCTAAGACAATGTGAGGAGACAGAGGAGGAGGTGCCTCGTCCTCCAGCGCCCGTGCAGCATGAGGCGCCGCCATCTTTGAGGCCGTGTGGTCCGCCGTCTTCTGGAGGTAGGAGTCCAGCGTGTGGGGGTGAGAGGCTCCTGTGGCCTCAGGCGCTGCTTTAGGGACCTCTTCCCCACACCCCCCCCCCCTTTTTTTTTCCCCCCATTTCGTTGCAGGATGTCTGGAAATTCAGCTGGTCTGGAGCCTGGAAAGAGCGGTAATCAGCTCTCACGCGTTCGGCTGCATCGGCTTCCGGCCACGTACCCCCGATGTCCTCACCTTAATTAACAATGATGCCTGTATCAGCACTACTTCGCCAAAGCCTGGCATAGATTGACCATGTCAAGCTTTAGCAGAGAGGGCAGAGGAGCGATGTATTGGCTTTGTTACTAGCCCGTGCAGGCTTTTAGCAGAATGCATAGAGCGAGTGCAGGGCAGGAGCTAACATAAGACATAGCCCCTTTGCCTATGCCCACTTGACATCGCCAGTCTATGCCAGGCTTTAGGAGAGCAGCGCTGGTATATGTAGGACAGTAGGAGCAGCGATGTTTAGGCCTGTACAGCGCTCAGTGCGGCTGCAGGGGAATCCATACTCCTCCTGTACACAGTGGTGTATTTGAGTATGGATTCTGAAGCGCAGTAGGCGCCTGAACTTCATGTGCCTATTTTGCTGGTAAAACCTTAAAAATAACAAAGCATATTAGAAAAATGTATTTCATGGCATATACCACAGTTTTTAATAAGGCATATGTAAATAACTAGGTACGTTTTAAATCTTTAAATCTCACCCTTGTGACTAGTAGGTACTTATTACTCCTTATTAACCAACCCTTCATGCAATACCCTTCACATTCGTCCTCATCTGAGTTTACCATCTAGTTTCTGTGCCATGGGAACACACACCCTAGGGCCAGACATAAGCTAATTAATATACCGCTGTGTTAATGGACTGTGAGAATAATGTTCATGACTCTGTACTCTTGTGGCAGGAATGCAGGTGTCACGAAAGGAACCCATTCTGCCTTGCAGGGTCAGAGACCACTTTATTCCATGCTTTCCTCCATGGCCCTGTATATCGCATCTATAAAACCTTGCTCCTTTACCCGAATACATCACTTTTGCTAAGAAGAACATGCATGTAGATGAACAGCAAACAAACTGCAGTTATTACAACCTATCAGACTGATATCTATATGTGACTATTCAGTTCAAGACTGCGAGTAGGCCAAGAACCCGACCATAATCGCCTTTCCCCTCCCCAACCTGAGTTAACCATATCTCCTCCCAAAGAACCACGCATAACAACCTTAATGCTGGGTGATGATCAGCCACAGCTTTTATTCATTTACTCGTAACATAATGAACCAAGAACCTTAAAACGGCTTAAAACACTGACTATATGGTGCGATATGCCAGCCGCTGGACTCCCAGCGGGCACGTTTGTCCCTTTAAATTTCTCCATGTATACTGACTGCCTCCAATCCGCCAGCTGTGACTGTACATAATCAGTAAATCGGCTCCGAACTGAAATTAGAAAGGGATATAATCAATCAAAGGAAAAAACATCAAAAATTCTTGGCCATTACGTGCGGCACGAAGTGCAACCTCCATCAAATGGGCCCCAAGCGGGCTGAAACCGCAAAAGAAAGAGTCTTTATGCAGCCCCACTAATGTAGGCGTGGGTTTCTGTGAAAGATTAGGGGATGGCAGTGGGGGAGGGGCAGACTGTAACTTGTCAAGAACGACCTTAAGAACCATTACAACTTCCGAACCCTTACTACCCGCCTCCCACGCCCCTGTATACTGAAACTCCCCAGATGAAGAAGGTCCTTGAACCACGGGAGGGATCGCAGATGTAGCCATTGACGAGATCGCTGCTGGAACCAGAGCCGGACGGTCCAGAGGACAAACCAGGCTGGAAGATCGGGAAGGCTCCCGCCTCTTATCTTCACCGGGACCGTGGACCAGACTCATTCAGATTTGCCAGATGAAACATCCGAAGATGACAGTGAGCGCCATCATGAAGATCTGGAGCACCGACTTCTCCCGTAATCCCTTGAACGGCGACGGTACCGGCGCATGCGAGAACCATGATGCGAACGACACCTGTACTCCACAGATGATGAGAGAGGCTACCAACGTCTACAGCGACATGGCAGAGCTGAAGTGGGAGTGGGGGTGGTGGTGGGGTTGTGAGGGAGCATCAGGCAGGGAAACCCCAGGCACAATTGCTGTACTGGGCCCAGTAACATCCCCCACATTCTCAACCTGGTCCTGCAGGGATGTATGGGGCTCAGTAGGGGTGGTGAACAACATTGGTGGTGGAGTGGGGGGCTGGTCGGGTGATCGCTAATCGGTCGGGTGCTCTACAACCTGTCAACTTGTGTGCACAATATTATAAATAGATGTTACAGTATATACAAAGTTTGTGCTCTGAGGCCATAGTCCCAACCAGGACGTTTTCCAGTGGACTGATGCCCAGGAAGTGCCCAAGCCCTCCTCACGGCTGCCGGCAAGATACATGACGAATTAACACCCCAGACGTTTCATAATGCTGGGAGTGTCAGGTACTTATGTACCTGGTTGACAGCCGCAGATGCCCTCATGGATTCAAATGTATCGCTGTCCTCAGAAGCTGATTGACACTGGATGCTGTTTTCTAGTCTGTGATCTACAAGTTTCACCTAGATTCTTCTCAACACGTGACTCTCCCAGTGTTACTGTGCCTAGGACATATGTTACATGCTAAATATAAATGATTAGGAATGGATTGGTTATGAAAACATTACTTATCCTGTTCAGATCCTAAGTTACATTCTGTGTTATACGCCACAGCTGTGCTCAATGGGGGTTATTTATCAAAGACCGACATTTTACACTGGTTTTTGATAGCCTCTGTGCTACCAGAGGATGCGCCTCTTCATAAATTATCCTCCTGATGTCTGTGCGACTGGAGTGAAATCTACTCCAGTTCCTGGCAAGGAAGCAACTTTGCTACAAGAGTGCTCCAGGCAGTTAGAGGGTCTAGAACCCACAAGGCCATGCGTTTGACTCAGACAGCAAGGTATTATGCACGTTTATGGCAGAAAGACCTTACTGCTGTGCAAGGAAATATTGCTAAACCATCCCCCATATTCTAAGACAGATTGGCCACCCCTATCTAAAGTTTTGGCAACCCTCAGTCCAAAAATTGCAGATGGTTCTGCTGAGAGACTGCTATTGAGATAATGTTTCACTGTGACATACTTTGGAACTGTGCCTTGTTGCAACTTGTACTACAGTCATCAACTTCAGTAAAGAGACTTGCGTACTCCTGCCTTTTCACCCTGCCAAACATCTACAGTGCCTTGAAAAAGTATTCATACCCCTTGAACTTTGCCACATTTTTTCACATTACACCCACAAATTTAAAGGGATTATCCAACCCCAAAAATGCCCCCTCAAATGCCCGGGTCCCTCACTGGATGTTTTGATCTGTGCAACAGGGAGATGCAGCGGTGGCTGTGCGGGCAGCAAAAGTGATGCGGGTGTCGGGGAGCGAGGTAAGTACAATCTGTGTGAGGGGCTAGGGCATTCGGGGGGGGGGGTCATTTTCAGGGTTGGGCAAGCCCTTAAAATGTATTTTATTGGGATTCTATGTGATAGACCAACACAAAGTAACAAGTAAGTGTGAGGTCAAAAGAAAATGATACATGGTTTTTAAAAAAAAATTAATAAATAAAAATCTCAAATGTATGATGTGCATTTGTATTCAGCCCCCTGTACTCTGATACCCCAAAATAAAATCTAGTGTGACCAATTACCTTCAGAAGTCCCCTAATTAGTAAATAGAGTCCACCTGTTTGTAACTCTCAGTATAACTACATCTGTTCTGTGAAGGCCTGAGAGGTTGGTTAGTGAACATGAGTAATCAAATAGCATCATGAAAATCAAAAAACAGACCAGTCAGGTCTGGGATAAAGTTATGGAGAAGTGTAAACCAGGGTTGGGTTATATAACAAAAAAAAATAAAAAATGCCAAGCTCTGAACATCTCACGTAGCACTGTTTAATATATCATCTGAAAATGGAAGGAGTATGGCACAACTGAAAACCTACCAAGGCATGGCCACCCACCTAAACTGACGGCCCGATCAAGCAGAACACTAATTAGAGAAATGGCCAAGAGGCACATGGTGACTCTGGGGGAGGCTGCAGAGATCCACAGCTCAGGTGGGAGGTTCTAACCACAGGACAACTATTAGTTGTGCACTCCACAAATCTGGCCATTATGGAAGAGTGCCAAGAAGAAAGCCAGTTTTGAAAACGAGCCTTAAGAAGTCCCATTTGCAGTTTGGCGCAAGCTATGTAGGGGACACAAAAAACGTGGAAGAAGGTGCTCTGGTCAGATGAGACCAAAGTTGAAACACGGTGGAGGCAGCATCATGTTGTGGGGATGCTTTTCTTCAGCAGGGACAGGGAAGCTGATGGGAAAATGGATGGAGCCAAATACAGGGAAAACCTGGTAGAGGCTGCAGAGGCGGAGGTTTACATTCCACCTGGACAACAACCCTAAATATACTACCAGAGCTACAATGTAATGGTTTAGCATCAAAGCATATTCATGTGTTAGAATGGCCCAGTCAAAGCCCAGACCTAAATCCTATTTAGAATCCCTGGCAAGACTTGAAAATTGCTGTTCACAGATGCTCTCCATCCAGTCTGACTAAGCTTGAGCTATTTTGCAAATAAGAATGGGCAATGGGCAGCCTCTAGATGTGAAAGCTGGTAGAGGCATACCCCAAAAGACGTGCAGCTGTAATTGTAGCGAAAGGTGGTCCTACAAAGTATTGACTAAGGGGGCTGCATACAAATGCACGCCACACTTTCCAGATTTTTAATTATAAAAATTTGGAAAACCATGTATCATTTTCTTTTTGCTTCACACATATTTCCTATGTTGAGTTGGTCTATCACATAAAATCCCAAATTAAGTTTGTGGGTGTTAGGTGTAAAATTATGGAAAAGTTAATGGGGTGTGAATACTTTTTCATCTACCACCAGCCAGGAGCCCCAACTCCAGGGAGTGCCCCAGGGAAAGAAAATGTGCACCTGTCACTGCTATGACCACTCTCAGGGCCATAACTACTACGCCTATGCTCCTCCATACACTCCCCCACTGGTCGCTGCAAATCCTTTTGGCGCTGTCTCCTTCATAATCATGTCCCCATATGCCTCCGATTGTCTGTGACTCCCGCTGAAATTCTGCTGACATTTTGAGGCTTTTTTATCCACTTATCATCAAGTCCTGACCAGTAGCTACCCCCGTCTGACCTCAGTTTTATAATCTTACACGAGGGATAAGATGTTCCGGTGCTTGCCCAGCGCAGCGAAAATCTTCATCTGCCTGAGGGATAACTGGCATCTTTCCGACATGTAAGATTTTGTTCCTAATGGAAACTATTTAAGGCAAGTTATGAAGTGATATCTGGACACTGCAGGAAGTGGACTGGACGCCGTACAATCTTCCTCCCTGTGCCCTTCTACATCAGAAATTGCTTTCCATGTGTCACAATGCACAAATAGCGTTGTGTACAGAAGCCTACAGCTAGAACACCCGGTCATACAAAATGCATCATATTGTAGAAATGGCCATACGCTTAGAAGATCTAATAACCAGACTTGTTTTACTGACAGAAGATTGACCATTTTGGACAACCCAATTTAATGAAGCAGGTTCACCTAAAAGCTGATCACACAGATGGCCCAAATTGACCAATCATCAAGATGGTGTAAGCTTAGACCGGCTGTTTAGACCTGCACCAGATTTATCATAGGGGCTCAGGCTGGAGTATAAATGTGATAAAAGGACAGACGCTTATCAAGTCATCATCTAAGTTCCACAACTTGTCGAGCATGTTGGAGGGAAAAAAAGTGTAGAGTTAGTCTATTAGAAAGTTAGATTCTCTTTATTATTTATTCAGGTAAAATCAGAAAAAAAATCTAAATATTAGTCCACATGAAGTCATTGACTAAAGAGCTTGTCCCAGAATCCTGAAAGAAATAGTTAAAAAAAAATAAAAAAGTCTAGAAATGAAGCGCTTGTTCCACGCTGGCATTTTCTGGCATCTGAATCAGTCCTGTGTATACACTAGGCCTCCGTGATGGGCGGCCATATGATGTAATGCCACACAGCAGCACTTGGATAGAAAGGCCATGTGATTTTTGTCACTGTCAATTCAATGTGGCCAAGGCCCAGTGTGCACACAGGTTGGATGGGGGGGGCGGCTGTGTGGGGCCAGGATTATAAAGGGAAGTTATATTATTTTAAGCCTGCACCCCTGGGTATGCCAGAATCTCACATGACTAGGAGACTAATGTAAGGTGCCTGGTTCTCTTTAAGAAGCGCTCTCCTGTGACTGTTTTCCTAGCTGGACCTCTTTTATTCTGTCTGCATAAAGAAATGACAGCTTTGTGTTGTGAATATAGGTCAGTGCAGTAATCATCTTGTAGACCTGCCGCCATAACTGATTAGAATTCATTCCAGTTCAGTGTATCAGGAACATGTAACCCTCTGATCTCCAGAGCAGCTATGAGAGGAACACAAGTTGAGCACCATTGGGGCGGTGACTGACCTATTCTGCTCCTTTCTTGCTTTATGCTTTTCTTGTGCAAATGTTCTAACTTCTGAAGACTTCAGTTCTTTAGCCAATTTTCCATATCTTGCTCCATGACTTTTCTTTCCACATGTACTGCCCTACTGAAGTGCCAGAGTAATTTCAGTCAGTGATGTCCATCAGGATGGTGATCCAAAACCAGGAGTGAAGCCTACACAGAGATTTGCTCCTGTTCTGTGTTTTTGACTTTTCCTGGTTTTTGCCTCACAATCAGGCCTCATTCACATGACCGTATTTTCGGTCATGTGAATGAGTTTTTTGTGGATAGCACACGGACCCATTCATTTCTATGAGCCTGCAAAAAATGCAGACTGCACATGGATGTCATCTGTGTTTTCTGTGCAGCTGTGCCGCAAGTAATAAAACATGCCCTATAGGCATTTTGACAATGGGGCCTGCGAAAAGTTTGGGATGCAAATGAGCAGTATCAGTATTTTGCAGATACGCGGTTTGCAGACCACAAACCTGATAGTCGTGTGAATGTAGGCTCACTGATGGAAATCACTGACCAGACACCAACTATGTGAAAGCGGCCCAGTAGGTTTTTAGTCAAAGAAATAGAGCAAGTTATTGGCTTCAAAGGAAGCTCCAAACGTGTTTTTTTTTCTCCTGGACCTTTGAGGCCCATTATGGTTTCAGAGCCTTGGCCCACCAGAGGATTCTGTGGTACTCTGCTAGGCCAGTCTGGTGTTGCACAAACCATACTTGGTGTGCTTTCACATAGCTTTTATTGTATTTTTATTTTATTTTTTCTAGGCCTGCACAATATATCGCGAAAGCAATCGTTATCGCAATTAATCGCCATATCGCAATCGCAATTTGCTGACCCAAAAATGCTGCAATTATATTACCGTATTTTTCGCTTTATAAGACACACTTTCCCCCCCCCAAAAGTTGGGGGGGAATGGTAGTGCGTCTTATAAAGCGATGGTTGACTTTCTACGTGACACTGACACTGTATCTCCGGCCGCTATGCTGCACAGCGCGACCAGCGATACATCAGTTACAGTGCGGGGAGGGAGGAGGGGCCGGTGGAAAGTCGTTATTTTAATGAACACATGTTCTTATATATTTTTTTTTTATCTGTTCTGTGCAGTGCTATTAAGAAAATGGCAAGTTTTGTATCTTGTACTTTTGCAGTAATGCAAATATGTATTTTATTTTGAAAAACACTGCGCATTTTAGTTCTTGAGTTCTGCATAACTACATTTCACATTATCAGTCATCTGTGTGTGCTTTTACCATGAAAATCCAAGCAGATAGACCTCTAGCACAATTCCCTTAAAATATCTCATCGCATATCGTTATCGCAATTTTTAGGGCCCTAATCGCAATCGCACAAAATTCCCATATCGTGCAGCCCTAATTTTTTCGTACTTTTGCGTTATTAGTTGCATTTTTGCAGTATTTTTTATTGCAAAAACATCCGCTCCAGATGTTTGCCGAAGATCTATGGGAATCATGAAATGCACAAGCAGTCTTTTGCTTCTGGCATTTTTTAATCATTAGGTGATGTTTTTGTCTTTCTGGCTTCTTTTTAAAAATGCAACATGCTGGAGCTCTTTGCATTTTTTTCAGGTGTTTTAACATCACCTTCTCTAAAAATGCCATGCCTAGTGGTAAAACACAACGGGGGTCATTTACTAACCAGAAATACATCTATATTAGACGCCTTTCTAGCGCAGATTGCGCTGCAATCTGCTACCTTTTCCCGCTCATACCAGGTCTAAAAGAGGGAGTATGGCTGGGAAGGGGTGGGCTGCCGTGCCCATCTCGTTCATCATTTTCTACACCTGTTTTACGTATAGAAAATGGTCTAAATCTACACCTGCAATGCTGACATAGATTTAGAAGTGCTGGTGAATCCACCGAAGTTATGTAGAGACTGGCGCCTCTACATAACTTCGGTTCGCCAGCGCAGGGCCTTATTAATTAGTCTTAACAAACGACACCCATTGTGTGCAAAAAATAAAAAAATACTACCAAACTACAAAAAATACTGCAAAAAAACAAAACAAAAACACCTTGCACTTATTCTGAAGGTTTTTTACAGGTACAAAAATCAGATCTGCTCAGTATGGGACTTCATTTCCTCTGGTCAACCTAAGGTACTATTGGATTACAGCCATTGTCTCCTTCAGTTGAAACTGTTTGTGCTGGGGCTATAAGTCCTTGGTTCACAACAGTGATGTTTATGATGTTTTTTTGTCTAGTCAAAACCAGGGTTAGATACAAAATATGATGTATTTTATTTCCTTATGTCCTTTTTTAAGATCAAATTCCTATACTGCACTATCTGCCCTGGGTGAACAAGGTCTGGGTTAATTTAAAATTTCTACGCTTTTCATCCCATACTACTTGGGGTAGGTCCACATCACTGTTTAATTTTTTCTTTCTTCTGACCCATTAGAAGAACAGAATTCAATAAAAAAATAAAAATAAAAAAAAACAATCATAAAAAGCTGATCCTTTATTTGGAGCATTTGTTATGCTCATTTTGTATCAGTTTTAGCCATTTCTGTCTGAGATCTGTTATTTTAGACGGACAAAAAAGCACTTCGCGGAGGACTCCCGTCTAAAATTAAGGATTAGACGGAAACGGATGCATAATGGATGTTCAAAGAAAAAAGGATTTTTTTTTTTTTTTATTTTTTTTTTGTTCTGATGGATCAGAAGAACGTAAAACTAAACTGTAATGTGAACTCAGCCTTATATAGATGTTCTTCATTCAGCCCTGTTCACATCTTGTCTAATTAATGAGTAGAGAAAATCCAAAAATATCCTCAGCACAACAGATTGTTGTGTTATTGGAAATGAGGGCAAAATGAATTGAGATGTCACATAAAATTATATCCGACAGACAGAGGAACAGAGCCTGGATAGACTAGACGCACAACAGGGTCAGCTTTTGTATGGGTAAACAGGTACGTGGGCTGTGAGTGTGCAAAGAACAGGTGGGCAGATTGATCAGGAGTTTAACGTATTAGACGGGGGGGGGGGGCGGGGGGGTTGGGGGGTTCTAGGGGTCAGTGCCTACAGTACCATCCGATGATGGAAGGAGGCACACAGCACATTCTCATATATAATCATTTTTTGGAAGATGCGCTGTGTTCGGGGTATAGTCACACGTAGAAGCTGAGGTGTTGTCAAAACTGCATCAGAGAATATTAGGATGCGTTTCTACTGTGGTTTTCAATTTGGTTTCATGTTAAAGTAATGTGGTTCACCTGTAAAAACCACAGCAAAATGTATGTGCTTTTTCCACATATCGTTTTAAAGTGCTACGTGTGACTGTACCCCTACACCTGAGCAAAGCACTTAAACCTCAGGTCTAAAATAGAGTAGTATTGGAAAAAAGACAGTCTCCAGAGCTTGGGCACAGAGGTGATGTGCTCCTACATAAATGTGCAGGCCAGGTTCGCAAGACATCCCACAAAACACCATAACAAGTCCTAAAAAAACTGCAGTTTTTTCAACACATATAAAATTTGGCTACTGCAAAAAAAAAGAAAATCAAGCATGAACTTCATGTCCGGAAGATGCCGTCTAGCAGTCATTCTCAGGGATAATAATATAATATTAATGATTCTGAATACATTTAATTCTATTAGATGAGAAGATCTTCAGTGTTGTTCACTCCTCTTCAGTGCAATTTCACAAAACTTCCTGAAAGGGAAGATTAATGTTCCTCTGAGATTCTAAATTGCACAGAAGCATATTGAATATGGCATTCAGGAATCACACGGTGGTAATTGGACCTCTAGAGCCCTCGACGCAGAGCTTGGAGTCTCTGTGTTACACACTTGTTTAGATACAGATCACTGGGCCACACGTTGCCGCTGAGGGCCAGGAACACTCAAAGGACCTGTCGCCAGGGAGCGAGACTTCAAAGCATACAGTCTCCCAGAGCTTGCCTGCAGAATATTCATTAAGAACTGTAAATACAGGCTCTGAGGTGAACGAAGTGTACTACACTTTAGGCTGTGTTCACATTTGGGTCTGTTGGTTATTTTACATTAGAAACAGAGTCAGTCTTGCATGGCGGCCCTGGACTATGCGCCATAGAAAGCAGGAGATCTGTAGTAGTGTTTGTTTAAAGCTCAGCGTGCAAAGTTTGGGTTCGGGTTATAGAAGAATCCCGTTACGGATTCCGCTACCACGGACCATAAGTTATGGTCCGTAGTAGCGGAATCCATAACGGAATTCTTCGATAACCCGAACTTTTGGTCGCCGAACTTAAAACACAAATTCGCTCAACACTAATCTGTAGTTTTTTTTGTCTCCAGATACTTGATTTAACCTGTGCCTTATGCCTTATTCACATGTCCATGATGACATCAGTGACCGGCTAGTCAGTGGTTCATCAGTGATATCTGTGAAGGATCCATGTTTGGCCTGTGTGTCTGCTTTTGCCCCCGTGTTTCATTCATGGTCAGTGCTAGGCTAGAAAACTAGTTGCCAGAGCATCTCCTAGCAATGGTCTGTGAAAACCACTGACACAACATGGATGCAATCTGTGGTGTGTCAGTGGTTGTCAAGGACCCATAGACTTCAATGGGCCTGTTTGGTCCGCTTTATGGGTCAGTAGAAAATTGCTGATATGTGAATAAACACAATAAAATCAATGAGTACATGTGCTGTCTGTGGAGAACATGGACAGTGCACATCCATGATTCATTGATGTGTGAAAAAGGCCTAAGCTTGGAGGATGGGACACTGCTCTGTACAGTGCTGTTTTATGAAGGTATTCTCCCCAAAAAGCCATGTGTAATGTAGCATCTGGTGGAATACGGCATGTATGAAGTCAGAGACATATCCAGGTACAGTAGGCCTCATAAGAACCCCACTGAGAACGAAGTCCAGTTCAGTATCAGAGCAGGGTATCTTAGTCTTGATGGCCAAATACAGAGGCTAAAAAGACAAGCAGACATATTACTCATGTGAAAACGCCGTATATGAGACATTTTCACAATTCATCCAGAGTGATTTGAATAATCAGGGTTTTTCCACCGCACTGCCTGAAAGAATTACTAATAAGACAAGCATTCAGCATGTAGGCGATTTATACATTTGTAGGTTTGTACTCTGAATAGGCAGATTAGTAATACACATACTACATGATCAGAGGAATGTCACTTGCTAATACTTATCACACTGAAAACCACCTGTTCCAAGTGATTTTTCCATTATATTAGGTTTACCGGCAGATTCATAGTCCTCAATATGGAATGTTCCTAAACGCTCATGGTGAAGAGTGTCAGCATTTAGGCTACTAGAGGGAATTGTACAGTTTTGCGCAACTTTACAGAACTTTTCATTATACGTTAAATACAATATACAAGTAAGTCCTCATGCACACGACCATAGGTACTTTGCAGTCCGCAAACCACTGATCCGCAAAATACAGATACCGGCCATGTGCACGCCGCATTTTCTTGCGGACACGTTGACTTCAATGTTCTGTCCGCATCCATACATCTGACTGGCAAATTATAGAACATATTTTGTACTTGGCCCCAAATTGTGGACCGTACACCCATTAAGGTCAGTGGGTCCGCAGGAAAATGCAGCATGCACACGGCTGCTATCATGTGCATGAGGCGGTCCAGAACAGTCAGTGACTGTTTTTGCAGGCAGGTACTTGCTAGATTTTTGGTTGAAGCATTTAGTTGCACTGTATGGCCTCTTTGGGTCCGCGATCCGCTGCGGCTGCCCCACGGTCTGTGTCCATGCATTGCACGGGCACGCGACAACTACGGCTGTGTGAAAGAGGCCTATGACACACAAATTGCATTTTGTCACAACTGCTGTGTCTGCACTGGATGCATTCATATTACAGCCAATGGGAGTTGCCTGCATCTGTGATATTACCGGTGGTCCAGATCTTCCTGAGTTTTCCTCAAAGAGAAGGTTGTGTGCCCTCAGATACTTATGTATTGGTGGTGCCAAGAGGAGAGTGAGATCCAAGGATGAAAAATGGAGAAAACTGGATGGGGGCGGGGGGCATTCTTCCCCTAGAATCCTTAGGTGCAACTCACAAACAACTCTTGCTACAATGGTACTGCCCTACCTGGAAATACCTTTTATATTAACCCAAAACGAGACAAGATAACATATATTCATTCCTGATTTCAGGTTATAAAAAATAAAAAACATAACAAATAAACCCTGTATGCAAAGATCTGGAACATAGTGCTCCCTCCAGGCAGTACACCAGGTCCTTATGTAAATATGATGATCTGTATCACAGAAATACAAGATATAGCACAAAACACACATTTGTAGACTCTTCTTTTCCTGACATCTCGTAATACTGGAAAATGAGGTCACCACATCCCTCTTTGTGGCATTGCATGTTGTATATGCAGCCCCTCCTCATTTATCACCCTAGAACCAACAGCTGTGAACCTCTGCACCTGGCAGCATTCAGAGGACCCAGCCGTGATGTCAGAACAGCAACACCGCCACCCTCCTGTGGGAGGAAACCAGTTACTGTACTACTTACACTGTAAACTCCACTACAATGCTGTAACTATGGCATCAAATAGGAATGGAGCTATTCTGAGGCGACCATAGATAGGCATGGATGTAGTATTGCTTATTTATGATAATCCACAGCAAGACCTTCTGTGGGAATGAAGTAGAACCCTGTTCTGAGCTTCCCGGTTTATAAATATAAAGTGTGAATTGTAGAGATTCAGTATGAAAGCAGCCAGACTTTATTGAGGATATGGTAGCTGTAATCTATCTAATCTATTGGCAATAATAATCATTATACCTAGTGTGTCATATGAGCACAGAAGTTGGAGAACTTCCATACATACCTGCAGTAGCTTCTGACCACACAAGTCACCCTCCTGCAAAGGAATGAGCAGCCCCAATAGTGTCTGGTGTTCTTATACAAGGGCCATCATTGTGATGTCATGGAATGCTGTGATGTCATGTGCTTATTTACATATGCAGCTGTCAATCTGTTGTCTTTTAAACTCTGGAAAACGCCTTTTAATTCTCTCCCAGACACAAAACTTCCCACTCTTTGAATACGGTGGTGTAAAGGTGCTGCTGAGTACCCAGTGAACGAGTGAAACACTCATTAGTCGGAAAATTGGATGGTTTATGTAGGCACCTAAATCGTCGTTTGCCGGCAGCAGATCATGCTATCTAAACAGCACTCTGCTGTCTGCAGACGAGTCTGTATGGGGACCAGAAATGGCATTAATGATTGCTCATCTCCATACTGTGTATTCCACATTTTGTCCGTAATGTCCTTGTCCGTAATGTGGACAATAATTGGACATGTTCTATTTTGTTTACGGAACGGCCATGCGGACACGGTCATTTTGGGGTTTTTTCAGCCCCATTGAAATGAATGGTTCTACATACAGGCTGCAAAAAAGCGGAACGGACAGGGACAAGAAATACATTCGTGTGCATGAGCCCTTATTGGTGGGAGTCCAACCACTGGTGCCTCCACCGATCATGAAAAGGGGGGCCTGTGCTACTTGTACATGCATGTCTGCCACTCAATTTTACTTTATGGCACAACCGCTAAGCTATCTCCTGCAGTCCCATAGAGTTGAATGGAGCTGCAACAAGCATTCAAACGGGGGAAAACCTCCTCCACTCTCGTGATTGGTGGGGGCCCCATCGGCCGAACCCCCGACGATCAGACACTTATTCTGCGGATAGGAGATAAATTGTCATAATGGTATAACCCCTTTCATTTAACTGGGACAGTGCAACCAAGGGAGCCCCATTCCTCTGCCTATCCGTTCAGATGCCACAGTTGCTCCTAAGGGGTTAAACTGCCAGCAAGCTGGTATCAGCTGTGTAATGCAGCTAGCACCTCCACGTGTATGGGGCCGGCTCGTGAGCCCCCTCTCTTTCCTCTGTAAGCCACGTACCGGGGTGCGCTTCCCAGGGTACAGCGAAAACACGAAGGAGGAAAGCAACTCTTACACCAGCTTTTGAAAAAAACTGCATTTTACTAACACGTGATAATAAACACAACCACAAAAACTGAGAACATAAAATAGATTTACATACACCCAGCCCGAAGGCTGAGACTCCTGTGTCGCACAGCACGGCGCCTCCTGGTGGATGCCAGCAGAAGTGTTGCGGTAATTTACCTACTGGTGGGCACAACTAAAACTGCCTTACTGTACCTATTATTACCCTGAAACACTAACAATTGGTTGGGTGCTTAGTACGGGCTGGCCTGCGGTGCAACACAACAGTTCACTATCTTACCGTACGCTTTATTATTACCCCTCCCATAAATAGTCTGGTAGCACTAGCCTGATGATTACTCCTGAGCACAACGCTGAACTGGATGGAGTTTGTGGGAGTGTTTATCAGCTCCCAAATATGCAATGTCCCTTTTAGTAATGGAGTTCTTGTAGTACCAGTAGCAACTCTTTAGACCAGACACAAAGCGAAGATCCTAACTATCTAACTACAGGCCTGATCTAAGTCTCTAGGCGCCAATACTGCAGTAAGTTACATGCACGATCTTACTGACCCGGGTCTGCTCTTTATCCACTGATGACTCTGAACCGAACAACCAGTCTCTCCTGTAAACATGAGGTCCCGCAGAGTATGCAGCTTTGTCCCTTAGCTCTTGTCAGCCTTCCTGGAAACAATCCTCCTTTTCCTGGACATGATCTGTGTCTTGGACAACGATCAGCTTCACTTAGCTGTAGCTGTGGTCACTGAGGGGGTCCTCTAACTCCTGGATCCATAGTTTGTCTGCTCACACACAGCTCCTCTATCTCAGCTAGCTTTTGATGGCCTCTGCTTCTTCTAGCAAGTTTTTAAACCCCACCTCCTTTGAATATTTAAATATCTGCAGTCTATTGGCTGTGTTTAAGAAACAGCGGCATCTTGTGGCCAAACAGCAGAACATCAGTCCTGAACATCTAACTTAATCCACACAGTCTTTAAACAATGGAAGCTGTTTCTCAATCTCACACCTCCGAGAATTGTACTGTTTCTTCAGGCGTGAAATATGATCTCACGAACCTTCTGTTGGCAGCACTGATGTCCACTGTAACCCTGAGTGTTTTTTTTTTTTTTTTTTTAAAGAAAACGGCAGAAATAATTGTAGCCAGGGCCGGGACAAGGTATTTTGGTCCCCTTGGGAAAACAACGCCCCCTTTGTAGAGTTCATTATTATTGTTATTTATTATTAGAG
This sequence comes from Bufotes viridis, assembly GCA_033119425.1. Classification (NCBI taxonomy): domain Eukaryota; kingdom Metazoa; phylum Chordata; class Amphibia; order Anura; family Bufonidae; genus Bufotes; species Bufotes viridis. Next base: position 496,558,524 of record CM065590.1, on the reverse strand, counting down.
CACCATAGCCCTGTACATATGAAAAGGGGTAGACATACATAATACAGGCAATTGCATTAAGCATACTAGTTACAGACTGGTACAGAAGGAGAAAGGGCCCTGCCCGTGACGGCTTACAATCTAAATGGTATGGGGGAAGGAGACAGTAGGTGAGGGTGAAGCTGGTCATGGCGGTATAGAGGCAGCGGGGTCACTAGTTGTAGGCTTGTCTGAAGAGGTGGGTTTTCAGGTTTCTTTTGAAGGATTCCACTGTAGATAAGAGTCTGATATGCTGAGGTAGCGAGTTCCAGAGTATGGGGGATGCACAGGAGAAATCTTGGAGGCGAGTGTGGGAAGAGGTGATGAGAGGAGAGGAGAGAAAGAGGTCCTGTAAGGATCGGAGATTGCGTTTGGGAATGTATCGGGAAAGTAGCTTAGAGCTGTAGGGAGGGGACAGGTTGTGGACGGCCTTGTATGTATTGGTTAGTATTTTAAACTAAATTCGCTGGGTGATGGGGAGCCAGTGAAGGGATTGGCAGAAGGGAGAGGCAGAGGAGTAACCGGGTGAATTAGTCGGGTAGCAGAACTGAGGATAGATTGGAGGGGTGCGAGAGTGCTAGATGGGAGGCCACAGAGGAGAATGTTGCAGTAGTCTAGGTGGGAGATGATGAGGGCATGTACAAGCATTTTTGCAGATTCAAAGTTGAGGAAAGCGCAGATGTTTTTTGATGTTTTTGAGTTGGAGGCGGCAGGTGGTATAAAGGGCTTGGATGTGCGGTCGGAAGGGGAGGGCAGAATCCAAGGTCACACCAAGGCAGCACACTTGGTTGACCGGGGGAGAGTGTGCAGTCATTGATTGTGATAGATAGGTCTGTTGGGGGGGGGGGGGGTAAGTGAGCAGGATAGGGGAAAGATGATATTCTGTTTTATCCATGTTAAGTTTTACAAAGTGAAGAAGGAGGATATGGATGGAAGATAGGCATTGTGGGATTCTGGATAGTAAGGTGGTGATGTCTAGACCAGAGAGGTAGATTTGTGTGTCATCAGCATGAGAGTGATATTGAAAGCCATGTGACTCTATGAGCTGTCCTAGGCTGAAAGTGTAGAGAGAGAAGAGCAGGGGTCCTAGGACGAAGCCTTGTATTAATTAAAAACTTTTAATTACTTTAATTTAATTAACTTTCTGAGTAAATAAAGTACCCTGATTTTATTGAGTGGCGGATTGACCTACATTTTTTCCTTGTACTTGTGTTGGGTTGCCAGCCCTGGACATGATGGGAGTTGCCATCAGATCGTCTCATAGTCACAGGGATCTGTCAGGTATTGATTGTGATGTGTCAGATATGGCACTAGCGTGATTTTTGTTGCTAGGCTACTATGAGAGAGTGGAACGGCGAAAGTCACTAGCGCAAATGTGAACAAAGCTTAATACACACTGCAAATTCTGTAAAACATCCTAATAGTGAAGAGAGCTACAAATCCCAGCATGTAATGCCAACGCTACTCACTCATAATACGATGCGTGACTATGCTAATGTTAACCAAATAACCATAAAGGGACACGCATTACAATTTCACAAACTTTATTAGTTGATAAAAGACCAACGACATACACAATAAATATAAAAATAATTATATATGGCAGCAATACAGATAGTGGCCAAGACACAGGGCCGGTGCAAGAATTTTTGACGCCCTAGGCAAGATAAAAATTGACGCCCCCCCCCCCCCCATCAGATGATCTGCCCTTACAGTACTGTAGCGGCGGCACGAAGCGCACGGCGTCATAGCAATCAATGACGCTGTGCGCAGTGTATGCTATATGTGTATAACAAACATATTTCACATGAAAACTTAGTTACTTGGCTTGGCCCTTGGGGATCTCGGACACCACTTCACACTTTGGCCGGGGGATCGGCGGAGCAGATGATGTGTTTTATCCTAAAGAGAAAGATATCAGAATAAGGATTTGGAGAAGGATCAGAGGGATAGCAGAGCAGGGAGAGGCTGGTGCTGCTACTGGGGGTCATAACATGGGGGAGTAATAAAGCCCACCATAAACCCCCCCCCCGTAGTAATAATTCTCCTTATAATATACAGTGCAAAAAATACCCCCTTGTAATGCCCCAGCTCAGCTAATGTCCCCATAATGTACCAGTATAAAATACTCCCTATATAGTGCCCCTAGTAAATGCCCCCATAGTGCTCCTCTCCCGCCTTCCTCCTAGTGCCCCCATAATATAATACACAGTATATAGGGTATATCCCAATTCTCCCCTCCAACATGGCAACACAGCTCGGTATTATTATTAATATAAAGGCCCTCTCTGTGCTATTATTATAATAACGGCCCCTCTGTATAAATAATAATAATACTAATACAGTGGGGGCTATTAACATAAGAATAATACAGAGGGGGCCATTATAATAATAATAGTACAGAGGCGGCCTTATAACAATAATAATAGCCCTCCTTATGTGCCAGTAGTCCCCCTTATGTGCCAGTAGTGCCCCTTATGTGCCAGTAGCCCCCTCATGTGCCAGTAGCCCCCTCATGTGCCAGTAGCCCCCTCATGTGCCAGTAGCCCCCTCATGTGCCAGTAGCCCCCTTATGTGCCACAGTGCCAGTAGCCCCCTTATGTGCCAGTAGTCCCCTTATGAGCCAGTAGCCCCCTTATGTGCCAGTAGTCCCCTTATGTGCCAGTAGCCCCCTTATGTGCCAGTAGCCCCTTATATGCCAGTGGCCCCTTATGTGCCAGTAGTCCCTTTATGAGCCAGTAGCCCCCTTATGTGCCAGTAGTCCCCTTATGCGCGCCGCCAGTAGCCCCCTTATGCGCCAGTAGCCCCCAATGTGCCAGTAGCCCCCTTATGCGCCAGTGACCCCCTTATGAGCCAGTAGCCCCTAATGTGCCAGTGACCCCCTTATGAGCCAGTAGCCCCCTAATGTGCCAGCAGTCCCCTTATGCGCCGCCAGTAGCCCCTTATGTGCCAGTAGCCCTTATATGCCAGTATCCCCTTATATGCCAGTAGCCCCTTATGTGCCAGTAGCCCCCTTATGTGCCAGTAGCTCCTTATGAGCCAGTAGCCCCCCTATGTGCCAGTAGTCCCCTTATGCGCCGCAGCCAGTAGCCCCCTTATGCGCCAGTGACCCCCTTATGAGCCAGTAGCCCTCCAATGTGCCAGTAGCCCCCTTATGCGCCAGTGACCCCCTTATGAGCCAGTAGCCCCCTAATGTGCCAGTGACCCCCTTATGAGCCAGTAGCCCCCTAATGTGCCAGCAGTCCCCTTATGCGCCGCCGCTGCCAGTAGCCCCTTATGTGCCAGTAGCCCCTTATGTGCCAGTAGCCCCTTATGTGCCAGTAGTCCCTTATATGCCAGTAGCCCCTTATATGCCAGTAGCCCCTTATATGCCAGTAGCCCCTTATATGCCAGTAGCACCCCTTATGTGCCAGTAGCCCCTTATGAGCCAGTAGCCCCCTTATGCGCCAGTGACCCCCTTATGAGCCAGTAGCCCCCAATGTGCCAGTAGCCCCCTTATGCGCCAGTGACCCCTAATGTGCCAGTGACCCCCTTATGAGCCAGTAGCCCCCTAATGTGCTAGCAGTCCCCTTATGCGCCGCCGCCGCCAGTAGCCCCCTTATGCGCCAGTGACCCCCTTATGTGCCAGTAGCCAACCAAAAAAAAAAACACAAAAAACAAGAAAACACATACTTACCTCCATGGCAGCGATGCGATGCAGGCCTCTTCCGGCCTGTGTCCCGCGCTGTACGGCTCAGGCGGCGCGATGACGCCATCGCGCCTCCTGAACCGGCCTCTGATAGGCTGCCTGCCAGCACTAGGCCGGCAGCCTATCAGATGCACAGGGGAGGACGGGACACGCCTCCGGCCCGCCCTCCTCCTGCACGCTCCGCTGCCGCGACTCTGCTCTGGTGCCTGGGGGCGGGGAGACCGCACCGCGTGTTACCCCAGGGACTGGTGTCACCCGGTACGGTCCGCCCCCCCTCAGGCAGTGCAAAATGATAGCGGGGCGGCGCTCCGGCCGCCCCGCGGCGTTACCACATAAGTTTTTTTTTTTTTTTTATCGCAGGGTTCCGGCGCCCCCTGCTAAATTGCGCCCTAGGCAATTGCCTAGGTCGCCTTACAGGTGGCGCCGGCCCTGCCAAGACATGTGGCTCCCCTCCCACACACAGAAAAACCCCGATAGTTCTCCTATATAAGGTAAAAAAAAACTTCTACAAAAGTGCTGGCATAGACAGACACATCCCCAATATAACAATTGTACAATAGAACAAGGCGCCACTAAAACTAGTATAGTGGATAAACCACACAAACACTACAGCAAGGAGGCATATATATTCCATAAATGTATACCTGAGGGACACTTGGAGAGGAGAACACGGGTTTTCTATTGCAGAGAGGAGAGCCCACCCCGACGTACGTTTCGCTCCGCTTTCTGTGGATGGATAACTGGTTTAGGTTTTTCCTGTCACATCCTTCAAGCTTGTAAAAAAAGCGGGATCTTGACATAGGGGCCAATTAATATGGTGGATTTGGTGATCTCTGTAATGGAGACACCCCTTTGCTTGTTTTCCTTCCTTTGAGGGATATCTGGCTGTCATTGTGTTGTAGACCCATAACTGGGGCTCCACATTTATTTTGCATATTCCCTTTTCCCAGGGAACTTTGCACTTCGGATTGCTGTGTTGAGACTCTTAAGTGAGGCTCCGCAGTGTTTTTTGTCGCTGGTCTCCCTGAGGAGATCAGCTATTGTTGTGTTTGGGTGGTCTCCGAGGCATTGCTCCCGGTGTGGGCTCTCCTCTCTGCAATAGAAAACCCGTGTTCTCCTCTCCAAGTGTCCCTCAGGTATACATTTATGGAATATATATGCCTCCTTGCTGTAGTGTTTGTGTGGTTTATACACTATACTAGTTTTAGTGGCGCCTTGTTCTATTGTACAATTGTTATATTGGGGATGTGTCTGTCTATGCCAGCACTTTTGTAGAAGGTTTTTTACCTTATATAGGAGAACTATCGGGGTTTTTCTGTGTGTGGGAGGGGAGCCACATGTCTTGGCCACTATCTGTATTGCTGCCATATATAATTATTTTTATATTTATTGTGTATGTCGTTGGTCTTTTATCAACTAATAAAGTTTGTGAAATTGTAATGCGTGTCCCTTTATGGTTATTTGGTTAACAAATCCCAGCATGTCCAGACTGTTATAGAAGATTATTAGACATTATAGGGAGAAGGGTTTAGTAGGAGAAAACTACAACTATCAGCATTACCGGACTGTTATTATAGGCTATCAATAGACATTATAGGGAAAAGGGTATAAGGGGAGAGAACTACAACTCCCAGCATTTCTAGGATGTTATTGTTATTATTATTATCATCATCATCAGAGGACATAATAGGGAGTGAGTATAAGGAAAGAACTATAACTTCTAGTATTTGGCAACTTATAGAGGAAGAGAAACCCTAACCTCTTCTCCACACAGCACAGGAGCCCCGTCTGCTCACATTGTGACATCACACAGGTCCTTTACCATTTCTCCTCTACACTGCTCAGCTCTGTCTCTTCCTGCACTGGTCACATGATGATGACATCACACAGGTCCTTCCCTCCTGGTATGTTCTCCTGTGCACAGCTAGCTTGCCAATCACATTGACAGTGATCACATTTTTTATATGGGCATAAAAATCATCATCATCCTCCTCCTTTCTATAAGAGAAGGTTTGCATGAACGATAATTGCCATGTGCAAATAAAAGTATAGACGAAGGCGTGTGCCCATTAACTTCTTATACTATATACAGAGCTGGTTGGGGCAATTTGCTTGTGCAAAAGGAGGCTTTAGCGTAACACTATGGTATTTTAATAGTGTAGACATAGCATTACAATAAAGGACAAGTGCCATCTTTATATCTAAACTCAAGGGCTTTCAATCACATCACAGGGTTGTAGGAGATGCGGAGGAGTGGTGCGCTGTGTAGGGACAATCGCGCAGAGGAAACTTCATAATTGAATCTTCTCTCTGAATCATGTTATTCTATGGTGAAGAAAGAGCATCTGGGGCTAATAGGATATGTAGCGTCTCAAGGTGAAATGAGGTTTACTTGTGGTCTAGAAGGCTGTGAGCAGAACGCCTCTTCATAATTAGCCGACTCATCATTGACTATTGGACCTTTTCAGGAATATGCAGAGACTGGCACAGACTGTACACTGTGCACTTCCACAAGAAAACAAAAATGCACAGATGACGATTATTAATTATTACTCCACTAGTTTGATAAATGTGTTTTAGGGGTATACATAGATCAGGGGGTGCACCATACCCCCAGCTGGTTCATGCCACTACACGCCACAATCCCAGATTTCCTACCATGATCCTTTTCTTTGTAAGAGAGACAGGCAGTGCAACCTTCTGACTGTTGCCCCCTCATTTATTTGCTAATATGGGATTGTACAGCCTTGGTCTCATCAGCCCCATAGTAACTGCATTAGCTTCCAGCTTTTTAAATGAACAAAGAGGGACACAGTTTGAGGCAAATTTTTTCCGCACTAGGCCACGTCTCTAACTCCGCCCAAAACATAACTATGCAACTAATCCCAACCAGTCTTCTTAATGCCCCCACATAGTAATTATTCCGCCTTCATGCCACCGAACAGTATTTATGCCCACATTGTGCCCCCTAAAAAAAATGCCCAGCTGTGCCCCCAGTAATATGCCCAGCTGTGCCTCCAGTAATATATCCAGCTGTGCCCTCAGTAATATGTCCAGTTATGTGCCCCCAGTAATATGTCCAGTTATGTGCCCCCATTAATATGTCCAGCTGTGCCCCCAGTAATATGCCCAGCTGTGCCCCTCACAAAAAGTAAAAATAATAATTACCACATACTTACCTTGTTCCTAGCAGCTGCAGGAACTGCCATACCCTCTATACTTGACAGGGCCAGACAGTGAAATATCATCACACCTGTCCCTGTCAATCAAAGTGGACATGGTGCCGCAGTTGCAGAGAGAGCTGAGCCTCTAGGAGTAATATTAACGGCCCTGTTGCTCCTAGAGGTTCATATCACAACATCATTTTTCTCAGCAGTGCGGGCACATATGAACATGGGACCAACCCAGATGCCTTCAGCTGCCAAGAACACATGTAACAGGCCAGTCAGTACATTGGAAAATGACATAGGACATATTTTAGGATAACATAAATTATCCATTAAATGTCAATGCTTGTTTCCGGTAATTGTGTAAAGGTGCCACTGATCCCCCAGTGAATGAACAATCATTCTTTTATTTGGTGAAAGCATATGGCTGTCAGCCAAAGCCATCATTTATGGGCCGCAGATCGTTCTGTGCAAACAGATATCTGCTGCACAGAAACATGGGGATGAGTGATCAAAGTAACGATTACTTGTCACCATACAAGGAGGTGATTGCTACATATAAATACAGGGATCAGGCAATTATCGGGAATTAACGGTTCCTCAGTCAGTCCATGTGAAAGTTGGCATAACCCGAGAGGAAGGGCAGTGCTGCCTTAATAACTAGGGATGAGCGAATCGACTTCGGAGGAAACTTTGTTTCAATACTGAACGGAGCGAGCCAGACTTTGCGAAGTGATAACTTCAGCTCATCGGAGCCAATACATTCTAATACTGTACTGAGCACTCGCTCCATACAGTATTGAAACAAAGTTTTATGCTAATTGAATTCGGATGTTTCATCCGATGTCGATTCGCTCATACCTATTAATAACACAAAAACAGACAAATTACCCGGTCCAGATGGCGAACAGCCAAGTTCTCAAGGAATTAACCCTTTCAGGACCTTGCAATTTTCGGTTTTTGCACTTTCATTTTTTACTCCCTGCCTTCCTGGAGCCATAGCTTTTTTTTTTTTTTCTTTTTCTATTCACATAGCTGTATGAGGGTCAAGTTGTATTTTCTAATGGTACCACAGGTATTTAATAACGCATACAATATTGTGGGAAGCTGAAAAACATTTCAAAATGGGGTGGAATTGAAAAAAAAAACACGATTCCATGATTTCTTTGACTTTCCCTATTCAGTAATACTGATCTGTTACCTTTGTTCTCCAGGTCAGTATGATTACGTCAATACCACATGTATATAGTTTTTCTTTCTTTCTTCGAGTTTTAATACTGAAAAAAAAATATTTTCTTCTTTGCATCACCATATTCTGACGCTCCATAACTTTTTTTTTTTCATAGTTATGTCTACATAGTTTTTAATGATAATATTTTGGAGTGTGTGTGACTTTTTGATCACTTTTTATTAAATTTATTGGGAGTTGGAGCAACAAAAAAAAAAAAATGAATTGGCCAATTTTTGTTTAATTTTAATTTTTAATATAAGGAATTTTTTGTTTTTGTTTTTTTATTTATTTTATATTTTTTAAAACTTTATTTTACTTTTCCTTGGTGGGACTTTAACATGTAATCATTAGATCACTTCACCCATGGACTGTATTTATTTAAGAACGCCTCCTATGGAAGATTAAATATATTTCTAGGTGTAGGCCTCCAAAGTGATATACCTGTGGTAGGCATGGTAACCTATAGCAGGCATGGTAGTTACCAGTAACGAACGGATTCCAGCTGCCGTGGTCACAACTGACCATGGCATCTGAGGGATTAAATGTCTGCAATTGGCATGTCCTTTCAGATGACAGCTATATTTAGCCCTTATCTCTGAATTCCTAAAAGCTCATAAACACACAAGATTAATATAAAAATTAAAATCTAATATTATATAGTATGACAGTCTTTTTCTAACAAACATAAATCAGCCCTGTACCTCAAATGGATCCAAAGATGTTCCCATTTATTGCGCCAACTGCTCTGATAGAATTATTTTAAGCAGGCAGTTTAGGGGGCATGTCCTTTCTAGCTGGTGGCAGTTGAAGGATGAAACTGAGCATGTGCTTTCTGCTGGCATATCTCAGGCTGTGTAACAGCTAGAGCTTTATGCCTTCTTTAAAAGCTTACAGTCTCTGTTTAAAATTAAGATGTAGGCTCTAGCCGTGATAAATCGCAAGTTAGAGCATTTAGAAATTGGATCGGGAATGAAAGCCTCAGGTATATGCAGCTTTCGCTGAGACCCCTTTCTAAGCGCTCTCTCTTGGGATGTAGTGGCTAGAGCTTCAGTCAAATAAAACCTGGCTTGAATCTTTAGTTGTTACCCAGCCTTCAACAGCAAGGATGCCCTTGTCTGTTGAATTGTCACCCTGAAAGGACGTATGAGAGATGACAGATAATGAGTTAAGTACCAATATATACAGACCTTTTATTTCTAATTCATGATTCTATAGTGACAGGGTCTGTTCCACAGGACTGGTGCACAGCAAATGTGCTACCTATATTCAAAAATGAGTAAAAAACTGGGTCTGGAAAATATAGGCCGGTAATTTTAACCTCTGTTGTGAGTAAAATATTTGAAGGTTTTCTTAGAGATGCTATCCTGGAGTATCTCAGTGATAATAACCTTATAACACAATATCAGCATGGGTTTATGAGGCATCAGTCATGTCAAACTAATCTTATTAGCTTCTGTTAGAGGGTGAGTTCCAGACTCGACCAGGGTATGTTGTGTATCTAGTTATCATAGACGTTCGATGCTGTTACACATAAAATTAGTACACTGGGCCTAGATGAAAATATATGTAAATTCGTTAACAAATAGAAAACAGGATAGTTATAAATTTATTAATAGAACATCCTCCATTTGGGTCACAGGAATCAGTGGGGTGTTACATAGGTGAGTATTGGGCCCTCTCATTAATATGTTTTATTCATGATCTTGTAGAGGGCTTACGCAATAGAATTCCAATATTTGCAGATGATGCTAAGCTCTGCAAAATAATCAAGACAGAGCAGGATAATATAATATTACAGAGGGATTTGAGGAAGCTGGAGGCTTGGGGCAGAGAGATTTAAAATGAAGTTCAATGTGTATATATGCGCTTGGTCCGAGGAAACAAAATGTACAATTATTTATTGACGGGAATTTGTCAGTAGATTTGTAACTGGATGACCTGGTACATGTGCGCTTGGCAGCTGAGGGCATCTGTGTTGGTCCCATGTTCATATGTGTCAACATTGTTAAGAAAAAAGTTTTATTATATGCAAATGAGCCTCTAGGAGCAACGGGGGAGTTGCCGTTACACCTAGAGGCTCTGCTCTCTGCAACTGCAAATTATATAGTATATAAAGCAGTGTATTGATACATCGGGTATAAAACATGTAGGGGGGTAAAGATATATCAGTACACTTTTGTATATACTATATATCTGTACCCATGACATCTTTTATTGTATATCTTGTACCTGACACATAGCATACACACAGGGTACTGATATGTTAGGTATGAGGTATAATAGATGCATTGTGTACTGATATATAGTATATAAAGCAGTGTACTGATACATCAGGTATAAGGTATCAGTACCGTGCTTTATATACTATATATCTTTTATACCTTGTACCTCGCATATCGGTACACTGCTGTAAATACTAAGGGGGTCAATTACTATCAGAAATACGCCTATAAAGGTAATTTGCGTCGCAATCTGTGACTTTTCCCCTCTCACGCCAGGTCTAAAAAAGTGGGCATGTCGTAGGCGCAGGAGGGGACAGACCGGCAGGCCCGTCTCATTCATCATTTTCCGTTCCTGTTTTACGCATAGAAGTTATGTACAGGCCGGCACCTTTACATAACTTTGGTGGATCCACCGCCAGCTAACGGGCTTATTAATAAATTACCCCCTATATATCTGTACACACTGCATGTATTATATGGTATAATAGATGCAGTGTGTACAGATATATAGTATACACAGCAGTGTACTGATATGTGAGGTACAAGGTATAATAGATGTAGTGTGTACAGATATATAGTATATACAGCAGTGTACTGATATTTGAAATACAAGGTGTAATTTGTACCTCGAACCCACATATCAGTACACTGCTGTATATACAGAGGATATAGTATGTGGCACTGAATACAGAAGATATAGTATGTGGCACTGAATACAGAGGACACAGTATGTGGCATTGAATACAGAAGCCACAGAATGTGGGGCACTATATACAGAGAACACAGTATGCTGCACTATATACAGAAACCAGAGAGCGTGTGGCACTATATACTGAGGGCACAGAGCAAGTGGCACTATATACAGAGGGCACAGAGCATGTGGCGCTATATACAGAGGGCACAGAGCATGTGGCGCTATATACAGAGGGCACAGAGCATGTGGCGCTATATACAGAGGGCACAGAGCATGTGGCGCTACATACAGAGGGCACAGAGCATGTGGCGCTACATACAGAGGGCACAGAGCATGTGGCGCTACATACAGAGGGCACAGAGCATGTGGCGCTATATACAGAGGGCACAGAGCATGTGGCGCTATATACAGAGGGCACAGAGCATGTGGCGCTATATACAGAGGGCACAGAGTATATGGCACTACCATTGGGGGTCCTGTGTGTGGCACTTATGCTGCTGTTATATTCAGAGCACAGCATGTGGCACTAAGAGCAGTTTGTGTTGGCATACAGGCTACCAATGTGTTGGTAAAGAGAGAAGCTGAAGACATCTTCTTGGCAAAATCTACAGAGCTGAATTGTGGCCAGGAGATGTCATCATGGTGGCCTGAACCAGATGGAGAAGAACTCAGGAGGAGACAACAACTGTAAGCAGGGCCGGCGCCACCGTTAGGCGAACTAGGCGTTCGCCTAGGGCCCGGGCCTGCTGGGGGGCGCCCTGGTGGGCTCCCCCTGTCTGGGGCTGCAGCGCTGGGCGAGCAGCTCTTGAGCCACCCCAGCGCCATTACAGGGGGGCCAGGAGGTGGAGGTCCTTCTTAGGGTACTTTTACACTTGCGGCAGGACGGATCCGGCAGGCTAGTAAATTACCGGAGCAGAGGAGGCGGGCGGCAAGGGAGGCTGTTCTAGCAGCACCCCACTCCTCCCTCGCGCGCCCTCTGTGATGCCGGGAGCCAGAATATGACGGCCCCAGCATACTAAACGGCGCACTGGAGGACTGAGGAGCTGCACCACACTGGACCCCAGGGAAGTGAGTGTTTAAGTCTTTGACTGAGTGAGTGTCTGCCTGTGTGTGTCTGTCAGTGAGTGAGTGTATGTCTGTCTGTCAGTAAATGTCTGTGTGTCTGTCATTGAGTGAGTGTGTGTATGTCAGTGAGTGTGTCTGTGTCTGTCTGTCAGTGAGTATTTCAGTGATTGTATGTCTGTCAGTGAGTGTGTGTCTGTCAGTGAGTTTCAGTATACTTCAGTCAGTGAGTGTGTGTCATTCAGTCAGCGAGTGTGTGTGTCATTCAGTCAGCGAGTGTGTGTGCCATTCAGTCAGCGAGTGTGTGTGTGTCATTCAGTCAGCGAGTGTGTGTGTCATTCAGTCAGCGAGTGTGTGTGTGTGTCATTCAGTCAGCGAGTGTGTGTGTGTGTCATTCAGTCAGCGAGTGTGTGTGTCATTCAGTCAGCGAGTGTGTGTGTGTGTGTCATTCAGTCAGCGAGTGTGTGTGTGTGTGTGTCATTCAGTCAGCGAGTGTGTGTGTGTGTGTGTCATTCAGTCAGCGAGTGTGTGTGTGTGTCATTCAGTCAGCGAGTGTGTGTGTGTCATTCAGTCAGCGAGTGTGTGTGTGTGTGTGTGTGTCATTCAGTCAGCGAGTGTGTGTGTGTGTCATTCAGTCAGCGAGTGTGTGTGTGTCATTCAGTCAGCGAGTGTGTGTGTGTGTCATTCAGTCAGCGAGTGTGTGTGTGTGTGTGTCATTCAGTCAGCGAGTGTGTGTGTGTCATTCAGTCAGCGAGTGTGTGTGTGTCATTCAGTCAGCGAGTGGTGTGTGTGTCATTCAGTCAGCGAGTGTGTGTGTGTCATTCAGTCAGCGAGTGTGTGTGTGTCATTCAGTCAGCGAGTGTGTGTGTGTCATTCAGTCAGCGAGTGTGTGTGTGTGTCATTCAGTCAGCGAGTGTGTGTGTGTCATTCAGTCAGCGAGTGTGTGTGTGTCATTCAGTCAGCGAGAGTGTGTGTGTCATTCAGTCAGCGAGAGAGTGTGTGTGTCATTCAGTCAGCGAGAGAGTGTGTGTGTCATTCAGTCAGCGAGTGTGTGTGTGTGTCATTCAGTCAGCGAGTGTGTGTGTGTCATTCAGTCAGCGAGTGTGTGTGTGTCATTCAGTCAGCGAGTGTGTGTGTGTCATGTCAGGAGTGTGTGCATGTCAGCGAGTGTGTGTGTGTGTCATTCAGTCAGCGAGTGTGTGTGTGTGTCATTCAGTCAGCGAGTGTGTGTGTGTGTCATTCAGTCAGCGAGTGTGTGTGTGTGTCATTCAGTCAGCGAGTGTGTGTGTGTCATTCAGTCAGCGAGTGTGTGTGTGTCATTCAGTCAGCGAGTGTGTGTGTGTGTCATTCAGTCAGCGAGTGTGTGTGTGTGTCATTCAGTCAGCGAGTGTGTGTGTGTCATTCAGTCAGCGAGTGCGTGTGTCATTCAGTCAGCGAGTGCGTGTGTCATTCAGTCAGCGAGTGACACGGTGGGGGGGGGGGGGCGTCGGCAAAATGGATCTTTGCCTAGGGCAGCAAAAATCCTTGCCACGGCCCTGCCTGTAAGTCACTAAATTGAAATGATTATTCAGCTACTCACTGTGTATGATGAGTGCTGTAGTCACCTGGATGATCTACAGCTGATGATGAGTGGCAGTATGCTGTTATGTGAAGCAACTCCCAGCATCCCTTTACTACTGTTCAGGCCATGCTGGGAGCTGTAGTTTCATACCGTAAAAGCTTATATGACAAGGGCTGACCTGATTGCTCAAATGGTACCTGTATTGAACTTTTAAAATCTGGTGATGTATATATTTACTGCACATGGTTCTGGTGCTGTATTCATGTAGTTAATGTGGTTCTGATGGTGTTTTTCTGTTTTGAGCAAGGTTCGGGTGCTGTATTTGACCTATGGGTTTGGTTTTAGTGCTGTATTCATTCAGTGAACTTGGTCCTGGTGCTGTATTTGACTTGGGCCTTTTTCATACGAGCATGATGGATTAGGTCTGGATGCGTTTAGGATGCGTTCAGGGAAACTCGCACCATTTTGCAAGCAAGTTGAGTCAGTTTGGTCTGCGATTGCATTCAGTTGTTTCCGCAACTGGGTGCAATGCGCTTTGATGAGTTTTTCACGCACGTGATAAAAAACTGAAGGTTTACAAACAACATCTCTTAGCAACTATCAGTGAAAAACGCATTGCATCCGCAGTTACTTGCAGATGCGATGCGTTTTTCACACAGTCCCATTCAATTCTATGGGGCCAGGGCTGCGTGAAAAATACAAAATATAGAACATGCTGCGTTTTTCACGCAATGCAGAACTGATACTGTACGTGGAAAAAAAGCTCATGTACACAGACCCATTGAAATAAATGGGTCAGGATTCAGTGCGGGTGCTATGCGTTCACGTCACGCATTGGACCCGCGCGGAAAACTCACTCGTGTGAATTGGCCTTATAGGCCTGGTTCTGGTGCTGTATGTATGTAGTGATCTTGGTTCTTGCTCTGTATTTGTGTGTCACATATTTCATCAAAAAGACCAGACAAAAAAGTCCTGCATTCAAGACTTTTTTGTCCGGTAAAGAGGCAGATCCCATTATAGTCTATGGAGCAGGGTGGATAAAAATCAATGATTTAAAAAAAAAAATATATATATATATATATATATATATATATAGTTGTTGTTTTTTTATTGAAATCGATTTTTTTTTTATATAAAATGCTTTTTGAGGAAAATATATTACCATCCAAAGGTTATTCCGTCATGAAATAAAGATTAGTTTTATAATTATGTAGAATAAGGCTGTATATGTTTAATTTTTTGGGTAAATAAATTCCATTGATCCATTCACAATGTCAGGCTTTTCCAGAGGTTTTTGTAGGATTATTGGGCAGTTTCTCTGCCTACAAGATATTATCACAGATGCTTGGTTTACTTTTGCAGTTCTCAAAACTGAATGTGACTCAGCAGAGATCACCGCCTCTTCTTCACAGCAAAAATGTTATAACATGAACAGAGTTGGGAAAAAGACCTTAATCCTAACTTCTACAAACCGATGAATACAGAATCAGCCCCTTCAGTGCTCAGTTTAAAGAAGTTCAGTGAATAGAATAGAAACAATATTTTTTCTCCTTCCTAAGTGCAACAGAAAAGTTGTCCAAATATGAATGATTAACCTATTAAACTGGGGATAAAAAAACTAATATGAAAAGTTATTCTAAAAATCTTCATCTACTTGCATATTCTAAGTTATACCAGCAAGAATTAGTCTTTATGTAAAAAACTATAAAGCCTTACTGACTAGTGATTTAAATCAGCTTGATTTAAATCAAATTCACCCTGCTATGGAGTCACTTCAGCTCAGGAGTTGGTAAATCTTCTCCCTCTAAAGACCAAGCTTTGCTATGGACTCAGTTATGTCCTGTATCTGGGATTGCACATGCGTTTGCGATTCCAACAAGAAAACACAACCAGCTGCTGCATTTTAACGATTTGAAGCCCATTTACCTATACTGCCTTTATATAGTAGGCAGAGTTAAACAGGTTAAGGTGGGCCGCTACACACCTGCCAGTGCTGTGTGCTTGCCCCCAAAGCTAAAATATGCCAGCCAACCCCTGACGCCACCTCTTTAAGACATCTTTCCAGACACATTTTTTTCTGTGACTGACTTTCCTACCCATTATACTCTATGGAAGCTGCCTCTTTATAAGCAGATCACCCCCTATCCAACCAAAGTCCTCTTTTTTGAGCAAAAGTTTTGGTGGGTCACCCTTTGAAAAGACCATACATTGGACTTGCATGACCTGTGAAATTTCTGAATGTGGGTCTGGGCTGCACCGCATCATTGGTCGGGTGTGAGATGTTGGAGAAGTGTTTAATGCAACTGAACACTACTGCGCTGAACAGTCTGCACAATTGCTGAACAAGGAAGCCTGCTACCAAGGTGTCAAGGGTAGCATTGATGAAGCCAAACTAGGGACCAGGAATGAAAGTGGAGGCATGGTTGGGACTAGGAATATAAGGTAAATCAGCGCTGGTGACCATGAATTAGAGGGGAGTCACACTGGGAGCTAGATATTAGAGGAGCCATCCTGGGGGACTAGGAATGAGTGGTGGAGCCATGTTGGAGATTAGTAATAGGTGGCTAAATCGTTCCGGGGACTGGGAATGAATAGGGAGCCATGTTGTGGACTAAGAATAAGATGAAACCCATGATGGAGACCAATATTTAGTGGGTGTCATGCTGGAAACCAAGAATGTTTGGGCTATTCTGAAATTACAAAAAGAGTGGTCACCATAGGCACCAAGATAGGGGAGGCCACCAATTATTGTCTGTGGAGGCTTGTGTACAGTACCACAGCATTTTGTGCAGTTTTTTTTTTATTTGAGAAGTTTATCCCCATAAGACCATGTTTTTTTTTTTAGTGCAAATTTGGGTGCTTGCCCCGAAGAGGTTTCACTATATATGGACAGTACATAAGTATCTAAATATCTTTTGCACACAAGCTGGCCATACAACATACAAGATTTCAGCAGGGTCACCCAACTAGCTAATATGTATGGAGTGCTTCCAACTCTTCCTAACATATGCCATCCAGATCAGGCTGTTAGATTTCATCATCACTGAGCTGAAGAATTGTGGCAGCGGCTTTCTTCTTGCTGTGTCAGGAGAGAGGGCTGTCATCTGAATGGGTGTTTGGCCAACAGCTATCTTGTGTATGGGTAGCCTTAATCCTGTAACCATGAGTAGGCAGTAGGGATAAACAAATCGATAAACAAAGACGATTTGCATAAAACTTTGTTCCAATACTGTATGGAGCAGGAGCTCTGTACAGTATTAGAATGTATTGGCTTCGCGCTCGGGTAATAACTTCATAAATAAATTTGTACTGTAAAAAAACATTTCCTGAACTCGGGTTCGGTTCCACCTTGAAGACTTAGGGAAGCAATAACTTCGGCTCATCGGAGCCAATACATTCTAATACTGTACAGAGCTCCTGCTCCGTACAGTATTGGAACAAACTTTTATGCAAATCGAGTAGGCAGCATCCTTTATAGCTAGAGAAAAGCTTGTTTCTCCATCATCATAGATGAGAATTATTTACTGTAAGAGCAGTGAGACTAGACAGCTGTTTGTCACAGGATGTTATGATTGCAGATTCATCATAGATTATATTGATTGGTATATTTTTTTTCAACCTTATTGCTACAGTGGGAGTTCATGGCCACCGCTGTCTCACGTGCAGGGGCACCGGCTTTCTGTTTGTGAATTAAGGCCATTGTTCATTGTATCTCACTTCAGTTGCAGCAGTGAAAGGGTTAATGCACCTTGGTTTCTATGTGCACCTGCTTGACTAATGGGCTAATCAGCCCTACTATATATTCTGTGAGGATTGTCCCACCCTTGCCTGAACAACAGGTTCTGTCTGGTCTTTCTAGTCTGAGGACCATGTTCTCTCTGACTCCTGAGTCTGTCTGCCTGACCTGTGTCTATTACCCTGGTCTGTTCTTCTTCCTGTATTTCTCTTCTGCCTCTTGCCTGGATCCTGACCCTGTGCCACCTGCCCTGGTCCTGGGATTCTTTCTCTGAGTGGTTAGCCCTGGTGCCTTGCAGCACTGGGGTCTTAGGTACTAATCCGACCAAGGAAAACATGCGCATGGAGTTTGTATGTTCTCCATGTGTTTACAGGTGTTTCTGTGCTTATATGTCTGTTTTAGAAAAAAATTTCAATACCCATGTAATTACAATTTTACCTTTATTAATAATCGTCTATCAGGAATAATAAAGTAACGGCACAGCATATGGTTGTATGACAAGATGCTCCTGAATTGCTATTGCACAGAAAATGCAAATAGTTGATTACTAAAAGAGAGAAGCATGTATGCGCTATATATCACATTTATGCACCATAACTCACATACCACAGCAGGGTTGGACTGGGGTTCCTGGGGCCCACCAGAGGAAATTATTCTCAGGGCCCAACCCCCATATCATCAACAATGTCTAATATCTGCAGCTCCAAATGTTTTTTTTTTCTCTCTGGACCTTTGGGGCCCACTTTTGCATCAGACTCTGGTCTCACCAGGGGGTCCTCTGTTGGGCCAGTTCGACTCTACCCCAGTCATATATGCGCTGTTTATCATATACCCCAGATGCATAGACACCATATATCACATGCACACTGACTAAGGGCATAAGTAAAGGGACTGGACTGGAGCAACAAACGTAAGACCCGAGGTGCGATGCATGAGCATGACGTCATCACATTCAGCAGGAAGCAGAACCCTCCGCTCCCACGTGGAATTGGCAATTATTCTTCCCCCTCCCACCTTCCTTGACCCTCTTCCCAGGGCAGGCTCCACATTTTTATTGGTGGCAGTTGCCAGCTGTGTCACAGTGAGAAAGGAGCGACGCTCTCCTTCCTTCTTCACCTGCAGGCGCTGATGAGAAGGTGGCGTGCTCAACATTGTATGCGTACAATGTTCTCTAATTGGAAGCTCTTCTAAATTGTGCAATAGCGCAGCTTAGTATAAAAAAAATATTATAATCTCTTTATCAAACTGAACAGATTCTGACTGGACCGTGGGTTACCTTAAATATTCCCCTGGGATGCAGATCCTTAGATTGCAATCCTTACGTACGGGGCCAGCTGCAGGGTGGGAGCCGGAGGCTTTTAAATCCAGACAAGTGCTGTGAAGTCCCGAAGCCATAGACATGAGTTACAGTTGTAAATTATTCAACCCCCAATGCTGTAAAGGGTTTTAGGGAATTTAGTGTATATTTGTAATTGTGTTCAGAATGAAATCTTACAAGGACTTTTTAAAGAACCAAATGCAACTAAAATGACATCAGTTGTTTTTGTAATACAGTATTAAATGTTTTTTTGTGATTTCTTCATTGACACAATTATTCAACCCCTTAAAGACGACCACTCTTAAGAACAGAGGTTCATTCAAGTGTTTTCGATCAGGTATTGAAAACACCTCTGGATGTCAAGGAGCAGCAATCAAGCATAATAAGCACCAATTAGGCAGATGTAAAATGACTGTGATACTCAGCTCCTTCTAGACATTTACTGGTGTGTTTACAGACATGGTGAAGTCAAGAGAATGGTCCAGGAAGACAAGAGAAGAGGTGATTTCTCTTCACAGGAAGGGCAATGGCTATAAGAAGATTGCAAAGATGTTAAACATACCAAGAGACACCATAGGAAGCATCATTCACAAATTCAAGGCAAAGGGCACTGTTGAAACGCTACCTGGTCGTGGCAGAAAGAAGATGCTGACTTCGACTGCTGTGCGCTACCTGAGACGCGAAGTGGAGAAAAGTCCCCGTGTGACTGCTGAGGAACTGAAAAAAGATTTGTCAGATGCGGGTACTGAAGTTTCAGCTCAGACAATAGGGCGCACACTGCGTAATGAAGGCCTCCATGCCAGAACTCTCAGGCGCACCCCCTTGCTGTCTCCAAAGAATAAGAAGAGTCGACTGCTGTATGCCAAAAGTCATGTGGACAAACCACAAAAGTTTTGGGATAGTGTTCTGTGGACTGATGAAACAAAATTAGAACTGTTTGGGCCCATGGATCAACGCTATGTTTAGAGGAGGAAGAACAAGGCCTATGAAGAAAAGAACACCTTGCCTACTGTGAAGCATGGCGGGGGTCAATCATGCTTTGGGGCTGTTTTGCTTCTACAGGTACAGGGAAGCTTCAGCGTGTGCAAGGTACCATGAATTCTCTTCAGTACCAGGAGATATTGGATGAAAATGTGATGCAGTCCGTCACAAACCTGAGGCTTGGGAGACGTTGGACCTTTCAACAGGACAATGATCCCAAGCATACCTCCAAGTCCACTAGAGCATGGTTGCAGATTAAAGGCTGGAATAAAACTGATAATGATGTGAGCACAGAAAAGACATTTGTGGTTATTTCATTATAAATGTTATGTTATATTTGTCTGACTTACAAGTGCCTCTTTGATTTAATTGTAAACAAGATGACTGAAATGATCAAAATCAATGTCAAACTGGCCAAAACACTCAATTTCAGTGGGGGTTGAATAATTTTTAACACAACTGTACCTTCACAGATGAAAACCTTGCACTGCCTCTTCAGCTGCTCACAATCTAAAGGATTAGGGCTCATGCACACAAACTTAGGGGTCATTTATTAGGACCAGCATTTGAGACAACACTTTTAATAACCCCTATATCTGGCGGTGGATCCCCCAGAAGTTATAAAGAGGCGTCGGTCTCTACATAACTTCAGCTCATCCAGCATAGAAAATGATGGAGACAGCCCGTCCACACCATGCCCACTTTTTGTAGACCTGGCGTGAGCGGGAAAATCTATTGCGGTGAAATCTATGCCAGAAATACGCCTAATATAAGCGTATTTCTGGATAATAAATGGGGCTGCAAAAGATGCAGACAGCCACCGTATGCTGTCCACATCCATTTGTCCGTTCCCTTACACCCGCAAAAATTTAGAACATGTCCTATTCTTGTCCACACTGCGGACAAGGATAGGACAGTTCTATAGAGGGCAGGACGCTTTGTTCCGCAAAATGCGGAAAGCACATGGCTGGTATCTGAGTTTTGCGGCTCTGCAATTTGCGGGCTGCAAAAATGGCTATAGCTGTGTGCATGAGCCCTTACTCTGCTCTACACAGTCTCAGGGAGTTCACTGGAGTCCCATGGAGTCAAATAGGCTGATACTGACTGACAGGACTGGAAGTGGCTCCTTCAGCAGCCATGGTTCAACACATTGGGTCACATTTACTAAGCTTGCTTTTTTTTTGGGAGTAAAAAAAAACAAAAACAGACGTATTGGCAAAGTGTGTCTTCAATTTGCACCTCATTTATTATCCTTTCATAAATATTGTTTTTCTTTTTTGATTTAAGTCTAACATCTAGTGGTCATTTTCTTGTAAGACAGGTTCAAATTCACTAAACTAGTCTGAATAGTATTCGCAAGTGAGCTGAATTTTGCCACACATTTCCATGAAATTGTGGCCCAACTGGGTGGCGTAAAAATTGACTGTTTTTACAACAAAATCTGGCTCAAAATAAGTCACACCTCCATAAATAGGACGGAAATTAGGCGCAAAAGTTAGAAAACTTCAGAATTTGTCTTAAAACTTAAAATAGACACAAATGCCTCCAAAGTGGGTAAAAAAACAGGCAGCAACACTTTCATAAATGTGTCTCACTGAATCTTCTACTTTTTAATTGCTTTATCCCCACTGATATATAGAAGTGGTAGTCTAAGGACTGCATGTTGTTAGGCTCTTGGAGGCCTAAAAAAATTTTAAGAATAGAAAAATAAAATAATTCAGATCACTCACCTTTACCCAGAATAAAAATAAATGGGAAATATTAAAAATAAGCATCATAGGCATCACTGCACCTGAAAACATCCTCACTATGAAAATCTAAAAATATTTTCCCATACACACCAAATGGTATCAATAAAAACTACAGATTGCCTACCAAAAAAATGAGCCCCAATACTGCTCCATAGACATAACTAAAAGTTACGGAGGTCTGCATAAGACAATGAACAGAAATGTTGTTGTTTTTTTAAAATGTATTTTTTTTTTCCAGCAGTATAACACAGTAAAAACTATATAAATGTGGTATCACTGTAATCCCACTGACTCAGAGAATGAAGGGCTTTGGTCAGTTTTACCACATAGGGAACGCTGTAAAAGCAAAACCCATAAAACTGTGCCAGAATTGGGTTTTTTCCAATTCCACACCATTTGGATTTTTTTTTCAGCTTCCCACTACATTGCACGAAATAGTAAATGGTGCCATTAGAAAGTACAAGTTGTCCTGCAAAAAAAAAAGACCCCATACATCTATGTGAAAGCAAAAATAAAAAAGTTATGGCTCCGGTAAGTCAGGGAGTGAAAAACAAAAACTGAAAATTACAAGGTCATGAAGGGGCTAAGAAAATGGTACTGTTGGCTGCTCACTGCTGCACTGCCACCAGAGAATTTAATGTCTGGTCCCTTTGTGTTGATCTTGGGGTGCGTGTATACCTCAGCCTCTGTGTAGAGCTTTCTTCTGTTAGATTTTAACGTTTTGTCATCTGTAGTGTGAGATTTGTGTGTATCTGTTCTTTAATAGCAGCTTTGAAGCTCCAGATCTCAATGTTTCTTCTGATTTCTTTGCCGTGTCTGGTGTGATCCATACAATTAACGATTATACCGCCCACACTTTTGTGAACTACAGTACTCCCTCCTCCCTTTCTGCTTTCTCTGAAGATATAATCACAGTGATGTTAAGTCACTGGGTTATATTTCATGGTAGCAATAAAGCAACTTGTGTATATACACTATATGGAGAAAAGTATTGGGATGCACCTCTTAATCATTGAATTCATGTGTTTTATTCAGTCCTATTACCACAGGTGTATAAAATCCATCCCCTAGCTATGCAGTCTGTTTTTACAAACATTTGTGAAAGGATGGCTCATTCTAAAGAGCTCAATGAATTAATAGGATGCCACCACTGCAACAAGTCAGATCATAAAATGTCTTCTCTCTTAGATATTCCACAGTCAACTGTTGTATTATTGTAGAGTGGAATCGTTTAGTCACTAGATCAACTCAGCCACGAAGTGGAAACCACGTAAAGTTAGAGTGGGATCGCCGAGTGCTGAGGCGCATAGTGCATAAAATTTGCAAAAATTGCGTGCCAGGAGCTTCATGACATAGGTTTCCATGGCCGAGTAGCTACATGCAAGCCTTACATCACCAAGCACAATGCCAACCTGGACGGGTGTAAAGCTGCTGCCAGGGGCGGATTGGCCATAGACTTTACAGGGAAATTTCCCGGTGGGCCGATGCCCAGGTGGCCGTCTAGGCCCTCTTCACGACCAGTGGAAGTTTTTGGGGATGTATTTTGTGCTGCAGCAGTATTTTCAGATGGACTGTGGTATTTGGCTCTATTGTGGTGGTATAATGTGCCACAATATGGTAGTGCTGGTCCTGCCTTCCATCAATTTGAACCCAATGACAAAACGGGGCCACTTTTAGTATTTTTTCAGGGCCACTTTAAGTTCCCAGTCCGTTCTTGGCTGCTGCCACTGGAACAGTAGGAACATGTTCTAAATCTGTGGTGTGATGAACCAAGCTTCTGTATCTGGCTTTCTGATGGATGAGTCTGGGTTTGGCAAATGCTATCCACCCCCTCCCTAGAAGCCAATATTTAGAGGTACCTCAAGTAGCAATTATAGCCTTGGCAGTATGGGTTGACACTTATTCTTCACTGCAAAACTGTTGGCGTTGTAAAGCTGCACTTGAGGACTGGAAGTTAAGTTATTTATAAGTAGGGATGTCCCGATACCATTTTTTTAAGACCGAGTACGAGTACCGATACTTTTATTTAAGTACTCGCCGATACCAATTACCGATGCCTCATATAAACAGCGGCGCAGTTGCTGATGGCAATGGAAAAAAAGCTGGAATTTGGTTGCTATGGACAATGGCTTTACTTTTCCTTTGTACAAGTGTTAATGAATTATTAAATGGGAATATAATAGTGTTTTCCAACCAATGTGCATCCAGGGGGATCTGTTATGGGGGCGCTGTGGATGTCACTGTTATGGGGGATCTGTGGATGACGCTGTTATGGGGGATCTGTGGATGACGCTGTTATGGGGGGATCTGACACTGTTATGGGGGATCTGTGGATGACACTGTTATGGGGGATCTGTGGATGTCACTGTTATGGGGGATCTGTGGATGTCACTGTTATGGGGGATCTGTGGATGACGCTGTTATGGGGGATCTGTGGATGTCACTGTTATGGGGGATCTGTGGATGACACTGTTATGGGGGATCTGTGGATGACACTGTTATGGGGGATCTGTGGATGACACTGTTATGGGGGATCTGACACTGTTATTGGGGCGCTGTGGATGTCGCTGTTATGGGGGATCTGACACTGTTATTGGGGCGCTGTGGATGTCACTGTTATGGGGGCGCTGTGGATGACGCTGTTATGGGGGATCTGTGGATGACGCTGTTATGGGGGATCTGTGGATGACGCTGTTATGGGGATCTGTGGATGACACTGTTATGGGGATCTGTGGATGACGCTGTTATGGGGGATCTGTGGATGACACTGTTATGGGGGGATCTGTGGATGACACTGTTATGGGGGATCTGTGGATGACGCTGTTATGGGGGGATCTGTGGATGTCACTGTTATGGGGGGATCTGTGCATGACGCTGTTATGGGGGATCTGTGGATGACACTGTTATGGGGGATCTGTGGATGACACTGTTATAGGGGATCTGTGAATGACACTAATGGGGGGGCTCTCTGGATGACACTATGGGGGGGATCTCTGGATGACACTATGGGGGATCTCTGGATGACACATATATAGCATATTATGCTATATACGTGTCATCCACAGACCCCCTTAAGTGCCATCATAGTGTGTGTGGGGGGGCAGTTTACACTCACAGGGGCCGGTGTAGCTTGACTCTTTCATACACCGGCCCCGCAGCTGCTATACACTATTGAGGTAAAACTCATAAGGTAGGGACTATTCACGCTGCACCGGAATTACTAACTATTAATGCGGTCTCCCTCAGGTCACTTCAGGCGCTCAGTCCCTCCATGCTCCTCCTGCCCAGCGCGCCTTCTACATTTATAAAGTGGGCGGAGCGCGCAGGAGGGACGTGAGGTGCTTGGAGGAATCGGGCAGCTTGAGCTCTCAGTTCCTCCATGCGCCTCCTGTCCTGCCTGCCCGCTCCGCCCACTTTTATGAATGAAGAAGGCAGGCGGGGCAGGAGGAGAATGGAAGCACTGAGCGCCTGACCTGAGGGAGACCGCATTATTAGTTAGTAATTCCGGCACATGAATATAGAGATTAGGTTTACTTACAGTGTATAGGAGCTGCCGGACCGGAACTTCCGGTATCGGCAGCGGTATCGGAGGCATTTTCACGAGTACAAGTACTCGTGAAAATACCGGTATCGGTCCCGATACCGATACTGGTATCGGTATCGGGACATCCCTATTTATAAGTCCAGCCCCAAAACCCAACTGAAGAACTAAAGGATCTTCTGCTCACTAAGACATTTCCAATATTACAGTATTTTCACAACTACAGTTGGCCACAAATCTGACTAGGAGTGCTGCGTGACAGGCAGTGGATTTTGCAGTGAGTTCTTATAAAGTGACCAGCAGAGGGAGCTAATACATGGAGCATGGTGGGTGGCACTTACAGTACATTGTATGAACAAAAGTATTGGGACACCTGCACATTACATATACAGAGCTCGTATGACATCCCATTCTAAATCCATAGGCATTAATATGGAATTTGTTCCCCTTTGCAGCTAAAACAGGCTCCATTCTTCTGGGAAGGCTTTCTACAACATTTTGAAATGAGTCTGTGGAAATTTTCATCCATTCATTCAGAAGAGCATTTGTGAGGTCAGACACTGATGTTGGAAGAGAGGCCCTAGCTCACAACCTCCATTCCATTTCATCCCAAAGATTATCAGAGTAGAGATCAGGGTTCTGTGCTGGCTAGTGATGTTCTTCCACACCATACTCACCCAACCATGCCCATACCAACCACTAACTAACTTTTAAAAAACTCAAGGAGGAACAATATTGGTGGCAAGTGTAGCGTGCTGTAGCAATTTTTTTCTTACACTATACTCCGCCCAATGTGTATCTTTACACCCACACAGTATAATGCCCCCCAAATAGTAGTTACGCTCCTGTAGTGCCCCCACAGAGTAGTTATGCCCTCTTAGTGCCCTCACACCCTTAGGGGGCATTCACACGATCATATCCACTTTGCTATCCGCAAATTGCGGATCCTCAAAACACGAATACCAGCTGTGGGCGTTCCACATGTGTATTCCACCTTTTGTTAGAGATGCCTATCTTTTCCGCAAAACTGTCTTTTTTCGCGGGGCTGCGGAACGGTTATACAGTTGTGGACAGCACATGGTGTTCTGTCGACATCCTTTGAGGCCCCATTGAAATGAATGGCTCCGCGCATGATTCACAAAAAATGTGATTTGGATGCGGACGAAAAGTATGGTCGTGTGAATGCCCTCTAAGTCCATTCTCACAGTAGTGCTCCCCCTTAACACCCCTACACACTAATACTTCCCCTATTATAAGTGAAAACTCCCAGTGGTGTAAATAAAATAAAAATCCGTACTGCTCACCTAGTCCTGTTCACCCAATGAATGGAGCACATCCTGATGAGTAGGAAAAGGCCAGGGATAATCCCTCTGCCTGTGGGCTCTTCTACTTAGTCCAGCAGGCAATATTGCTGTATTGCTCCTGCTAGATAGGGCACAGCTGGGGAAAGAGGCGTGAGCCCTAATGGATGACAGAAATCGCATGGGCACCCACACAGTGATGTCAGAGAATATTATAGGAGGAGGGAACCACAACTCCAAGCATGTCCAGGCTATTTTTATGTGATATCAAAGGACATTATAGGGAGGAGGCATAAGAGTACACAATTACAACTCCCAGCATTTCCCTAGCTCTTACAATGAATCCCTGTTTCTTGACTTTCTTCCCTTCCACACAAAGCTGGGTCCCCTCATGATGGTGATGTCATCACAGGTCCTTCGTCACCACCTTTACTTTCCAATCTTACTAAGAGGGAGGCAGACATAGCGAGACATGCAGGCAACCACCTGGGACGGTGGGTCAGTGGTGAAAAACCGGGACTGTCCCACTGTATACGGGACACTTGGGTCCTATGCATGCCGTTATGGACCTTGCTTTGTGCGCTGGGGCTCAAACCCAGACTTATCTATCAGACTGCCAGATACAGAAAAGTGGTTCATCACACCACAGAACGTTTCCACTGCTCCAGAGCCCAGTGGCAGCATGCTTTACGCCACTCCATCCGACGCTTGGCATTGTGCTTGGTGATGTAAGGTTTGCATGCAGTTGCTCGGCCAAGGAAACCCATGTCATGGAGCTCTCAGAGCACGGTTTTTGTGCTGATGTTAATACCAGAGTAGGATTAGACTCTGCAGTTACTGGGTCAGCAGAGCATTACTGACTTTTTTGCATTATGCACCTCAGCACTGGGTCACCTCGCTCTATAACTTTACATGGTCTCCACTTTGTGGCTGAGTGGATGTGGTTCCTAAACGCTTCCACTTTACAATAATACCACTCCCAGAAATTTCATGAACTGACTTTTTGCAGCAGTGACCTCCTATTACAGGACCACACTGGAATTCAGTGAGCTCTTTGGAATGAGGCATTCTTTCACAAATGTTGGTAAAAGCAGACCGTATGGCTAGTGACTGGATTTTATACACCTGTGACAATGGGATTGAATGAAACACCTGAATTTTTATAATTTAGAGGTGCGTCCGATTACTATTGTACAGTACATTCATTAGTTTATTGCATTAGTGCACTCCTCCTTTTGTGAAGGCACTCTGATTGCAGCCATGGCCTTTATCCTATCCTATTTCACATACACATATTATTATTTATATATATATATATATATATATATATATATATATATATATTATACTAAACCCATAGAAAGGTCTGCCACCTGCTGTGGCTCCACATCTGCTTTGGAAATGCAATCTTGCCGCATGCTCGGGGTTGTAGTCTCACAAGTGCTAGATAGTTTTCCTAATACTTTTGACAAAGAATTATATGCAAAGACATAGTGATAGGGAATTAGATTGTGCGCTCCACTGGGGACAGCAAATGATGATGTCTGTAAAGCGCTGTGGAATATGTTGGCACTTTGTAAGCAAGTAAAATATAATATTGACTTTCCGCACTGCTAGTTTTAAGAGTTCCTCTAGGTGGCGCCCTTGAGCAGCATGTTGAGCTTGAACCCTTGTGTGACTGATGCTGCTGTAGCCGATAAGCACCCTCGCCTGTCTCCTTCACAGGGGGTGTTAAGTGCTGATGTGTTCTGAGGCTCGTCTTGTGATGTAACACCTTAGTGTCATTGTCACCACCATTGTCTTCACTGTCATGTACAGTTCTGATGTCCCATCTATCCACAGCTTAATTTCATCTGCCGCTGTGTACTTTCTAATGACGTTAAGTGATGATGATAACATGTGACCTTAGCATCCCTCCGTGAAAAGGAGCATGGGGTTTCTGTGGAGCTTTCCTTTACCTGACATGTTCTGTGTATAGAGTACATCTGCCTGTGTCACCTCATTATTCTGTCAAGTGACTGTCAACACAAAATGCCAAAAGCTTGACAATGGTATAAGCAAGGGAGTGCAAGATTCAAGTTATATCTTAGTCCTTGTGCATGAGGTCCACATTGTGCAGTACTATAAAAGGCATGTGATGGTTAGTCGTCCCAAGTGCAGGTTTTGCATCAGGGCCCAGGATCTATGACTCGGGTTAGAGGGATGCTGTTTCAGCCTATATAAAAGCAGTGGTGGCAAGGTCGCTCATAGGCTAATAACGTTTGGATGGAATAGATCTAATGAAAAAACAGATGGAGGTGCTTGCCTTTTTTGTAGATAAGGTTGTTCAAAATTTAGCCCTCTGCTATTTGGTGCCAACCGCATGGAGCAAATAGTAAATGCTGCATACTGTAGGATCCAATGGCCTTTTTTTTTTTTGGGGTGCAATGGCTATGGGAGAAAACAAGACTGAAGTAGAAGTTTAAGGCTTTTATTGGATAATCTTTTAAAAACAACATGTTTCGGAGTGCTACAGCTCCTTTTAAGTCATAAAGACAGAGTCAATATGATGGTGTCACAGTAGGGATCAATGAACCCCTGAATACCACCCACCCCCCTGTCTCTACCTACTTGCACGATCTGTCCTAGACGACGGCCCACAACTGGACGACCGTCCCTTCTTAACTGGGTGCAGGGAATCAAGATTGAACAGGGAAGAAAATAATAAATGTAGTGAAAGACAGGCACAATTGGTATAGGAACACTGTTGAGGAGGAGGAACCAGACCAGATCAAAACCAGGAGGGACAAAATAGAACCAAATCGGCAGACAAAAATCAGATACAGTACCGCACCGAAGTCGATTCCAGGATAGTTCACTAAACCAAAATGGATGCCAAGAACCAGAAATGATACCAAGCCAGGGTCAACACCAGGAGAGTCCCTAGAGCCAAATCAGAATCCAAGAACAGGGTCAGAGAGGTAGCTATGGTCAGGAGTCCAAAGAACATATAAACGCTAGTGAGGCAAAGTAATACCAATAACAGGCAACTGCTGTTGGCAGCAGCCTGTTTAAATATGCTGTCTACCATAGTATGGGATGCCTTTCTTGTTCTCGATTGGTCCGGCATGGTGGGGGCGGAATAAAATTTAGGGTCTGATGGTAATAGTCTCATCCCCCATGGACATAACATGTACATTCAGGTGGACAGCACAGATAGTATATGTTTCTAAGATATCAGTAGCTGTGCGACAGGATTACTTGAGCTTCTCAGTAGTGGAGATAGGATATGAAATAGTAAGAACCAGAGATCTTTATCTTATGGGGGAACACTACATTTACCTACTTCCCAGCTTGCAATGGCCAATAACAGTGGATAATACACTGATAGACAAAAAAATAACGCACCCAGATAGATGTGTAGATGATTACAGATGGGGTCTGATTAGACATTGGGTCTTGCCATAAGAGGGCATAGAAGTGCCCCCCCGTCCCCCCCTATATTTTAGGTGTAGAGACATCATGAATAATAGTGGCACTACATTAACTTCTTGAAACTATTGTACCACAAAGAGCATGATCCTTTCTTTGCCTCCATTTATCAAAAAAAATAAAATAACAATTTATCCAGAAAGCCATTTTATGCTATTAAACAGCTCAGAGATAATCCACAGATTGTGATTAGGGAGGCAGACAAGGGTGGTAACAACTGCATCCATCTACACGTATAGAAAGCCAAAATCTGGCAATACCAATTTGGATGCTAAGTCTAACCACCCTATTCACACTATAAAAGCAGTACCTGTAGGGGAGTTCACTAGAATCAAACAAGCGTGTTCTGATAATTCTATATACCAACAATCAATATAAGAAACGTCTAAAATTATAAAAAATGGATGATTAACAGAGCGTATAATACAGCTTCACAAAAATCCAGGCAGCATCTTATTTTTCGCTCTGTGGCAGATAAAAATAATGCAGAGTCTAAAGTAGTTTTTTCAGTTTTGGGATCTTTAAGGGATTTTTCTCAAATAGAAATATCGTGACGCCAAACTCGGAGAAATTGTACAACCAGGTTGTTTATGAAAAGCGAAAAAAAGGAAGAACTTTGGAAAATCTCCTTTATTCTAGCTTTTTCCAGGCACAAAGGTCTAACAATAAGATTTGGCACAGACGGGTTTTTTCCCCTGTGGAGGTAGATGCTGCAATGTTTGCAAATATCCCCCCAAAAAACAACAAGGCTTTGGTACATTGTCCTCTACTACAACTTACAATTGGGATTCCACTAATGTTGTCTAAAGTGCGCACATCCACAATGCTATGCTTTGATCTATTGCTTCTCAGCATTCTATTAATGTGTACAGCTCCCTATACTGCATGCTGTACCAGAGGCATTACTGTACATTTTGATTAAAAGGCATAAGCCCACTGGTGTCTATTGCACCAAATGCAACTTGTAGGTTATATGTAGGTTGTACAAAAAGAAAAATGAAAACAGGCATCGCTGAACGTATCAGCTATGTGAACAAGAACCAAGCTAATGCTTCAGGTGTTTCCAAGCACTTCCTAGATGCATTTAAAGAGTCAAAAAAAACAGTCGGAGGTGGCAATGCATACCATCTGCTATTAGCTAGAGACGTACCCTACCATACTGCTGTGTACGTCCACTCATTGGTCCACATTGCTGTTGAATTTCCAGCTATGCTTGTATACCATGATTAAGCACTGAGTTTGCGAAACGCGTAGGTCTGCTTCCGGGACCTTGTCTGTTTTTATGGATTTCTGATGCCTTTTCAATAAAGTCAAGGATTTTAGAAGATGGGTTATCTTTTCTCTTCGCTCTGTCGCGTTCGTTTGCATTGGTGTTGTGAACGAGAAATCTGGATTGCTATAAACTGGACACAAAGCAGTACCAGGACTGTAGCAGGACTGCTATAGACTGGAACCATATCATCTTTAACGACAAATCTAGTTCTTTTTGGGTTCCAACGACGATTGGAGTATGGAGGTCTCGTGGTGAGCAGTTCAGTCCTGCCTTTGCTGTGGAGTGACACATTGCCCCAACTGCTGGTGTTGCCTCTCATGTTAGGGCTTCAACTGGTGTTTTTTAGCAGGATAACGGTCACTCACACAGAGCAACGTTTCCCAGGAATGTCTCCATCCGATTACAATGCTTCCTTGCCCTGCCCGGTCACCAGATTTATCGCCCATCCAACATTTATGAGACCAGCTGGGACACCAGCTTCAACAACCTACGGGTGTGCAGGATCTACAGGACAATCTGCATCATCTGTGGGCAAATGTGCTTCAGGACACCACATGGAACCTGTATGCCTCCATGCTCTAACGCATCTCATCTTGTATCCGAGCTGGTGCCTCCTTTCATTTGTACAGTTTTCCCCAATAAATGTATCCTTTTTCCCTACTATTGTTATCACTTAAAGGGGTTGCGTCATCATAGACAATGGGGGTATATAGCTAGGATATGCCCCCATTGTCTTATTTGCCGCCCTAGGCAAAAGAACAGTTTGCCGCCCCCCCCCATGTGACATCACAATGCTCCTCACCCCCTTTTGTCACTTTTCTTCCCCCTCCCTTTTGTCACTCTTCCCCCCCCCCTCCCTTTTGTCACTCTCTTCTCCCTCCCCACTCCCTTTCTTTCCCCCTTGCATCACTCTGTTCCCTCCTGTCAGCTCCTCTGGTGTAGCGTGGCCGAGCGCTGTCCGGGTCCGTGGGTACAGAAGCATTTGTTCCCTGTACCCGGCTGGGCTGAAAGGAAGTGCACACTAAGTGAACACTTCCTGCAGGGCCGGTGCAACCTGTAAGGCGACCTAGGCAACCGCCTAGGGAGCAATTTAGCAGGGGGCGCTGCGATTCGTTTGATGTAAAAAAAAACAACCAAAAAACGGTCTCAGAACACCTGCCTGGCGAGTGTAAACTGCCCCCCCACACACACACTATAATGGCACTTAAGAGGGATCTGTGGATGACACTAATGGGGGATCTGTGGATGACACGTATATAGCGTAAGATGCTATATATGTGTCATCCACATAGCCCCCTAACAGTGTCATCCAGAGATCCCCCTATTAGTGTCATCCAGAGATCCCCCCCCCATTAGTGTCATCCAGAGATCCCCCCCCCCCATTAGTGTCATCCAGAGATCCCCCCCCCATTAGTGTCATCCAGAGATCCCCACCCCATTAGTGTCATCCAGAGATCCCCACCCCATTAGTTTCATCCAGAGATCCCCCATTACAGCGTCATCCACAGATTCCCCCATAACGGCGTCATCCACAGATTCCCCCATAATGGCGTCATCCACAGATTCCCCCATAACGGCGTCATCCACAGATTCCCCCATAACGGCGTCATCCACAGATTCCCCCATAACGGCGTCATCCACAGATTCCCCCATAACGGCTTCATCCACAGATTCCCCCATAACGGCGTCATCCACAGATTCCCCCATAACGGCGTCATCCACAGATTCCCCCATAACGGCGTCATCCACAGATAACCCCATAACAGATCCCCCTGGTGGCACATTGGTTGGAAAACATTTTTATATTCCCATTTATTAATTTATTAACACTTGTACAAAGGTTCCCCATAACAGCATGATCCACAGATTCTCCCATAACAGCGTCAGCCACAGATTCCCCCATAACAGCGTCATCCACAGATTTCCCCCATAACAGCGTCATCCACAGATTTCCCCCATAACAGCGTCATCCACAGATTTCCCCCATAACAGCGTCATCCACAGATTTCCCCCATAACAGCGTCATCCACAGATTTCCCCCATAACAGCGTCATCCACAGATTTCCCCCATAACAGCGTCATCCACAGATTTCCCCCATAACAGCGTCATCCACAGATTTCCCCCATAACAGCGTCATCCACAGTGCCCCATAACAGCGTCATCCACAGATCCCCCATAATAGTGTCATCAAGTTTACAGCCGGTATCCTATTTCTTCACATTGGCACTGCTTATTTAGGAGAAACTGCTATATATCCATCCTGTCCGTCATTAGGATTATGACGAGGGGGGGTAAACTAAATGTGTATGATACAGTGCGGTAATGGACGGTACACGCGTTACATGCGGTTGTACTCACAACTACTACTGACAGTTTAGATGTCAACTCCTGCATGACAAAGCTATCCATCCCGCGCCCCACTGTGCAGAAGAAATCATGGCTGTGGATGCGCGGAGAACTCTCTCTCTCGTTTAGGGATGTCCCGATACTATTTTTTTAAGACAGAGTATGAGTACCGATACTTTTATTTAAGTACTCGCCGATACCAATTACCGATACCTCGTATAAACAGTGGCGCAGTTACTGATAGCAATGAAAAAAATTTAAAGCTGGAATTTTGTTGCTGTGGCTTTTCTTTTCCTTTGTACAAGTGTTAATAAATTAATAAATGGGAATATAAAAGTGTTTTCCAACCAATGTGCCACCAAGGGGATCTGTTATGGGGTTATCTGTGGATGACAATGTTATGGGGGATCTGTGGATGACAATGTTATGGGGGATCTGTGGATGACAATGTTATGGGGGATCTGTGGATGACAATGTTATGGGGGATCTGTGGATGACAATGTTATGGGGGATCTGTGGATGACAATGTTATGGGGGATCTGTGGATGACAATGTTATGGGGGATCTGTGGATGACAATGTTATGGGGGATCTGTGGATGACAATGTTATGGGGGATCTGTGGATGACAATGTAATGGGGGATCTGTGGATGACAATGTAATGGGGGATCTGTGGATGACAATGTTATGGGGGACCTGTGGATGACAATGTTATGGGGGACCTGTGGATGACACTGTTATGGGGGAATCTGTGGATGACGCTGTTATGGGGGAATCTGTGGATGACGCTGTTATGGGGGAATCTGTGGATGACGCTGTAATGGGGAATCTGTGGATGACGCTGTAATGGGGGATCTGTGGATGACACTGTAATGGGGGATCTCTGGATGACACTAATGGGTGGGGATCTCTGGATGACACTAATGGGGGGATCTCTGGATGACACTAATGGGGGGATCTCTGGATGACACTAATTGGGGGGGGGGGGATCTCTGGATGACACTAATGGGGTGGGGATCTCTGGATGACACTAATGGGGGGCTCTGTGGATGATACTAATGGGGGGGATCTCTGGATGACACTGTTAGGGGGCTATGTGGATGACACATATATAGCATCTTATGCTATATACATGTCATCCACAGATCCCCCATTAGTGTCATCCACAGATCCCGATAAGTGTCATCCACAGACCCCCATAAGTGCCATTATAGAGTGTGTGTGTGGGGGAGTTTACACTCGGCCCCGCAGCTCCTTTACACTATTGACGTAAACCTAATCTCTATTAATGTGGCTGGAATTACTAACTATTGATGGATGAAGAAGGCAGACGGGGCAGGAGGAGCATGGAGGGACTGGGTGCCTAACCTGAGGGAGACTGCGCATCAATAGTTAGTAATTCCGGCCACATTAATAGAGGTTAGGTTTACTTCAATAGTGTTTAGGAGCTGCCAGACTGGAACTTCCGGTATCAGCAGCAGTATCGGCGGCATTTTCACGAGTACAAGTACTTGTGAAAATGCCGGTATCAGTCCTGATACCGATACTGGTATCGGTATCGGCACATCCCTACCCTAGTTCTTCTAGGCGGCTAGCTGTCCCTGCGCTGACTGAGCCTGCCTGCCTGCTCTTCCTGTTACTGGTTCCCGGCGCTGCCTGTGTGCAGACAGTCACACCTCAGGCCCAGGCCCCGAGCCCATTGGTGACCGACCGCCCTGGTCCGACTCCGGATGTGTTGCTGGGGCAGCAGCCTCTGGCAGGCGCAGCAGCCCGCCGGGATTCTTCTAGCGCTTATGCAGCGCTGGCGCAGCTGCATGACGAGAGCGGCGAGTGCCGCGCCGGCCGCCACTTAAGTTAAGTTTCCTACAGTTTTTTGTTTTTTTTACACCGAACGAATCGCAGCGCCCCTTCTAAATTGTGCCCCAAGGCGGTTGCCTAGGTCGCCTTACAGGTGGCACCGGCCCCGAGAATGGAGCCCCACAAGGTGGTTGAGGGCTCTGGTCGGGCCACCACCAAGCCTGCTCCCCATAGAAGTGAATGGGAGCGTACGGCGCATGTGCGGTCCCCGCTCCCATTCATTTCTATGGGGGCGATGGAAATAGCTGAGCCAGAGCTCGGCTATTTTCACCGGCCCCATACAAAATGAATGAAGGACAGCTGCGCATGCGCAGTACACCCTCCTTCACTTGCGGGGCTTCGTTCTCAATATAGGTGTGGGTCCCAGTGGTGGAACCCGCACCTATAAGACAATAAGGGGATTATCCTAGCGATATGCTCCCATTGTCCATGATTAGACAACCCCTTTATAAATATTATCATTACATTCTCACACATCAAGAAAAGGGGACACATTCTAAAATTTGTTAGGGGGAATAAATTCCCATCAGAAGTAGTTGGGAAAGCTACAGTAAGTGGATTTAACCATGCCTGTGATAAGCACATGTCTGTCCTAAGATAAATAAGAAATATTATAGAGGCAGACCAGACGGACCTTGAGGTCTTTTTTCTGCCTGTCAGTATTCTGTTTCTATGTTTAACCACCTCAGCCCCCCTAGCTTAAACACCCTTAATGACCAGACCATTTTTTACAATTCTGCACTACACTACTTTCACCGTTTATTGCTCGGTCATACAACTTACCCCCCAAATGGATTTTACCTCCTTTTCTTCTCACTAATAGAACTTTCATTTGGTGGCATTTCATTGCTGCTGACATTTTTACTTTTTTTTATATTAATAAAAAATTACTGAAATTTTTGCAAAAAAATGACATTTTTCGCTTTGTTATAATTTTTTTTAAAAAAAACTACATTTCTATATAAATTTTTCTCTAAATTTATTGTTCTACATGTCTTCGATAAAAAAAATGCAATAAGTGTATATTTACTGGTTTGGGTAAAAGATATAGTGTTTATAAACTGTGGTGCAAAAAAGTGAATTTCGGCATTTTGAAGCAGCTCTGACTTTCTAAGCACCTGTCATGTTTCTTCAGGTGCTAGAATGCCAGGATAGTATAAATACCCCCCAAATGACACCATTTTAGAAACAAGACACC
Source organism: Bufotes viridis (assembly GCA_033119425.1). NCBI lineage: Eukaryota > Metazoa > Chordata > Amphibia > Anura > Bufonidae > Bufotes > Bufotes viridis. The sequence goes on along the minus strand of CM065590.1, from coordinate 496,522,108 downwards.
CCAAAGTATTCGCAGAGGGGCATGGTGAGTTCATGTATGATTTCTTTTCTTTTTTTCACAAGCTAGCGGAAAATGACACTTTCCGAGGGAAAAAAATAATAAAGTTTCCATTTCTGCTAACTTCTGCCAAAAAAAAATAAAAATCTCCCACGGACTCTCTATGCCCCTCAGTGAATACCTTGGGGTGTCTACTTTCCGAAATGGGGTCATTTATGGGGTGTGTTTACTGTTCTGGCATTTTGGGCGAGGCTAAATTGTGAGCAACCCTGTAAAGCCTAAAGGTACTTGTTGGACTTTACGCACCTAGGCTGCAAAAAAGTGGCACACATGTGGTATCGCCGTACTCAGAAGAAGTAGGGCAGTGTGTTTTGGGGTGTATTTTTATATATACCCATTCTGGGTGAGAGAAATATCTCTGTAAATTGACAACTTTGTATAAAAAATTTTAAAAAGTTGTCATTTACAGAGATATTTCTCACACCTAGCATGGGTATATGTAAAAATACACCCCAAAACACATTGCCCTACTTCTCCTGAGTACGGCGATACCAGATGAGTGACACTTTGTAGCTAAATGCATGCCTAAACCTTTGAGTACCTTTAGGATTATTAGTACGCATTTGGATTCCAAACTACTTCTCACACATTAGGGGCCCCTAAAATGCCAGGGCAGTATAAATACCCCACAAGTGACCCCATTTTAGAAAGAAGACACCCCAAGGTATTCAGTGAGGGGTATGGTGAGTTCATGTAAAAAAAAAAAATTTTGTCACAAGTTAGTGGAATATGAGACTTTGTAAGAAAAAAAAAAAAAGTCAATTTCCGCTAACGTGTGCAAAAAAAAAAATCTTCTATGAACTCGCCATGCCCCTCACGGAATACCTTGGGGTGTCTTCTTTCCAAAATGGGGTCACATGTGGGGTATTTATACTGCCCTGGTATTTTAGGGGCCCTAAAGCATGAGAAGAAGTCTGGAATCCAAATGCGTAAAAATGCCGTCCTAAAAGGTACTCATTGGAATTTGGGGCCCTTTGCGCATCTTGGCTGCAAAAAAGTGTCACACGTAGAGTCGCTGCATCAGGAGAGTAGGGCAGTAGTTTTGGGGTGTATTTTTACATATACCCATGCTGGGTGTGAGAAATATCTATGTAAATGACAACTTTTTAAAACATTTCATACAAAGTTGTCAATATACAGAGATATTTCTCACACACAGTATGGGTATATGTAAAAATACACCCCAAAACACATTGCCCTACTTCTCCTGAGTACGGCATTTTCTATATAGTTCTGGCAATGTGCGAATCCGCAAAATGCGGAAAGCACATTGCTGTTGTCCGTTTTTTGCGGATCCGTGGATCCGCAAAACACATACGGATATCTGAATGAGCCTTACAAGGGGGTGATTAGTGACAGGGGGTGATCAGGGGGGGTGAAATGGGGTGATCAAGGGGTTAATCAGTGACGGGGTGGGGGGTGTTGGTGTGTGGTGATTGGTGCACTTACATAGCTGCCTGTGTCCTCTGGTGGTCCCAAGCAAAAGGGACCACCAGAGGAGCAGGCAGCAGGCATATCAGACGCTGTTTACAAAACAGTGTCTGATATGCGATTCAGATGCCGTTTTTTAACATCTACAGCCTGCCAGCGCATGATCAGCACTGGCAGGCTGTAGTTAAACTTCCTCCCGACGCGATCCTGTGAGCGCGCGCGTTCACAGGAAATCTCGCCTCTCGCGAGATGACGCGCCAACGAGGAATGACCGGGCCACCGAGATCACGCGATTCTGTTTCCTGCAACTCCTTCTTGGTGCATTATTTTTTTTTTTGTCAATGAGGGAGATTTACCAAAACGGGTGTAAAGTAGAACTGGCTTCGTTGCCCATCGCAACAAATCTGATTCCACCTTTCATTTTTCAGTAGTCCTTTGGAAAATGAAAGACTCAATCTGATTGGTTGCTATGGGCAACTAAGCCAGTTTTCCTTTACACCAGTTGATAAATCTCCCCCATTAGAAACAAGGTAAAATATGTATAGAACATTTGTCTAGATGAATCTGTGACACTGTTCCTCACGGTTCACATCATGCCTTCTGTGCATTGTGTGGAAGTGACAGCTCTCACTCACACAGAACCCAAATAGCGGCTGAGGAGGAGTGTGATCCATCACTAGATGATTGTTACATGCCCACAAGAGCGTCCGGGAAGTGTGACACAGGGAGTCATTATTACGTCCCTCTGATTCTATCACTACAGTGAGTCAGCTCTTGTAAGCTTTGTAGCAATCTTGTTTCTTTCTCAAGCTTTCACGAACCATTCTGTTTAAAGGGGTTTTGCAGAATCGGGCTAAATTTACCCAAGGTGGAGGTGGAATTATATACAATAATAAAAGATGCAGTACTTACCTGATATATCCCCCTGCTGCTTTAGCATTGTGGTATATCCCCTGCCGCTTTAGCATTGCCACTCCGGTGCTTTCTTTACTCGGTGGCAGCAATGACTGGGCTCGGCAATCATATGTTGTCATCATAGCTGCAGTAAAAAAAAGCATTGGATCGGCAGGAATTTTTTTTATCCCATTTACCACCCTTGAGTAAATTTTGCCCAGTCTTGGAAAACCCTTGTTAAAAATGTTTTTTTTTAAAGTGACATCTGTCAGAAGATTTGTCCCTATGACACTGGCTGACCTGTTACATGTTCACTTGGCAGCTGAAGGCATCTGTGTTGGTCCCATGTTTAATGTGAAAATTGAGTTTTAATATATGCAAATGAGCCTCTAGGAGCAAAAGGGGTGTGGCCATTACACTTAGAGGCTTTGCTGTCTCTGCCAGGCGTTATATTTTCACTGCCTACTCCTGTTGATCAAAGGGCAGAGGGCGCAGCAGTTGCAGAGATAGCAGAGCCTCTAGGAGTAATGGTAACGCCCCTTTTGCTTCTAGAGGCTCATTTTTCATATATTTATACTAAATTTTTCTCAGCAATGTGGGTACATATGAACATGGGACCAACACAGATGCCTTCCGCTGCCAAGTGCGCATGAAACAGGTCAGCTAGCTTCATAGTTAATAATATGCGAATAGATGCTGTCTCAATATTACTGGATTGAAAGTTCTTCTTTCTAATGAACTTTGTTTTCTGTTCCTTACTGTCTTCAAGGTCTATTTTCTTTAACTGAATAGGGACATTCAGAAGACAGACCTAAAACAGCTGCTGGTTTGTTACTAGTATTTATAGTCTAGACAGTGCTCCACACTGATTCATTGTAGTTCCAGTCTAGACAGTGCTCCACACTGATCCATTGTAGTTCCAGTCTAGACAGGGCTCCACACTGATCCATTGTAGTTCCAGTCTAGACAGTGCTCCACACTGATCCATTGTAGTTCCAGTCTAGACAGTGCTCCACATTGATCCATTGTAGTTCCAGTCTAGACAGTGCTCCAGACTGAGCCATTGTAGTTCCAGTCTAGACAGGGCTCCACACTGATCCATTGTAGTTTCAGTCTAGACAGTGCTCCAGACTGATCCATTGTAGTTCCAGTCTAGACAGTGCTCCACATAGATCCATTGTAGTTCCAGTCTAGACAGTGCTCCAGACTGATCCATTGTAGTTCCACTCTAGACTAGTTCAGTGCCCCAGTCTGATCCACTGTAGTTCCAGTCTAGACAGTGCCCCAGTCTGATCCACTGTAGTTCCAGTCTAGACAGTGCTCCAGACTGCTCCATTGTAGTTCCAGTCTAGACAGTGCTTCAGACTGATCCATTGTAGTTCCAGTCTATACAATGCTCTGGACTGATACATTGTAGTTCCAGTCTAGACAGTGCTCCTGATTTATCCATTGTAGTTCCAGTCTAGACAATGCTCCAGACTGATCCATTGTAGTTCCAGTCTAGACAGTGCTCCGGACTGATTTATTGTAGTTCCAGTCTATACAATGCTCTGGACTGATCCATTGTAGTTCCAGTCTATACAATGCTCTGGACTGATCCATTGTAGTTCCAGTCTAGACAGTGCTCCTGATTTATCCATTGTAGTTCCAGTCTAGACAATGCTCCAGACTGATCCATTGTAGTTCCAGTCTAGACAGTGCTCCGGACTGATTCATTGTAGTTCCAGTCTATACAATGCTCTGGACTGATACATTGTAGTTCCAGTCTAGACAGTGCTGCAGACTGATCCATTGTAGTTCCAGTCTAGACAATGCTCCAAACTGATCCATTGTAGTTCCAGTCTAGACAGTGCTCCGGACTGTTCCATTGTAGTTCCAGTCTAGACAGTGCTCCAGACTGATCCATTGTAGATCCAGTCTAGACAGTGCTCCAGACTGATCCATTGTAGTTCCAGTCTAGACAGTGCTCCAGACTGATCCATTGTAGATCCATTGTATACAGTGCTCCAGACTGATCCATTGTAGTTCCAGTCTAGACAGTGCTCCAGACTGATTTATTGTAGCTCCAGTCTAGACTAGTTCAGTGCTCCACACTGATCCATTGTAGTTCCAGTCTAGACAGTGCTCCAGACTGATCCATTGTAGTTCCAGTCTAGACAATGCTCCAGACTGATCCATTGTAGTTCCAGTCTAGACAGGGCTCCACACTGATCCATTGTAGTTCCAGTCTAGACAGTGCTCCAGACTGATCCATTGTAGTTCCAGTCTAGACAGTGCTGCAGACTGATCCATTGTAGTTCCAGTCTAGACAGTGCTCCAGACTGATCCATTGTAGTTCCAGTCTAGACAGTGCTCCAGACTGATCCATTGTAGTTCCAGTCTAGACAGTGCTCCAGACTGATTTATTGTAGCTCCAGTCTAGACTAGTTCAGTGCTCCAGACTGATCCATTGTAGTTCCAGTCTAGACAGTGCTCCACACTGATCCATTGTAGTTCCAGTCTAGACAGTGCTCCAGACTGATCCATTGTAGTTCCAGTCTAGACAGTGCTCCAGACTGATCCATTGTAGTTCCAGTCTAGACAGTGCTCCACACTGATCCATTGTAGTTCCAGTCTAGACAATGCTCCAGACTGATCCATTGTAGTTCCAGTCTAGACAGGGCTCCACACTGATCCATTGTAGTTTCAGTCTATACAATGCTCTGGACTGATACATTGTAGTTCCAGTCTAGACAGTGCTCCTGATTTATCCATTGTAGTTCCAGTCTAGACAATGCTCCAGACTGATCCATTGTAGTTCCAGTCTAGACAGTGCTCCGGACTGATTCATTGTAGTTCCAGTCTAGACAGTGCTCCAGACTGATCCATTGTAGTTCCAGTCTAGACAGTGCTCCGGACTGATTCATTGTAGCTCCAGTCTAGACTACTTCAGTGCTCTAGACTGATCCATTGTAGACCCAGTTTAGACAGTGCTGCAGACTGATGCATTGTAGATCCAGTCTAGACAGTGCTCCAGACTGATCCATTGTAGTTCCAGTGTAGACAGTGCTCCAGACTGATCCATTGCAGTTCCAGTCTAGACAGTGCTCCAGACTGATCCATTGTAGTTCCAGTCTAGACAGTGCTCCAGACTGATCCATTGTAGATCCATTGTATACAGTGCTCAGACTGATCCATTGTAGTTCCAGTCTAGACAGGGCTCCACACTGATCCATTGTAGTTTCAGTCTAGACAGGGCTCCACACTGATCCATTGTAGTTCCAGTCTAGACAGTGCTCCACATAGATCCATTGTAGTTCCAGTCTAGACAGTGCTCCAGACTGATCCATTGTAGTTTCAGTCTAGACAGTACTCCAGACTGTTCCATTGTAGTTCCAGTCTAGACAATGCTCCAGACTGATCCATTGTAGTTCCAGTCTAGACAGGGCTCCACACTGATCCATTGTAGTTCCAGTCTAGACAGGGCTCCACACTGATCCATTGTAGTTTCAGTCTAGACAGTGCTCCAGACGGATCCATTGTAGTTTCAGTCTAGACAGTGCTCCACATAGATCCATTGTAGTTCCAGTCTAGACAGTGCTCCAGACTGATCCATTGTAGTTCCAGTCTAGACAGTGCTCCACACTGATCCATTGTAGTTCCAATCTAGACAGTGCTCCAGACTGATCCATTGTAGCAATCTCTTATCACAGAAGAGATGCTTGTGCTGCTCAAGTGTTAGATGCACATAGAATTACATAAGAAGTCAGATAGTGGATGCAGTAATGGCAGCCTTTTTCATTGTCACTCAGAATTTCCTAGCAATTAATATAACTAAGAAATGGCTGAATCAGAATTGACAGAAAAACACCCTCTGGGACATACAATTTCTAGGATTTACATTTTATCCAGGAAATCATTGCAGATAATAATCGTGCCTCCTCTTCCGGCTCTTTCCTCCTCATCCATGAGACCCAATGTCTTATTTACAGCTAACAGACCCTATTGTATCGGGGGGACTTTAGTCATCTCATGTTGGACCCTCGGGGAGATCTATGACTAATGAGAGACAGAAAGAAGAGAAAGTTTTCCCTCCAGTCTTACTCTTTGCTTAGTGATGGCAGGCGATTCTCTGCACAATACATCCCACAATGAGGCCAGTGATTCTGCGGTTGCTGTACCCACCCTGTTTTTTGTGCCATTTCTTTTTTGTCCTTATTTAAGGATCTTTTCTAAGCACCGCTGTGAGTCAGAGGTGACATTTAAGGAGAATAGACAATATTAACCACAGTTCTTTTCTGTCTGCAGAGTATACTTATTAGCAGGAATCATTTTCTGTTCAGCAGCTTCGTTTTTATTTCTTGTCCTCAGACACGGGCAGTATGAGGCTACCTGCGCAAGGCCACCAAAACCGCATAAAAACACTTACATAAATTCATGCTATTTATCAAGATTTGGGTGTACTGTTTCCACTGAAGACTATGGAAAAAAATACCTTACATAAGGTGCAGAATCGCACAAACAATTGATATGTAGCAGATTTTGAAATCCGTCAGGTCAGTTTCTGCTCGTACAAAATATGCAAGCTGTGCATGACATTTGTGAAATCTCATTTGCTTTGCTGGTGCTATATTATGCTGGGTTTTTTTCCGCACCAAAATCTGCACAGAAACGAGCTTAAGCCTGTCACATCGCTATCTAATCGAAACTTACAGCTTGGTATTCCTGGATTCCTTTTATACCCTTAGGCCTGTACAGTGTGCAGCAAGTTCAGGAGGCATGAGTTAAATGGGTATTCCGGCTATCCTCTGTCCACCCCCTTTAAAGATAGGAGTAGCTCTGGCAACGATAGTTGAACACACGGATCACAGTGGTAATCCTCACACCGATACACCACAGGGCGTGCAGTGACTGGAGGATGCACCCATTTTTCCCTCAGGGCACACCCTGATGTTGAAGCTCCTGCTTGGTGTTAGTTGGGGTGCCCTTGGTGTTAAGTCTTGGTCTGGGAGCAAGGCAAGAGGTGTAGGTGCAGTGGCCAGCATACGGTGGAGTCAGTAACCAGGCCCGTTGTAGTAAATAAGTCTGTCTTTACTAAACTGCAGAATAGGAGTAATGTAGCATCCCCAAGTCAGAGCAATGTGTGGGACTAACCTGGGGAATGCCAGTGATGGAGAGGCCGGCACGCTGTTCCTCTGGGGCACTCTCTGGGTTCTGAAGGGACACAGCCAGGTGCAATGTGAGGTGCCCTTGGTGTTGTAGTTAAACGTGCCTATGGCTAAGTCCCTGATGTTTCGTGACGCCAGTGCCAGTAAACGGTGGCACACCGTATTTATAGTAGGAATAATGGAGGTGCAGACTTGTATCTTGAAACAGAATTCCAACTTTACTGAAACAGTGGTAATACAGAAGGCACTCTCTTAAACAGTTCTTTTGCAGACAATTGGCTTTAGTACAGTCTCAGTTACAGCAGGCTTATATCCAGCAAGGTAAACAGAGGGTTAAATAACAGGACTTTGAATTGCAGGTGAACCTTACTTTCTTCCTGGCTTGTCCTGACTGGCAAGTATACTTCAAGGCCCCAATGCCCTACTTCTGGCTTATATCCTTGAATCTCCAGTTTGCAGTGTACCTCCTCTGACATTACAGTACCTCTTGCTCTAGGGATTGCCTCAGCTTGACTCCTGCTTCTGCAGATATGGACGTAGGAGGGGAACCTTCTCCTTGGATCTGGAACCCGGTTACAGGGACTGCAATGCCCTCTCCTAGTCTGCAGGCTCCAGGCCTGCTCTGCTTTCACAGGCCCATGACTGGGCCTTATATAAACTAGGGCTCCCTAGCTCCCTCTAGCGACTAGAGCTGGAATGAAATCCCTAGCAGGCCTGAATATAGCAATAACACAGTAACAGGGAATTACATAGCATTACATTACATTGCATTTTATGAATAGGACTTATACCAGCCTCCCCATAGATGAGAGGAACGACAGCACTCAAGTGACCCTTCTGTAGTGACGGGCATTACAACTCCCGTACACTACAGTAATAGTACATCAAGCAGTAACACGGCATAGTTCCAAAAGTAGTTTACAGTGCAATTCCTCCCAATAGCAACGTAGGGACTGCAGCAGTGATGGAAGTTGGTGTACTCCTTCCCTCTTCCTCTCTCTAAAGTCTTTCTCTGCAGAACCTTCGGCATGCGATTGAGGTTCTTATAGAGGTTTCTGCAATTCCCATTCTGAGGGTTACAGAATCAAGATACAGCTAGAAAACCATCTCAAAGTGTGGAAGCAATGTTTAATTTTCCGTCTTGCTGCAGTAAGGTCTTTCTCACTGCTATAAACGTGCACAACACCAGATTCTGGACCTCTCTCTTCAACAGCTGGAACTGGACTCTCCTCTAACTAGGGGTCTGACCCAGGTCCATCTTTGAGCAACTTAAGGGGATGACCCAAGGTTAACACTTGCTTGTTTATACAATGCCTTTAGCCATACAAATAGAGTAAATCAGGACATTCCACTTAACAATATACCATTACATTAGGGTACTGTCACACTAGCGGAATGGCTATCCGGCAGGCTGTTCCGACGGGTGAATAGCCTGCCAGATCCGCCATGCCGCAAGTACCCGTGTGCTGCCGCTCTGTCCCCATTGACTATAATGGGGCGGGGGGCAGGGCTACGGCGCAGCACGGCAGTGCACAGCCGGAGATCACCGGACTAAAAGTACTGCACGTCCAACATTTTAGTCCGGCGATCACTGCCGTGCTGCGCCGTAGCTCCGCCCCCCGCCCCATTATAGTCAATGGGGATGGAGCGGCAGCACACGAGTACTTGCTGCATGGCGGATCCGGCAGGCTGTACACCCACCGGAACAGCCTGCCGGATAGCCATGCTGCTAGTGTGAAAATACCCTTAGATTGCCCTTTGTAGCGACCCTGTTCTTGGGTAGTGCAAGTGGTACATGGAACAAGTGCACTGCGTGTCTCTGTAATATGTTGACCACTGGAAAAAGCCACTGACAGGACAGTAATTATCCATAGGTTTATATGGTCATCTTACACTACTGTAGAAGCTCTGTGTACAGTATATGTGGTCTTAGGCTGATTTTTTTTTCTCCTTAACCAATATTGATTGGTGTTGATGAGTGCTAGATAGATTTCTTTTACATGCAGTGATCATTGGGAGTATGGGGTGAACGATTATTAATACGGCCATTCTTTCCCGACCCCCAAGTCCCCTAAGTTTAGACACAATATAAAAAAGTATCTGCAGTGAAATTTGCACCTCTTACATGGGACTTTTGCAAAAGATTTCACTCATAACAAGGGGTAAAATCCACAGCAAATCTCAGCTGCAAATTTCTTTTCACTTCATACAAATCTCTATTTGCTGTTAGCGTCTGGAACCATTCGTATGCTGGACAATACCTGTTCAGAGTGTTGGTTTCCTAGAAAGAAGCTGATCACAGGGGCCTCTCCATAACCACTGCTTAAATGGCATTGGCGGATTGGCCATAGACCCTACAGGGAAATTTTCCGGTGGCCCGATGCCCCAGGGGCCACCCAAGTCCTCCTCTTTGCCATTGACCGGATACATAACAGGCTCTCAACAGTAATTAACGCTGTGAGAATCAGGTAGTCAGGTACCCAGCCAGCAACCACACGTGCCCTCCTGAATTCAACTACTGTGGCCCGCACCTCCTAACACTTCTCCTCCATAGACAACTAGAGGAGAAGGACAGAAGACTGCAGCTATTTATGGCCACCACAGAGGGCCAGCTTTTGGGCAATATGTTGTGTTGCACTGTGTTATTTGGTTCTGCTGGGATGGTATTTTACACTGTGGTATTGTTGACCTCGTCTACTTGTGTTTCTCTGCCTTTCGTTAATTTGGACAATAGGCATTTCTACTATGGAGGGGCACAGAGCCAGAGGGCATTACTACAATGAAGGTGGCACAGTGGGCATTATTACTGTGAAGGGGGCACAGTGGGCATTATTACTGTGAAGGGGGCACAGTGGACATTATTACTGTGAAGGGGGGATAATGGGGATTTCTACTATGGAGGGTGCACAGAGCCAGAGGGCATTACTACAATAAGGGGGAACAGTGAGCATTATTACTGTGAAGGGGGCACAATGGGGATTTCTACTATGGAGGGAGCACAGAGGGCATTACTAGCACAGTGGTCATTACTACTATTAAGAGGGCACAATGGGCATTATTACTATAAAGGGGGCACAATGGGGATTATTACTAGGAAGGGGACACAATGGGGATTATTACATTTATGTTGATTTTACAGCATTTTACATAAAGTAATTGTTTTGCATTAACATGATAAATGTATACTTACAAGGGGAACAGTATTTAACTACCATATGCTATACCAGTGCCCAAATTATACAAACATAGTGACTAAATACTATACCATACCCTTCAAATAATGTGCAATACAATGGCCAAATAATAGTATATACATACAGTACCAAATAATACTGTAAATATATAATATAGCCCTATGAGTCCAAATAACATGCCATATTGTATTGAAACAAAGTTCCATATTGTGTCCATTAATGTGCACAGTGAACAAATAATGTATTATACTGTACTATGGCTGCAAGTTATAGAACTGCCCTCATTCAAGTTGCATTTCTCTCCTATCAGTGAGCAGAATTAACTGTGTATCAAATAATGTGCAGCTTTACACTCCTGTCCCCTACCTCCTGCTTGTAAGAACTGAAAGGGAGAAACCTATCACAAGCAGTAACCAGGGAAGACGGGGTGAAATTGCATCTCATAGGAATACACTGAGACTTTGAAAAGCCAGGCATAACGAGAAATGTGGGCTGCATTAGGGGAATCCTGTCAGAAAGGAAGAAGAAGCCAGGATGACAGCTGACCCATAAATGGTACATCAACCAAAACGTATAGTATACACAGTACACACGCATTATATATAGGCAAAGAAATGCCTCCTTTAAAGGGTTGGCCACTTTCTGGTTACTGTTGACCAATGTGTTTGTGAGATAACTATATGGGTCTTACTGATATAGCTTTTGTTGAAATTCTGCACCATTTTCTATTTTTTATAAGATATGCCCCCTTGTTTACAATGTCTTTTGTGCTGTCCCCACAGAGGTCCTGTCTATAAGCTGGACACTAACAGAGGGTCATGTGACCAGGCAAATCATCTCCATTTGATGTCTCCATTCAAATACACTGAACCTGCCATCTGTACTTGTTCTGTTGGGTGTGTCTAAATGGAGGAGACATCACATGGAGGTGATTTCCCTGGTCACATGACTCCATCAGCAGCCATTTTATGTACAGGACCTCTGTGTGGACAGCACAAAAGACTTGGCAAACAAGAAGGCATACCTCATAAAATATAGAAAAAAGGGCAGAATTTCAACAAAGGCTATATTAGTAGGTGACATCTAATCATCTCACAAACACATTGGTTACCAGTAACTAGAAAGTGGCCAACTCCTTTAAATATATTCTTTATCAATTATAACAAAGAATACAGAACATAACTGGTATACAGTAACATATAAATGGAAGCATGAATATTTAATAAAATGTGGTAGTTGAAAGCACTTCCAATAGAGACGGATGGGACAGGTGGGAAGAGGGAGGGATAACATAGCGGTGTTGAAAAAAAAGGTCACATCCATACATAATGCAAGAAAAGATGTTCACATGAGGGCTACCTCTTCTCATCTACAAGACCTGGCACTGACAGCGACTTCCAGATGTGCAGATCTCTAAGGGCCCTACATTTTAAAGTGAATACTTCTAAATGTGAACTGCTATTCCTGACCCCGGTTGATAGACAGTCACCCAAATTACTATCCCACGTTGCATTCACGCAGGTCAAATCTCACATCACCTATTTGGGAATAAAAATAAGTAGAATACCCTACTCTCTATACCAGTTGAATTCGGGGGAGTTAAGCGAACGGGAGACTTGTTCCATGAGACGTAATCACGTTGGACTACACTGTCTGAGTTAGCAGGGAGGTGGGGACTGAGGGGTCCTATTTACTTTTCCTACTTACAGGTAAGAAATTATAGTAGGGGTCTAGTCAGAGACATGTCCCAGGAGTGGTCTTCGAATGACTTTAATTCCTTTCTTAAATGCTCAGGTAGACCATCAGGCACTGAGGGACTGTTTTGGGGCCAAAGACCCCAAAAGTTTATTTAAAAAATTGGAGCAGATTTTGGGAATCAAGGAGGTTACCCCCGCCGCTCGTAGAGGCTTGGCTGCCCTATAGAGAGCCGGAGTGAATGAGAATTGGAGGAAAACCCACATTAAAATACTACATCATGCAATTTACGCATTTGACCTTGCTAGCTCCCCTGCAAAGCCAGATAGGCTAGTGGCGTGTCCACGCTCTCATGGTCTGTGGGAAGTTTCTGGGCACAAGTGGGAAATGTTCTCAATGAAATCAGCAGCTTCCAGGGAGTCCTGACAGCATCTCTTGCCATTCTGCACGCGGAGGAAGGGCTAGATGACCAGGGAGGCGGATGTGGGAGGAACAGGGATCTTCCATCTTTGGGTCATCGGCTTTTGATGATCGCTAAACGATGTCTATTGGCACAATGGTTTAACCCAGATATACCTGCCATCGAAGCTGTAATAGGACATCTCAAGATTACTTTCCACTTAGAGTGGCTTGAGTCTCTTAAACAAGTTGAGACACTGGGGAAGAAATTATTTAACACATGGAAACAGATTATCTTGGAATATGTCCCATATTCAGAATACCCATGGGTGATGGGACCCTCTCATTTTGGTACTTGACAATTGATTTGAAAGGCGCTTTGGGTCAATTAAAGGTCTCTTAGACATCTACACTATGATCCATGATATAAGGCGACTATGCATTGATAGTTACAATATGTGTATTTGTGGGAGCCGTGAGATGATGACCGGGCTCAAGGAGAGGCTGCAACGAGGGTAATCTAACAGGGAGGGTGTTTTGAGTTGGGTAAGGGTTATGAGGGTTAATTTCAGAGTTGGTGGAATAGGAGGGGATTATCTGTAAGTTTCCATAGGTTTCCTGGAGACACATGTTCTCCACATAAGGGGACTTGACATCCAGAGATTCCATGTGGTGGCTTGTTTTTAAATAGTCCCCTACATATGACATGCACAATCATCCCTGATTATTGGATTATTGTATTAATGTATATCTGTACACTTGTTTGGAAGCAAAAAACCAATAAAATAAATGAAGAAAATGGCCCTGATTTATCATACCAGAATGGCATGAAAAAGTCTTAAAATAGGGCTTTTGTGACTTTGTTGCACTCATTTGCGCAAAAATTTGCGACTTTTTACACTTGCGCAAAATTTTGTGACTTTTTGGCTTTTTTACACCACTTTAAAAAGTGGCAAAAAAGTTGCAATCTCACTCCAGGTGGAGGGTGGAGTAGGAAAACTGGGGTAGCTTCTCTAGACAAAAGTGTTAGGTTTAAGGACATGCCAAACTTATTAAACAACCTGTGACATTTGATAAATGTGGCACAAATTCCTCCAATGCAGAATCAAGCAAAACTGACTTCCAATATTCCCCTCATGAAAAATCTCAGAAAAAGCCTTTAGGCCTTGTAAGAACACTTCAGGAGGTGTGTGGAATCGTTGAACTGATAAAACTTTCTTGGCAAATTAAATGTTTAGGTTTTTGTAGTTCATAATCATTCTGCCCTTGTATCTACCCGTGCACGGACTTCCTGCGGAGTATATAGTATGGGCAACAGACCAGGCAGCAGTCTGAGCCTCTAATTCAGGCATCCTCAAACTGCAGCCCTCCAGCTGTTTTAAAACTACAACTCCCACAATGCCCTGCTGTAGGCTGATACCTGTAGGCTGTTTGGGCATGCTGGGAGTTGTAGTTTTGCAACAGCTGGAGGGCCGCAGTTTGAGGATACCTGCTCTAATTAGAAGATAGATCTTAGACTACCTCAGACTCTAATAGACAGTTGAGTTTGTGATAATGGCTGTCAAAAAATTAGGATAAAAAAAAACATGCTACAGAAGCAAACCAGGAAGTGATGATTAGCCCAAGGTAGTGACTTACAGTATATGGATTCTTAGCCATAAGGCTCCATTCACACGTCCGCAATTCTGTTCCGCATTTTGCGGAACGGGAATTGCGGACCCATTAATTTCAATGGGGACAGACGATGTCCCGCCTGGGTCTGCAATTGCGGATCCGCACTTCCGGGTCCGCAATCGCGTTCCCAAAAAAAAATAGAACATGTCCTATTCTTGTCCGCAATTGCGGACAAGAAAAGGCATTTTCTATATAGTGCCGGTGATGTGCGGTCTGCAAATTGTGGAACGCACATCACCAATGTCCGTGTTTTGTGTGAATGGAGCCTAACAGGACACTTACTTATCTAGAACATCTGCAAAAAGTGGCAAGTCATCTTTAAGGTGTATAATACATTGTAGAGGGTTAGAGTTAAGTCTGTTATATCAATCTTCCTTGATGAATAGAAGAAATGTCCCCCACTCCCTGTCTGAAATCTGACAAAATCCTGGCAGGGATGAGCACTAATGAGGTATATCAAAGTCGGATGCTGAAATGATAAAAGCGAGCGCCATCTCTGTGGTATTACTGGCCAGCTCTTTATTTATGCTGCAGAGCTCAGTGGAAAGACGCTGTATGTATGGCTCCTAACTAGAGAATTAGGTGTAGTCGTCATGAACGTGGCCTGGTGATTTTAGACTGTGTTCTTATTCTTGTTGTTGAGTGAATATTGTAATTATATATATATATATATATATATATATATATATATCCAACAAATTGGTGCAGCACTCCTTAGATAAAAGTGAACAAAATTGTGTTTATTAACACATGTTAACACAGCTATGCTAAAAAACAGCTTGCTGTGTTAACATGTGTTAATAAACACAATTTTGTTCACTTTTATCTAAGGAGTGCTGCGCCAATTTGTTGGATTAGTAGAGAGACCCTATGACCAGGGGTGGACGCGTGCACCATCGAAATACATTGAAGGAGTGCTGCCAGATTTTTGCTTATATATATATATATATATATATATATATATATATATATATATAGTGGTTAGTACTCAAGCCTTGCAGCGCTGGGGTCCTAAGTTCGAATCCGACCAAGGGCAACTTCTGCATGAGTTTCCTCTCACACTCCAAAGACATACTAATAGGGAACTTAGATTGTGAGCCCCATTGGGGACAGCTTGTTGCTAATGTCTGTAAAGCGCTGCAGAATATAGCAGCGCTATATAAGTACGTAAAATTAAACAAAAATAAATATATATATATATATATATATATATATATATATATATACACACACACATGCATGCACCTTATGGGACTCAATAACTGTGCAGTGTAGATATGAATGTATTTTTCCTTGCTGCCACTACAGTGTCTCTCCTGATTTAAATAATTTAGTCGTTCTTCTCACAGAAGCTATAAGGCGAGCACTCAGTGATGCCATTCTGTCATGACTACGTTTTTGCCTTTGGATGTCACAACTTCCTAGATAAGTGTATTCCGGACAGCTGATCCCTTTCCTAGGCTTGGCTGATAGTCATCAGATTTCAGAAGCATTAGTGCCTTGGACACGGTGTGTCTCAGAGTGATGTACTACTAAGTATGGCTAACATGGACAACACGGATGACACCTATGTGAAATAAATCCCCCCCTGAGTCCATTGTACAAGGTAATACATACAGTACCGTAGAGGCAGCTACTGGGGGCTGCTTTAAGACCAGTTACAAGGGTACTGGCCTAATGGTCATAATTTCTGTCTCTCAAAAGGGTTGTGCAGCCAATTACTTAAAAAAGGCTCAGAATGGTGTAAATTAATACAACCCATTTAATAGGAACCTGTCACAAACCCTTTCACGCCCTATGACGTACATGTACGTCATCGGGCATGTGTTTAAAGATGGCGCCTGCTCCTGCCCGCTGCGGCACCATAGCCACGGGTAGCTGTCTGTTTCCTATAGCAGACACCCGCGGCTAATGTCCGCAACCGGCAGTAATGCTGGTCGCGGACATTTAAACCCTCAGATACCGTGGTCAATCCTGACCACGGCATCTGAGCGTGCTCTGGCTCCCCCGTGTGGCGATCGGAGGAGCCAGAGCTTGTGTGCAGCAGCCCCTGTCTTTATGAATGACAGGAGGCTGCTGCATAGTATTTCCCATGGAGCCCTTGCCTGTAATAGGGCTCCATAGGAAAGTAGTGAAATCATCATATATTCCAATGCAAGTGCATTGGAGTCTATGATAATAGCAATCAGATGATTGCATGTTATAGTTCCCTATGGGAACTATAAAAAAGTTTAAAAAAATAATAATAAAAAAAAATGCGCATCATGGGTGTCGCAATGTATGAAAACGCCTATAGTATAAAAATATATTCTCCATATGGCCGTTTTTGGTCGCTTCATTTTCTACAAAAAATGATCAAAAAGTCATACACACCCCAGAATGGTATCAATGAAAAGTTCAGATCGCCCAGCAAAAAATGAGCCCCCATACAGCTCTGTAAACATAATTACAAAAAAGTTATAGGGGTCAAAATATGGTGACAAAAAAATAAAACAGATTTTTTTTCCCACTTTAAAAAAATTTTTAGCACTGTCAAAACGCAAGAAAATAATCGTAAATAGAAAACCCCTAAAACTGTGGTGGAATTGCTTTTGTCTTGCAATTTCACCCCATTTGGATTTTTTTCCCGCTTCCCACTACATCATATGCAATATTAAATGGTGGTGTAGGAAACTACAACTTGTCCCGCAAAAAACAATCCCTCATATGGCTATGTGAGCAGACAAATAAAAAAGTAATGGTTCTGGAAAGGCAGGGAGTGCAAAGCGCACAAAAAAAAACCCCCAAAAAAACCTCCGGGCTTGAAAGGGTTAAATGCATTGCAGATGCACCTGAATAGAGTTACTGAAAAAGGGTAACTGTTATAATGTTGTATTGCTAAAGTGAAATGTTTACTAATTTACTGTAATTGTACACCTAACAGCATTATATGGGTAAGTCAGGATAAGCACATTGACTCGGCCCCTTTAGGTTGCTGGGAGATTGATCTAGGTCCACCCCATGCTTAGTTATTTAGTTGAGAATCTGATCTTAGCAGGGGAGGATAGAGGACTTACCTGTACATTTACTTACTCCTCAGAACTAGGCCTAAACTCAGAGAAGCAGCACCTATACCTTACACAAAAAATAAGTCCTCACACAGAGAAAAATGTACAGTTGTCAAAAAATGACATGATGCCCGTAAACCAATCCATCAAAATCTGTGTTGCAAATTATGGCGCTCCTTCCCTTCTGAGTCTTGCTATGTTCACCTACAGTGGTTTACGACCCCATATGGTTTGTTGCTGTATTCAGGAGAAAATGGGTAACAAATTATGGGGTGCTTTACACCACTTACTAAATTCCTTGAGGGGTGTGGTTTCCAAAAAACATATGGCGCTTCTTCCCTCCTGCCAACTGCAGTTTACGACCACATTTGGGGTGTTTCTGTAAACTGCAGAATCACAGTAATAAATATTGCGGTTTATTTTGCTGTTAACCTTTTGCTGTGTTTCAAGAAAAAATTGATTACCATAAAAAAATCTGCACAAATATGAAATTTTGAAATTTCACCTCCATTTTCCTTTAATTCTTGTGGAACACCTCAGGGGTTAACAAAGTTCGTAACATCAGTTTTGAACAATTCGAGGGGTGAAGTATCTAAAATTGGGACATTTATGGGTGGTTTCTAAGGGTGGGTACATAAGCCCCTCAAAATCACTTTATAACTGAATTGTTGCTTAATAAAATGGTTTGGGAAATTTTCTTGAAAGGTTGAAAAATTGCTTCTAAAATTCTAAGACTTCTAACGTCTTAAAAAAACAAAATGACATTTACAAAATGATGCCAACATAAAGTAGACAGGAGGAATGTTGACTAATAACTATTTTATGAGGTATCACTATCTGTCTTAAAAGTGGAGAAATTCAAATTTAGAAAATTGTGAGTTGTTTCCAAATTTTCTGTAAATTTAGAATCTTTTTTTCTAAATAAAGGAAAAAAAATATTGACCCACATTTACCACCAACATGAAGTACAATGTGTCACCAGAAAACATTCTCGGAATCTGTTAGATAAGTAAAACCATTCCAAAGTTATTACCACATAATTATAGTGACACATGTCAGATGGCCTGTTCAGGAAGGTGGAAACTAGCCTGGAGTAGAAGGGGTTAATCATCCAGCTTTGGTTGTATCATCACCATAGTGCAGGTGGTGGCTTTCGGCATCAAAGCCACGGGTACATATAGAGAGATGTCTATCAGTCTGCAGCGTCACCATCTTCATTCATGTGAAATGCAAGGTGATTAATGATAAATGCTCACTCCGCCTCTTCCTGAACCAGCAGATGTTCAGCGTGCACCCCTGTCCCTCTTCTATCCAGCTGCTAACCTGTAGGGAAGTGACCGCTGGAGCCATGTGCACTGCCTGCAGTCTAGAGTGCCATTATCACCCAGAAATGCTGTCTAGCATTGTCAGCTGCAGTGCTGTTATCTGCATACAGTGGGAGGCTATGGAGACAGGGCTCTGTAGAGATCAGTACCGCCGTTCCCGACACCCCCCCCCCCCTCTCTCTAGTTGCTGAGCATGCAGTTCTCATAGCCTGCGATGTGAGCCCAGGATACAGGCGTGCAGTCATGTCGGCTCTCTGACGCATCTTTGTTCTTGGTACCAAGCACCCATCATCTGGTTGTAGGTCGTCTCTTGGCATCTATTGATTTCAGTGTAACTAGGCCAAAGGCAGATCTGCATTCCCAGTGCTGGGGACATTGAGTATACAATGATGAATGTGGCTGGATGAAGTCACTGAGATCATCCAATAGCGCTGCAGCTTTCAGCGAGGTTGCAGATGCACTGAGCATCACACACTGTCAGAATGGGAACAAATCCCTGACAGCCTGTAGTAATAAGTTCCTGTGTTTTGGAGTGTGGCTTAAGGTGAGTGCGTCGGATGGGATTTGCATTTTTCAGACTCAGCTTTCTGCTTGTGAATGCGTCCCCCCCCCCCTTCTCCCTGCACCGTCCTGTCCCGCACAGTAATCTCATTGCTGTGACCTCCGCTCTTCTCATACCTCTGCACCAAAGCACCCCCGACCAACACCCAGTGCTGCACTCTTGTGTGGTGCCACTACTACTACACCCAGAATCTGCCTCCCCCCCCCCCCACCGCCCAGACATTAATACCCAAAACCGTCCCTAAGAGGCTGCACTTATCACAAGTATCCCAGATCTATTACCATCCTCTTCAAAGCCAAACTGTATTTCACTGCCCCATCAGCATCTTTCAGCAGGCTGACTTCTTTACACATGGCTCTCATGCTTGGCCCGCATCTCTGTGCTCCACCTCTTCCTCAGTGTTTATGAGGGGGGCATTCCAAAATATTTCTGACAATAGTAGCTTAGGTTAATTGCTTAAAAAGCTCCTGGCAGTGGAAACAAACCTATGAAACGACACCAAATTTGTGGTAGGGTTGCTCCTTCTGATTAAAATGATACCTTTCTTGTGAAAGTCGGTTGTGGTGTTCCCAAGATAAGAGTTTGATTCTTTATACTAAATGAGGGCTTTAGTCCACCAAGGAGCTAGCACTGGAAAGCTGAGGGACTAAATCTAGACTCCGCCCCTTGGTGCACTTAAGGCCTCATTTGCATAAAAAATATTTTTTTCTCTGGAACACTGCAATCAATTTTCATAAGATATATATAATTTTAATCAGCGGTATATCAACCCTACCTGGTAGTAGGTCTGGTTTAATAAGGTTCCTCCTGCTGACCATTTCTGTCATCTAAAAGAAAAATGACCGGCTTAGTGAACCGTGTCTGTCTACGCAATAATTACCAACTGTTGCAGTCCCATTGGATCAGATTGTTTTTTTTGCAGCAACTTTATTATAGGTGAGACTAGTTACGATGCATTCACATCAACATTTAGCTTTCCGTTCTTCTGATCCTGCATCAGAAGAACGGAAAGCTAAACGGTCATGTGAAACAGTGGCGGATCCAGGGGGCAGCAGGGCAATTGCCCCCCCGATATTGTGGCAGCACCGGCGGCAGTGACAGGAGATGAACGCTTCCACTGTGGAAGCGTTCATCTCCATAGCGATCTGTGTCGCCGTCCTCTGGACAGCGATACAGATCGCTGTGCAGTGCGGCAGGGAGGGAGAGGCGTCTCCTCCCTGCTCCTCTGATAGGCTGCTCGGCACTCGAGGCCAGCAGCCTATCAGAGCTGATTTAGGCGGCGCGATGACGTCATCGCGCCGCCTGAGCAGAAGGACAGAACGGGACACAGGCCGGAAGAGGCCTGCATCCAGCGCTGCAAGGAGGTAAGTAGGGAGGGAGGGGGAAAAGAAAACCTGCACAATATTGGGGGAGGGAAAGAAAACCTGCACAATATTGGGGGGAGGGGAAAAGAAGCCTGCACAATATTGGGGGAAGGGGAAAAGAAGCCTGCACAATATTGGGGGGAAGGGGAAAAGAAGCCTGCACAATATTGGAGTGGGAAGGGGAAAGATGCCTGCACAATATTGAGGGGAGTCTGCACATGATTTTGGGGGGAGGGGGGAGGAGCCTGCACATGATTTGCGGGGCTGGGGAAAGGAGCCTGCAAATAATATTGGGGGAAGGGGGATGGGTGGGGAAAGGAGCCTGCACATGATTGGGGGGGGGGGGCATGATGGGGGGAGAGAGGAGACTGGCACTTTTCACTAGCACATGATCGCGGGGCACTATGGGGACATTACTGATGTATTTTATATGTGGGTAGTAGGATAATTTGTCCAGAATATGGGAGGATGATGGAAAAGTAGTAACTGAGATTTATTTTGTTGTCAAACTGCAGAGACGAAACCTGTCGGTCTGGTCTGAAAGGAGAAGATGAGGAAAGAGAACATCTACATCACAGGAGACGTCACTGGATGGAAGAGGTAAGTGGGGCTGTATTTCTGTAGTGATGGGAGCTGGGGCGTATCAATCGCCCAAAGTGCCCCTCCCGAGACCAGGCTCTGGATCCGCCAGTGATGTGAATGCACCCTTACCTACATCCTACAATCTGTTATAGGCAAATAATCCAAAGGGGCTACAACTATGGGTGTAATTTACTGCTGACAAACTTCTTAATGTATCTTGATAGCAGTCAAATGTTCTAATACAGAGCTCCGAATACCCTGTGTAGACATAGATTTAAGACCTAATATGGTGGTTACCTTCAGCCACCAATATGAGAAGCCTAGGAGTTTACTGCATAGGGCCGAGTTCACATCAGCGTTCAACCTTTCTGTTCTTCTGCTCCGTTATAGGAGCAGAAGAACGTAAAAGGACGAATTCGGCACATAACGGAGCCGAACGGAGCCTACGGACCACATAGACTATAATGGGGTCCGTTAGGTTTCCGCTCAGAGGGAGTTTTTTGAAGCGGAGACAAAAGTCCTGCATGCACGACTTTTGTCTCCACTTCAAAAATCTTCCTCTGAGAGGTCTATGGGGTCTGTAGGCTCCATGGCTCCGTTATGTGGCGAATCCGTCCTTTCCATTCTTCTGCTCTTATAATGGAGCAGAAGAACAGAAAGGGTGATCGCTGATGTGAACTCAGCCTAAATTGACTCCAATGTATAAATTGTATGCAGTGAGCTCCTGAGCTCCCCCCCAGTAATGGCTGCCGATGTTAGAATGTTATGTCTTGAAAGTATGTCTATACAGGCAATTCGCGGCTCTGTGTCATAAAAACAAAACTCCAACTGCTATAAAATATATTAAGAAATCGGCAAAAAATGTGGGATCTAAAGATGACTTGGTTTTGCAAGGGGGGCATTCACTTTAAGGCCTCTTGCACATGAACGTATTTTTTCTGTTCCGTATCATTGGGGACTGCAATTTGCACAAGTTTTACTTTTTTGCGGAACGGAAGCACGGATCGGAACCCCACGGAGGGTTCTCTTCCGTGCTTCCTTTCCGCACCGCATCTCCGGATTTGCGAAACCATTCAAGTGAAAAGGTCCGCATCCCTGATGTGGAATGCACACGGCCCGGTGTATTGCGGAACCGACGTATGCATCCCGCAATACAGCCACGGAAGCACAACGGCCGTGTGCAAGAGGCCTAAGGGTACGGCCATGTGGATCTGGCTGAAATCTACGGCAAAAACTTCCCAAAATGACTTGTTTTCGTAGCACCATTACTTTGGGGATCCCAGCGGATCTTCCACTTCTTTCAGCCTTTGCATTACAAAGGTTAAAAGGAGTGTTTAGACCCCACAGCTTAAATTGGCATGTAGCAGTAGAAAACATGTAGCACTAGTTTATGCTGTGTATTTTTTTTTTTTACCTTAGCATGTGAATTTCATTCACTTCAGTTGTACCTTAGGGGTGCCTGCACACGAGTGCATGTTTCCAAACAGAATTTCCACATGGATTTCTGTTTCTGCACCAAATCTGCATCCAAATCTGCAGGTGTTACTTGTGAATTTGATGTGGTTTTGCCTCACTATCATCCTATGTATTGCAAAGGTTGAAATCTCTACTAGAAATCCGCAGAAACAATTGACATGCTGTCGATTTCAAAATCCACACGGCGAGTCAATTTCTGCTCAGAAAATATAAGTAAAGCGTACGTGAGATTTATAAAATATGATTCACTTTGCTGGTATTGTACACTGCATTTTTTTCCCTATAAAAATCTACGTGCAAAAACTACACATAATCTGCAACGCGTGCAAGTAGCCGAAATGCAGAGAATCCACAGCATTTACACCACGTTTTGCCATACCCCAAATCCATTGTGGGGCTCCACCTGGAGTACGGCTACATGCCGACCATATTGTCCTTATATTCACAGAATTTGACAGCACGCCAAACGTTATTCAGATGCAATTAGTGTATTTATTCATCCGGACATGTTGGTACACCATTAAGCAACGTTTTGGGCTACAGGCAAGCCCTTCATCAGCCTAAGTATGGTCATAGGTACTGGCAGCCCAGTACCTATGACCATACCTAGCCTGATGAAGGGCTTGCCTGTAGCCCTAAACGTTGCTTAATGGTGTACCAACATGTCCGGCTTAAAAAATACACTAATTGCATCTGAATAACGTCTGGCGTGCTATCAAATTCTGTGAATATAGTGTGAACGATTCCTTAGGTGGAGTCAGGAATGAAAAGCTGATGGGCACCCTCTACAAGAGCCAAATTGTCTGCTGAGTGCTGTGATTGTCTGGATGTAATCACTGACCATATTGTCCTTGACTAGTGATGAGCGAATTGAGCTTAACTAAGTGGACATCGATCCGAATTTCAGGAAAAATTTGATTAGTCGCAAAGCCAAATTTCCTCGTGCTTCGTGGTAATGAATCCATTTTTTCCAAAATGGTGGTAAAAAGAAATCAAAAATACTCACCTCATCCATTTACTCACAGAGAGACCACCTCGGCCATCTTGACTGAAGAAAATGCGCCAAATCTCGAAAGGGCACGCTGGCCGGGCGCAGTAACGTCATCAGTGATCGGAGCCAATACATTCTAATACTGTACTGAGCTCCCTCTCCAAATAGTATTAAAACAAAGTTGTATGCGATTTGACTTCGGATGAAGCATCCAAAGTAGATTCGCTCATTCTTAGTCATGATGTCAGCGCGCAAGAGATTTGCCCCGTTTTCTTCAGTCAAGATGGCCCCGATGGTCTCTCCGTGATCAAATGGATGAGGTGAGTATTTTTTATTTTTTTTTTACCACCATTTCAGGATAAATTGATTCATTACCACGAAGCGTGAAGAAATAGGTATTTTTTTTCAACCCCTGATAGGCCTCAATGGGACTGTCAGATGCCGCAATCAGTGTTAAACGCGGCATCTGAGGGGTTCAATGACGGGGGAAGCGCCATCGCCGTTTCTTCTCATTGCACCTGCTACATACAATGGAATGTGATTCTTGTCAAAGTACTTTGTAACAAATCAAATTTTTTTTGTTGAACTTCGGTGAAGCAGCCGAATCGAATTTTTGAAAACTTGGCTTGACATGTGCGTGTGCTAAAACTGGTAGCAAATTTGCGGGCCCTCTATCATCTAATCTGTTAGTAGAATGTAGGCTTCCATTTACAACAGCCTGTATTCTGCCTAACGGATCCCAGTGGACTGGTAGGAAAGCTGCAGCGAACTCCTGTGGTGTTGGAATCTTCTTACTAGCTAATAGAACAGTTTAGGTATAGTATAGCATACAGGTCGATATGAGAGAATTACTATTTATGCATCTCTGGGGTTCACAGACTAACGCTAGGAAATGAGCAGAAGTAAGTAGGATTGACACGTTAAATATACCCAGCCTTCAATGCTACGTGCACACTAATGCCTTGCGGATTATATATATATGGAGCAGGCTGTGCTGGCTGCCCCACTCCACATCTGAGTCCTCTGCTGGCAAAGTGCCCTCTAGTGGTGAACTAGAAAGAAGCTAATCCTGTGTTTATTGACACATTTGTCACCCAAAGTAAAGAGGCCGAGTCAGCAGGGAAACTGTCCTCAGCAAATAATCAGATCACCGCTCGGATGTTACGGCATGGGATAAAAATATTATTCAGATGTGAGCTGTATATTTAGTCTACAGACAGGAGCCGTTCCCGTTTCTGGAGCTAAATATACAGACTGCTTCTACACAGCGCCGTTGTATGACCGTACAGACCTTTAGAAAGCCATGCACCATCTTACCCTTTCTTCCTTGTGCCCTTCTACCCCTCACTCCTTTACACAACACCTACCTATTAGGCCTCATGCACACCACCGTATTTTGCATCTGTGTCCGATGGTAAATTTTTTAGGATAGCGCACAGACCCATTTTTCTGTATGTCCAAGGGCGTAGGAAGCCCCAAAAATCTGGGGGGGACAGCACTTATGGGGCCCGTGTCCCCGCCCACCCTCAAGCCACGCCCACATAGTTCCCCCCCCCCCCATGTGCCAAAAATCTCTCTCTCCACCCCCCCCCCCCCCTTATGAGCCAGTGGGTCCAGTTAAAAAAAAAAAACACACACACACAAAACACTTATACTTACCTCCATCCGTCACAGCGATGCGATGCAGGCCTCTTCCGGCCTGTGTCCCGCGCTGTACGGCTCACAGACGGCGCGATGACGTCATCGCGCCGCCTGTACCAACATCTGATAGACGCCCGTCCCCCCCGTCCCCCCCGGTTCCTACGCCCGTGTGTATGTCCATTCTGCAAACGATAGAACATGCGTTATTCTTGTCCGTATGGCAGGTGAAAATAGTCATCTGTAGTGATGGGAGTGAGAAAAAATATGGATTGCACTCGGAAGGTATCCGTGTCCATGGTTTGCGGACCAAAATACGGACACGTCTGTGTGCATGAGGCCTTACACAGACCCTACACAGTTGGCTGCCTCTACACATGGCTTTTCTCTGGTTCCGCTCATGACCCGCTCTCCTGATACACCTCTCTCTCAAATGGTTGTTTACTGATAGGCCGCAGCATGGAACCGGCTGATGTGGTTACAGCAAAGGTAGGATGGAAATGCTGCTCAGCTCCCTGTGCGTAAGTGACTTCTTCCTCCAGAATGAATGAAAGGCATGGAGCCCTTTACATGCGTCTGCCTGCCCGCTAAAAAAAGAGGCACATCTTTTTCTTACATTTATATGCCTGTGCGCTTCTAAGGCAATGCTGCATGAACTGAAGCCCCAGGTTCCTGAGATTTCTGTAGGCTGATCACAGGCGTCCTGTCGTACAGTCGATATTGGTGTAACCATCTGCAGTTCAGTACAGTTCTCGCCGGCCATAGATGTAAAGATTTTCCCTGATCCGCGCAGGCTACTTTCACACTAGCGTTTTCACTGGATCCAGCAGGGTTCAGCAAAAACGCTTCCGTTACTGATAATACAGCTATATGCATCCGTTATGAAAGGATCTGGTTGTATTATCTTTAACATTGCCAAGACGGATCCGTCATGAACCTCATTGAAAGTCAATGGGGGACTGATCCGCTTTCTATTTTGTCAGAGAAAACGTCCCCATTGACTTGCATTGTGGGTCATGCCGGATCCGTTTTGCTCCACATCCCAGGACAGAAAGAAAACCTCAGCATGCTGCAGTTTGCTCTCGGGTATGAGAACGGAATGGAATGCATTTTGGAGCATTTCGTTCTGTTCAGTTACATTTTGTCCCCATTGACAATGAATGGGGACAAAACGTAAGCGGTTTTTTTCCGGCATTGAGATCCTATGACTGATCTCATTACCGGAAAATATTAACGCTAGTGTGAAAATTGTGATTTGGATGTTTCTTGGGAAAGGCGCATAGCTATAAGAATAGCTCTTCCCACTGTGTATTGTATGTGTGAGCTACTTTCCATTTCGATTTTGTACAGGTCCGTATGCGGAACTATTCACTTCAATGGGGCTTGAAAAAAAACCGGAAATGACTCTGTGTGCATTCCGTGTCCGTAAAAGAAAACGGATGCAACATGGACGTCACACGGATGTCATCTGTTTTTTTTTTGCGGACTGCAAAATACATACAGTCGGGTGGATTAGCCCTAAAGAAAACAATTTCGATCAGTCGGAAGCATAATTCGTCCAGATGGTTAACACTAGTCTATACGTCTATGGAGAAGTGTGGCCAGAAAGATCAATGTCCCTGTAACTGTTGTCAGAAGTTGTTGGTGTTTCTGGTTATACTATCATATACTTAATATGGTTGAAAAAAGACATAAGTCCAATCAAGTTCAACCAAGGTATAGGTGGGGACGTGAATTTTAGAAAAAAGGGAGTGAGACCAAGACTTCTACAAATTTACCAAGCAGGTTTATTCTGCAGAAATGAGAATGCAGCAGCATACATGTACCTTAAAGGGGTTTTTGTCACTTCAGCAAATAGCATTTATCATGGAGAGAAAGTTAATACAAGGCACTTACTAATGTATTGTTATTATCCATATTGCTTCCTTTGCTGGCTGGATTCATTTTTCCATCAAAGTATACACTGCTTGTTTCCACGTTACGACCACCCTGCAATCCATGAGCGGTGGCCGTGCTTGCACACTAAAGGAAAAAGTGCCGATCTTTCTGGTGGCTGGGACCGTGGGACCTCACATAGGCTGGTTCTTTTTTAGTAAGTGGCTTGTTTTAAATTTATCTACATAGTAAATGCTATTTGTTCAAGTGACAAAACCCTTTTAAGGCAAGTTCACACAGTGATTTGATCAGTGATTTCCATCCGGGGTTGTCCCACAAAAAATATTCCACGGTTTTCAAACCAGCACCTAGATCTGAATATATTTGTAATTGCATGTAATTAAAAATTTTGCATAGCCACTGAGTTATTCAATAAAATGTAATTGTATAGCGCCACCTGCTGTTTGCTTTCCCCCCCCCCCTTATTTCCTTGACCTGCTCACTGAGAAGGCCGCACATGCTTAGTTTCATCCTTCAACTGCCTCCTGAGCTGTGATAGACCTGCAGCAGAAAGGACACATCCCCTGAGCTGCAGCAGGAAAAAATACTCCAAATGAATTGCCCAGCTTGATATAAATTTAGCTGAGTAATGAATGGGGAGATCTCTGAATCCATGAGAGGTACAGGGCTGGTTCTAGCTTTGTCATGAGCTATATGATGTCTGATTTTCATTTTTACATTAGTCATGGGATAACCCCTTTAAAGCCAGAAGTGGAGCCTACACAGATAATGGTATAGTGCGAGGATTTGCTCCTGTTCTGTGTTTTTGACTCGCACCTGGTTTTGGCTCACAATCACTGATGAAATAACTGACTAAATTACTGAAATGTAAACTAGGCCTAAGGGCTCATGCACACGACTGTGTGCTGCCCGTGGCCGTATTGCGGCCTGCATACGATGGGTCCGCAATACATGGGGCACCGGCCGTGTGCGGAAGGACGGAGCGGAACCCCACGAAAGAACTACAGAGTGCTTCCGTGGTGTTTCTGGCCATGCCTCTGCATTGCAAAAAACTAGTGCATGCACTACTTTTTTGCGGAACGGACGGATCATGTTTGAAGTTTGAAGTTCATGTTTCATGATTCAAGTTGAATGGGTCTGGATCCGTCTGCGGCAGGTGTGCATGAGCCCTAAAGCTGTGTCCACATGCAGCACAAATGTTGCAGGTCTTCCTTCCAGATTTGTGGGCTAGAAGGCTGCTGTGTATTACAGGAGCAGGACAGTTAAGAAATCTCATGCACATGATTTGCATCCATAGGATATGCTCATAAAATGACATGTGGTGCGGATGCATAGGGTGAAATACGCAAGAAACAAAATTAAAAAGAAAAAAATGTTAACACTAATTTATTCCTCCAATTGTTTGCATCAAAGATGACTTTCATCCGGGTGCGAAGTTCCTATGAACATCATTATTGACGTCCATTTTTACTAAATATGGCCGCCGTTGATGCGTTACATGGGCAGAAGTGGACTAGACAACAAAGCTTGAGATGATCCTCCAGCAGCTGCACCTCTCACCCCAGGTGTTTTTACAGAACGTCATGTGCTTGGTGGAGCAGACCTTCATGCAATGTTTTACTAATTACTTAGTCACGCTCTGCTGGATTTGTCTGACTTATAATAATAATAATAATAATAATAATATTATGCACGTGCTCCATTTTGATTTGTATGTTAGTAATTGAGTAATCCAGGGTTTCCTTGAACTCTGCAAGTCATGTCAGAAACACATTAAAGCGGTTTTTATGGTATTCATACGGTGTCCTCTCGGCATCCCAACAATCAGCTTTTTGAATGGGACTTCCACTGATCTGTTATTGATGGCCCATCTTATGATAGGATATTTCGGCACTTTATGTGACCTCTGTCACTGCTTTTTCCGGTCTGATAGCAGACACAAGCTTTGCACATGGATGTAGTCTGTGGTCTGATATTGTAGACTATTGATACAGGTTAGTGTCTTATATCTTGGAGAGTCATTTTATGTAAGACATTATATGGATTAGGCCAGGTTTAGATGATGACTTTTTAGTTCCTGTGATTGCCTTCATACCTCCTAAGTTTTGAAGATGCATAAAACTGGCCATACATTAAGGATTTGAGAGCAAATGGTTAATAGCTGGTCTTAAAAGGCTTTGAATGTCCTTATATGACAGTGATCTGTGACAGTCCAGTATCTTGCAAGGTCAGTCATTATTGAAACCATGGGGTATGCTAAGGACTGATGAAAGGTGTAAAAAGATTAGTACTCATCTCACTATGCCTGCCCCACTATACCTGCCGGCTCTATTCATTTGAACTATGCTGGGCGTAGCAACGTCAACATAGTCTTAGACTACTGCTACCCCCCATTTTACCAGTTGGAGGGAAGTTTTAATGTAGTCTGAAAGTTATATGCATCATTACGACTACCAAGGTGCAAGTGCAGCGTCCCACTGGGGTATACCAGGGGGATTCCCTTACCCCTCTAGAGGTTTCAACGAAATATGCCCCTCTTTTAAAGTAAGTGTACGTGATGCCAGCTGCGGTTAAGCAGCGGGAACGCAAGGCTCCCTTTGTATGATGGAATGTGCCAAAGATAGGATAGGTCAGAGTGGTGTTGAATAGGCCCCCAAATCCCTGGAGATAATGGATACACTTTGTCACGGTGCTGCTAACTTTGGTGATGGTTGGAATCCCAGATGTGGTGGTTCAAAGGAAAGGGAAGGGGTTAACTTGGATAGGGTAGAACAAAGTGATGACTTGAATAATGTGGAAATAAAGTTGAGTCCAGACTTGAATAAACGTTGAACAGTTGCTTTTACTTGCAGTAAAATTGTAATCCAAATGGTTTCCAGTAACTTGAATTATCTTGATCTCCAGCAGGTATTAGCAAAACACTTCTGGCAGGCAAACTCTTACTCTGCTCACAAACACATCTCTGCTGTGTTCTCTCTGTAGCTCTTTCAGCTTAGCTATGTCAGTAGTAGATAATCTTTCTTTAGGCAATCCTTTCAGCTTCTGTACTGGCTTTAAATATAGCAAGTACTCAGCTTGAACTAGGAAGGCAATGCAAACCAAGGTAGGGGATGCAAACAGGTGCACAACCTTGGGTTGTAATGTTGGCATACCAGACAGGGCCTAATGGAAGCCTTGGAACCGTTGCCCAGTAGGGGCCCGGCTCCTGCACAACCTTCTCCCACTAGGGAGGAAACTAAACCCAACCTCTCCCCACGAGGGAGAAAGCTAGACTGACCTTAGGCAGGGCACAGTGTGATGTGCCCCAGCCCTCTCTTCCTTCTCCCAGCAGGGAGGAAACTAGACTGAATTTCAATAACTAATTCCTCCCCTCTTAGAGGCTGGAAGGGGATTTCCAGACTCTGCTGCACAGCACTGCTAGTTGTGTTGCTGCCACCTTGTGGTCAACCAGGTTATTACACTTGAACATGACATTACATATGAATAGTCACAATTATGCACATTACTGGATATACACTTGGATGACATATATTAGCTTATGGAAAGTGGTAGTAAGGTGTAGAAAAGAGTGGTAATGTCACTCTGGAACGTTACACAAGCAACCCCAACCATGGTTCTAGTAAAAATAGGATATTGAGACCAAATATAGTTCTTCAGTCCTAACTTAGTACATAAAGTTGCAATGTGTATCAGTCAGCACTCCGGTTATGACAATGTGGTGCACGTGTCCTTGGGAAGGCGTCCCGTTCAAAAATAGTAATGAAGGACCGGCACTCACTCGTAGTCATTCCAAATGAGTACGAGTGAGGGCCGGTCCTTCATAACTATTATTAGTACATAAAGTATCCGTCTCTCTGGATAGTTGATTTTATCTTTCTAATTTACTTTCTCATTTACCTGGACTTTACAGTAAAGAGAATGTTGTTCAGAGTTAATCTGCGTTTATACACCCAGCTCTGTCCTGTGGTAACTATATAGGTTGTCTTTCATGTTGATTATTATTTGGCTTCAAAAGAGCATCAGTTCTTCTAGGTATACTTGCACACAGTTTTTGAAGAAACTTGTCAGGGATGTTGTTCGAAACATCTTGGAGAACTAACCACAGATCTTCTATGGATGTAGGCTTTGTCAAATCCTTCTGTCTCTTTGTCTAATCCCAGACAGACTCAATGATGTTGCTATCAGGGCTCTGTGGGGGCCATATCATCATTTCCAGGTTGTTATCCTGCCCCAAACTTGCAAGGAGCCTCCACTATGCTTCACTGTTACCTGCAGACACTTCTTATTTTATCGCTCTCCAGCCATTCAGTGACCAAACTGGGCTCATGCACACGAGCGGTACGCAATGCACGGTCACTGGCCATGTGCACTCTGTTTGTGGATGCGGACCCATTGACATGAATGGGTCCATGATCCACAACATATGGCTACAGATAGAAAGTGTTCTATCATTTTGAGGTGCAGAGGCACAGACCCGAAAGCCAATAGAGGCGCTTCATAGTTTTTCTGTGGGCTTTCAATCCATGCTTCCGCTCTGCAAAAGATAGGTGAAGTAAGTCCTAAGAGACAGAAGGCATTGCGCAATCTGCAGAAGATCTATGGTTCGTTCTTCAAGATGTTTGAAACAACCTCCCTGCCGAGGTCCTTCAAAAACTGTGTGCAAGTGTACTGAGAAGAAATGATTCTGTTTTATAGGCAGACAGGAGTCACGCCAAATATTGATTAGATTTAAATTTCTCTTTTTTTTAAAACTCAGTTTTGATTTTATTAATTGATAAACTATTAACACTTTTACTTTTGAAAGCATTCTTACCTTGCAGTATTTTTTCCACACTTGCCTAAAACGTTTGCATGGTACTGAATGTCATAGGGGCCCTCTATACTTATCAATACCAGACAGGAAGTTCTGCAACTCGGGGATTCAGTGTGTCGGTGGTGGGATTATTTTGCCTAGCCCAGACCTTATTAATGCTCTGCTGATTGCCACAAAAACAAGACTTGTTTTGCTAACGAGGAGAAATGTGACTCTTTTCAATCTGCTATGTCATCACAGCTCCCCTCCCATTTACATGCACCGTACGGTCAGAGATCATATGGTGCTACCTTAGCATACGCTCTACTGGTTCAGTATACTTTCATTGTACATAATACGTTAACTGTACCTAATACTCAATAACTCTCCACACAACAAACCCCAAGGTAGAGGGGCAAAAATGCTCCAATGCATGCATGTTTCCCTGATGGCGTACATAGTGTCCGTTATTAGCTTTGATAGTGTCCTCAATTGGAGGGTTAGTATCCTTGCCCATTAGGTACAGTATACACGGCATCTCCCTAATTTTGGGTTAGGGTGTGCAGTAATTATTGATGACTTATGCTTAGGATTCCCGGAAACCCCATCCAGATGTTTTAGAGGGCCAAAGGGCACAGAAAAGTTGTGTGACCTCTTTATAGTTTACCAAGCACACTGGCATACATTGTATGGGGGCCAGCATTGGACTGGCGCACCAGAGGATCCTCCGATGGTCCCAGGCTCGGATACTATAGTGGGCCCCAATGGTCCAGGAGAAAAAAAAATTGGAGACAGTAGCTTGCCACTAGGGTGTATTTTTTTTAATCAAAACCTTAGTCTTTATTAATGATACCGGTATGGGGCCTCAAAAACAATTTCCTCTAGTGGGCCCAAGTAATATTGCAGCTCAA
The DNA here is from genome assembly GCA_033119425.1 of Bufotes viridis. Taxonomy (NCBI): domain Eukaryota; kingdom Metazoa; phylum Chordata; class Amphibia; order Anura; family Bufonidae; genus Bufotes; species Bufotes viridis. Next base: position 496,489,033 of record CM065590.1, on the reverse strand, counting down.
GAGAATGGGACTGAGATTCAAATGGCAATATTGACCAATGGATATGACAGCTCAGAATCGATCCTCAATATTTAAGTCCCAGAAAACCCTTTCAAAGTTTTTATTTTAAAGTTTATTTTGTCTGGTTGCAATAGTAACATAGGGGGTCATTTAAAAGCTGAATACCCCCATATTAGGCGTATTTCAGGCACAGATTGCAGCGCAGCGGTTAGTTGCACCGCAGTCTGTGACTTCTCCCTGCTCACGCCAGGTCTAAAATTGTGGCCGTGGCATTGGGTGGGGAAGGGGATGGGCCGGTGGGCCCGTCTCATTTGCCATTTTCTACATCTGTTTCAGGCATAGAAAAAGGTCTGAATGTAAGACGGCTCGGAAACTGTCTTACATTTAGAATTGGTGGAGAATATGTCGAAGTTATCAAAAGGCCAGCGCCTCTTCATAATTTCGGCAAAACCACTACCACTCCAGATTATGAGATTTTTTAAGACCGGCGTCTAATACTCCGGTCTTGATAAATGTGCCCCCTAGTTTGTTAGACTTAAAAACATAAGTCAACCCAGTTCAGCCTGTTATCCTGCAATGTTGATGTAATTGTAATGTCAGTAGGTAGGGACGGACACGGGCAGTGAGCCCTAACTAGAACCCCATCAGCTTTCCCTGCCTACTTGCAGTGCAAGCTCTAAATAGCAAGTCCGCAACTGGTTGACTTTCCCTATTCTGCTAAGGTGCGAGATAAACAAGACACAGAGACAGCGTACAACAACGTACCAAATCGAGAGACAGAGAGTAGTCAAATAGCCAAGCCAAAATCAAAAACAGATGGGAAACTCAGTACCAATACGTTAGACAGAGTGGTCAAGACACTAGTAATCCAAAATACACAACCAGGAACACAGCTAGTGAATCAGAGACTATCACTGACACTGGTATGAGGCCAGGAAGGGGTTTAAATAGAGCACAGAGTCCCAGGATCAGAACCTGATAGGTCATGACCCAGCGCTCCATCAGTCAGCACACTAGCACACAGGAATAGATCAGCTGAGCATTCAGCCGACTGCCAGTCTTCTCCAGCACACAAGGACGCTATTGTGTCACCAGAAGGCATGGCTTAGCAATGTGTTACTTCTGGCGCAGTCGCGCCGAAGCTGGAAATCTTGCTGCTGGAACCCAGATAGGTAAGTTTGTGACAGTTGATCCACGGGAAGGCGAAAACCCTCATGAGTTTTCATTTTAGGGGAAAACATTCCCTCCCAACTCAAATCAGACAATCAGAATGACTCCCTAGATTAACGACCCTTCTCCAGAATCTACTGATTATATAACCTGTAACATTATTGCCCTCCAGAAATACATCCAGGCCCCTGGATGTATATCATGTCCGTGTTACCCAGTGTTTTACCATTTAGTATGTACTGGTGACTTGCATTATTCCTTCCCATGTGTATAACCTTACATTTGTCAGTGTTAAACCTCATCTGCCACTTCTCTGCCCAAGCCTCCAATCCATCCAGATCCCTCTGTAGCAGAATACTGTACTCTTCCGTGTTAATTACTTTACACAGTTTAGTATTGTCAGCAAAAATTAATGTTTTAAGGTGTGTTTTAGACAGGCTGATGGAGCGGCCGATTGACAGGAATGAAGCGTTCCCTCTGGACAGTCGACTGCTCACTTGGTGAAGGTGACAGGGGCATTTACATACAGTGATCTCCCTCATAGCATGAGGACGAGGGATCGCTATTGCGATCTGTCATCCTCATTAAGAATCATTGTTTCTGGGCAGCAGATCCCTGTTTAGACAGCACGATTTGTGTGCCTGTGTTTTACTCGTTCATCGGGTGATCGATGGCACATTTAGATGGCCAGATTATCGGGAATGAGCGTTCACAGGAATGGTTGTTCGCCATAATCTGGACAAATTTTGGTTTGTCTAAATCCACCTTTACTGTGCAACCCTAGTTAAAGAATACTGAGAAAGTAGATAGTGTGTACTTATACAGAGTATATAAGCAATGCTTCGCCCAAGATGATTCTTTGCCTTATGAATTCTGTTTCTATTATACCTGTCACCTCTGCTGATGTGTATGGTTTGGTAAATCCCTACAATCTGACACTAATTGGTCAGTGTCACGTTGTAGCAGTACACCCCACTGACATGGTGAATGGTAACACACAGTTGTCAATTTATACATACATCTCTGGAGGAAGACAATGCAGAGTTCTAAGGCCCCTTTCACATCTGCGTTTTTCCTTTCCGTCCTAGAGTTCCGTCCTCGGGGGTCTAGGACGGAAAGATATTGATCAGGATTATCCCAATGCATTCTAAATGGAGAGAAATCCCTTCAGGATGCATCAGGATGTCTTCAGTTCAGTATGTGAACGTTTTTTGGACGTTGACAAAACCGCAGCATGCTGCGGATTTGTCTCCGTCCAAAAATCCGGAAGACATGCTGTAACGCCGTATCCGGAATTAATGCCCATTGAAAAGCATTAATCCGGATCCGGCTTTAAGCTAAACGTCGTTTCGGCACATCGCCGGATCCGACGTTTAGCTTTTGTGAATGGTTACCATGGCAGCCATGACACTAAAGTCCCGGCTGCCATGGTAAAGTGTAGTGGGGAGGCAGGGGAGAAGTATACTTACCGTCCGTGCGGCTCCCGAGTCCAGGGGCGCTCCACAATGACGTCAGGGCGCCCCATGAGCATGGATCACATGATCGCATGGATCACATGATCGCATGGATCACGTGATCCATGCGCGCGTGGCACTCTGACGTCATTGTGGAGCACCCCGGGAGCCGCACGGACTGTAAGTATCTGCTCCCCTGGCTCCCCACTACTTACTATGGCAACCAGGACTTTAGTAGCGTCCTGGCTGCCATAGTAACACTGAAAGCATTTTGATGACTGATCAGTCTTCAAATGCTTTCAGTTGTCTTGCGTTGTGACGGATCTGGCGGGCATTTCCGGCGACAGATCCACACAATGCAACTGTGAAAGAGGCTTAAGAAAGGATTTTCCAGAGTTGCTATTTTATGCGAATCGCAAGTTCTGTATTAACTAAAACAGACATTTCAGGAGAGCTGACAGATTCTCTACACTACACCACACAGGAGAGCTGACAGATCATCTATACTACACCACACAGGAGAGCTGACAGACCCTCTATACTACACCACACAGGAGAGCTGACAGGCCCTCTATACTACACCACACAGGAGAGCTGACAGATCATCTACACTACACCACACAGGAGAGCTGACAGACCCTCTATACTACACCACACAGGAGAGCTGACAGATCCTCTACATTACACCACACAGGAGATCTGACAGATCCTCTATACTACACCACACAGGAGATCTGACAGATCCTCTACACTACACCACACAGGAGAGCTGACAGATCCTCTACACTACACCACACAGGAGAGTTGACAGATCTTCTACACTACACCACACAGGAGAGCTGACAGATCCTCTATACTACACCACACAGGAGAGCTGACAGATCATCTATACTACACCACACAGGAGAGCTGACAGATCATCTATACTACACCACACAGGAGAGCTGACAGACCCTCTATAGTACACCACACAGGAGATCTGACAGATCATCTACACTGCACACACAGGAGAGCTGATAGACCCTCTATACTACACCACACAGGAGAGCTGACAGATCCTCTATACTACACCACACAGGAGAGCTGACAGATCCTCTATACTACACTCACACAGGAGAGCTGACAGACCCTCTATACTACACCACACAGGAGAGCTGACAGATCCTCTATACTACACCACACAGGAGAGCTGACAGATCCTCTATACTACACCACACAGGAGAGCTGACAGATCCTCTATACTACACCACACAGGAGAGCTGACAGATCCTCTATACTACACCACACAGGAGAGCTGACAGATCCTCTATACTACACCACACAGGAGAGCTGACAGATCCTCTATACTACACCACACAGGAGAGCTGACAGATCCTCTATACTACACCACACAGGAGAGCTGACAGATCCTCTATACTACACCACACAGGAGAGCTGACAGATCCTCTATACTACACCACACAGGAGAGCTGACAGATCCTCTATACTACACCACACAGGAGAGCTGACAGATCCTCTATACTACACCACACAGGAGAGCTGACAGATCCTCTATACTACACCACACAGGAGAGCTGACAGATCCTCTATACTACACCACACAGGAGAGCTGACAGATCCTCTACATTACACCACACAGGAGATCTGACAGATCCTCTATACTACACCACACAGGAGAGCTGACAGACCCTCTATACTACACCACACAGGAGAGCTGAAAGACCCTCTATACTACACCACACAGGAGAGCTGACAGATCCTCTACACTACACCACACAGGAGATCAGACAGATCCTCTATACTACACCACACAGGAGAGCTGACAGATCCTCTACACTACACCACACAGGAGAGCTGACAGATCCTCTATATTACACCACACAGGAGAGCTGACAGATCCTCTATACTACACTGCACAGGAGAGCTGACAGATCCTCTATAATACACTGCACAGGAGAGCTGACAGATCCTCTATAATACACTGCACAGGAGATCTGACAGATTCTCTATATTACACCACACAGGAGATCTGACTGATCCTCTACACTACACCACACAGGAGAGCTGACAGACCCTCTATAGTACACCACACAGGAGAGCTGACAGATCATCTACACTACACACACAGGAGAGCTGACAGACCCTCTATACTACACCACACAGGAGAGCTGACAGATCCTCTACATTACACCACACAGGAGATCTGACAGATCCTCTATACTACACCACACAGGAGATCTGACAGATCCTCTACACTACACCACACAGGAGAGCTGACAGATCCTCTACACTACACCACACAGGAGAGCTGACAGATCATCTATACTGCACCACACAGGAGAGCTGACAGACCCTCTATACTACACCACACAGGAGAGTTGACAGATCTTCTACACTACACCACACAGGAGAGCTGACAGATCCTCTATACTACACCAGCACAGGAGAGCTGACAGATCCTCTATACTACACTGCACAGGAGATCTGACAGATTCTCTATATTACACCACACAGGAGATCTGACAGATCCTCTATACTACACCACACAGGAGATCAGACAGATCCTCTATACTACACCACACAGGAGACCTGACAGATCCTCTACATTACACCACACAGGAGAGCTGACAGATCCTCTATATTACACGACACAGGAGAGCGGACAGATCCTCTACACTACACCACACCGGAGATCTGACAGATCCTCTAGATTTCACCACACAGGAGATCTGACTGATCCTCTACACTACACCACAATGGAGAGCTGACAGATCATCTATATTACACCACACAGGAGATCTGATAGATCCTCTACACTACACCACACAGGAGAGCTGACAGACCCTCTACACTACACCACCCAGAAGATCTGACAGATCCTCTATATTACACCACACAGGAGAGCTGACAGATCCTCTATATTATACCACACAGGAGCGCTGACAGATCCTCTACACTACACCACACAGGAGATTTGACAGATTCTCTATATTACACCACACAGGAGATCTGACAGATCTTCTACACTACACCACACAGGAGAGCTGACATACGCTCTATACTACACCACACAGGAGAGCTGACAGACCCTCTATACTACACCACACAGGAGAGCTGACAGATCCTCTATACTACACCACACAGGAGAGCTGACAGATCCTCTATATTACACCACACAGGAGAGCTGACAGACGCTCTATACTACACCACACAGGAGAGCTGACAGATCCTCTACACTACACCACACAGGAGAGCTGACAGATCCTCTACACTACACCACACAGGAGAGCTGACAGATCCTCTACACTACACCACACAGGAGAGCTGACAGATCCTCTATACTACACCACACAGGAGAGCTGACAGATCGTCTATACCAGGCATCTTCAAACTGCGGCCCTCCAGCTGTTGTAAAACTACAACTCCCACAATGCCCTGCTGCAGGCTGATATCTGTAGGCTGTTTGGACATGCTGGGAGTTGTGGTTTTGCAACAGCTGGAGGGCCGCAGTTTGAGGATGCCTGGTCTATACTATATGAGAGAGCTGACCATACTGCACCACACAGGAAAAAAATGATTTGTGTGGTCATATTCTAACACCCATTACTCTTGTATTTTTCCATTGATAGACTACCTGTAAGAGGGCTTATTTTATTTGCCTGGTACAGTATTTTTCTTGGTATTATTTGGGGGTAAGACTTTTTGTTAATTTTTTTTATTCCATTTTTTCTGGGAGGCAAGATCACCAAGCAGTGCAATTCAGGCACAGAATTTTTCTTTTTTTACAGTGTTCACCATGCAGGAGAAAAAACATATTATTGGAATTTTGTGTCCATATTTGTAAAAAACTTTTTTATATATATATATATATATATATATATATATAAACTAATATTTTTTTTTACATTTTTTTAATTTTTGTATGCTTGGAAATATACGCTGCAATACTTCCAGATAATAGCAGCACTAAGACATGAACCCTCGGGTCTTCACTAGGTCACAACCACTTGGCACTCTGTGATTGTGTTGTGGGTGGGTGTTAATAATTGGGGAAGGAGGTAGCCCCCTCCTGAGTCTGCTTCATACATTCCCGTGTGACTATGTATGTCATTAGTTGTTAACAGGTTAATCCAAATTAGTATGAAGTCTTTCCATTCCTTGACAGACGGTTAATGAATAATCCAAATAATTCATAAAGATCACAGTTCACCATCCAAGCAGACAACACAAACACCAACATGGTGGAATATTAAATTTTTTTTTATGAGGATTCCAAATACATCATGTATTAACTGCCTGCACAGAGGCATCTGGTGGACCTTTGATGGTCACTACTTTGATATTGCGTGTTTAATCTGACTATATACATTAGATAAAAGTTGGCCATTTTGTTATGTCTATGGTATGTCCCGAGCACTTAGGGTTTCCTTTTCTAATTTGATGTTTCATTGACTTTTGTAAATAAAATAAATGACACAAAACTATGGGGCAGATTTACATTTCCTATAGATGGCCTGAGCTTACGCAGGCTGTTTAGACCTACATCAGATTTGTCACAGGCGCTTAGTCTGGACGATTAATATGGTGCAGGGATAAGGCATTTTTTTCCAACTATGCCAACCTTTTGTTGGTTTAGATGGAGACCAAATTTTACACCAGAATTGTAGCGCAATTCAAACACCTCAGGACCCCCTAACGCATGGATGCATCCGGCCGGCGGTCCTGTTGCTCCGGCTGGACGCATCCGTGCGTCATCTCACAAGACACGAGATTTGCTGTGAACGCGCGCCTCGGCAGTTATACTGCAGCCTGCCAGCGATGATTAATTGCTGGCAGGCTGTAGATGCGAAATAAATCGCATCAAACAGGTATCTTAGACGCTGTTTTGTTAACAGCGTCTGATATACCTGCTACCGGGACCTCTGGTGGTCCCATTTGCTGGGATCGACCACTAGAGGACCAGGTAGCTATGTAAAGTTGCACCAAGCACCACACTACACTACCCCCCCCCCCCCCGGTAACTTATTAACCACTTGTTAACCCCTTGATCACCCCATCTAGATTCCCTGATCACCCCCCTGTCATTGATCACACCCCTGTAAGGCTCCATTCAGACGTCCATATGTGTTTTGCAGATCCGGAACAGAAGTGCAGACCCGGAATTGCGGATCCGCAATTCCGGATTCGAGCGGGACAAAGTCTGTCCCCATAGAAATGAATGGGTCTGCAATTCCATTCCGCAAACAGAATTGCGGGCATGTGAATGGGGCATAAGGGACCCTTATCACCGCCAGTTAGTTAGCTACTTGTTAGGTAATTATTGCCCAGCCCACCGCACCGCAGTCACTGATTTTGGCAGAGATTTTTTCATCCACATTGATCGATGCGAATTAAGAAATCTGTGCCGTTCATTTTTATTTATTTTTTTTTTTAGCCCAGAGGCTGAACGGAAAAAAAAATCCCATTACCCGTATGCTCAATATAAGGAGAATCGCAGAAACTCCTAATGCTGGCCATACGTGTAATGATTGCGGAGACCCTCAAATGCCAGGGCAGTACAAACACCTCACATGTGACCCCATTTTAGAAAGTAGACACCCCAAGGTATTCCATGAGGGGTATGGTGAGTTCATGTAAAATTTTAATTTTTGTCACAAGTTAGTGGAATATGAAACTTTGTAAAAAAAAATATATATATATATATATATATATATATCAATTTCCACTAACTTGTGCCAAAAATTTTTTTTTCTGTGAACTTGCCATGCCCCTCACAGAATACCTTGGGGTGTCTTCTTTCCAAAATAGGGTCAGATGTGGGGTATTTATACTGCCCTGGCATTTTTGGGGTAATGCGTAAAAATGCCCTGTGAAATCCTAAAGGTACTCATTGGAATTTGGGCCCCTTTGCGCACCCAAGCTGCAAAAAAGTGTCACACATGTGGTATCGCCATATTCAGGAGAAGTAGGGCAATGAGTTTTGGGGTGTATTTTTATATATACCCCTGCTGGGTGTGAGAAATATCTCTGTAAATGACAACTTTTTAAAAAAAATTATACAAAGTTGTCAGTTTACAGAGATATTTCTCTCCCCCAACATGGGTATATGTAAAAATACACCCCAAAACACATTGCCCTACTTCTCCTGAGTACGGCGATACCACATGTGTGACAATTTTTTGCAGCCTGGGTGCGCAAAGGGGCCCAAATTCCAATGAGTACCTTTAGGTTTTACAGGGATGCTCTCAATTTAGCCCCGCCCAAAATGCCAGAACAGTAAACACACCCCACAAATGACCCCATTTCGGAAAGTAGACACCCCAAGTTATTCACTGAGGGGCATAGTGAGTCCGTGGGAGATTTTTTTTTTTTTTTTGACAGAAGTTAGCAGAAATGGAAACTTTATTATTATTTTTTTTTTCCTCAGAAAGTGTCATTTTCCACTAACTTGTAAAAGAAAATGAAATGATACATGAACTTACCATGCCCCTCCGCGAATACTTTGGGGTGTCTTCTTTCTAAAATGGTGTCATTTGGGGGGTATTTATACTATCCTGACATTCTAGCACCTGAAGAAACATGACAGGTGCTCAGAAAGTCAGAGCTGCTTCAAAATGCGGAAATTCACTTTTTTGCACCATAGTTTGTAAACGCTATAACTTTTACCCAAACCAATAAATATACACTTATTGGATTTTTTTTTTATCAAAGACATGTAGAACAATAAATTTAGAGAAAAATCTATAGAAAAATGTAGTTTTATATGGCAAATTATCCAACAAAGTGAAAACTGTCATTTTTTTTGCAAAAATTTCGTCAAAAAAAGTAAAAATGTCAGCAGCAATGAAATACCACCAAATGAAAGCTCTATTAGTGAGAAGAAAAGGAGGTAAAATTCATTTGGGTGGGAAATTGTATGACGGAGCAATAAACGGTGAAAGTAGCGTAGTGCAGAATTGTAAAAAGTGGCCTGGTCATTAAGGGTGTTTAAGCTAGGGGGGCTGAAGTGGTTAAGCGCTAAATTTTGCAGATGGAGCAATACCCTTTACATTAAAGCACAACCCTTTCCATTAAGCCATGACCCTCATAGAGTTAGGTGCAGTGGATTTTGTATGCTCAAAACGAGAAATGGCGATTATGAAGGAGGAACTTAGCAGTAAAAGGGAAGATAAGTTAGAAGGTGCATGATAAATATTGCTGACTGGATGTGAGAGCCAAAATAAATGGGGATTTATAGATAGTTATACAGTGATATTATCTGTAGAGCTCCTTATCCCATCATATAAGGAATCTTCACGCAGCTTTACATGAGGGCAGCAAAAATGAATGACAAGGACCCTCATTGAAATGCTGGGTCACTTACTTACTACTGTCCCAGTTATTTTCCGAAAATCCGTATTTGGTAGCTCCAGTGCAAGCCAAGTATCGGAGTTCACTCAGTACAGTACATAATGTTCCACCCTTGTGTTGGAAGAGAGCTGTCATTCATCCATGGGAGGTTGGGGGAAAAAAGTCACAGCTCAGGAACATCAGAATAATTGGGTCAAAAAATAGGCAACACAGGAGAGGCATTAACAGTGATTGATGGCATTCTCTGTGTAAGGGCTTGTTCACACGACCGTATGGTTTTGCGGTCCGTTTTTCACAGATCCATTGTTCAATTTTTTGGATCTGTTGTGTTTCTGTTTCCATTCCGCTTTTCTGCAAAAACAGTAACTTTGTAATCATTGAAAATACGAAACACATGTGCAAAATGGGCTGGGCATAGCATTTCTACAGCATGCATCTGCAAAAAAACGGATGACATACGGACGTGTGTTCCGTATGCATTCCGTTTTGTATACGGACCCATTGACTTGAATGGAGCCACTGAACGTGATTTGCCGACAATAATAGGACCTGGCTCAAAATGTTGCAGAAACGGAATGCATACGGAGTACATTCAGGTTTTTTTGCAGACGCATTGAAATGAATGGTATACGGAACGCACAAAACGGCCCGTATAAGGAAAGCAAAGAACGTTCGTGTGAACGAGCCCTAAGTGTGTATACAGAGATGACTGTCAGTCACTGATATCTGCACATGGGCAGGTGTTATCAGTGATTGATAGTATTCTCTGTGTAAGAGATAGCTGTCACTCACTGATAGTTGTACACAGGGAGGTTTTATCAGTGATTGATTGTTTTCTCTGTGTGTGTACCCCTTTTCTATGTGTAAGAGTGTATATAGAGATAGATGTCAGTCACTGATAGCTGTACACAGGGGAGGTGTTATCAGTGATTGATGGCATTGTCTGTGTAAGTGTGTATACATACATAGCTGTATACGGGAGAGCTGCTATTAGTGATAGCATTCTCTGTGTAAGTGTGTATACAGGGATAGCTGTATACGGGGAAGGTATTATTAGTGACTGATAGCCTTCCCTGTGTAATGTGTATATAGAGATAGCTTTAAGTCATTAGTAGCTGTACACCGGGGAGTTGTTATTAGTGATTGATAGAATTCCCTGTATATACTTAGATAGCTGTTAGTCACTAATAGATGTACACGAGGGAGGTTTTATCAGCGATTGATAGCATTCTCTGTGTGTGTACCCCTTCTCTATGTATAAGTGTGTATATAGAGTTAGCCGTCAGTCACTGGTAGCTGTATACGAGGGAGGTGTTTTTAGTGATTGATAGTATTCTCTGTGTAAGTGTGTATACAGAGATAGCTGTCAGTCACTGATAGTTGTACACAGGGAGGTATTATCAGTGATTGATAGTATTCTCTGTGTGTGTACCCCTTCTATATCTGTAACCGTGTATATAGAGATAGCTGTCAGTCTCTGATAGCTGTATACGGGGAGGTGTTATTAGTGATTGATATAATTCTCTGTGTAAGTGTGTATACAGAGATAGCTGTCAGTCACTAATAGATGTAAATGGGAGAGGTGTTATCAGTGATTGATAGCATCCTCTGTGTAAGTGTGTATAGAGAGATAGCTGTCAGTCACTGATAGCTGTATACGGGGAGGTGTTATTAGTGATTGATATCATCCTCTGTGTAAGTGTGTATACAGATATAGCTGTCAGTCACTGATAGTTGTACACAGGGAGGTGTTATCAGTGATTGATAGCATTCTCTGTGCGTGTACCCCTTATCTATGTGTAAGTGTGTATATAGAGATAGCTGTCAGTCACTAACAATACCTCCCCTGTGAGCATCGAAATCAGAAATAGCAGATATAAATATATAAATTACAATTTTTACTGAATGTTTTCTCACAAAACTATATATCAATCTGCTCAGCTTCTCCTTCTCTATAACATGCTGCCCTACAGACTGCACTGCATTTTATAATGACAGGTCCTCGTTTTTCACCCAGGCAGCAACTTTTTTTTTTTACATTTTTACACTGCTAGATAAAGGCTTCCACCTAGCAGTGTTCTCAGTGACATCACTGGCATTAATGGGTGAGCTTTAGCGCTGCCCTAGCATTTAGTGTCAGTTACATCCCCGAGAACACTGCTAGGCAGAAGCCTGCGTCTAGCAGAGACCTGGAACATCACCGGAACTGCTGAAAAAGCCAGATTTAGCGCAGGGCAAGGGAGAGCATCAGAGCATAAAATGCTCCAATGCTCATATCACAGAGGCTGCCTGGCTGAAGAATGGGATATCTCTGATATCTCTAAGCTCTGAACCAGGACAACCCCTTTAACTATCATATGACTGTGTGCGTCTGACACCTAACAGTGTGTCATGGAAATTAAAGCCGACAGCTGCTGCAGAGTAGAAACCATACTGTTAGGGCTCTTTCACACGAGCGGATGCCGTGCGTGGAATCCACTGCGTGAAAGAGTGCCAAGCTCCGTGCCTCTCTGTGATCTTTTTACTACAAAATCACGGTGACAACTTTATCTCACTGTGATTTTGTAGTAAAAAAATCACAGAGAGGCAGGGAGCATTATCAATCATGTTAATGCTCCGTGTCTCTGCTGTCCAGAGCGCGGCTTGGCACTCTTTCACGCAGCGGATTCCTCGCACGGCATCCGCTCGTGTGAAAGAGCCCTTATAGTGACTACAGGGAGGACAAAGACGGCTTCTCTGTTCATATAACTGTATAAATTTCATAGTATAATACCTTTACAGCGTTACAGAATATTTTGGTGCTATATAAATAGGAAAAAAGAAACAAGGCTGCCCAAAGCAGAATTAACATTTCAGATAGCTATTATTTCACGATGAATAGTTATTGACACGGAGACACCTAATGCCTCCTACCTCCCATCACCAAGGCTTAGGGAATGACTATGCTGGCTGTTCAGCTCTCCGTCTATTTCCAGCCCTGCCTCTATACACTGTGTTTACTGGTGCCATCCTGTCTGTGGGACCTTCCTGTCCCACAACCTGCCATTTATATTTTGCCACACACTGAGGTGCAACTTCCACAAATACTTATTCCTGCATTAAGAAAACAAGATCTTAATGCATAAAAAGGCATTGTCTTCCTGGCACCTGCTCTGCCCTAATTATCTTCACTTCCCTGGTGCTTGAAATGAGTCAGCTATGCCCGAGGCACATACTCTAAACCAAGTTGCTGAGTCTGTGAATAATTGTGGTGACACGTCGCTTCTATACTTCCACCTAGTGTCACCTTTCTAGATGCTGAGCTGCCTGCTCCATGTCTGTAATACAAATGTCAGATTTACGTTACATAGCCTGGCACGATGCCAACCTGACTCGGCCACTTCATTGTCCATGGTACTGCTCCTGCAGGAGGCTGCGGGATCAGAGATGCAGAGAATGTGATGCTCACTAGGAGTGACAGCCGAGCTGTCACCTGACAGAGGTTGGACAGACTTGACTGGCTGTAATCAGTCATCTGACGCGGGGAACAGATGGTCGGATGCCCTGCGTTCACAACTCCCGTGTCCTATATTTATCTCCTTTTCTTTAGACATAGATGTCGTATGTTTCTGTTGTGTATTCGACCTCACCCTGGACATTATTTATTGTATAGGGTACTTAGAACTTTTCTGTTCAGCCAGTTTGTGATGTAAAGATCTGTGGCTGCATAAAAAGTGGAGTTTTTACACAATGAACATTATACAGATTTTCCTACCAATATAGGTTTTAGGGCAATGTAATGAGTCCCATCCACTGGAGCCACCACCAATCCTGAGGATACGAGGGGTGCACAGATAAAGTTGTGTTGCACTTTTCCTATGCATTGCTGGTCCGGAGTAGTGATTTGCAGAGGGTAAAAAAACGTTAAAAGGGTTATCTCATGATTAATGTAAAACATGAAATTCAGGCATTATAAAGCACATGACAATCTCTTTCTAAAGGCCTCCATATACTGTGTGGGAAAGCTGGGACGGAGTCATGGAGAGATAGGGTCTGCTGATAGCTATTGAATGTGTATGGGTGAGCCTTAAAGAGGACCTGTCACCTCTCCTGACATGCCTGTTTTAAAAGCTACTTGCATTCCCCATGTAATAACAATTCTGGAGCATCTTTTCTTCTGGCTCTATGTTGTGCCATTTCTTTATTATTTCTACTAGAAGTTATGAATGAATTGCTAGCAGTCTGCAGTAAGGGTGCAGAGGGGTGGTCATTAGTTGGGGGTGTGTACCTGCACAAACTCACTCTATCCAATCAGTACTGCCAGCAATTGCTACTTCAAAGAGTCACTCTACTTTCACACAATTTGATTTAATAGAGAATCGGGATAGGTCATCAATATCAAATCGACAGCGGCCCAACACCTGGCACTCCTGTCGATCAGCAGTTTGAAGAGAAAGCAGTGCTTGTACGAGTGCTGCCTTCTCTGCTCTTTTTACTTGTTCGCTGCAGCAATTGCAGCAGCGAGCAGTGCAATAACACCTAACTGTCCCATTCACTTCTATGGGACAGATTCGTCTGTTCGAGTGAATAGGACAGATCTGTCCCATAGAAGTGAATTGGGACACCATACTTGTAATTGCACCTGCTCTTACGAGTGCTGCTGTCTCTTCAAACAGCTAATCCTCCGGATAGGTCATCAATAGTGCAAAGCAGACAACCACTTTAAATAGGAGTGATAAACCATGATTAGTATTAGTTATAAAGCACCAACATATCCTGTAGCGCTTCTGTCCATACTACTGCTGATAGTCTAATCTTCTTATCTACTGTATATGCAATACCGTAGCATAGCTCCCAACTTTGTAAACGAAGAAAGAGGGACACATTGTGCGGCGCGCTTCGCCGCAAATTTTTTATGCACTAGGCCATGCCTCTAACTCCGCCCAAAACATAACTATACACCAAATCCCACCCAGTCCCCTTAATGCCCCAAATAGTAATTATTCACCCTTTGCTGTTATGTGCCCCCAGTAATATGCACAGCTGTGCCCCCAGTAATATGCCCACATTGTGCCTGCAGTAATATGCCCAGCTGTGCCCCCAGTCATATGCCCACATTGTGCCCCCAGTAATATGCCCAGCTGTGCCCCCCCAGTAATATGCCCAACTGTGTTCCCCAGTAACATGCCCATATTGTGCCCCCAGTAATATGCCCACATTGTGCCCCCCAGTAATATGCCCACATTGTGTCCCCCAGTAATATGCCCACATTGTGTCCCCCAGTAATATGCCCACATTGTGCCCCCAGTAATATGCCCACATTGTGCCCCCTACTAATTTGCCCACATTGTGCCCCTCACAGAATGTAAAATAAATAAACACCACATACTTACCTTGTTCCTAGCAGCAGCAACATCAGCACATCGGCTGCTCTAGTCTGTGAAGGAGGCGGAGCTGCTGAGAAACATTGGGGGTCATGTACTAATGTTCTATGCTACTTTTTATTTTGTTGTGGAAAAAGTGCAAGTGCTGGTTGGTAACAAAATATGTCTTTTTAGCTTTTTACCACAACTTTGCCACTTTTCCAAAAAGTTGGTAGGGTGTGGGTAGGAGGTCGCTCGGTGGCCAAATTGATTTAAAGGGGTTTCCCGAGACTTTTCTTCTGAAGACCGATCCTCTGGAAAGATGATCAGTATCTGATCGGTGGGGGTCTGACACCCGGGACCCCTGGCGATCAGCTGTTTGAGAAGGCACCGGTATACACAGTACCAATGTGGTCTTCTCGCAGCTTTCCCCAAGTCAGTGACGTCACGTTCATCGGCCAAGTGGCCTAGGAGCAGCTCAGCCCTATAGAATTGAATAGGGCTGAGGGCGATACCAAGCACAGCAGCTATACAACGTACGGAGCTGTGCTTGGTGAACTGAGAAAAGACCGTGTCGCTCACAGGAAGGCTAGTGCTTTCTCAAACAGCTGATCGGCAGGGGCCCTGGGTGTCAGACCACCATCAATCAGATACTGATGTGATGTTTTTTTCAGAAGATCATCATTAGAAAAGTCTCAGAAAATCCTTTTAACCCCATAAGGACCCGTACATGTACGGCGCTGGTGGATGTGACTTAAGGACCAGGGCCGTACATGTACGGCGGACCGATTGGGCGGGTGCAGGTACTGTGCCCACCCGACAGGAGTCCAGCAGTCACCGATGCCGACGCATTAACTCTCGCACAGCCACGGTCAGCGCTGACCACAGCACGTGCGGGATCGTGCCGGGTGCGGGGCGGCCATCGGGTTCCCCGCGCGGCAGGGAAGGCAGCCCGATGCCTTCCTTACGCATCGTGGCTGCCTTCTGTGACAGCCTGTGAGATCTAGACCCCTGAATCTCACAGGAAGCAGGCTGTAAGAGTATTACACAGTGTAATACACTTACAGCTAGGGCTGCACGATATGGGAATTTTGTGCGATTGCAATTAGGGCCCTAAAAATTGCGATAACGATATGTGATGCGATATTTTAAGGCAATTGTGCTAGAGGTCTATCTGCTTGGATTTTCAAGGTAAAAGCACACACAGATGACTGATAATGTGAAATGTAGTTATGCTGAACTCAAGAACTGAAATGCACAGTGTTTTTCAAAATAAAATACATATTTGCATTACTGCAAAAGCACAAAATACAAAACTTGCCATTTTCTTAATAGCACTGCACATAACAGATAAATAAAATAGATATAAGAACATGTGTTCATTAAAATAACGACTTTCCCCCAGCCCCTCCTCCCACCCGCACTGTAACTTATGTATTTCTGGCTGCGCTGTGCAGCATAGCGGCTGGAGATACAGTGTCAGTGTCACGTAGAAAGTCAACCATCGCTTTATAAGACGCACTGCCATTCCCCCCCCTGGTAAGGAGCAGGCGATGCCGGCGTCTTTTCTTCCGGGTGTAGGGCTGACGTCATCGGCGCAGGCGCACTGAGGACGGAGCGCCTAAGCGAGCGTCCTTCACTCAGAGCGCCTGCGCCGACTAAAGACCGATACGGCGCAGGCGCGGGATTGCAGCTGCAGACAGGGCCAGCGGGAGGAGGAGAGCACGCTGGCCCTGTCTATCAAAAGAAGAGGGGGCGTTCCAAGGGCATGAAGATGCGGCGGCTACCAGCAAGTACCCGCCCAACTTGCTGGTAGCGAAGCTAATTTACATATCACAAAGGTAAGTTTTTTAGAAGATTGAAAACAGAGAAAAAGTGAGGAAACATATGTTTGAACTCAGCTGACATTAGCAAGTAGCTAATGTCAGCTAGTGAAAATTCGTCAGTGGGGGTGACAGAAGCCCTTTAACCTCTTGCCGCCACGCTAACGCCAATGGGCGTCAGCGCGGCGGCTCTCTCAGGTCTCAGTCACGCCTATCAGCGTCATCTCGTGAGACCTGAGATTTCACATGAACGCGCGCGCGGCGTGCGCGCGCGTTCATGTGATCGGAGCCGGGACAACTGAAACTACAGCCTGCCAGCGCTGATCATGCGCTGGCAGGCTGTAGATGCGGAAAAACGCATTTAACATCGCATATCAGACGCTGTTTTTAAACAGCGTCTGATATGCCTAATGCCTGCTCGCCTGGTGGTCCCTTTGTTTGGGACCACCAGAGGAAAATAGGAAAAGTGCACCAATCACTACACACACACCCCCACCCCCCATCACTGATTAACCCCTGATCACCCATGTCACCCCCTGATCACCCCCTGTCACCCCCTGTCACTAATCACCCCCTACAGGCTCATTCAGACGTCCGTATGTGTTTTGCGGATCCATGGATCTGCGGATCCATGGATCTGCGGATCCGCAAAATACGGACACCGGCAATGCGCTTCCGCATTTTGCAGATCCGCGACAGAACTATATAGAAAATGCTTTTTCTTGTCCGCAATTGCGGACAAGAATAGGACATGTTCTATATTTTTGCGAACGGAAGTGCAGACTCGAAGCCGGATCCGTAATTCCGATCCGAGCGGGACAAAGTCTGTCCCCATAGAAATGAATGGGTCCGCAATTCCGTTCCGCAAACAGAATTTCGGACGTGTGAATGGGGCATAAGGGTCCCCTATCACCTCCAGTTAGCTAGCTACTTGTTAGGTAGCTAGCGCCCAGCCCACCGCACCGCAGTCACTGATTTGGCAGAGATTTTTTCATCCACATTGACCGATGCGAATGAAAAAATCTGTGCCGTTTCATTTTTTTTTTTTTCAGCGCAGCGGCTGAACGGAAAAAAAAAAATCTCATTACCCGTCTGCTCAATATACGGAGAATCGCAGAAACTCCTAATGCTGGCCATACGTGTAATGATTGCGGAGACCCTCAAATGCCAGAGCAGTACAAACACCTCACATGTGACCCCATTTTAGAAAGAAGACACCCCAAGGTATTCCGTGAGGGGTATGGCGAGTTCATGTAAAATTTTATTTTTTGTCACAAGTTAGTGGAATATGAGACTTTGTAAAAAAAAAAAAAAAAAAAAATATATATATATATATATATATATATCAATTTCCGCTAACTTGTGTGAAAATTTTTTTTTTTATGTGAACTCGCCATGCCCCTCAGCGAATACCTTGGGGTGTCTTCTTTCCACAATGGGGTCACATGGGGGGTATTTATACTGCCCTGGCATTTTAGGGGTCCTAAAGCGTAAATGCCCTCCTAAAAGGTACTCATTGGAATTTGGGCCCCTTTGCGCATCTTGGCTGCAAAAAAGTGTCACTCTTGTGGTATCGCCGTACTCAGGAGAAGTAGGGCAATGTGTTTTGGGGTGTATTTTTACATATACCCATACTGGGTGAGAGAAATATCTCTGTAAATTGCCAACTTTGAATAAACATTTTTAAAAAGTTGTCGTTTACAGCGATATTTCTCACACGCAGCATGGGTATATGTAAAAATACACCCCAAAACACATTGCCCTACTTCTCCTGAGTACGGCGATACCACATGAGTGACACTTTTTGCAGCCAAGATGCGCAAAGGGGCCCTAAAACCAATGAGTACCTTTAGGATTTCACAGGCCATTTTTACGCATTTGGATTCTCACGCTTTAGGTTCCCTAAAATGCCAGGTGAGTATAAATACCCCACATGTGACCCCATTTTGGAAAGAAGACACCCCAAGGTATTCGCTGAGGGGCATGGCGAGTTCACAGAATTTTCATTTTTTGGCACAAGTTAGCGGAAATTGATATATATTTTTTTTAATTTTGTTTTTACAAAGTCTCATATTCCACTAACTTGTGACAAAAATAAAATTTTACATGAACTCACCATACCCATCACGGAATACCTTGGGGTGTCTTCTTTCTAAAATGGGGTCACTTGTGGGTATTTATACTGCCCTGGCATTTTAGGGGCCCCTAAAGCGTGAGAAGAAGTCTGGAATCCAAATGCGTAAAAATGCCCTGTGAAATCTTAAAGATACTCATTGGTTTAGGGCCCTTTGCATCCAGGCTGCAAAGTGTCACTCATGTGGTATCGCCGCACTCAGGAGAAGTGGGGCAATGTGTTTTGGGGTGTATTTTATATATACCCCTGCTGGTGTGAGAAATATCTCTGTAAACGACAATTTTTAATTTTTTTATACAAAGTTGTCAGTTTACAGAGATATTTCTCTCACCCAACATGGGTATATGTAAAAATACACCCCAAAACACATTGCCCTACTTCTCCTGAGTACGGCGATACCACATGAGTGACACTTTTTGCAGCCTGGGTCCGCAAAGGGCCCTAAAACCAATGAGTACCTTTAGCTTTTACATGGCTGCTCACAATTTAGCCCCGCCCAAAATGCCAGAACAGTACAAACACCCCACAAATGACCCCATTTCGGAAAGTAGACACCCCAAGGTATTCACTGAGGGGCATAATGAGCCCGTATGAGATTTTTTTTTTTTGCCAGAAGTTAGCAGAAATGGAAACTTTATTATTATTTTTTTCCTCAGAAAGTGTCATTTTCCGCTAACTTGTGAAAAAAATGAAATGATACATGAACTCACCATGCCCCCTGCGAATACTTTGGGGTGTCTTCTTTCTAAAATGGTGTCATTTGGGGGTATTTATACTATCCTGGCATTCTAGCACCTGAAGAAACATGACAGGCGCTCAGAAAGTCAGAGCTGCTTCAAAATGCCGAAATTCACTTTTTTGCACCATAGTTTGTAAACGCTATAACTTTTACCCAAACCAATAAATATACACTTATTGGACTTTTTTTTATCAAAGACATGTAGAACAATACATTTAGAGAAAATTTATATAGAAATGTAGTTTTTTAAAAAAATTTACAACAGAAAGTGAAAAATGTCATTTTTTTGCAAAAATGTCGTTAAATTTTTATTAATAGCAAAAAAAGTAAAAATGTCAGCAACAATGAAATACCACCAAATGAAAGCTCTATTAGTGAGAAGAAAAGGAGGTAAAATTCATTTGGGTGGTAAGTTGCATGACGGAGCAATAAACGGTGAAAGTAGTGTAGTGCGGAATTGTAAAAAAGGGCCTGGTCACTAGGGGGGTATAAACCTGTGGTCTTCAAGTGGTTAATTCTTGTTGAACACCTAAAGGGTTACCAAAGTTTGTGAAATCAGTGTGGAATACCTTGAGGGGTGTATTTTCCAAAATGGGGTCACTTTTTTGGAGTTTCCACTCTAGGGGTGCATCAGGGGGTCTTCAAATGTGACATGGCAGCTTAAAATTATCCTAGTAAAATCTGCCCTCCAAAAACCATATGGTGTTCCTTTCCTTCTGCTCCCTGCTGTGTGCCCGTACAGCAGTTTACAACCACATATGGGGGGTTTCTGTAAATGACAGAATCAGGGCAATAAATATTGAGTTTTATTTGGCTGTTAACCCATGCTTTGTTACTGGAAAACATTGATTAAAGTGGAAAATCTGCCAAAAAGTAAAATTCTGAACTTTCATCTAAATTTTTCTTTAATTCTTGTTGAACACCTAAAGGGTTACCAAAGTTTGTGAAATCAGTGTGGAATACCTTGAGGGGTGTATTTTCCAAAATGGGGTCACTTTTTTGGAGTTTCCACTCTAGGGGTGCATCAGGGGGTCTTCAAATGTGACATGACAACTTAAAATTAGCCCAGTGGAATCTGCCCTCCAAAAACCATATGGCGCTCCTTTCCCTCTGCGCCCTGCTGTGTTGCTCGTACAGCAATTTACAACCACATATGGGGTGTTTCTGTAAACTACAGAATCAGGGCAATAAATATTGGGTTTGGTTTGGCTGTTAACCCTTGCTTTGTTACTGGAAAAAATGGATTAAAATGGAAAATCTGCCAAAAAGTGAAATTCTGAAACTTCTTCTACCTTTTCCTTTAATTCTTGTCGCACACCTAAAGGGCTAAGAAAGTTTGTAAAATCAGTTTTGAATATCTTGAGGGGTGTGTTTTCTAAAATGGGGCCATTTATACGTGGTTTCTATTATGTAAGCCTCACAAAGTGACTTCAGATCTGAACTAGTCCTTAAAAAGTGGGTTTTGGAAATTTTCTGAAAAATTTCAAGATTTGCTTCGAAACTTCTAAGCCTTCTAACGTCCCTCAACAAAATGTCATTTACAAAATGATCCAAATGTGAAGTAGACATATGGGAAATGTAAAGTAATAACTATTTACAGTGGAGGAAATAATTATTTGACCCCTCACTGATTTTGTAAGTTTGTCCAATGACAAAGAAATGAAAAGTCTCAGAACAGTATCATTTCAATGGTAGGTTTATTGTAACAGTGGCAGATAGCACATCAAAAGGAAAATCGAAAAAATAACTTTAAATAAAAGATAGCAACTGATTTGCATTTCATTGAGTGAAATAAGTATTTGAACCCCTACCAACCATTAAGAGTTCTGGCTCCCACAGAGTGGTTAGACACTTCTACTCAATTAGTCACCCTCATTAAGGACACCTGTCTTAACTAGTCACCTGTATAAAAGACACCTGTCCACAGAATCAATCAATCAAGCAGACTCCAAACTCTCCAACATGGGAAAGACCAAAGAGCTGTCCAAGGATGTCAGAGACAAAATTGTAGACCTGCACAAGGCTGGAATGGGCTACAAAACCATTAGCAAGAAGCTGGGAGAGAAGGTGACAACTGTTGGTGCGATTGTTCGAAAATGGAAGGAGCACAAAATGACCATCAATCGACCTCGCTCTGGGGCTCCACGCAAGATCTCACCTCGTGGGGTGTCAATGGTTCTGAGAAAGGTGAAAAAGCATCCTAGAACTACACGGGAGGAGTTAGTTAATGACCTCAAATTAGCAGGGACCACAGTCACCAAGAAAACCATTGGAAACACATTACACCGCAATGGATTAAAATCCTGCAGGGCTCGCAAGGTCCCCCTGCTCAGGAAGGCACATATGCAGGCCCGTCTGAAGTTTGCCAATGAACACCTGAATGATTCAGAGAGTGACTGGGAGAAGGTGCTGTGGTCTGATGAGACCAAAATAGAGCTCTTTGGCATTAACTCAACTCAGCTGTGTTTGGAGGAAGAAAAATGCTGCCTATGACCCCCAAAACACCGTCCCCACCGTCAAGCATGGGGGTGGAAACATTTTGCTTTGGGGGTGTTTTTCTGCTAAGGGCACAGGACAACTTATTCGCATTAATGGGAAAATGGACGGAGCCATGTATCGTGAAATCCTGAGCGACAACCTCCTTCCCTCTGCCAGGAAACTGAAAATGGGTCGTGGATGGGTGTTCCAGCACGACAATGACCCAAAACATACAGCAAAGGCAACAAAGGAGTGGCTCAAGAAGAAGCACATTAAGGTCATGGAGTGGCCTAGTCAGTCTCCGGACCTTAATCCAATCGAAAACCTATGGAGGGAGCTCAAGCTCAGAGTTGCACAGAGACAGCCTCGAAACCTTAGGGATTTAGAGATGATCTGCAAAGAGGAGTGGACCAACATTCCTCCTAAAATGTGCGCAAACTTGGTCATCAATTACAAGAAACGTTTGACCTCTGTGCTTGCAAACAAGGGTTTTTCCACCAAGTATTAAGTCTTTTTTTGTTAGAGGGTTCAAATACTTATTTCACTCAATGAAATGCAAATCAGTTGCTATCTTTTATTTAAAGTTATTTTTTCGATTTTCCTTTTGATGTGCTATCTGCCACTGTTACAATAAACCTACCATTGAAATGATACTGTTCTGAGACTTTTCATTTCTTTGTCATTGGACAAACTTACAAAATCAGTGAGGGGTCAAATAATTATTTCCTCCACTGTAGGAGGTATCATTATCTGTTTTAAAATTAGAGGAATTGAAGTTTTTAAAATTGCGAATCTTTCCAAATTTTTGGTATTTTTTTTTTATTTTATAAATAAAAATGAAATATTTTGACTCAGATTTACCACTGTATTAGATAGGTTGGGTGGTTCTCCACTAGGGTGGTGTGGGTCACAGGAAATGGTTTCCAAGCCAAGTATACAAGTAAGGAAATAAAAGTTCCTGGACTCCACTGCTTTGCTTTTTGCGTTTATTTTACAGCTTGGGTTACAAATTGTGGTTTGCCAGTTGCAGGTAAATTATACAACGTTTCGGCACTAAGCCTTCCTCAGGAAACTTGATGTGCCACACTGTATGTATGACCGATATTGGTGTAATAAAGGGCTCTATGGCCCGCTGGGCAATGCTCTGTGGGGCTGCTACGGAGCTCCCTTTGCTGCCATCGCACATTCAGTTTCCTGAGGAAGGCTTAGTGCCGAAACGTTGTATAATTTACCTGCAACTGGCAAACCGCAATTTGTAAACCAAGCTGTAAAATAAACGCAAAAAGCAAAGCAGTGGAGTCCAGGAACCTTTATTTCCTTACTCCGATTTACCACTATCATGAAGTACTATATGTGACGAGAAAACAGTCTCAGAATGGCTTCGATAAGTAAAAGCGTTTTAAAGTTATCACCACATAAAATGACACATGTCAGATTTGCAAAATATGGCCTGGCCCTTAAGGTAAAAAATGGCAGGGTCCTGAAGGGGTTAATAACGTGTGTGCCAGAAAGCTGAAATCTTCTCTACTTCAGCTCCTGGCTAGAATAGATTTCTGTCCTGGAGCACAGACAGTGGACGATGTGATAAATTGGTAGGATCTTCTGCCAATGGGATTTTTACTAAACTGGTCTTTAGTAAATGACCCGCACTGCGTACAAAAAAAGTCACGAAAATGCCTGCCCCCCCCCCCCAAAGAAAAATAATAAAAAAATAAAATAAAATAAACTGTCTGGTATTCATGTGTGTAGGGACCTGTAAAGTTGGATTTGCTTAGCTGGATTTGAGTACCACAGGAATTATTGTGATTTATCCAATTTGTTTCCATTTTTTGCCTTTAAAAATATTTGAAAAGACATGAAATCTCTTCTTTTTACTTTCAGCCGATCTGCAGAACAGGAAGGACAAAAAAAGCAGCCGCTCATGTGGTGTGTGGCTGAATAATCAGACGTTCTGGGAGAGAAGTGTGTTAACTATAGGGAGCAGGATGTTATTTTCGAGATCACTCGCTGAACATGTGTCCCAGTCCCAGTAATTACTGCACAGTCGAATGGTCCAGGGGGGAGAGCACCATAGAGGAAGCTGCAAAGAGGGCATGTCAGGAGGGATAACCCGCTCTACTGTATCTTTACAATGTGCCCTTTGGTCCCTCTGGAACTTCTTACAGTTTTGTCCCCTACTTTGAAGACCCCACCCCCCCCTTCCCTATCCTCCCACTAAGAATCAGTGTGTCTGGTAGGAATGCCAATTCTGCTTCCCACATCTCTCTTTATTCTGCACATGCTCAGGCGAGACTGTCAGCAGCAGAGCTGTGCTCTCCAGCGCTGGTGGGAGAGAGAGAGAGGAGAAGAGTGAGAGAGGACAAGAGGGGACATATACATTAACAATCAGGCCTGTCAGTAGCCTCATCTTCTCCAATATGTCCTGGACTACAGACAGCACTGAGGGGGCAGGCTGCAATGTGCCCAAGGATTTAACCATTCTGCACTAATGAAAGGGTTCAGGCTTGTCTGGTAAGTGGAGACACCAGTCCTTCTCCACACCTTCCACCTCTAGCACCTTATCACCCCATACCGACATAGTGCCCCCCCCTTTTTTTTGGTTGGACTACGGGCTCAGGGAAGTTGGCTTCTGGTTCCTCGTTTTCTGCAGCACTTACTGTGAGCGTCCGCTGCCAGACTGCAGCTGTCAGGAGCATCTCCATGGACTGAAGAGACGCACTGTGCCCAGCTCCTGGGAGGAACGCAGGATGGCTTGCAGGTTTTTCATGCTCCATCACCATCCCCTCCTTATAATGTCCTAGACTAGTCCTAGGATGAGGAGCCCAGGGCTTCTCATCACCGCCCTGTTATAGTCCATAGTTGAGTATAGTTTGTTAAACTATCAGATGGCTTTTTTTTATATCTAAGGCAACATCCTGGATCTTGAAAACTCCTGTAGTCCTCTACATGTGCTTTTTGTATGATGCAGTGCGTTGCTGAACTCCATGTGCCAGTCGTATACAGCTGCCAATGCCTTGGACGCGATGTATTAAAGTTGCAGGTGCAGGTTTTGCGTGCACGTTTTTTTTTTTTTTGGGCCAAAACTGTGATTGGAAGCAGAAAAATAGCAGAACTTTAATCCTTTCCAATATGAATGCTAAAACAGCACCAAGACTGCCCTGTAGTGACAACTGCCTGTGACCAGGTATTGGAGCTGACAACTGCCACTCTTTAGTCCTCTAGGTGAAAGAAAACTAGAATCTTGCGTTTCAGCACCATCCCGCTCCTCTAGAGCAGACTGCTACAGATTCCCTTCCTGTTCTAGTAAAATGATTGATGGATTAACCCAGTGTTTGCCATGCAGCTGCCTAAAGAGTTAAAAATTTGTCTGCTTTTGCTGTGAACCATCCTCCCCCCCCCCATTATCCCCCCCCCCCCCTTCCCCGTCTAGACTTTTCATGTTTCTACCCTGTCTGTTATCACTGCCTAATACAACACACAAAAAATGGACATGGGGGACATGAGGTGAACCTGTCCTGAGCGAAGTATCTCGTTCCGGATAGCCAGTAGCCTCTGTCATTACGTACTTTGACCTTGAGGTAAGTGTGGAGCTGGCCAGCTCCTCTGTTAATATTACGTATTATACTTTGACTTCTCTTCCCTCATCAAACCCCTTAGATACATGTGGAGGTTTATGGGTGGTAGACCTCCTATGGATTCTGGCTGTGGCACATGCCATGTAAAGTGTATGACGAGACGTGAGAGAGCAGGGAGACTGTCGGATGCCATCTGTAGACGGAGCCTATAATCCTCTTAACATTTATCCTGCTTCCTTTCCACCCCTCCCGGATTAATATCTTCTCTCGGCCCCCTATTTTCCTGGCTTTTACGTGTTAACTCTGTCTTGCCATTGCTACAGAAGCCGGACCGTACCCCCCAGACCTCCAGATTGTATTACTTTCCACCACTATTCAGGTTTTCCACATTACTGCTGGTGATCTAGTGGACAGGACTTTATAAATGTTACCTCTATAGTGCAGCTTTAACTTCCTCCGACAAATGAGTTGAGGGATTAAAGCATTAGTTTGTCTTTGAGATTATGTCCATAGTATCCCCCGGGCAATTATCTAGCCAGTATTTAACAGTAACCATGATGGGCACGTGAGGCAAGTTGTCTTGTTTGGCCCCCGTTACATGGCTGATCTGATCCTGCAGACGTCTTCGGTTTCTTATACTGACCATCACGTTGCGCAGATACATTGCAGCAAAGTCACACTATAGTGTTTGGAACTTGCCTTGAGCACAGCCTTGTGTACATCCATGGCAGGGCTAAACTTCTCCTTTAGCTAGAAAGGATTGTGGATGGGAGTTAGGATAATGCAGCAAGTTAACCTACAGTCCTGTGTAAAAGCTGTGTAAGGCTACTTTCACGCTAGCGTTTTTTGCGGATCTGTCTTGGATCTGCAAAAACGCTTCCGTTACAATAATACAGCCGCATGCATCCATCATGAATGGATCTGGTTGTTTTATGTCTTCTACAGCTATGACGGATCCGTCTTGAACACCATTGAAAGTCAATGGGGGACGGATCCGTTTTCTATTGTGCCTGATTGTGTCAGAGAAAACAGATCCGTCCCCATTGACTTACATTGTGTGCCAGGACGGATCAGTTTGGCTCCGCTTCGTCAGGCGGACAGTAAAACGCTGCAGACAGCGGTGTCCGCCTCCAGAGCGGAATGGTGACGGAACGGAGGCAAACTAATGCATTCTGAGCGGATCCTTTTCCATTCAGAATGCATAAGGGCAAAACTGTGTGTGTGGCAAAACTATACTTGGCAAGTATTTCTATTCAGCAGCCTGTGGTCAGAGTGCATGGTGTGGCGTTATATATGCTGTCATGTCCCATCTTCTATGCTTTTCCCTCCCCCCTTTATTCTTTATGCACTTCTTTCATATGTTCCTGTGGTTTTTAGATTCTCTTCATTGCTCCTTTTTGTTTCATTTCTCTAAAGCTTTGCCTTGCTGTAGACACACCGCTCTCCATGTATGAATATATGAGGAATGGATGGTAAATATGAACTGTGTATGAGTCTCGTCTCTGGAAAGTGTGTAGAGGCTGATGTGGACAGATCCAGCTCCTTTGTAGAGTAGTCCATACATACTGTATAGCTGTGGGACCTCTGCTTGTTTTTTAGTAGTGCTAGGTCTCTCTCCACATTCATTGCAGGCACTTTTCTTATGACAATAATTTTTTCCTTATAATGCAATATTTCCATGGGTGCCTAGACTATGAATGTGGCAAAAGTTTCTTTAATTTTATTTTATTTTGCAGCCGCAGTATTCATTGAGCAGACCCAGACACCCGTCATACGTGTACCGGTTTTTCTTTTTACTTTTTAAAGGTACGGCCACACGTTCAGGTTTTCTGATGCAGCTTTGGAAGCCAAAACCAGGAATGAATTAAAAAAAAGAGAAGTCTTATCTGTCCTTTATTCTTATCTCCTTTAGGCCCCTTTCACACGGGCGAGTTTTCCGCGCGGGTGCAATGCGTGAGGAGGACGCATTGCACCCGCACTGAATCCTGACCCATTCAGTTCTATGGGGCTGTGCACATGAGCGGTGATTTTCACGCATCACTTTTGCGTTGCGTGAAAATCGCAGCATGTTCTATATTCTGCGATTTTCACGCAACGCAGGCCCCATAGAAGTGAATGGGGATGCGGGAAAATCGCAAGCATCCGCAATCATGTGCGGATGCGTTGCGATTTTCCCGCATGGTTGCTAGGATACGATCGGGATGGGGACCCGATCGTTATTATTTTCCTTTATAACATAGTTATAAGGGAAATAACGCATTCTAATTACAGAATGCAATGTCTCGGCTTGAAAGGGTTGTACAATAAAGAGTTAACTCATTCTCCAGCGCAGAGCTCAGAACGTCGTCTCTCTGATAGTTTGCTGCTTGAGACCTAGGTGACGTCACAGGTCACATGGTCCAATCATAGAAGCATTTGAGTGGACCATGTGACTCATGTGATCCTATGACATCACGGCAGGTCCTTCATCGAACAACAGATGTCTCGATGAAGGACCTGCCGTGATGTCACAGGATCACATGGGTCACATGGTCCACTCAAATGCTTCTATGATTGGACCATGTGACCCTGTGACGTCACCACAGGTCCTCAAGCAGCCAAACTATCAAGAGAGACGACGTTCTGGGGCTCTGCTGCACAATGGGAGAAGGTAAGTTAACTCTTTATTATTTTTAACCCTTTCAAGCCCGGGAACATTGCATTCTGTAATTAGAATGCGATTATTTTCCCTTATAACTATGTTATAAAGGAAAATAATTACACATACAGAATACTCATCCCGAAACCAGACTTCAGTGATGAAGTCTGACTTCGGGTCTGGGTACCAAGCATGCGGATTTTTTCACGCGCGTGCTCAACGCACTACAAACGTTAGCACACGCGCGGAAAAATCGCGGCGATTCCCGCAACGCACCCGCATCTTATCCGGGCGTCAAACATGACGCCCGTGTGCAAGAGGCCTTAATGATCCACTCTTGATTTTGGGTTTCAAAACTGCATCAGGAAACCTGATTGTGTCGCCATACCCATAATGTACTAGCACTCCACATAAAAACCATTCCTAGAAATGTATCCAGAGACTAATCTATTGCCCATACAGATCCTCCCTTCAGTCTTTTCTCATCCTTGGGTTGTGTTCACATGTTGTATTTGGAAGCGCCAGAGGTGTACTTTGAAAGTATTGCCTGACTCGTACCCCCCATGCACCCGGTGTATGCCAGCAGGGTGTCACTTTGGTGTATGCTGGATAAACATGCATCACATATTCTTTCCTATGCTGTACTTTTCTATATAGTTTTTTACAATTGGGGTCCATGGCAGAGATATACCATTGTATGCCCATTACAAAGGTTATCATCATGCCCCGGCCCCCATGGTGACAATGCTTGTGTTATTAGCATAGAAAACGTATTGGGGGTCATTTACAAACCTTTTTACTCTAGTTTATGGTGTAAAAATCTTGCACAACCCCCTTTTTGCGACTTTTTGACTGCAAAGTGACAATATTTTGTTGCACAGACGTTTTCACACCACATTTGACACATAGGAGTGTCGAAGGTGTGGCTGGGTCAGGCTGGGGGCCCCTACAAATTTGCTAACATTTACGCCTGGAAACAAAGGCTACCTGCACAAGAGTGTGGGTGAACGCACATAGGATCCGCACGGATTTCCGCGTGGATTTATGTACATTTCTGCAGCATATCCGCACCAAAATCCACAATGTCGAACAGCGTTTTTTAGTGCTGATTAGATGCTGTTTTTCAGATCTCACCCTTCCATTGAAAAGGGTAAAATCCGCAGCTAAAACTGCAAATGCTATTAAATGCTATTAAATTTGAAAACTCCAATGCAGGTCAATTTCTGTACGGTACTGTTATATGCTGCAGTCATTCCACACGCGAATACGCGTGGAAAAACCGCATGTATTCCGCAATGTGTGCAGATGGCCTAAAGGTACACCTAATTAATGATGAAGCGCATGCCTCGTCATAGACACAAAGTTAGTGCAAAAGGGGAAAGAAGCATCAGCGTAAAAAGCCAGTCATGCAATCTAAGGCCTCATGCACATGGCCGTTCCGTGCATTGGGGACCGTGCGGCGGCTGGGATGGATCGAGACCCATTCAACTTGAATGGGTCCGTAAACCGTCCGCACCGCAAAAAAATAGAACACCGTGCCTCAGTTCCGCACTGCAGCTCCGGATTGCGGACCCATTCAAGTTTGCAACGGCCATGTGCATGAGGCCTAATAGTCAGAAGCTGCTAGCTACTTTTTAGGCTACCTGTAAACATTACAGATTACTCGCAGTTTTTCCACTCAGATTCTTGTTTGGAAAAACTCCAGTGTAATACAGTACCAGCAATCTCAAAATCTCATGTACACTATAATTTTTTTTAGTGCGTTAATTGACCTGCCGTGCAGATCTTCAAATCTGCAGTATGTCAATTGTTTGTGTGATTTTTAACAAAATTTTGTGCTACACCGAAAAACTGCAAGTAACTAGTTTTTTTTTATACGGATTTGGTACGGAAACACACAAAAAAGCACAGATTTTCTGTTTTGAAATCAAGGTAGGTAATCTTAGGGCTCATGCACACAAGCTACTGGTATAGGGTGGCCTACAATGTGCCTTAGTGCTGGACCCCAGGCGTTGTCTTCCGAAGCAGCAAATAAGGGGGGTAGTTAACTTAGGGATGAAGAATAAGTTGAGTCCAGACCTTGTGATGAAGTTCAATACCAGCTTTACTTGGCCTAAACGTTTCTCCAAATGGGTTACAGACTTTGTCTTGGTTCCAGCAGGCTCTAGCATTAAAACACTCTGGCTCTGCTGTACTGACAGGGTAGCTGTATAACTTAGCTTCCTCTGGATGCTGCAACTTCTCTCTTGGTAGTTTGTCTCTTAAGTAGTACCAGGGAACTCCACTTCCTGGCTTCTTAAGGCTTCAGTCTGTGGCCTCCATATCCAGCAGAGCTGAAGGTGCTCTAGCTGGCTTGTCCACGAGTGGCTCCGCACAACCTCCCTTAGCAGGGGGTAAGCTGGAACTAAATCTAACTAAAACTCCACCCTTCCTGCAGCAAGTGGGATACGCCTATCACACCACAGAGGGGGGAATTAGAATGGAAAAGAAGGTTCCACTCTATGTAACTATAACTCTGCCTTGTTTGCTGCCACCTGCTGGTGAACCAGACACATTACACGTAAACATAAACAGTTGCAAAGTAAGAAATGCACAGTGCTTGGACCTGGAATAAATAAACTAGATGACATGAGGTTAACCAATAAAGACAGTAGTGAGGTGCAAAGGTGGTAATGCCACTCTGAGGAGTTACAAATGCCCTATCCTTATCCGCAAAACGGACAAGAATGGGACAAGAGATGAGTGAATTTTTAAAAGGTCGATTCGCCAAAATTTTTGGTAAAAATTTGGTTCAGTCCAAATTTATTTGAGGTAAATCAAGTTAAAAATGACTATTTCCTGGCTTTAGAGAGCCTTTATAGTGGTGTAGAACATTGTGCCTTGCAGTAACATGCATAGGGAGTCTGCTCTGGTAGTGAAATAATACTGTGAGTCACTATGACATGCAAATGACAGGCGTCGCTCTTAGAATCACTGCACACTTCACTTATTTGGGCAGTCACGGGGCCAAAACTGACCAAATAACTCAGCCTTACAGCTCGATGTTAGCGCCAAGAAGAAGTGCACTTCTTTTACACCGTCGTCAGCTGATTCCACATAGATGTCTACAGAATCTGTTCTATTAAACGCTTAGAAAAGTAGAGCCCCCCTTGACAGAGTGGAGAGGGTGTCAGCAGTAAGTTTGTGTTGACGTCACTGATTATTTTGCCCTTCCTGTGATCTGTCAGAACAATAACCCCCAGAAAACGGATCCTGTCTGTTGAGAATCCGCCTTCACTCGAAAAGCATTTAGTCAGTAATTCATCAGTATTGCTATTGCCAAAAAAAACAGGAGTGGATCCAAAACAGAGATGATACGTAAATGGAATATTTGCATGTCTTCTGTGTTTTGTACCCACTCCTGCTTTTGGCTACCAAATCACAAGCCAATTCTGATGGGACCATACAGGCCTTACAGCTGCTAGACAGACAGGATCCGTTGTGCGTCTAATTTTTTCCTTCCTTCTGACGGATCAGAAGAAGGGTCAAATGAATGATGATGTCAGCCATGCCGAAAGGTAAAATAGTGGCCCAGTCATGAAGTGGTGAGGGTTGAAACAGCATGAGAAGTCCACAGAGTGGCCCTATGACATAGTTGTGAGGTAGTAGCATCAGGAGGAGGCCACAGAGTGGCACAATGACAATGTGGAGGTGGTGGCAGCATGAGGAGACCACAGAGTGGCAAGGTGACATAGTGTGGAGGTGGCAACAGCATGAGGAGACCACAGAGTGGCAAGGTGACATAGTGTGGAGGTGGAAGTAGCATGAGGAAGGCCACAGAGTGGCATAATGACAGTGTGACCCTAATTTTTTTCTACTTTTATACAACACAAAAGGCTTTCCAACAGATCAGTGCAACGCTGAACGGCAAATAAATTTTTATTTTGCCAGTAATACACAGCAAACTGGGCTTTTGAATATATCACTGCACCGCAGAATGGCAATTAGGCCCTACGTTTTTTCTACTTTTACACAACACAAAAGGCTTTTCAACAGATAAGTGCAACGCAGAACGGAGAATATATTTTTATTTCACCACTAATACATGGCAAACTGGGCCTTAGAATATATCACTGCACCGCACAAGGGCAAATAAGACATAGAAATATTTCCTTGTAATAAACCCTGTTAATGGCTGTATTAAACAGCACGGTTTGCTGGAATTACAGAGCTGTATAATGGCAATTTGGATCCCCAGTCAGAGCACCAAGGTGTAATAGGATTGTTCCTATTACCCAGTTTGTAACCTCCCCTACTGAACCCTGTTCTACATAAATGCTGTGGTACGATTCCTCCCTATCCTTTCCCTGCACTTATAAATCGTTTTTTCACCACAATACAGTCTTTCCTATCACTGTCCCTAGCGCCAGCTGACGTCTCTCCCTACACTAAGTATGCTGGTAAATGGCATAATCTAAGATGGCCGCCGTATTTAAAGGGCTGTGACATCACAGGGCTGGCTGGCTGGCTGCTGATTGGCTGTATGCATGGCATTATGGGTGATCCCGCCTTCCCGGAGTTCCTTGCTCCATGTCCTCACACGTGCAGCAGCCATTTTAGGAAAAAATGCTTTTCGTTACCACGAAGCCTGAGGAAATTCGACTTCGGTGCAAATCGAATTTTTTCTGAAATTCGGATCGAATTCCACTTCGTCAACTTCGATTCGCTCATCTCTAAATAGGACATGTTCTTTCTTTTTTGCTGGGCTGCGGAACATGTTGTGAATACAGATACGAACAAACATTGTTGCAATGAATGGGCCTGCATCCGATCCGCAATAAATGTAGTAGCAGATTACTAGCTCAAAACAATGAATTTGGTGGAGGTTGGAGGCTATGTTCACATGGCTAAAATCTGCCACTGATGCAACTGCAGAAAATGGGCGTTTTCAGCTGCTAAATCCACATTCAGAGCTCATCAACAGTTTCCCCATTGACTTTTATGTTAAAAACTCCACATTGTAGCCGAATTCTTGGTAATGGTTGCCTCTTAGACATAAGTTGGCTATACGGTAGTGAGTATTAGAAGGCAGTTTCTACGATTTCCATCTTATTATTTTTATTATTGTTATTAATATTAACCCTTTATTTATTTTTTCCCTCTCACCCCCTTCCCTCCCCTCCCTGTCCCTCTACCCCCTCTGTTCTTCTCTTTCTTCTCTGATTAACTTCTTGCTTCTCTATGGTATGATTACATAGATGTTCAATGCTTCAGTGATTTTGTGATATGGGCCCTGGAAGGGCACTTGACACACGATTTTTGACTGTCTTGGTCTACGTGAAATTGACTTTTGAAAATTGTTTTCTGTACACTTATGTATTTCATAATACTTTGAAAGCAAATAAACTTTGTTTAAACATAAAAACTCCACATTGTGCAAACAATGTAAAAAGGCAGAGGTTTTTCCAGTAGCTGATTTGAGGAATTTTTGAGAAGTGAGAAGTTACATCTTGGAAGCAGATTTGGTTGACGATTTCATAGAAGTCAATAGGGAAGCAGATACATCTCAAGCAAAATCTCTTCTAAGGCCTCATGCACACGACCGTATGTGTTTTGCGGTCTGCAAACTGCGGATCCGCAAAACACGGAAGCTGCTCCGCTTTCCGTTCCGCAATCGGCCTATTGTAGAAATGCCTATTCTTGTTCACAAAACGGACAAGAATAGGACATGCTCTATTTTTTTATCGGGTCACGGAACGGAGCAACGGATGCGGACAGCACCGGGAGTGCTGTCCGCATCTTTTGCGGCCCCATTGAAGTTAATGGGTCCGCGTTTGCGGCTCGGACGCGGACCAAAACAACGGCCGTGTGCATGAGGCCTAATGCTTTTGTAAAAAATCCTCTAAAACCTCCAGAAAATTACAAATCTGCAACCAAAAATGACCTGTTTCAGCTATTAATCTTCTACTGATCTGCTACTGATTTTTCTGCCACTGATTTTGCTGTGTGAACTTAGCCGTAGGGCTCATGCACACATGTATTATGCAGTCAGCAAAACACTGATCACCAAAAATACTGTTGACGTGTCTGTGTGATAACCGTATTGCATCCTTTTTTTTTTTTTTGCGGATGCATTGTAACAATGCCTATCCTTGTCAGCAAAACGGACAAGAATAGAACATGTTCCCTCTTCTTTGCGGAACGGACAAGCGGACATTCAGAAATGGAATTGTGGACAAGAAAAGGCATTTTCTATTATATTTTCTATTATAGTGCCGGCGATGTATGGTCCGCAAATTTTGGATTGCACATTGCCAGTGTCCGTGTTTTGTGGATCTGCAAAACACTTACGGACGTGTGAATGGGGCCTTAGAAGATTTTTTACAAGAGTATTAGAAGAGTATTTGGTTGAGGTTACTCTGTTTCTGCATTGACTTCTTTGAAATCCACAATTATATCTGCTTTTAAGAAGTTAGGCCCCTTTCACATCCGCGTTTTTGCTTTCCGTCCTAGAGTTCCGTCCTCGGGGCTCTAGGACGGAAAGATACTGATCAGGATAATCCTAATGCATTCTGAATGGAGAGAAATCCGTTCAGGATGCATCAGGATGTCATCTGTTCAGTATATGAACGTTTTTTGGAGGTTGACAAAACCGCAGCATGCAAGCAAAACAGAGGACTTGCCGTAACGCCGGATCTGGAATTAATGCCCATTGAAGTGCATTAATCCGGATCCGGAATTAAGCTAAACGTCGTTTCGGCGCATCGCCAGATCCGACGTTTAGCTCTGCGCATGTGCAGCAGCAGTTCCGATCGGGGCCCCAGTGTAAGCTGGGGCTCCGATCGATTACCATGGCAGCCAGGACGCTACTGAAGTCCTGGCTGCCATGGTAAGTACTCCGCAGCAGTGTACTTACCTGCGCTGCGGCCTCGGGCGCTCTTCGTGACGTCACAGGTCCGGGCGGCGCATTGATCTATGCGTCGCAGGGACCTGTGACGTCATGAAGGAGCGCCCGGGCCGCAGCGCAGATAGCACACTGCTGCGCAGACCATGGCAGCCAGGACTTCAGTAGCGTCCTGGCTGCCATGGCTAACCTGAGCATTTCAAAAGACTGATCAGGATCCTGATCAGTCTTCAAATGCTTTCAGGCGACTTGCGTTCTGACGGATCCGGCGGACGGAAGTGTCCGCCGGATCCTCAGAACGCAAGTGTGAAGGAGGCCTAACATGTCACATCTCAAATGTTTGTCAAATCTAAAAAAAAACTCTGACATTTTAACAGGTGTGAACAAGTTGGAGTTTTTAACATTAAAAGTTTGTGAGTTTTGGTTGTGGATTTAGCAGCTGAAAACGCCCATTTTCCACTGCTGAATCAGTGGAAGCGCCGTGTGAATATACCCTGAGATTTCTTAAAATTTCATCCACTTTGGTGGTAATGTATAACGCTGCAGATTTGCCGCTTGCATATTCACAGCATATCCATCCCCTGTGGACATACCCTTATAATGGCAGTGGGTTCGCTTACCGACGAGCCCATGTGCAGTTGTACGAAGAGAGGCAGATTTATCAAAACTGATGTAAAGGAAAACTGGTTTAGTAACCAATCAGATTCCACCTTTCATTTTCCAAAAGAGCTCTGAAAAATTAAAGGTGATTGGTTGCTATGGACAACTAAGCCAGGGTAACATCTAAAAAAGGGCACAGCAAAAATGAAATTAGAAGTATATATATGAACAGGTCACCATTAGGGCGCTCATGCACACGAACGTATACCGGCCACGTGCATGCTGCCATTTTCTTTTTCACTTCAATCGAAATGTCCCACCCCTGTCCGCAAAATGAACAAGAATAGGACATGTATCTTATTTGCGGGGCAGCTCAACAGACGTGCGGATGCGGAGAGCACACGGTGTGTTGACCGCATCTTTTGTGGCCCCATTGAAATTTATTGGATCCACATCCAGATGCAGACCAAACATACGGTCGAGTGCATGAGCCCTTACTACTTGCCGATTCCTATCCCACCCAGGCGCGTCAATGTGGATCAGCCTCGTATCAGCCATTGTTCTTTTTAGGCTTTTTCACATCTCCTTCTCTATAGGGGAAAACACCATAAAGAAAACACTAGTGGTAAAACTGTCTAAGGCTATTTTCACACTAGCGGCAGGGGAGTCCGTCAGGCTGTTTCGGCAGGTGAACAGCCTGTCGGATCCGTCCTGCCGCTAGTTCACGTGTGCCCCCGGTCTGCCGCTCCGTCCCCATTGACTACAATGGGGGCGGGGGCGGAGTTCCAGCGGCAGCGCACGGCGAGAGGCCGCCGGACTAAAAGTAGTCAATGGGGACGGAATGGCAGTTTGGGGGCACACGTGAACTAGGGGCAGGACGGATCCGACAGGCTGTTCACCTGCCGAAACAGCCTGACGGGCGCCCCTGCCGGTAGTGTGAAACTAGCCTAAGAAAACACATCACAATCGTATTAGACAAATTTACTATTCCGGTGCATGGACCTATATAAATTGTAAATCTTCCATCCAAATATCCGCTAGAATTTTGTCCATAAGTAAAAAATGTATCCGTTCACCAAAAATTCCTTCAGTGCTCCATAAAAACTGCCTAGTCTAAGTTTTCTACAAGAAAATTCAGACTAGCACATTCATGGTCACAGGTGCATATCCATAAAGCGAGCATATAGAAAGCTAATAAAAGTATGGCAGCACAATATTTCACATACAAACCATAGAACTGAGAAAATGGGGATCATCTAAATTAAAGTGGTATTATACCTACTATAAATTTATAGTAGGTATAATACCACTTTCATTTAGATGATCCCCATTTCTCAGTTCTATTGTTTGTATGTGAAATGTTGTGCTGCCATACTTTTATTAGCTTTCTAGTCTAAGTTTTCAACACTTATAAGATAGAAGAGGTGTACTCGAAAAACGCACCAAAATTTTGGAAACACATTTAGGCCATGCCCCTTTCTGGTTAAGCTGCACCCCTTTCCAGTGAAGCCATGCCTCTAATTGGGGATCCATAGGGGGTGCTCATGCCCCCATACAGGCCTTAGTTTTATGCCTCATGCACTCCGTATTTTTGGTCTGTCTGATCCACATTATTTTGTGGATTGCACGCAGACCTGTCCACAAAAAAAAAAAAAAAAAAGCTCACGGATATCATCCATGTGCTGTCCTCATCCGTGTCGCCAAGCCGCAAATGATAGAACCTGTCCTATTCTTGTCTGTTTTGCAGAGAACAATAGGCATTTTTACAGTGGGTGCTGTTAAAATAGTGGGATGCGGTCGTGTGCAGGAGGCCTTAATCACAAAACTGTTATCTTAAAGGGATATTCTCATCTCAGGCATTTATGGCATATCCTATCGACATGCCATACGGTAAATGTCTAATAGATGCAGGTTCCTCCTCTGGGAGGTGAACCCCCAATCCTGTCCTGCTCGACAACACATCAGGGCTGTCAGAGGCATCCAGTAGCCACGTCTATGAAAACAGACAAGCCCACTGTGCGATGCTTTTTCTGTAAACCCCACCACCGTCCTAGAAGAGAAGTAGTGAACTGACTAAAGATCCAGAGGACACGTCATGGACTGGCTGGGTCTTCTTGTATAACATGGCCTCCCCAGGAGTCACTT
This sequence comes from Bufotes viridis, assembly GCA_033119425.1. Lineage (NCBI taxonomy): Eukaryota > Metazoa > Chordata > Amphibia > Anura > Bufonidae > Bufotes > Bufotes viridis. The sequence continues at coordinate 496,450,702 of CM065590.1, read as the reverse complement.
CTGCAGGTGATTTATTTTGGAGTTTATTTATTGAAGGCGGCAGTTGTGGTGAGGGGTCTGCAGACCACGCGTGATCCAGCTGTGGAGCTGGTAATGCTGGAATGCAGGTTCTGGGTGGAAAGCTGCCATGAAGAGATGCTTTGTAAGCAGACCTTGTAAGGGACAGATGGCCAGTGTTTTACATTACACTGTAAACCTGCTGAGATCTTAGATGAATGTGATCATCTACACTACCACAAGCATCATCTGTGAGCTGACCTGTCATATATCCATTGTGGCAATTACTGCCATGCCTTTCTGTCAGTGTGTGTTCCTCACGTCTAGGGGCACGAAGATGACCCACCAGCATGGTGTGATAAATGAGGGTAAGTAATAAGGCATCTGAGGCTCTGCTCCCCCAAGTGTCAGCATGTTAATGTCCTACACCTTAAGTGCCAACGATATGTCCTGTCCCCCAAATGTCAGTGTCTCATTGTCACAATGGATATATGACAGGTCAGCACATAGATGATGGTTGTAGTAGTATAGATGATTTCATTCATCCAACATCTCAGCAGGTTTAGGTTTCTTGCACACGACCTTATGGCTTTTTCAGTATTTTGCGAATCCGCAAAAAATATGGATGCCATCCGTGTGCATTCCGTTTTGGGCTCATGCACACAACCGTATGTATTTTCCGTTTACGTTCATTTTTTTTGTGTTCCGTATACGGACCATATACAGAACCATTCATTTCAATGGATCTGCAAAAAAAAAGGAAGGTACTCCGTATGCCTTTCGTTTTTCCATTCAAAGATAGAACATGTCCTATTATTGTCCGCATAACGGACAAGGATAGTACTGTTCTATCAGGGGCCAGCTGCTCCGTTCCGCAAAAAACAGAATGCACACGGACGTCATCCGTATTTTTTGCGGATCCGTTTTTTGCAGACTGCAAAATACTGAAAAAGCCAATACGGTTGTGTGATGAGCCCTTTTTGCGGAACGGAACAGCTGGACCCCCAGAAAACAGTACTATCCTTGTCCGTTATGCGGACAATAATAGGACATGTTCTATCTTTGAACGGAAATACGGAAACAGAATGCATACGGAGTACCTTCTGTTTTTTGCGAACCCATTAAAAAGAATGGTTCCGTATACAGAACGCAAAAAAACGGCCGGTAAACTCATTAAAAAACGTTCTTGTGCAAAAGGCCTTACAGTGTAGAGTGAAACACCGGCCATCTGTCCCTAACAAGGTCTGCCCTATACCACTCCTGATGGGTCAGTATCCTTCACGCCATCTGTCCGTGTGTGTCATTGTCCTTCACACCAAGTGGTAGTGTCATGGAGGCAAATGACCCCTCACAAACTTAATAACTGAACTATAGTAGCTAATAAAATAACGACATGACACCTAGTGTTGGAATAAAAATGTCCGCAATGCTTTATTAAGGGTAAATAAATTAATAAATAATTAAAACTTTAATTTCATTAAATAAATAACCATTAAAAACTCCAATAATTACCGAAATCCACTCAGCAATAGCTGAGTGATACAGCCCCTCTAATAAAGCAAGGCGACATAAAGCATAAGAATAGGGAGGGCGGGGCGACGATCCGTTCTTGATAATACTGGCCCAGAAGCGCCGCTGTTAGCATCCAAACCAATCAGCTGTCTGGAAATCTCCCCCAGCAACCAGGTGCACCAATCAGAGAAGATCCCTCTCTGTGATCCAAGGCGAGACCGGATAAAACCAGCCGTATTCTGACAGAAACGTTAACACTTGAGGTAAATCTGAAATAAAAGAGCGGGAAAAAACAAAAGGGGGGGGGGGGGTTTGAGAGAAACAAAAACCATACACAAAAATACAAAAAATGTATGGTGTCATTGCCCCATGTGTCCCCCAAGCGAAACGCTCTGGGGGGCCTGAACATTCTCCTGCACCCCATCTATCAGTGTGTCATTGTCCTGTACCCCAAGTGTCAGTGTGTCATTGTCCTGTACCCCAAGTGTCAGTATCCTTCACGCCATCTGTCAGTGTGTCATTATCCTGTACCCCATAGTGTCAGTGTGTCATTATCCTGTACCCCAAGTGTCCGTATCCTTCACGCCATCTGTCGGGGTACAGGACAATGACACACTAAAACTTGGGGTACAGGACAATAACACACTGACAAATGGCGTGAAGGATACTGACACTTGGGGTACAGGATAATGACACACTAAGTGTCAGTATCCTTCACGCCATCTGTCAGTGTGTCATTGTCCTGTACCCTGAGTGTCAGTATCCTTCACGCTATCTGTCAGTGTGTTATTATCCTGTACCCCAAGTGTCAGTATCCTTCACGCCATCTGTCAGTGTGTCATTGTCCTGTACCCTGAGTGTCAGTATCCTTCACGCCATCTGTCAGTGTGTTATTATCCTGTACCCCAAGTGTCAGTATCCTTCACGCCATCTGTCAGTGTGTTATTGTCCTGTACCCCAAGTGTCAGTGTGTCATTGTCCTGTCATTCTTCTGTCACCCCTAGTGTCCCATTATTTTGGACCTCATTGTGTTTTTAGTTTGTTTTATAATGTATTCCTGCTACTCCTGGATGTGATTGTTGTTGTCCTGTACAAGAATCTAATTGCATAGACTTTAAAGGGAACCTGTCACCAGGAAATTCTCTGATAAAGCAGGCACGCTGCCTTGTAGGGCTTACCCTGCTGAATATAACGATACCTTTCACTTGGTGATCTGTTCCTTTATTGTGGAGAAAAAGTACTTTTAATCCATATGCAAATGAGCTGATTTGAGTCCAACGTTTTTTCTATTCAGAGCTGTAGCCACTCCCCTATTCACTTCTTCAGATGTAAAAGGGGCGTGGTTTATTACATCCTTCATTTAAATAATTGTTTATCAAACATGTGTTTATCACCCCATGAACATACTAGCCCTTATTATAATGACTAACTTATTAGTTATTAATTTTCCCGCCAATTATTAAAATGAATGAATGATGTAATAAACCACGCCCCTTTTACATCTGAAGAAGTGAATAGGGGAGTGGCTACAGCTCTGGGTAGAAAAAACCCTGGACTCAAATCATTATCATATGGATTAAAAGTACTTTTTCTCCACAATAAAGCAACAGATCACCAAGTGACAGGTATCATTATATTCAGCAGAGTGAGCCCTACAAGGCAGCGTGCCTGCTTTATCAGAGAATGTCCTGGTGACAGGTTCCCTTTAAGCCAGGGTTCACATGGCAAAATCCGTACCAGATCGGTAGCTGAAAACAGGTCATTTTTGGTGGCAGATTCTAATTTTGGAGTCATTTTAGAGGAGTTTTTACAAGATTATTAGAAGAGTGTTTGGTTGAGGTTTCTCGGCTTCCCCATTAACTTCTATGAAATTAACAATCAAATTTACCTCCAAGAAGTAACATGTCACGCCAACTGTTTTACACTTTTTAACATTAAAGTCAATGGGGAAACTGTTGGTGAGGTTTGGTTGTGGAATTAGCAGCTGAAGCAGCGGCAGATTTTAGCCATGTGAACATAGCCTTAGGTTGAGGCTACATTGCCACATTGGCCGCAACAAATGTTGCATGATCAAAGTTCTTGTGGAGCAGCTTCCAAACTTAAAGGGATATTCCAGTTACATACAGTTTCCTCCTAACAACAGGAATGAATGGAGTGGCTGAGCATATTCCCGACTGGCTGCTCAGGGTATGGCCCCCCCATTCTTGTGATTGGTGGGTGTCCCAGCAGTAGGACCCTCACTGATCGAATAGTTATTTCCTATCCTGTGGGATAACTTTATATCACCGGAATACCCTTTTAATGGCGGCTGTTGGATTTTATGGGATTCTTGGGTAATGGTTCAGTTCTACTGGGACACAGTTACTAAGGGACTTGCAACACTTTTAGGCTCCATTCACACGTTCCGCAATTTTGTTCCGCATTTTGCGGAACGGAATTGCGGACCCATTAATTTTTAATGGAGACAGACGATGTCCCGCCCGGGTCCGCAATCACGTTCCCGAAAAATACAGAACATGTCCTATTCTTGTCTGCAATTGCGGACAAGAAAAGGCATTTCTATGAGAGTGTCGGCGATGTGCAGTCCGCAAAGTGCTGAACGCACATCGCCGGTGTCCGTGTTTTGCGGATCCACAAAACACACACGGACGTGTAAATGTAGCCATAGATATAAAAAGTGTCAAAAGTCCCCTTTTCTGTCTGTCTGTGACAGTATTGGTGCACGGTTGGTTTTGTACACCTGTTGGGCATGACGGGGGCATGTCTGGGTCCGTGCCAGGCAGCCCTGGCAAATTTATCTTTACTATTTATTATTTACATTTGCGCCTGGAAACGGGCGTAAAAAGCTGGTCTTAGTAAATGTGTCCTGTTATGTTTTGCGTCGGCACTGACGCACATGGATCTTTTGCCGCAGCCACAATCGCTTTATAGACCCGGCATTATATGGACAGAAAACAAATACCGTGAAAAAAGCAAAAAAAAGTTTTTTGCTTTTTTTTTACATTTTTGTCACTTGACACATGCTGCAGTAATAATTTTGGATTTCGAACTTGAGTTACCGTGTCATTGCCGTGTCCCCTGTGCATGGGGCCCGGCCAGATGATTAGATGGTGGTGAGTACTGCTTTGACAGTCACTCCTACTCAGGCCGGGCATTATGTTGGTGCAGTCTGATGCACAGGTGTGAGGGTCATGTGACAAGCTGGCATCACCAAGTGTGTCAGCAGGATGGTGGCTCTGCATCCTAAGAGCGGGGACGGGGCGAGATCTTCATGGTGACGAAGAAAAATAGGGAATGTAAAAGGAAAAGAGTGTAAATGATAGGCAAGAAGGCAGCACAGGAGCAGCTGTGAGTCAGGAGGAGGGGTGGTCCATGAATGAGCGTTCCCTCCCATCGCTCAGACTCAGCTGCAGGAGGGTGACACTGAACAGCTGAAGTAAAAGGCTTCCTTTCCTATATCGGAGCAGCCTGATAAGGCCCCCTTGTATAGGTGGAGGGGGGGCACTGAGATGGATTTGGAGGTGAGTAGCCCTCCTGCCTGCTCGCTGGCTTCCCTGCCCCCTGCTGTTTTTTCTGCATGAATGAATGGATCAAGCAATGATGCTGGCTCATCCTCTCATGGCTGCCAGGTTAGTGCTGCTGAGGCTTCTGCGTGGTTTTATGTTGCTGACAGTTTGTTGTGTCTGTGACCTTGCAGGGATGTGTATGCACAGTATGGATCTGTGCCCCCCCCCCCCCCGATGATGGGTGTGGGGGGGTGCACTGAGCAATTCTTGATGCCTGCTGTGGGACCGTCTCTGCATTGTGACACATTTTGCTGCGGACTTACTGCTGTCCCCTCTGCACGCTGTGCTAGGAATGGTGCTCTGACAAAAGGCTGCAGTTGCTCCCACCCTGAGAGACGGTTACATTACCAATGCGTCATCCCGGGTATCACTGCAGCGTGTGAAAGGTGCCTGGGTCCAGCACATGTGCCATGTACTGCAGGTGTGCAAATATGTTGTGCCATCAGCGTGGACTCGTGCGGCTTGGCTGCGTATTGCTGCACATCAGGCCGCGCGCTCTTACAGGGTGTTGCCTGTTTTTGTGTCTAGTTTAGCAGTGTGATCATGAAGTTGTGCTGGCTGAGGTTTGCACGCTACGTGAGTGGCACCCTCCCTGGGGTACGAGCAGGTGGATGGAGCAGCCCGGGGCCTTATGTCCTTCCCTGTTATTAAAATACCTTCTGAGGATTGGGCTCGAACTCACCCTAGAAGGTAGGTTACCATGGGACGTGACTGTGGACAGCAGCATAGCAGCAGATTCCTATAAAGTGCACCGAGACGTAGCTGAGCCTAGAAAGAAAGCTCGTTACTGTTAAGTCTTATTAATTAAGATGCACACAATGGGGAATAGAGTATACTGTGCTGCACGGAGACTCCCAACATGGCCGTGCCCCAAAAATATTCATGACCGGAGGTAGCAATGAATGACTATCCAAGGGGGGTGCATTATATGCGATAAGTGACAGGAGAGAACAGACCTTGGAGAGAAATTGACGGTGCAGGCCTTCAAGGAGTCCTATGAGGATACATGTGAGCAAAGGGGTGTCTAGAAGGTTAAAGGATGGGACAAGAATAATAGCCCAGAAAAGCAGAGTCTGTTCTCTTTTCTGGCCACAGGTAATGCTGATCACACTGCACCAGACCTGCAGAAGTTTCCAGTCTTCTCTTCCCTCTATAGTTTGGAGTTTTAGCTGGCAGCTGTTAAAGCACCAGATCTCATGGGCACGTATAGCGGCTCTGCTCAGGATGTGGCTGCTGTTCCTCGAGCTGATAAGATCATGCGTGGGGTGGAAAATACTGGTGGAAAAAACACAAGTTGCCCAAGTACTGTAGTCTTAGACAAGGTACTTGTTCCATCACAGAAAAACTAAGGGTCAGTGTTCTCATATGGGGATTTCCAAAGAGGACTGTGTACTGGGTTACTCAGTGGCTATAGCTATGAGGACATGTTGGGAGTTGTAGTTTTACTAGTTCCACCTCGTATGTGCACATCTTGACCTCTCTCATTTTTCTCTTCCTCTTAGCCCACAATCAAGGAATTAATGTCTCCATCTTGGTGCCCACTCCTTTTATCTTCACGTTATTTCTCAGTGGCCCAGTGATTTGCAGGGAGCGGAGAACGCCTTCCTTGCTTACAGCTCTTTCTGGTTTGCGGCGATGTGGCTTTAGCTGTTTTCTTCTCTGCTCAGGCTGAATGTCTGTACAATTTCCCCGATGCTCTCTCAGCTTTAGAGTTTGGCAACATGACGATCTTGGTCACGCGACAAGTGTTTCGCCCAAGGAGCGCAGTGTAGGGTCGCTAGCATAAGAGTGAATGAAGTCTCAGCGCCACTCGTATATGTTCCGTGACCCCAGAAACGCTAAAAATACAACACTGATGGATTTTTCTGTGAATCTGGGATCACGGCAAACGTTAATTCAATTTCTATGCTAGCACCGCTACACTGTGGTAACTGCAATCCTTGGGTATGACAGCTGTTGCGCGACCACGATCTCCGTGTCTTAAAGGGAATCTTTCACCCTGATTTTCGACAGTAATACATGAGTAGTACTGCATATATAAAGTCCCTCACTGTCAGCGCTCAGATTTGCACTGAAATACATTGTCAGGACTAGAGTTGAGCGAACTTCTGTTTTAAGTTCGTTTTCCAAAGTTCGGGTTATCCAAGCATGCCGTTATGGATTCCGCTACCACGGACCATAACGGCATTTGGAACACGGGGTGAAGGACCTGGGGTGACATCACCGTCATGTGATCCGTGCAGGGGGCGTGGCTCTGTACTGGATTGGATAAGAGGTCGTAGGCTACCACCTCAGCTCCTCCGTGTTGTCCAAGGTTCGGGTTCATTGAAGAGTCCCGATATGGATTCCAAATGCCGTTATGGTCCGTGGTAGCGGAATCCATAACGGGATGCTTGGATAACCCGAGCCCGAACTTTGGAAAACGAACTTAAAACAGAAGTTCGCTCAACTCTAGTCAGGACTGCTTTGCAGGCGCACATGAGTCCTCTCCATTATGTTAGAACAGCACAGCAGTCCGGACTCTGTATTTCAGAGCAGCTTTGAGTGCTGACAGCGGAGTAATGGGCAGTCGGAAAACCAAAAAATAGAGATCTGGAGTCTTCATCTGAAGTACTATGTATGTGATACTGTATCTAATATTCCGAAATCGGGGAGACAGATTCCCTTTAAGCACCATTGATTCATTTGTGTGACCCTGTGATCTGCCGAAGACTCGGGATTCAGCTGTGGCTGTGATTCACATATCTGCTTCTGCTTTCTATTCTGTCATTTTAATTGCACAAGGATTAGATACATGTTCCTCTTGCTTTTATTTGTGCTGTTACTGATTTTATAGCATTACAGTATGTAGCTAGTAGTAGTTTCTACAATATGTTTTCTGTAACCCTGAACCTTGTCTTCCAGTTTTATTAAACTAATTGTATAATTAAAAGTTCTGCAACTTTCTAATAAACTTTCAGATCATTTTATCATTCCTTTTCCTTTAAGGACCAGGCCAGGTTTAGATTTTTCGGCAGGATAAGTTGTATTTTTATGGCACCATTAATTTACTATAGCTTGTAATGGAAAATGGGGGGAAAAATACTTTGTGGGGTAAAAAAAAACAAAAAAAAACGCAATTCCGACATATTTTTGTTTTGTATTAATGCTTTCGCTCTCTCTCTCGCTTTCTCTCTCTCTCTCTCGCTTTCTCTCTCTCTCTCTCTCGCTTTCTCTCTCTCTCTCTCGCTTTCTCTCTCTCTCTCTCTCTTTCTCTCTCTCTCTCTCGCTCTCTCTCTCTCTCTCTCTCTCTCTCTCTCTCTCGCTTTCTCTCTCTCTCTCTCGCTTTCTCTCTCGCTTTCTCTCTCGCTTTCTCTCTCGCTTTCTCTCTCTCGCTTTCTCTCTCTGGCTTTCTCTCTCTCTCTCTCTCTCTCGCTTTCTCTCTCTCTCTCTCTCTCTCTCGCTTTCTCTCTCTCGCTCTCTCTCTCTTTCTCTCTCTCGCTCTCTCTCGCTTTCTCTCTCTCGCTCTCTCTCGCTTTCTCTCTCTCTCTTTCTCTCTCTCTCGCTTTCGCTCGCTCGCTCGCTCTTTCTTTCTCTCGCTCGAATTATTATTATTATATATTTTTTGGGAGGATGGTGGTTGGTGTCCATCTTATAGCACACTTAATGAGTTACCTTTATTCTGTGGGTCAGTATTATGATACCAAAGAACTATTTTCTTTGTTTTACTAATTTTGCACACAGCATCAGATTGCAGTGCCTTGGACACAAAAGATGAAATGATTCTAAAGGCCCACCCTCTGCCTATACAGGACACGTGCATTTTTATTATCATTGGACATGCACATCAGTTAGGTTTAATAGGGTATCCTGGTCAAAGGCGGACATAGACTCTAAAGGGGCCCTCTTTTATCTAATGGCTAGTTTGTTGAGAGTGAGGCCCTCATCTTAGGGCTCCTTTTGTAGCAAGTTATTTAGTGGTGTACCAAATTTGCCAATTGCAGTTCACCAGTAACAGCTTTGACAGTGTTCCTTTACATCTAATAAGGTTGGCATTAGAAGACATATGGTAAATCCACCCATGGTTTGGTTATTGGTTCCAAGGCCAGCTCTATCCTCTGTTAGACCCCAGGGGCCTTATTTTAGTAGGGGATAAATTGTGTCCTAGCTTGAGCCGCCCAGAGAATCCTCTCCTGATCCAGTCCGACCATGTTTGCACAATAAAAACTTTTGGTGTTTAGCTTACAGTGCTCTGTTAGGGCTTGTTATTGCAGGAAGATCTTTAGTTTTCATTGGTACCATTTTCGGATACAACTTAACAACATACGCCCTAGGGAACCTGACCATGTAATCATTTGATCTCTTCAATAATATACTGCAATAATTCTAAATTGCAGTGTATTGTACCTGTCAGTGTCCTGCTGCATCTGCTCAGTGGGCATACACAGATGTTTAAGTCCCCATCCGCCGAGGGAAATCCATCAGCACCCCTTCTATCCAACTGCATAGATGTTTATGTTGACTGCGGTATCTGAAGAGTTAAACAGCCAGCATTAGAGTTAAATCTGATTCGTTGTCGTTGCAGCAGAGTGCTGTACATAGCTGACCCCTTATGGTGCCTAGTGCTACCTACACAGAATCAGAGCTGTACATTTATTTTGGATGATGTGACCTTGTTATCAATGAATGAAAACCATTTTTCAGATGCTGAAAATCTACCTTCACCTAGCGCGGCCCAGAGCTGAGGGTTTGCTGCAATTGTATTTAGACGAGAGGCTTATTAGAAAGCTGCAGAACTTTTCATAATGCCGTATTTAGATAAACCTGAAGAATGCTTCTAAGAACTTCGGATATCTGACAGACAAGTCCACTTTTATGTGGTTTAACGCTGTTGTCTTTTTACCTTAGCACGGCAAGTAACTCGAACCGAAGCTCGCCAGCCTGCTCCCCCATCCTGCGCAAGCGCTCCCGCTCTCCGACGCCCCAACAGAGTGAAGGAGAAGTCATGGTGGAGAAAAGCTCGGACCATTTGTCAGACAAATCTCCTCCAACCCCAGAACCTGGTGTGCAGCGAAGCGGATCTTCTCAGTCAGGTCGTAGCGGAAGCAAAAATTCAAAGGTGCGTGTGCCTCTGTTAGCTCATATAATTGGACACAGATTTACATGGACTAAAGGATTTCTAAATCTTAGAATTTGCTCACTGTTGTATGGGAAGATCATCTTCTCTTTTATCACGACGTGTACTCCAGAATTCCGACTTCAAAAAGTTGCAAAAAATAGGGCTTTTCACTTTTTTGGGGCTTATTTGCGCTAAAAAATTTCAACATTTAGCATTTTTACTCCACTCACTCCAGTTTCGTAAAGTGTGTGGGGGGAAGTGGTTAGCCTGCCAAGAGGATTTAGGCTGGATTTATCAAATGACTTTTATAAAAGTCACAAAAATTGTAGGGGTGCCTTCACATGCGACAGAATTTGTTGCAGAAATTTTCTGCTACTGAAAATCGCCTCCATTCATTTTAATAAGGGCTTACAAAAGTCTGTGTGCTTGCCGTCAAAACAGGCCCATTCGTATGAATGGAACTGATTTTCAGTTTGCTGAATTTTCTGTACAAAATCTGGAGTAACCTCTCAAGACACAAGTGTTAAACTTCAAGATGCCTCAGATTTATCATGCATTGTGCGACATCTGATCAGTTTGGAGCGAATTACAGCAATGCAGACCTAAAAATTCCCCTCATGATAATTCTCCCCAGTGTTTATATATTTTTTTCTGTACATAGGACTGAAGCTAAATTGCAATATCATGAAGAGGTTGTCCAGGATTTTGATATTGATGGCCATCGTATTGAAATCCTGGGCAACCCATTTAAAGGGAATTGGTCACCAGTTTTATGGCGTCCTAACGAAGGCCAACAGTGCATAATGATGAGTCCTGAATATTCATGAGCTCCTGACCCTCCCCGCCCACCTGCTGCTGATTCGGTTGGAAAAAAAAAAACGGGCAATCAGAAGCGGGTGGGTGGGGAGAGCTGAGAGCTCATGAATATTCAGGACATATTGGCATGTGCTGGAGGTTTTAGAATTAAAAAGTGAGGGCAGCAGAAAACTGGTGAAAGATTCCCTTTAAAGGGGTTCTCTGGGCTTTTAATATTGATGGCCTATCCTAAGGTTAGGTCATCAATATCTGATCAGTGGGGGTCCGACACCCGGCACCCAGCTGTATGAGGAGACGGCGAGCGCAGTGTGCACATTCCGTCTGCTTTCTTCCTGTTTGCTGCTGCTATGTCTATGTCAAACAGAAAGGGAGACGGCACACATGCACTGCGTGCGCCTTCCATTCATCCAGCTGATTGGCGGGGGTGCTGGGGGTTAAACACTCGCCGATCTGATATTGATAACCTAGCTGTTGAGAAATAAGCGTTCCTTCCCAACAATCTGCTGATCACTAGTGGAGGAGACCAGTGCATTTACATGCAGCGATCTCCTCCAGAGTATGATGAGGAGTGATCGCTAATGCAATTGCCCTTCCCCATACTGTCTCGTTGTTTCTCAGGAGCAGATCGTATTTATACAGCACAATCTGCCACTGAGAAACAATGATCTTTTGTGCTGCACAATAGATACAATTAATCTGCGGTGCATTTACACTGCAAGATCATCGCTAACTAGCGTTACTAGTAACGCTGGTTAGCAATGATCATTTAATTTGTCGGCCTGTGTAAAAGGACCATTAGTCTTAGGGTACTTTCACACTTGCGTTGTGAGGATCCGGCAGCCAGTTCCGTCCATTCGCAAATCTGTGTGCAAACGGAAAGCATTTGTAGACATCCGGTGTCATCCTGAAAAACAGATCCGATATTTATTTTTTTTGCATGCGCAGACCGGAAAACCAGATCTGTTTTGCCGGAACACTTGGTGCCGGAAAATAATGCCGGATCCGGCATTCCGGAATTTTGGATTGAGAAAATACTGCAGCATGCTGCAGTATTTTCTCCAGGCCAAATATCGTAAGAGTGACGGAACTGAAGACATCCTGATTAGAGTTGAGCAAACTTCTGTTTTAAGTTCGTTTTCCAAAGTTCATGTTCGGGTTATCCAAGCATCCCGTTATGGATTCCGCTACCACGGACCATAACGGCATTTGGAATCCATAAGGGGATTCTTCAATGAACCCGAACCTTGGACAACACTAAGGACCTGGGGTGACGTCACCGTCATGTGATCAGTGCAGGGGGCGTGGCTAAGTACTGGATTAGATAAGAGGTGGTAGCCGAACTTAAAACACAAGTTTGCTCAACTCTAGTTAGGACGGAATTCAATACCGGAAAACTTTAACTCAAGTATGAAAGTATCCTTAAAGGGGTTATTCTGAGGATAGGTCATCAGTATTAAAAACTAGGAAAACCCCTTTAATGCAGAGATTGATGGTACTTGTATATGTGTAAAGAGCCTGTATCTGAAGAAAGGTCCCTGATTGTTATTAATGTGTGTAATTTGTGAAGGTACTGTACAGGAATTGGTACTGTATTATTATCGATCTGTCCATTGACTTCAGTCTCTCCCAGCCTAACTTGCCTCCATAGACACCTCATCATCAGTAATTTATAAACAAAACCTGAGTTTTCTGATCAGATAAGTGGCTTATTTTTGGAGAAATTTAGTCAGTGTGTGGGCCCAGTGCATGAGTGAACCCCCCCCTTGGTGCCCCCACACAGTAGATATGCCCCCTTGCTTCCATCGGTGCCACCTCATAGTAGATATTCTCCCTTGGTGCCTCCTCACAGTAGGTAGGCCACCTTAGTGCCCTTTCTCCATAGGTATGGCACCTTAGTGCCCACGCACAGTACTTATGCTCCTTAGAATGCAGAAACAGTTGAAAACAGGAATTTCTACATCCTCTGAACCGCCCCGCCGCATTTGGCACACTTGGGAGGACGGAGTATTGTGAGCTTCTGGTGGTGGGTCGCTGCAGTTGCACTGGTCACTATACGGTTAACGCGGCCCTGACTATGTCAGTGTAGAGTCAGTTGGCTTCAGTCTGTTCGGTCAGTACTTTTGTGCTGTCTCCTGTTGCCATGTACACTTGTTACGATGGCCTTCCTTGATGCTTGGTATGGGTTAGAGATCATTGCATAGTGGAATATCCTGTTACTTGTGGTTAAACTCTGCTTTCTACAAATATAAAATGTCTCATACTGATTTGGAGCTGTTTTTCTCTCTTCATGTATAAGGCTAAATTCAGATTGTTGCCAGAGATCAGTGCTTTAGGGAGCACAGATGAAAGTTAATTTATATTATTTCTGACCTTGGGTTGGAGCAATGCTATGTAACTATTGTAAATGAATGAAGGTGAGAACTTTAAAGGGGTTGTCATTTAATTGAAAAATTGCCCCATGCCAGTAAATGTTCTAATACTCACCCTATACATGCCTGTTTCTCCCCTGCTGCTCTCAGCCGCACACCTCCAGTTCTTGTGTTGGTATATAAAGCTGCATCGATGACCAGTGCAGCCGACAACTGCCCTCGCTGGTATCTGACCTCAGGCCAGTGATTGACTGCAGTGGTCACAGTCTCTATATCTCTACGTCACTGCTGTGTTTTGTACTTTTACTTGCATATTTAAAGGGGTGTTCCAGGATGTGCAGCAGCCTCTTCAAACCATTGACTGGTGGGCATGCCTGCAGTCAGACCGATCACATGTTGATGACCTATCCTGATAGGCCATCAGTTTTGAAACCAATTTAAGATGCTTTCATTTTTCCAAATTCTGCTAAATCTACTTTTCTTTTAGTGTACTGCAGGTAGTGGTACATATCAGACGACTGCAGGGGCTGACTGTGAGAATGTCCTGAGCCTCCCTTCGGTAATGTTCTTGGACCCCTTAATTATTGTCCTGGACTCTTTGCTTAAAGGGGTATTCCCATCTCAGACAATGGGCGCATATCGCTAGGATATGCCCCCATTGTCTGATAGGTGCGGGTCCCACCTCGCTGGCTCGGCTATTCCCGTCAGCCCCAAAGATGACTAGGAGCATTTGCTGCGCATGCGCGGTACGCTCCCATTTACTTCTATTGGAGCAGACGGAAATCCGGGGTCCTCCAGCGACCGCTCTCCCCGCAAAGTTCTCGTTGTAGGTGCGGGTCTCGGCGGTGGGACCCGCACCTATCAGACAATGGGGGCATATCCTAGCAATATGCCCCCATTGTCTGAGATGGGAATACCCCTTTAAGGTCCTGGGCCCCTTGCTTATGGTCACGGAATAAACCATTAATGTTCTGCATCTCAACGAGGGGCTATCTGCCCCATCCTGCAGTGACTTTTTCACTTGCTGAATAGTCAGACCACCTTTGTATGAGAACGTGTCCTGGAACCAATTCATAAGCAAAATCTAAAAATGGACAGCGATCCTGTATAGTTTTTTTATTTTATTTATTTTTTTGCTTCCCATCTGTCAAGCGGCTTTATCAAAATATTATCACAGCAAGGAAAAATCCCCCCCCCCAAAAACGTAACTTTTATTTATAATATATAAGAAAACAAAAGATTATAAAAGAATATAAGAAATAGATAATCAAAACTGTTCTATTGCCCACATATTCCAATCGTGTGGCCGTACGGTAATAGATAATTGTATTCGTGACCTTTACTCAATGGATTAATGATGAACATAACAAGACAATCTTTAGATATCATGTACAACTTACGGTTCTGTAGTACCGGATGATTCTTGGCAAAGAAGGTATCAGGGGGATACCCTCTTTGGACAAATCTGTCCTGCATCTCCCTAGCTTGATATCTAAACGATTCTAATGAGGAACAGTTTCTTCGGATAAGAAGATACTGTCCCTTAGGAATACCCTTTTTGAGACTTAAGTGATATTCTAAAAGAAGCCTTTGATTATTGCAAAAAAAGAGAGATGTTTCTAACTCGTATCCGCCCCACGTACCAAATCAAATGATGAAGTTATCAGGACTAAAGGCACATTCGATGAACAGAATATGAGGATCTTAAATATTCTTCGAAAATATTGGGGCATCCTTTTGTCAGATTCAGACCTAAAGGATGTAATTTCACCCAAACCATCAATCACCTACAGAAAAGGTTGATTGGGACTTGCTTATACAAAGCATATGGAGAATAAAAATTAGGGCCTTCCAGATGACATAGCATGGCTTAGCCACCGAAAAGTGGGGTCGCCCCTTTCGGGGCAGGTGCTCCGCTTTCAGGCAGGGGTACCTGCAGGGGCACCTTAGGGATAGTTTTTTTTTTTCTTTCCCGACTCCATTTTTCCAGGTTTCAGCATTTTCTAAGGATCATTCGGTACTATAGAACTGTGAGTTGTACATGATATCTAAAGATTGTCTTGTTATGTTCATCGTTAATCCATTGAGTGAAGATCACGAATACAATTATTTATTACCGTACGGCCACATGATTGTAATATGTGGGCAATAGATACCGGTAATCAAAACTGTTCTATTTGTTTCATTAGGGTGTTTTTGCGTTTATAATTCTGTTTTCTTATATATTATAAATAAAAGTTAAGTTTTAGAGGGGATTTTTCCTGTCTGTCAGGCCTCTTGCACACGAACGTTGTGTGCCCATGGCCATATTGTGGGTCCGCAATACACGGGCACCGGCCCGTGTCCACTCCGCATCACGGATGTGGACCCATTCACTTGAATGGGTCCGCAATCACGGAGATGCGGAACGGAAGCACGGATCGGAAGCACTGCGGAGTGCTTCCGTGGTGTTTCTTTCCGTGCCTCCTCACCGCAAAAAATAGAACTTGCTGAATGGGTTTCGACCCGTCCCGGCCGCCGCACGGACGTTGCCCGTGCATTAGGGACTGCAAATTGCGGTCCCCAATGCACGGAACAGATGCAGAACGTTCATGTGCAAGAGGCATCAAGCAGTAGTTAAAATGGAGGTGGTGGAGCTTCTGTACATCTCTACCGGGAATGATAAACTTATAATCAGCAAATTACTACTTGCTGGAAATAGAATAGTCTTAAAAAGTAAGGCCGATGAAAGATGGTTACATTACAGTCCTCCCTGCTAGATGCTGTGGTTTGTGTTGCGATGCTGTATGTGAGGAAAATGTAGTTTCTCTGTGTGAGAGCACACTGGTGGTGGATCTGCCACATCATGAGAGTTTTCACACACGTTGTCCACCACTTCTGCCTCTTTCTCACAGTTATACTTTTTTATTTTTTTATAATGCAGCCCATTTTACGGGACAATTTAAATTTTGCAAAAATGTCAGATATGGGTGGGTTATGCATCTTGAGACACATGGCTTTTCTCTTCTTGGACCACTGTCTAAATGGTAGGTGACACAGATTTGCAGCTGCATCGTTTAGGTGACATACGATACACTTCTTGTGTAGCCAGGGTCTGAGAGTAGCTTGAGAAGCAGAGAATGCTTGAGAACGGGTTTGATTTCTAATCTGCCTTGGATTAAAGTTGATTGTCTGATCATTGGGCAATCTTGATCTGCTCTTCAAGGTACCAATCTTCAGGATTCCTTTATTTACATGGAAACGGTAGATAGAACTCCTTTCTCATACAATAAAATATCGAGTGACCTTGGGACTGTGGTCCCTCCCCCGCGGTTCCCTCTTCCTAATACCCAGCTTCCCATGGTTCTGGCTGCACAGCGCTGCTTAGCAAACATGATGTCAAATTGCAGATCTTGTGAGTAGTTTATCCAGTTATTCAATGCTTGTTCTACACCTACCACCCTTTACTAAACTGTTGGGGGCAGGGAAATACTTGGGTAGAAATATAAAGGCCCCAGTGTTTTAGTGAGTGCTTAGACCACTGCCCATTGTAGGAAATGCTGTGGGTCCTAAAGAGTCACAACCACCAAAGAGAGCAGTATACTGGGAAATAAGGAGTCCGTATGTAAATGTTTTGTAACTTTATACTTTTTTTATTTATTTTTTTGTACCTGTGTTGCATTCGTTCCATGTTTACAAGATGTTTTACTCTCTAGCCACATCCATATCTAAATTCTGCTTTGCATTGTGGGATCTCAGTTGTCCATTAGAAATTCAGTCTTGGGTCACATTAGGTGGTGAGTACCAATAAAGGAAAGGCTAGAGTTGCCAACCATCCATGTTAGAGGGGTAACAGCAGAATTCATAAAGGGGTTGTGCCACTAATGACACATGCCCTAATCCACAGGACGGGGGATAAGTGTTTGATCTCTAGGGGTCTGACTGCTGGGACCTCCAGCGATCACAAGAGCAGCATGAGAATGTAGCAGTGGTGCACATGTGTGTCAACAGCTCCATTTACTTCTAAGAGACTGCTGAGTACAGTATTTTATATGAAGGACAGACACATAAATATAAAATCACTGCAGATAGGTGCTGAGAAGGTGAGAATCCCCAGTTATTAGGTCCCCAAATGTGTCTCAGAGGAAGCGTGACGTCGGGGTTGTTCTGCTCCCCCCAGGGCTTGGTCTTTATGCCCTATTTATTCACAGTACCAGTCTCATCTTGTACCTTTTGTATTTGTTTTACATTTTACATAGTCCTTGATCCCTATTATGGAGACTACTTAGATCTCCCTGTGGATTCAGAATAGTGATAGTTGAGTTTATTACCTCTCATAATGATGTGTGCCCTGTTCTGATGATACATTGGGCAATG
Organism: Bufotes viridis; assembly: GCA_033119425.1. Taxonomy (NCBI): domain Eukaryota; kingdom Metazoa; phylum Chordata; class Amphibia; order Anura; family Bufonidae; genus Bufotes; species Bufotes viridis. Next base: position 496,432,988 of record CM065590.1, on the reverse strand, counting down.
CAATTAACAATCATTTAGTTTTGACTGACTGGGAACTGTTAGGGTCACATTTATTGTACATTTGTATTAGTGATTCTATATCCCATTTGGACTGATATTTTTATAAATGAGGGGCACATTTGGGGACCTAATAACCGGGGGGTTCTCACCTTCTCAGCACCTATCTGCGGTGATTTTATATATATATATTTTTTTATATTTATGTGTATGTTCTTCATATGTGACACAATAACGATGCTTTCATATTACACGTGTGGTGTTTGCAATTTGTAGATATGTTTCCACACATGATTTTCTGTTATGTGGTGTTTCTTTTTTGGTTTTCTGAGTGCAGTATTTGCAGCAGTTACATAGGAGTTCTCATGGGGCAGTTTAGTGGCACTTGGGGACCGCAATTCTTGTGATTGCTGGAGGTCTCAGCACAGGTTATGTGCAATATTGCAGCTCTGCCCTATTGGCTGCAGTGGAGTCGAGCTGCAATACCAGACACGACCAATGAACAACATATCAGCGGTTATGGTGCATGTTCTTCCAGCAAAGGGAAAACGCACAGCAAAGTTAAATTACATTTATTTTAAAATAAAATTACATTAAGATAATTTAAAAGGAATCGGTCAGCAACTTTTCACTAATAAAAATACCAGTAATGTCCACCAATACATGTTAACAGCATTCTAAGCATACCTGTATGTCAATTGTAAGTTATTTGGATGATCAGAAAATGGCAGGCTTTTCAAAGTGCCCAAGCACTCCTCCCCTGACATGATGGGGACGCTTCTACAGGTCTCGCGCAGGCACCCTCTGCGGTGCTTCCAGGGCCTGCGGAGAACAGCTCCCTGAGGCGATCACTCACAGAAGAGAATGTCCTGCGCAGGGCCAGAGGCGCATGGGAGGGTGCCTGAGACCTGTGGAAGCATCCCTGTCACGTCAGGGGAGGAAGCCTTGGGTGTGGGGCGCTAGGGCACTTGGAAGTTGTTTTCCATAGGAATAAAATGTTTGGACTGCTAACATGTATTGGTGGACATTGCTGGCACAGCAGTGGCATCTGGCAGCACCCGTAGGCCCCGACTGGAGGATTCTTAGCCAATTAGTGTGAATATTAATTGATGAACACAATACATATACGATGTATGCTTATAAATACATTTATGTTCTATTAAATTGTTCTTGTATTCTTTTTTGATGGGGGTCTTATTTTTGTGGTCACCCCAGTGGGTAGATTCACAGCTAGTTCTTTAAGATGTAGCTCACAAGTTCTTAACCACATACAATTCGTACTCCGTATCATTAGACAGTATCTAGGACAAGTCCCAAGGGGATGTGAGAATATAAAAAAATAATTTGACCCCACATCAGATGCAGCAGTATGTACCAAGCTATCTATTGTGATCTCCTATGTGGGATATTCCCCGGCATGTACCAGCTGCAGTCCAGGAAGCCTCTCCTTATCTCACAGCTCATTGAGCCGCAGGCAAGAGGTTGTCATCACTGGATGCCTCCGAATTACAGCCAATAAACCTGTAACAGTCCCCGTGTCTTGTGTGTGAGCAGAAGCCAGAGAGCGGTGCCAAGGCTCGACATCCAATCCCGGAACCAAACACTTGTGACATTGTGTCACAGTCACCTCACAAGTGGCAGAGCCATGCAACCCTCCAAGGTCACAGCCATTCTGATGACAAATAATCACAGCCCACGGATAATAATGGATGTTACTTTTGAAGAATATGCTTTAAATTGCAATATAATTCCGGATTGGTGTTGAAGCTTGTATATTACTGAGCAGAGCTATGTAGCTGAAATAGCAGAGTTCACTGTGCAGCTTCCTAAGACTTTGACATTAAAGAGCTTCCCCTTTTTAAATCCCCCAAATCTCCAGTAAACTGAAGACCTTAAGTTGTCCTCTTCTGTCAAGTGGATAACCATTATATTTAGCTGTGTCAGCTTTTCTCCGTATGAGTACAGGCAGGCATTGTGGCGGCCAGAGTTTTGGAGGCCTCAGTTTTACTCCCAAATTTGTGTGGCCATTGGCGCAAGCATGTGGTCAAGGCTTCAGGTGAACACTGCGACATCTGTCTGTACAGCTGGGTAGTACAACTCCTGCAAGCTTTCCCAGACTCCTGAAGGGCAAATACGATCAGTATCAATTCATAGCTAGGCATAGCTAATAATCAGTGTGCTTGGAAAGCTGAGTGACTCTGTCTGTATTGCTGGTAATGATTATCATTATCATGAATGGGAGAACAGAGCACAGAAATAAAGGTAACTGAGATTGCAGTGACCTGGTGGTTCACTAATAAAGGGTTAATCCTATGTACTATGGTTCACTGCTAAAACAGTTAATGCCATACTGTAATGTGGTTCACTGCAAAAGGGGTTAATTTCACTATACTGTGTATATTGTGTCTCATAGGCTGTGTATAAGAAAAATACTTCATTTTTCTTGCCCTGGACTTAGTTTTTAGGAGTGGGCTGGCCCCACCCTTCTGAGGTAGGTGATGTAGTGCAGAGAGTGTGCAGCTAGCAGCCGGGGAGTGAGCAGACAGGGTTACATCAGCCCTGTAAGCTGAGAGATACCAGAAAAGTGACCGAAAACCAGTGCCAATCCCTGAGGCTAGTTTCACATCTGCGGCAGGGTCATCCCGCTGTCAGTTCTAGAAAGGAATGGCAGGAATCGCCCGGACAAAAAAAACTGCAGCGTGCAGCGGTTCTTGTCCGGCCGTTTCTTGGCATATTTGCCGCATAGCGGCCGGATCTCTGCGGGATCCCATTATTATCAATTGGCGCCAGTATACAATCAGACGGCAGTATCCAGCAATGCTGGACCCAGAGAACTAAAGCAAGCTGTTTCTTAGCGGAACAGCCTGCCGGAGCATAGGCCGCAGATCTGAAACTAGCCAAAGAGGAAGAAGTATAGCACTTTGCAGAAGGTTGAGGTCCCTTACAAAAGGGACAGTGAATGGAAAGTCAGTGAAAGGTAATGCACGTTTACAACTGTAGAATTTGCTGCATGTGGTTTGGGTTATATTGCTTCTGAAGCCTGCCACACTAGTGAGATGGACTGGACATCCACTTGAGGACTGCAGCCCGTTGTTGGGCATTGCAGAAATATATATAGAAAGAATTTGCACCAATTTGGAAAGTTGCTTGGATTAAGAGACTCGGATAGGCACTTATTGTATTGCCTATATCCCCATATACAGCCTTGGGAAATCTACGCATGTAACCTGGAGAGACTGAATTTTGCAAATGTCTGTGTGTGTGCCCAAAGGGTAAAGAACAGTGGAGTTGTTAACTCCAAAATCGGCCTCCTCGTTGCCTTGCCTACTGACATTGTCACTCCAGTGACTTATATGTGTAGATTATATATATATAGATTATATATATTTTTCTGGGTAACAGTCTTTGTGGCTGTCCAGCTCAGGTCATTACCCAGCTTTTCCAGACTCCTGACATTATAACTGCTAAATGTGCCTATAGTTAACACTCGCATAACACCGATTATAGACAAATCCAGTAGCTGTAATAGGGCCAAATTATACCCCTGAGTACCTCTTTTGGTGGTACAGTCCCTACTTTAGTCCTTCAGCCTCTTATTGCATGCAATACCAAGGTCAGGCTCATGCTTAAAGGGGTTGCCCACTTTATTTTTTTATTTTTATTAATGCAAAAAACACATCCACTCATCTCCCCAGCCTGCTCCGATCCAGCTCTGCCACTCCTTCCTCTGCACAGCCTGCAGCCAGTGACTTAGGCTAGGGACATTTCATATAATGTATGTCAATGGTTTCGTGTCACAGCAAGTCGCTGTTCGCCTTTCGACAGTCGAAGAAAATACATACTTCTTGGGTTTTGTGTCGCACTTCACGCGCGACATTAACTCCATTGACTTCAGTATGTCATGTGCGCCAACTCACAGCTCTAAAATAGTAGATGCAACAGCAAGTTGCAGACAAGTCAGACATATTTTTGTGTCGTGGGTCACATGACTGTGTAGGCCTAGCCTTGGTGTTGTGGCTGCAGTTGTAATGTACCGTACACTGCTGCAGCCAATCGCTGGTTACAGCTGAGGCCAGTGACTGGCTGCAGCCACAACAACATGTCGTTCAGAGGAAGGAGCTGCAGCGCTGGATCGGAGCGGAATGGAAAAGTGAGCTGAAGTGCTTTTATTTTATCATGGTCCTGGCAATATACATTAATAACAAAAAACACACACACACAGATAACCCCTTAGTTTTACTTATTTTATTTTTAGGAAAATTGGGAACTAGTCCCAGAGAAATGAGCAAGATAAAACATTTGTTTGGAATCTCATCCTACATTAAATGGCTTGTGTCCTAGATTAAAAAAAAAAAAAAAACTCCCCTATCCCCCGTCATTTTGGAGCTACCGCTCCGATGTTTGATAACTTTCTGCAGCGATCATGGTAATACATAGCAGCACTTCGCCACTCAAGGCAAAGTCAGCAAAGTGGTGGAGGCCGCTAGGATGATGGGGGATTCCTCCAGTTAGTATTTTATTTTTTTTATTTTATTTTTATGCATTGCCTGCTTGTAGAAAAAATAAAGCCTGGATTTGCCTCCGTATGTGAGCCCGACCTGAGTAGCCATCTTTGACTAAGTGAAATATTTGCAGGTTTGTGTAATGGATGTTGGGAGGCGGCAGGGGTGCAGGCTCTCTCCTCAGCCTTCCTCTTCCCTGACACCTCTTACTGTGTGATAACTCTTTGTTCAGTAAAGTGTTAGCTCTAATTTTCTCTGTGTTTTGTTTCAGTATGACAGACTTAACCTCATCAAAGTAAGATGTTCTCTTTATCTTGTCCCCCGGTCTTGTCTTCTTCCTCCTCCTCCTCCCCTGGTCCTTGCTAGCTAGAGGTGATTAGGCTGACCCCTGGCTTCACCCTGCAGTGTGTATGCTCCTCGATAGACAGCCGCTTCTGCCTTTATGTGCCTTCCCTTCCTCTATAGGCCTGTCCCTGAATGGTGTCCGGACCTGGGCTGCTGAGAAATACACTACTGCTGGTGTGGAGCCATCATTCCTGTAGTGATCTATGAAGAACATCCTCCTCCACCTAAAATAAAAGGGTTTAAGTGGGAACGTGAGGAAAAAAACGTCAGACTTTCCAGTTCTAATTATTCATCATGGGATCTTTCCATGCTTTGGGCTCATGCACACGACCGTATTTTGTTTCCTTGTCCGTTCCGTTTTTTTTGCTGATAGGATGCGGACCTATTCATTTCAATAGGTGCGCAAAAAATGCGGACAGCACACCATGTGCTGTCTGCATTAGTATGTCCGTTCCGTAGTCCCGCAAAAAAAATAGAGCATGTCCTATTTTTTTCTAGTTTGTGGACAAGGATCGACATTATTACAATGGATCCGCAAAAATAACGGATCCGCAAAAAAAACACGGATGCTATACGGACGTCATCCGTTTTTTTTTTGCGGACCGCAAAACACATACGGTCGCGTGCAAGAGGCCTTTCTCTGATTTAGAATTGCCCTTTTATGAAATTCTCAACTAATGGGGGATACCTGTTCATAGCCCTCCTCTTTTAGCTAGAGCAGAGAGAGAGGAAGCAAGGAATGTCTCTCACTCCTGAGAACCCAACCTGTCCATGCCAGATGGACCGCTCACTGATAAGAACCCCCCTGTGGGCGGCGCTGCAGAGAGAATGAGAACTTCCCTCAAGGTTCCCCTACAGACTATAGCAGTTCGCTAGAGTCACACCACGGGTACACCCTGTAATCTACTTATCCCCAGGAGTCTTTTTGAAGAATATGTAAAGGCCTTTTTACATTGGCCGAGCATTGGTCAGATGATCGCTAACAAGCGTTTGTAGGATCTGCCGGTGTAAGGGTGCAGGACGCTCATTCATCGAGTAATATGATCATTTATGCGGCCACCTAAATCATCTTTTGCCGTCAGCAGATCGTGTCTAAACAACCTCTGCTGCCGGCAAACAATGATTCTGTATGGGGACGAGCGATGGTATGAGCTATCACTCCATCATATACTGTGGAGGAGATCTCTGCATATAATAGCAGTGGTCTCCTCCACTGATGAGCAGGGAAGGAGCACTTTCTTCCAGACAATCGTCTGCTCTATCTAGCAGTGTAAAGGAGCCTTAATACTCCAAAATGGACAACCCCTTAAAAGGGGTTGCCCCATGACATAGAATTATCCCCTTTCCACAGCATCTGATCAAGGAGAGTCCAATCGCTGGGGCCACTGCCAGACTCGAGAATGAGGGCTGTGTACTCCCTGCATGAATGGAGTGGCTGGTGCTGCCACCCAATTCAACTGTAGGAGACATCCAGCAGTCCCATGGAGTTGAAAGAAGCGACAGTGCGCATGTATGACTGCCACTCTATTCAAACAGGGGATCACATGACCCCCGTTCTGGTGACCGGCCGGACCACTGCTATACAAACCCCACAGGATAGGGGTAGGTCTTTGTAATGGAATAACCCCTATAAAAAAAACTAAAAACTTTCCACTGCCTAGTAACAAGGTGACACACATTTACAAAGATCCATCAAGCCTACTTATTACTGTATAAGCAGTAGAGGAGCGGGTAGAGCACACCAGCTCGACTGGTCCTGGCTGCCAGGCCAGGAGGAAGATGACAGCTGGGACCCAGCACTGGATCAGGGATTGCTCAGCAAGTCCCTTCCTCCTCGCTGGAGCGAGAACTGGCAGGGAACTGTTTTCTCTTGGCCATCATTTTCTGTATATTCTGTTCAGCTCTTTATGAATTATGTTGGTCTCCTAGATGGTTAAAGCTTCTGGAAAACATCCATTATCTGCATCCATTGCAGTGTCCTTAGAAAGTGCCACCCAACTTTGCAAAGATCCTGAATGGCATATAGATCGGCATTTATTGGAAGTGTAAATTTGCATAACAGTGTAAGTGTATATGCCATTCAAGGTCTGTGCGACAACCTTGGAAATTTTAGCACACGGTTAGAACATGCCAGCTGCAAAGACGCACAACAATCTCTAAAAGGAATGAAGATTCCTAAAAGTGTTCCTACGTTGCACCAGGAATTGGACCCAGCAGCACACAATGAACATTCTGACAGTGTAGGCGCCCGTTGTGCACAGTTTTTGGCACAACCTCTGATAACTGCTGGGCTCTGCACAGTATGAATGTGGCTGGAAAAAGAAACAGTGACATAGCTCTTGACTCTTAAATTTGGCTTTCAAAAAGCAACATACTGTAGTTTAGGGTACTTTCACACTAGCGTTTTGGATTCTGTTTGTGAGATCCGTTTCAGGGCTCTCACAAACGGTCCAAAACGGATCAGTTTAGCCCCAATGCATTCTGAATGGATAGGGATCCGTTCAGAATGCATCAGTTCGGCTCCGCTCTGCTTCTATTCTGTTTTGGAGGCGGACACCAAAACGCAGCCTGCAGCATTTTGGTGTCCGTCTGAAGAGGCGGAGCCTATCAGATCCGTTTTAAATTACAATGTAAGTCAATGGGGACGGATCCGTTTTCAATGACACAATATGGTGCATTTGAAAACGGATCAGTTCCTCATTGACTTTCAATGTAATTCAAAACGGATCAGTTCTGAACAGATGCAAACGTTTGCATTATAGGTGCGGATCCGTCTGTGCAAATAAACAGACACGCACCAACACAAGTGTGAAAATACTCTTAAAGTGCATCTAAACTTTCGTGCAACTTGCTTTTAATCTATTACAAATGCCCTAAAATACATTTGATACAGTGATGTATTTTATTAATTGATGTTAATGCCATCATATCAAAACAGGCCCCCAAAGTTCTGGCCTCTCTGTAGAACTTTTCACTGTTGCACATACTGAATCCATAAACCGTAGCCATGTATACAGTGTGCCGATTCCACAGTTCTACAAGGATAGGCGCCGCAATGAAGTCGGGACTGGCCGGAGAACCCATCACTGCTCCTGCCTGTGCCCACTCATGCCTATATAAAGTTTAGGTGCAATTTTTTTGCTTTACTTTTTTGTAGATGCTGTGTGAAGTATTTTTCTTGTGTTTTGAGGTGTATTTTTTACAGTGTAGATTTTTTAATAGACATATAACATAGCACTTTATTGTTTTTTTATTTTTTTTAGCTGAAAGTTCACCGAACAGTCTAAATAAACTTTATTGTACAGTTGTATCAATTAAGCATATACCTTACATACATATAGATTTTTGTTTTGCCCTTTTATGTAATAGTAACAGGTTTGTTGCTTTTTTTAAATTCAAGTTTCTTCTTTTATTTTATATTTACTTTCGAAGATTATTTTCATATTTAATTTGTTCTTATTCTAAAGCATATAAATGCCTAGGTAGTGTGTAACTGTGACTGTCTCAAAACAACCCATGGGGCATTTGTTAGGCCTAGAGTTTTTCTTTAAAGGGGTTATCCCAGGGGCGGACTAGAAACTTAAAGTGGTCCTGGAAAAAACCTAAAAGTGGCCCGGCATTGTAGGCCGGTCCAAATTAACAGAAGACGGGGCAGCATAAGTGGATAGGGCCAAAACAAATGGGCAGGGATAACAGAAGTAGGCTTGGACTGCAGTACCATAGTGCAGCACAAAATACCACCCCAGTGGCACCAAATATCACAGTGCAGCACAAAATACTGCCCCAACGGAACCAGATATCACAGTGCACAACAAAGTATTGTCTCACTGGCCACAGTATTCAACTTAGAGTCCTGAGGGCGGTGGTACAGTTGAGTTCATGAGGGCACATGTGGCCATTGGAGAGGTGCATAAATTAATGCTGAGAGTATCAGATCATTATAAACCTGGCGCAAGGGTGGATTAGCCATAGGGTGGATATAAGGTTTTATAATTTGTAATATGATGCACTTACTGTGTATCTGCTGCCAGTTGTGTCTAAACGCCATAGCTGAAGGACCTGTGATGACATCATAGTCATGTGATCTTTTCAACAGTGTAAGTGGTGGTAGGACCTGTGATAAGGTCACCATCATGTGACCAGTGCAGAAAGAGGCAGCAGTGGAGACCTGTGATGCCATGGAATGAATGTGGGAGCCAGAGAAATGCTGGGAGATGTAGTTCTCCCCTGTTATACCTCCTCCCTCCTTAGTAGGAGGGTAATATGTTATTTAATTGGGACTGTATGTTATAAGGGCTGAAGGGAGGGGAGGGCTGCTAGTTACATGGGACTGTATGTTATAGAAGATTGGGGGGAGATGACTGGTGTTATTTACATGGGACTGGATATTATAGAGGACTGGAGGGTAAGGAGTAATGTAATTTCATGGGACTATGTGTTGGTGGGGCTGAAGGAGGGGATTTAAGTTATTTACATGGGACTGTATGTTATAGAAGACTGTAAGGAAGTGAGGTTATTTACATTGGACTGTATCATATAGAAGATTGGTGGGAGAGGACTGGTGTTAATTACATGGGGCTGCATGGTCTAAAGGACTGGAGGGAGAGGAGTGATGTAATTTACCTAGGACTGTATGGTATAGAAGACTGGAGAGATAGGAGTGATGTTATTTACATGGGACTGTATGGTATAGAAGACTGGAGGGAGAGGACAAGAATTATAATTTATGGGGGCACTACAGAGAAGATTAGAACTCCAGGAGGCACTGCAGGGGCATTATAAATACTGTGGGCAGTGGTGGGGGGCATTGCTACTCCCGGAGGCTCTATAGAAGTGCCTTATAGATTATATATAGATTATAAGGGGTGCCCTATCGGGGGACCTTATTAGTACTGAGGGCACTGTAGGGAGCCTTATTACCACTGGGGGTACTATTTGGTTGGGGGGTCTTCTGCCTAACAGTGAGCCCGGTGATGTCACGGGCATTAATGGACAGGCTTTAGCACTGCCCTCGCATGTAAAGCTGCCCATCAGTGCCGGTCTCCACCTAGCATTGTAAAAATGTAAACAAAACAGCCCTTGCCCTGTGCGATACAGCACAGGGCAAAGGAGAGCATCGGAGCGTAAAATGTCAGAGGGGCTGAGTGGGGGGAGAAGAGAATATGCCCAGGTTCAGCTCTGAACCCGGACAACCGCTTTGAAGGGCATCGGTCAGCAGATTTTTCCCTATAACACTGGCTGACCTGTCACATGGGAGCTTGGCAGCTGAAGGCATCTGTGTTGGTCTCATGTTCCCTCATTGCTCAGAGAAATGATGTTTAAATATATGCAAATGAGCTTCTAGGAGCAAAAGGGGCGTTGTCATTACACCTAGAGGCTCTGCTCTCTCTTCAACTGTCGCTCCCGATCTGCTTTGACAGGGCCTGGCAGTGAAAATGTCATCACACCTGGCCATGTCAAAATGCAGAGGGCAAATGCAGAGAGTGGAGTCTATATCTGTAATGGTAACGCCCCCGTTTGTATATAATAAAACATCATTTTTCTCAGCCATGCGGGCACATATGAACATGGGACCAACACAGATGCCTTTAGCTGCCAAGCGCACATGCAACAGGTCAGACCTTTTAATTGTGCAAGCTTATGAGGGAGTTCTGAGGAATAGCTGAAGGAGATGAAGGGAAAAAGGAAAGACTGTGGAGCGCCAAGTAAGAAAAAATATATGTGGAAGATCTTGACACGTATTGTTAGCTTATAAAAACACTTCCTCAGTGTTAGGCCTCATGTACACGAACGTATTTTGGGTCTGCGTTCGAGCCCCATATATTGCGGCTCGGGCGCGGACCCATTCACTTCAATGTGGCTGCAAAAGATGCGGACAGCACTCCGTGTGCTGTCCGCGTCCTTTGCTCCGTTCCGTGGCCCCGCAAAAAAAATATAGCATGTCCTATTCTTGTCTGTTTTGCGGACAAGAATAGGCATTTCTACAATGGGCCGCGTTCCGTTCTGAAAATTGTGTAAGGGAACACGGAACAGCTTTCGTGTTCTGTGGATCCGCGGACTGCGTACCGTGTACATGAGGCTTAGGGGAGAGGAAATATTTAGAAAAAAAGAGCGACCATATTCCAGTCCAATATTAGAGCTGGGACGGAAGATGTTATAGGAATATTAAAATAAAATGTCAAAAGACATGCAACATATAAAAGAACATATTATATAATGGAAAGTGAATCTGGATCGCACATCCTCAACACTATGCTTTTGATATAACGACTGTCTCAGCATAATTACGTGGCATATCCGCCCAATTTGTAATACATTATATGCTGTGCAAAAGAGGCATTAGTATACAGTTTGATCAAAGAGCATAGGCCCACTTACCGCGACAAGGAAGCCTCTTCAAGTGGGAAACTACTCTAACCTATAAATGGCGCAGCTGTGCGCGGCGACCACCGGCGCCCCAGCACCGCACCAGCAGCAGACAGCGGGACCCAGAGGCCACACAGCAACCCCACTGTGCAGCAAAGCCTCCTTGGCTCTGGGTCCCACCGCCCCACCAGCACAGCACTGAGGCAGCAATGGCAGACACGCAGTACTGCACCATGTGAACGAGTGCAAAGAGTTCATCCAGTCACAACCCTCAGGAAGTGCATCTGAGAGATAGTAGGAGTTTATAGACCCCTTGCAAACTAAGGCTAATTAAAAACACCTAGTCCAAATGGGGAGGAGTGCTGACCCCAGAGGGGGGAAAAAGAAAATAGATAATTACAATATATAATGGAGAGTGAATCTGGATCGCCTGAACGACTGTCTCAGCATAATTACGTGGCATATCCGCCCAATTTGCATGGCCATCCAGGAGCTACAAAAACATAACATCATACTGAAACACCATCTGGAGGACTTGGAAAATCGCTCCAGACTGAATAATCTGGGGCTCCTAGGCCTACCGGAAACCGTCAAGCCGCAGGCTCTTAAGGAAATCTGTAAAAGGGAATTACCGCAGGCCCTGGGGCTGGATGGCAGGCACAAAGTAGAAAGAGCACATTGGGTTGGACCAGCGCCAAATATACAACGCTCACCCAATCGGGGTGGCAAAGGCTTGTCGTTGAGGCCCCGACAAGTCATCATGCGATATTTGGACTTTTACATTGCATTGTCCTCCTATTTTTAAAAAGGGAGGTTCTTATGACCGGTTAAACGGTCAAATATCAAAAATCACTGTTGTTGTTAACATGAAAGTTAGCCTGCATTTACCTGTATTGCTCCTGTCGCTGATATCATAAACCCAGTGGCAGTGAATGTACAATAAGTTAGTTGATATACAAAACGCAGGAGGTGAGGGGCGGGAGGATCCTGGCAGCTCAGAAAAAAGGAAGTGATAAAACTAAAGTAAGGTAGATTTAAGGATCAGTGGTTTAGGAACCGTCGCTGTTGACGGTCATTGTTTCAGCATTACTGTTCAGGGTGCCGAGGGGAAGGGAGAGGAAGTTTTTATTGCTGTTTGTTATTTTCCCTCTCAAGAGCGCAAAAGAGGTGTAGAGCAAATTTAACCTTTACAGGGCAATTAATAGGAACTGAAATATGAAGGTGATCTCTTGGAATGTAAAGGACCTGAGGTCTCCTCACAAGAGATGGATGGTGCTACGTCACCTGAAGAGAGCCAACCCTGACATAGCGCTACTTCAGGAGACGCACCTAGCAAAGGGTGATTTCGAAAGAATGAACAAATTGTGGGTTGGGGAGGTTTATGGTTTAGCTTCGATTGACAGGAAAGCAGGGGTATTGATCTTGTTAAACAGGAACTTGAGTTGCCAGGTCCTGGGGTCGGCATCTGATGCAGGTGATCGCTAGGTTCAAATCCAGATATCGATTCAAGATACTCAGTATAGTGTCTACAGTATCTATGGCCCTAATACTAACAATGCTGGTTTCTTTAAAGATCTAGAAACACAATTATTATCTGATCCCTGTCCAAACAAAATTGTGGGGGGAGATTTCAACTCTGTAGTGAGGGGAGTGGAAGATAGAAAGCGAGGTAAACCCCCACTGAAGAGTCCTAATGCACAAGACAGAGCAATGGACAGGCTGATGGATGGAGTGGCCTTGGTAGATCCTTGGCGCCAAATGCATCCCGATGAAAGAAATTACACCTTTTACTCCCATTCACAGGACTCATGGTCGCGGATCGACTATATCCTGATTAGCTCCCACTTGATGGGAAAGGTGGAAATGACATCTATTGGCGATATGGTGATATCAGACCACTCCCCAATCTGGATACAGGTGAGAGATACATACCCCAAGGGGTCGGACTATCTATGGAGATTCCCCTCAAATTTAGCAGCGAGTGAGGACTTTGTCAACAAGTTGATAGTATGGTGGGAGGAATTTATAGGGGATAATCAGGAACATGAAGACTCGCTTGAGCTGTTGTGGAACACCTCCAAACCAGTCATTAGGGGGAAAATGACGAGCTACGTATTCGGAATGAAAAAAACAAACCCAAACGCGTCTGAAACAAACCAGCCTGCTAGTCAGACAAACGTACCAGGAATATACGCAATCCCCCTCCGCCGAGAATAGGCAGAAATGGGTGGCAGCTAGGGGAGCCTTTGAGGCTAATGAAAAGGACAAGGAGCTGATAAATAACACGAGCCTCACAGCAACACTGCATAAATTCGGGAACAAATCTGGTCGCCTTATGGCTAATCTAACAAAAGGTAGAAGAACCCCCAGTCAATATTAGGGATGAGGGAGGCGAAAGAGCAAGTCACTACTAACCCGTCTATCATCAATTCACTGGTAAGAGACTTTTACGAGCAGTTATACCGAGATGACACTAAATCAGATCTAACAGACACTCTTCTGGATAGGGTCAAATTGCCCCATCTTAACACAGAACAATTACGAAGTCTTAATGGTGAGATCAGTCTGGAAGAACTTCAGTCAGTCATCAAAAAACTAGGTAATTCTAAAGCACCAGGCCTGGATGCTTTTACCGGGGAATACTACAAGGCCTTGTTAGGCCAGGTCTCTCCAGTTCTACTAAAATTGTATAATAAAGTGCTAAAAGGCAAAGCATCCCCAGATAAGTAAAATGTCACATACATCAAACTACTTCCCAAGCCGGGAAAGGATCCCCTCTCACCAGGCTCTTATAGGCCAATTTCGCTCATTAATGTAGACACTAAGATAGTTTAAAAAATGATGGCAGATCGTCTAGCAGTCATTTTACCATACTTGATCGGGAAAGAGCAGGTACGTTCAGCGGTAACAAATATCCGCACAGTATTAACGGTGTTGGATGGGGGAGACTCCAGCCATGTTCACCCTGGATGCCGAGAAAGCATTTGACAATGTTCGGTGGGCATGGCTGGAGGCGGTCCTGGACAAGATGGGCTTCTCAGGGACATTTAGAGTCTTCCTATCACAGTTATATAAACATCCCAGGGCACGGGTATATACTCAGGGATTTCTGTCTAGACCCTTCAGACTCCACAAGGGGACACGCCAGGGGTGCCCGTTGTCGCCCCTTCTGTTCAACCTTTCCATAGAGCCATTAGCTAGGTACCTATGCCACTCAGACCTTTATGAAGGGATAGGGATTGGGAACAAACAATTAAAGGTCGCACTATTTGCAGACGATATAGTGCTGTTTTTAGCCAATCCTCAAGAACACACCGAGCGAATAATCCAAGCACTGACCCGCTTCGGGTTGTACTCTGGTTATAGATTAAACACATCAAAGTGCGAGCTATTGGCCTTGTCCCGGAAAGGTGAAGAAAGGTATCAGCTGCCTACACACTTGGGCATTGCCAAAGCCCAAAGTTACATCACATATCTGGGAATAAAAATAGGCAAAGATCCACATTCATTGTACAGCTTAAATTTCCCCCCACTTATCACCAAAATCATAAAAGAACTGGATAGATGGCAGGGACTGCCATTAAATTTAGTGGGTAGGTGTCACCTCGTCAGAATGATGAGCATGTCCAAGCTTCTTTACCCACTCCAGACTATCCCACTACTTCTCCGCCATACAGATGTTAAATCATTGGAAAGCAGGTTCATCCATTTCATCTAGCAGGGTAAGCGGCCTAGAATCTCGCTAGACAAACTAAAGTTCAGAAAGGAAGAGGGCGGCCTTAACTTCCCGAATATTAGAGGCTACAACTTGACTTGCATCAGTAGACACATCTTGGATTGGGTCAACGTATTACTCAAACTTACCTCTTGAGCGACAGTTGGTACGGCCCTGGGACCTGGTAGCCTTACTCCATACAAAAAGATCAATTTTACCTGCCCCAATCAAATCCTCTCTTGTGGTAAGAGACACAACTATAGCCTGGAAAATCCTCAGAAACCACTTTCATCTCCCCTACCAAATTTCCAAACACCTTCCCCTTCGGGGAAATCACTCTTTCATACCAGGTAGGGACAGTGCACGCTTTAAAGAATGGTCTCTCAAGGGGATAAATAAAGTAGGCGATCCTTTCCATGGTACTGAGGGGAGATGGGTGACCATGCAGGAACTAAAAGACAATCTAGCGCTGGGAGTTTCTCCATATCTGCAGTAAACTCAGGTGAGGAACTACTGCAGGAGCTTATTTAGGGACTTGTCAAAGGAATGGGTGCCTAATGACTTTGATTCATTCCTGAGCATTAAAACAAAGAGATCACTGTCTATGCTACACCACGTGTTGAGGGACAGGTGGAGAACCAAGGACCCTAAGGCCCCTTTCACAAGGGCGTGATTTCCGCGCGGGTGCAATACGTGAGGTGAGTGCATTGCACCCGCACTGAATCCGGACCCATTCATTTCTATGGGGCTATGCAGATGAGCGGTGATTAGCACACATCACTTCTGCGTTGTGTGAAAATCGCAGCATGTTCTATATTGTGCGTTTTTCACGCAACGCAGGCCCCATAGAAGTGAATAGGGCGGCGGGAAAATCGCAAGCAAGTGCGGATGCAGTGCGATTTTTCCCGCATGGTTGCTAAGAGACTGGACCCGATCTTTATTATCTTCCCTTATAACATGGTTATAAGGGAAAATAATAGCATTCTCAATACAGAATGCTTTGTAAAATGTGGATTAAGGGGTTAAAAATATAAAAAATTAACTCGCCTTAGTCACTTGATCGCGTAGTTGCCGATCTCTCCTGTCTTCTTCAAGCATTAGCTGCCATCTAAAGGACCTGTGTTGACGTCACATTACATGGTCCAATCACATGGTCCATCACCATGGTGATGGACCATGTGATGAGCTCGGTGACGTCATCACAGGTCCTTTAGCCGACAGCTAATGCTTGAAGAAGACAGAAGAGATCGGCAACTACGCCGATCAAGTGGCTAAGGTGAGTTAATTTTTTTATTTTTAACCCCTTAACCACCTCAGCCCCCCTAGCTTAAACACCCTCAATGACCAGACCCCTTTTTACAATTCTGCACTACACTACTTTCACCGATTTATTGCTCAGTCATGCAACTTACCACCCAAATGAATTTTACCTCCTTTTCTTCTCACTACTACAGCTTTTATTTGGTGGTATTTCATTGCTGCTGACATTTTTCACTTTCTGTTGTAATTTTTTTTTTTAAAACTACATTTCTATATAGATTTTTCTCTAAATTTATTATTCTACATGTCTTTGATTTAAAAAAAATCCAATAAGTGTATATTTTTTGGTTTGGGTAAAAGTTAGTGTTTACAAACTATGGTGCAAAAAAGTGAATTTCGGCATTTTGAAGCAGCTCTGACTTTCTGAGCACCTGTCATGTTTCTTCAGGTGCTACAATGTCAGGATAATATAAATACCCCCAAAATGACACCATTTTAGAAAGAAGACACCCCAAAGTATTCGCGGAGGGGCATGGTGAGTTCATGTATGATTTCATTTTTTTTCACAAGTTAGCGGAAAATGACACTTTCTGAGGAAAATAAAAAAATAATAAAGTTTCCATTTCTGCTAACTTCTGGCAAAAAAAAAATCTCCCACGGACTTACTATGCCCCTCAGTGAATACCTTGGGGTGTCTACTTTCCGAAATGGGGTCATTTGTGGGGCTAAATTGTGAGCAGCCCTGTAAAGCCTAAAGGTACTCGTTGGACTTTACGCCCCTTTACTCACCTAGGCTGCAAAAAAGTGGCACACATGTGGTATCGCCGTACTCAGAAGAAGTAGCGAAATGTGTTTAGGGGTGTATTTTTACATATACCCATGCTGGGTGAGAGAAATATCTCTGTAAACTGACAACTTTGTATAAATTTTTTTTTAAAAGTTGTCATTTACAGAGATATTTCTCACACCCAGCATGGGTATATGTAAAAATACACCCCAAAACACATTGCCCTACTTCTCCTGAGTATGGTGATACCACATGTGACACTTTTTTGCAGCCAAGATGCGCAAAGGGGCCCAAATTCCAATGAGTACCTTTAGGATTTCACAGGGCATTTTTACGCATTTGGATTCCAAACGACTTCTCACGCATTAGGGGCCCCTAAAATGCCAGGGCAGTATAAATACCCCACAAGTGACCCCATTTTAGAAAGAAGACACCCCAAGGTATTCCCTGAGGGGTATGGTGAGTTCATGTAAAATTTTATTTTTTGTCACGAGTTAGTGGAATATGAGACTTTGTAAGAAAAAATAAATAAATCTATTTCCGCTAACTTGTGCCAAAAAAAAAAAATCTTCTATGAACTCGCCATGCCCCTCACGGAATACCTTGGGGTGTCTACTTTCTAAAATGGGGTCACATGTGAGGTGTTTGTAATGCCCTGGCATTTGAGGGTCTCCGCAATCATTACACGTATGGCCAGCATTAGGAGTTTCTGCTATTCTCCTTATATTGAGTATACGGGTAATGAGATTTTTATTTCCCGTTCAGCCTCTGGGCTGAAAGAAAAAATGAACGGCACAGATTTCTTCATTCGCATCGATCAATGTGGATGAAAAAATCTCTGCCAAAAAATATGCAAAAAAAAAAAAAAGAGGGGAAAGGACATAGGAGTGCTTGCGAAGTAAGGCCCCATTCACACATCCGCAAAAATCTCCGCATCTATTCCGCAATTCTGTGAATGGGGCTGGCAGAAGATTATTGTAATGCTTTCACTCATCTTGATATATGTTATCCTCTTTGGTTCTGTATGGAATTTAACAAAACTTAATAAAAAGATGTTTAAAAAAAAATGAAAAATTATATATAGACATATGTATATATACACATGGGGGGAATGGATCAGGAATGGATTTTTGGGATCAGAATAAACATTCCACTAGTCGAGCAAAAAAAGTAAAAAGTAAACGACATAGAGCATGAAAGAAAAATAAAAAACAGGAGATGAGGATAAAAAATAAATGAAGAGATATATATATCAAATAAAAAGAGAAGGGAAATTCCTCTCTTCTCTCGTTTAAAAGTCATCATATTACAATCATAAAACCTTCTATCCATAAAAACTCACACATTATAAAGGTATATAGGTATAATAAATATTAAAAGTACAGGTTACAGGTGGACCTTTTGATATACGAAGATAAAATTGGGACTGGTCCTGGCAACCCATAATGAGTTCCAGGGTTCAAGGTAAGACTATCTCATTTGTGTTCTAGTTTATATGTCGCCCTCGTGTTCTATCACTCCCAATGGGTGCTTCTTCACCTAGGTCATATTGTTAAGGTGTAACCCTCAAAAAATGTAGTCAGGATGGCACCAAAGTATATATTGGATACACCAAGATATATATATTGCATACAGAAGATCATAGACGCCACGTACTAGATAAAGGGGAATGGGGGGGATTCTCTTAATGGGAGAGTTCCCGTCACATTATCGTATGTTTTCTGACCGATTCCTAATTTTACTGTATCAGGGTTTAGGTCTAGTCAGGCTGGAATTAGTAATGGCTGTACTCCAGGGTTTCATATGCATTCTGACGGATCTTTCTTCCTAGTTAGGCTACATGCACACAACTGTTGCCTGCCTTCGTGTCCGCTCCAACTGCAAATTTTGCGTCCATCAAGAAAAACGGATGACGGACTGTTTTTTTTTTTTTTTTGACGGATCCGTTTTTTTGGAAGATCCATTGTAATAATGCTTATCCTTGTCCGCAAACGTGAGAAAAATAGGACGTGCTCTATTTTTTTGACGGAAGGTAAACACGGACCACGGATGCGGAACAAAAACGGTTAACCATCCGCATTTTTTGACGGACCCATTGAAATGAATGGGGAAGCATCCTATCCGTGAAAAAAATACGGAACGGACGCGGAAACAAACAACGGTCATATTCATGAGGCCTTATTCTGAATCGGGATTTGGATCTAGTCAGGCTAAAAATTGTAGTGGCTGTACTCCAGGGTTTCATTCAGATCGAAGGGGGAGAGCGTGTTAAACCTATAGATCCAGTACATTTCTCGTCTGTAAAGCTGGGAATAGGATTGTGGGACCATGTCTATAAGTGTTAATTTCAGCATGAGCTGGTCTCTCACGTAGTGTCTGTGTGGTTCTCCCAATGTACTGCAAACAGCAGGGGCACTCGAGCATATATAGAATATATCGAGAATTGCAGTCCGTATGGTGTTTAAGGGATATGGTCTCACCCGTATTGGATACTGTCACTATATTCACGTGGTCTGATATACTATGGCAGCATAGGCACCGTTTGGACCCACATTTAAAGGATCCTGTTGGTGCTATGGTGCTGTCCCTATTGGAGCCCTGTTTCTGGATGGTTAATTTAGGGCAAGATGGTGCCAATATGTTTTTTAAAGTATGTGCTCATCTAAACGTAATGCCGGGTTTGGTTGGGAGCAACTTTCCAATGATTGGGTCTTGGTGAACAATGGACCAGTGCTTCTGGAGTATGATTTTTTTAGAGGATTGTGAAGGGAATTATACCTCGTAAAGAAATTAAACTGTACATTTTGAGGTTCAGTTTTGGGGTTAAAAGTGCAGGGTTTCAGACAGTGCCCGACTTTCTTTTACAATTTGATACCTAGAGTCCTGTACAAGATTTTCAGGGTACCCTTTGTCGCGAAATCTCTTTTGCACTATGTCCAATTGGTCTGCCAGGATTTTGTTAGCCGAACAATTCCTACGGACCCGTCTCATCTGTCTGTAGGGAATGTTCTTTTTTCATTTATGGAAATGGCAGATGCTGAATTCAAGGTAGCTGTTTGCTTCCACTTCCTTAAAAAGCGTGCTGGCCGTGATGTAACCCTTGGCAATTTAAAGATCTAAATCTAGAAACTCTATCGAATTGGGGCTGAATTGGGCAGTGAATGATAAGTTCCAATCATTCTTATTTAGTCGTTGAATAAAAGTAGACAAAGAGGAGGTTTCCCCCTTCCATATCAAAATATAATATATAAACAGTTTATAAAAGATATTATCATGTTCAAGGAGGTCTTCTTGTTTTTTAAAGGCCCCCATGAACAGATTAGCATATGATAGGGCAAATTTTGTCCCCATTGCTGTTCCCCACTTCTGAAAGTAGAACTCGCCCTCATAATATAAATAATTGTGTGTTAATATGTAGTCAATGGAATCCAAAATTAAGGTTTTTTGACTTGGAGATAAATACATGTCTTCATCAAGAAAACCTTTTACTGCCCTTACTAGGCCTAAGAAATATGGACTTCGTTGGGGGAGGAAGCCAACACTAAAGTGCCTAGGGCAGCATAAAAGCTAAATATGGCCCTGGCTCCGCAGCAGCAGCACAATGTAGTGTCAGACATCACACTGCTGGTCTGTGTAGGAGGAGGAGCGGTGCGGCCGGGAATCTGCTGTGCTCCTCCTCCTATACAAACCAGCAGAGCAATGTGTGACACTACATCCTGATACTGTTGTGGAGCGCTGGTGGCTGAGGAACTAGGTGAGTATATATATTTTTTTAACTTCCTGTGAAAGGGGCACATATCTGGGCATAACTACTGTGAGGGGGCACATATCTGGGCATAACTACTTTGAGGGGGCACATATCTGGGTATAACTACGGTGAGAGGGCACATATCTGGCGATAACTACTGTGAAAGAGGCACAGTGAGGGCATTACTACTATGTGGTGGTACAAAGAGGGAATAATTACTATGAGGGGGCATTAAAGGCACAAGGTCCATATAGTTATGCTTTGGGCAGAGTAAGAGGCGTGACCTAGTATGAAAAAAATATATATATACATACTGTAAACGTATTGACCCATATTAACCCCTTCCCGACACATGACGTAATAGTACGTCATGGTGGCAAGTGACTTCCTGCATTTTGACATGCTATTATGTTATAGTGATTGGGCAGGCAACTAAGCAGTGCGCACCCGATCACTGCAGGGGCCCAGCAGTCCCTGATAGCCGGGCCTTTGCTGTATCCACCGGCATTGCTGTAAAAGCCAATGTCGGTGAATTAACCCCTTCTATGCTGCTGTTAGCACTGACCGTGGCATAGAAGGGATTTGCGGCGGGTGAGGGAGCCCATCAGGTCCCCGTGCCGCGGACCTGATGGACGAGAAGGCTGCCCAATGCCTTGCACAGCATCGGGACCTGCCTTCTACGGAGGCCGAGGAGATCCAGCCTCAGGTCCGGTCCCCTAGGCATCCTGTTAGTGTATGACTCTGTGTAATACACTAACAGGCAATGCATTACAATTCAGATGTATTGTACTGCATTTCAGAGGGGATCAGACCCTCAAAAGTTGAAGTCCCAGTGTGTGACATAAATAACGTTTATTTAAAAGTAAAAAATAGTGTTTTTAATAAAAAAAGTTTCAAGTAAAAAAAGAAAAAAACGCCCCTTTCCCCAGATTTTATTATAAAAAATAGAAAAAAATTAAAAACACACATATTAGGTATCCCTGTGTCCGCAACGACCGGCTCTATAAATATATCACATGATCCACCCCGTTTGATATACACCGTAAAAAAAAATACATACAAACTGTCAAAAAAAGCCATTTTTGTCACCTTACATAACAAAAAGTGTAACACCAAGCGATTAAAAAGGCGTATGCCCCCCAAAACGGTACCACCAATAGAACCGTCACCTTATCCCGCAAAAAATAAGCCCCTACAAGAGACAATCGCCCAAAAAATTAAAAAAAAACTATAGCTCTCAGAATATGGAGACACTAAAACATCATTTTTGTTTTTTGTTTTAAAGTGTTTTTGTTTGTATTAAAGTGAAATAAATAAGAAAAAGTAGACATATTATGTATCGCTGTGTTCGTAACAACCAGCTCTATAAAAATATAACATGACCTAACCCCTCAGGTGAACACCGTAAAAATAAATAAAAACTGTGCCAAAACCAACCAATTTTTTGGGTCACCTTGCCCCATAAAGTGTAATAATGAATGATCAAAAAAAATCATATGTACCTAAAAATAGTACCAATAAGAATGTCAACTCTTCCAGCAAAAACGAGCCCCTGCACAAGACTATTTGCAGAAAAAGAAAAAATTATATAGCGTTTAGAAAATGGAGACACAGAAACATAATTGTTTTTCAAAAATGCTTTGTTATGTAAAACTGAAACAAACAAAGAAAGTAGACATGTTTGATATCATTGCATCCGTAACAAACTGCTCTATAAAAATAGTACATGCTCTAACCTGTCAGATGAATGTTGTAAAAAATAAAACAGTGCCAAAACAGCCATTTATTGGTTATCTTGCCTCACAAAAAATGTAATATAGAGCAATTAAAAATCATATGCACCCCAAAATAGTACCAATAAAACAGGCACATTATCCCTTAGTTTCCACAATGGGGTCACTTTTTGGGAGTTTCTACTGTAAGGGTGCATCAGGGGGGTCTTCAAATGGGACATCACATCTAAGAACCAGTCCAGCAAAATCTGCCTTCCAAAAACCATACTGCGCTCCTTTTCTTCTGCGCCCAGCCGTGTGCCCTTACATCAGGGGTGTTTCTGTAAACCGCAAAATCAGGGTAATAAATATTGAGTTTTGTTTGACTGTTAACCCTCGATGTGTTAAAGAAAAAAATGGATTAAAATGGAAAATCTGCCAGAAAAGTGAAATTTCGAAAATTTTTCTCTATCTTCCTTTAATTCTTGTGGAACACCTAAAGGGTTAACAAAGTTTGTAAAATCAGTTTTGAATAACTTGAGGTGTGTAGTTTCTAATGGGGTCATTTATGGGGAGTTCCCACTATGTAAGCCCAACAAAGTGACTTCAGGCCGGAACTGGTCCTTAAAAAGTGGGTTTTGTAAATTCTTAAAAACTTTAAGAATTGCTTCTAAAATTCTAAGCCTTCTAACGGCCTAAAAAAAATTAAATTACATTTACAAAATTATGCCAACGTAAAGTAGACATATGGGGAATGTTACGTAATAAATATTTTAAGAGGTATCACTTTCTCTTTTAAAAGCAGAGAAATCGAAAACATTTTTGGAACAAAGTTTTATGCGAATCGATTTCGGATGTTTCTTCCGCAGTCGATTTGCTCATCCCTAATGTCAGTCATCTCTGCTCCCCTTGCTCTAGAATTTGCCAGCAGATTTGACTGCATTATCAATGTGACTATTTAAGGGGTTGTCTAATCAGGACGATCTATATGCAATATTAGGACATATAGACATCATAGAGGGAAGTTTCCCCACTCATCACCTCCCCTCTATGAGCCAGAATGGAGAACTGCTCTGTATATGTGGATTCCTTCCTGGCAGATTCTAGTGATCCTTACATGGAGGGCCATTCATGTTAATGATAACCCCTCCCCTCCCCCCTCCCCCTCCACTATGATAATGCATTTGTCCTGCAGAGGCCGCCAGCCTCAGCTTTCTACAGCAAAATCATCTGTTTGGCAGGGGAGCTGGCAATAGGACCTGTGGCGATCGATCAGCTGATTGGCCTGGGGGTCGCAGTTTGAAATGCGTGGTCTTTGATGAGAAGACTTTTAAGAAAGCTAAATAATTATTAGTGATGGTGTCCCTTTAAGAAGATTCCAAAGGCAAACAATCCGTATAGTCTTCACTATATTACTTATGAATAATCACCAGCATGTAAGCTCACTGGCTGTACATTAGTCCTCAGTTTATCCCCTGGACCTTTCCCCTCCACTTTTGGGTGTTGTACTGTGGATATAGGGGCCACTTGTCATTGCAAGCTTTTACACCCCTGTAGTTACCTTACTGGTAATGTGAGAATGGAGGACTCTGGGGAGAACTGTGCATAGCTGACCTAGATGAATCATACCATTACCTGGCCCTGATATTCAGATGAAATGTGGTAAAAGTGTAGCCACCCACCAGTGACTGCAGTGCAAGGTCTGGGCATAATGGACTCCTTCTACCTCAGCTGCTGCTTCCAGTATACAGCGTATAAAGCGACTGAATGAAGGCCGTCCTCAGTTACTTAGGAGGGATCCTTTTACATTAGGATAAAGCTAAACATTATTGCCTTTTACCTGTTCTAAAATTTGCATTTTAGAATTTAGTTAGGCCTCATGCACATGACGGTATTATTTTTTTGCAGATTGGATGTAGAACCATTTATTTCAATGTGCTGTCCTTAGGTAGCATCCCAGGGTAAGGAAGAGAGAGAGGGATGCCAGTGATGGAGAGGCAGACACGTGGGTCCTCTGGGGCACACTCTAATTTGTGGGACACAGGCCGGGTGTTAGGTGAGGTGCCCTTGGTGTTATGATTTAACGTGCCTATGGACAGGTCCCATACAGTTCGTGACGCCAGTGCCGGTAACGGTGGCACACCGATTGACAGTGGGAATAATGGAGGTGCAGACACTTGAGTTGAAACAGAACTCTTCTTTACTGAATATTGGTAACTTCATACACACTCCTTGTAGTTCCACAGAAGACAATTGGTATACAGCAGGCTTCACAGTAGTAATGGCAGGTATAGCGTGGCAAGGTTACACAGAGGGTTAAATAGACTCACAGTACAGGCTGCATCCCTCAGGATCCTGACTGGTAAAACTTCCATGGCCCATATGCCCAATTGCTGTCTTTATCCTTGTGGAAAACTGAAGTACCTCCTCTGATCTGTAATATCCTCTTGCAGACTTTCTCTCTCTCTGCCTCTCAGCTTGACTCTAGCTGGACTGGGTAATGGCACTGCTGGGTTTCTCTCTGCTGATTGCAGGGCTCAGAACTCTCTCCTGGACTGTTCTAGCTCCAAACATTAAACTGCAACTGAGCAGGAGCTGATGATGCCCTCACAGGCTCAGGGCCTACACTGCCTCTCAGGCTCCAGGGCCTGGACTCCCTAACCCCTACCTAGGCCTAGCTATATAAACTAGGGGCTCCCTAGCTCCCTCTACTGTCTGGGAGGCTAAACTACACCCCTAGCAGGCCTATACACAGTAATACATGACAATGCAGGGTAGAACAGTGCATGAAATAACAAGATACCAATCTCCCCACATGAGGGGGAAACAACGTGACCCTTGTGAACCCTTAGTAGTGCCCACCATTACCGAGTGGGACACTACACTTATCCGTATGTCCACATGTAACATAGTAACATCATTTTATAAGGCTGAAAAAAGACACACCCCTCTAGTTCAGCCTGCAGGTTGATCCAGAGGAAGGCAAAAAAAACCAAAAAACTGAGGTAGAAGCCAATGTTCCTCGCTTTAGGGGAAAAAAATCCTTTCTGACTGAAATCAGGAAATCTTGAAAAATTGGGAAACCCAATAAAAACAATTTTAAAAGAATAACTCCCTGGATCAACGACCCCTCTCTAGTAGCTTTAGCCTGTAATATTATTACACTCCAGAAATACATCCAGGCCCCTCTTGAATTCTTTTATTGTACTCACCATCACCACCTCCTCAGGCAGAGAGTTCCATAGTCTCACTGCTCTTAACGTAAAGAATCCTCTTCTATGTTTGTGTAGAAACCTTCTTTCTTCCAGACGCAGAGGATGTCCCCTCGTCACAGTCACAGTCCTGGGGATAAATAGATTATGGGAGAGATGATGGGAGAGATCTCTGTACTGACCCCTGACGTATTTATACATAGTTATTAGATCCCCCCTTAGTGATCTTTTTTCTAAAGCAGCGTTTTGTTGTCCGCCTTCAGAGCGGAATGGTGACTGAACTGAGCCAAACTGATGCATTCTGAGCGGATCCTTATCCATTCAGAATGCATTAAGGGCAAAACTGATCCGTTTTGGACCGCTTGTGAGATCCCTGAACGGATCTCAAAAACGGAAATCAAAACGCCAGTGTGAAAGTAGCCTTAGTTTGCTGTTCACTAAAATTCCTAGGTCTTTCAATGTCAGTGTTACTCAGTGTTTTACCATTTAGTATGTACAGGTGACTTGCATTATTCCTTTCCATATACATAGCCTTACATTTGTCAGTGTTAAATCTCATCAGCCACTTCTCTGCCCAAGCATCCAATCTATCCAGATCCCTCTGTAGCAGTATAATGTCCTCTTCTGTGTTAAATACCGGTACTTTACACAGTTTAGTGTCATCTGCAAAAATTGATATTTTCGTGCAGCCCCTCTACAAGATCATTAATAATATATTGAAGAGAATAGAACCCAATACTGACCCCTGTGGTACCCCACTAGTGACAGTGACCCAATATGAGTGTGTACCGTTAATAATCACCCTCTGTTTTCTATCACTGAGCCAGTTACTTACCCACATACACACATTTTCTCCCAGTCCAAGCATTCTCATTTTATATACTATATACCCGTCCTGCAAAAAAAATAGAACATGTCCTATTGTCCATTTTGCAGACAAGAATAAATATTTTTACAATGGGGCCTGCGGAAATTGCGGGATGCACGCGGCTGGTATCCGTATTTTGGTTGTGTGCATGAGGCCTTAATGTGGAAGCTGAGCCAGTGCTCTGTTACCATATGAGTGCTGTCTACCAGGTTAAGAATAGAGATGTGTGCTGCTGCATGAGCAGGACTACGTCTGTGCTGGAGCTAGCCACTGTACATAGCCATCATCTTTTCCTAAATTGCATAGTAACGTAGATTTTATTGGTTATCCTGGGTCTGTGGAAACCCTATGCACACTGCAATGGAGTTTAAGACCATGACTACGTAAAAGTGTCTGAAGGGAATATTGACTCCAGATGCCTGTAAAGCTAGAAGGAGAAGCACTTTCAATGACTTGATGAGGGTTGTAGTGCTTCAGTGTGATATACATAAGCGCTGTTTCACTTCATCATTGTCCACACATAGTTACCATGGGGGCGATTTATCAAACTGGTGTAAAGTAGAACTGGCGTAGTTGCCCATAGCAACCAATCAGATTCCACCTTTCGTTTTTCAGAGCTCTTTTGGAAAATCAAAGGTGGAATATGATTGGTGTTTATGATGAGCAACTAGGCCAGTTTTCCTTTACACCGTATCTTCACTCCATCAGACAAGAGATTAGCAGATCTTGGGATAAGACCGAAACGTTGGCCAATATGTATACTTAATTCCTGGATGGATAAAAATAAAAAAATACAACTAATTTAACTATAAACAACGAGTGCCGTGGTCTTTCATACTATATGAACATTATACTTGCCATTGAGCACCGTATCTTCAATTCAAGGAGTGCCGTCCAACCAACTTCTACACCAGACTATCGAGCCTTCAGGACTGGCCAATATAGTTTACTTTTGTATTTGGGCAGAATATCTGTGTCGGTGTCGCTGACTGCATGGGTTTTATGAACAGAATAATGCATTAAACAGACTTGCTGCATGTGTAAAAATATATCTAAAAATATATTTATGTGCCTGGCCTGGCAATTAGAGTCAATTTATAAGGCAAAAAGGAGGCACCGGACATATAATATATACATTGTATTTACACAAATTTCCGGTGGTTTAATGAGCAAAGTGCTGCTGTATAAAGATGCCTTTGGGATTAGTGCCCCCTAGTGCTTTCCTGTGCACATGGCACACAAGGGTTCTGTGCATCAGTATTTGCGATGCTTTGGAGTTTATAGGGGTGAGATTGATGCTCTGATCTTCAGACTCTATTATTTCTAATGTCCAATCAGCTTATATCTGATCTGATATAACCCAGAGAGTCCTAGCTGCTGAGCCCACGGCTCGTACTGCGCATGGCTCTGGGAAGTAGTTTGTCTAGGCTTATTAGAAGAAATCTTAAGTTCATCAGGTAGGTAAGATTGGCACCATCAGAACAGGGCTCTTCTTCCATACACTACTCTGTACTAAGGGTGCTGAAGGGGACGTTGTGCGCCGAGGCTGGGTTAGTGTGAATGATCAGAAGTATTGACACCCCAGGGGCCCTCATCATTACTTGGTTTCAGGGCAGGTGATATTAGCCAAAGGAGTTGCCCAGCCTATTAAGGGTGGATTCACATCAGCGTTGTGGATTCCGTTATGGCTTTCCGTTATAACATGGTCATAACGGAAAATGATGGAATCCATAAGATGGAAGTCAAAACGGAAGCCTTTAAGAGGCATTCCGTTTTGATCCGTCATAATAGAAGTCTATGGGAATCATAACGGATCCGTCTGGTTCCGTTTTGCAAGACGGAAAACAAATTCCTGTCGACAGGACTTTTTTTTTTGTCTGTTCTGCATAACGGTAACGGGACGGATCCGTTATGATTCCCATAGACTTGTATTATGACGGAAAGCAAAACGGAAGGCCATTTTTAAAGGCTTCCGATTTGCATTCTGTCATAATACAAGTCTATGGGGATCATAACGGATCCGTCTGGTCTCCGTTATGCAGAACTGGACTCCTACGTAATAGAGACCAGGACAGATCCGTTCAGCTGCCCATAGACTTGTATTATGAAGGATCAAAACGGAATGCCTCTTAAAAGCTTCCGTTTTGATCTCCATCTTATTGATTCCGTTATTTTCTGTTATAACCATGTTATATCGGAAAGCCATAATGGAATCCATAACGCAGATATGAATCCACTCTAAGTCAGTTCTATAAGGAAAAATGTAGGATTTATTCCTGGATGACCGCAAATAAAAACAGCTTGGTATACATTGTTGCACTTCAGACCATCCGGTGTTAGCAGGACTAAATCAACACAATTTTTCAGTCTTTGAAGGTGAACAAGATTGATTCCAAGCAGAGATCTTGTAAAATGTTGAGGAAATGGACCACAAAGTATATAAGAAAGTTGGTAAATTTTTCTTTCTGTAAATGTAAGACTCCCTCTAATGGTATGCCAGGATCGGGTCCAGTTCTAGTGGTGTGATTCAGCTTGTGGATGCCACATGTCGCTCTAGGGGCCTTGCTGTAGAGAGAGGTGCGGATTCCAGAGGTGGCACCCCTCTGACATTGGCATATCCTAGCGATGTGCCAACCCCCTTTAAATATTGTATATAAAAATACTGATGGATTGTTTTATTGATAATATTTTGAAGTCACTTCATGTATAGTAGTTCCCATCCAGAGTCTGCCTGGACTTTTAGCAGGGTGGAGAGTCACCTCGTCAGGGGTGGGGACTGAATGCGAGCGCCATACCGTCCCTCTCCTATCCCAGTAATGTGACTGGTCAGAACTTCTCACATTCCACTCTCTGTGGGCATTGCAATCCTTCACCTACTATTCTAATGAGGTTTATCTTGCAGGTAACCCTTCCCTGTGCATCAGTCATAAGCAGACATTACCTTTCTCTCCCATGCCGTGACTTTATGCCTCTGCTACAGGAGAGCCATATTTTGTACATAATTTTCAGTGTCACAGTATTGATAATAATAAAATTAAAATCATAATCATATCCTGTTTGCAGCTGATGACTGACCACAGCGGTGACATGTCCCCATGCGTCATGTGACGTCACACATGTGGGTCACCTCTGTGGCCATTCATTGACCGCAGTGGGCATATGACCGACGTAAGACAGGATGTTGACATGCAAAGACTGGAGCCAGGTGGGGAGCAGGGAAGTAGGCATCCCTTCGCAGATCTGGCCATGTGGGGGTCTGACACAACACTTTTTAAAGCATGTGGACTTTTTAGAGGGGCATACTTAGGACCCTTCTCTTAGATTCAGAGCAGGGAGACTTTGTTAGAGTGGCTCCTTCTCTTACAGACTTGACCTGTCCATGTAATACATGAACGGACATTCATCTAAATGGTGGCAATATACCGGTAATACCACAGTTGTTGGGGTCGAAGGCACCTTCTTCTGACGTAACCAGCTGTTTTATCACGGAAGTGGCAATCAGCCGAGGGTTGCAGAAACTCTAATATATGAAAGGTATTGTCTGTGATAAGCAGGGGCGGATTGGCCATAGACCTTACAGGGAAATTTCCCGGTGGGCCGATACCCGGGGGCTGCCTCGGTTTTTGGGGATGTATTTTGTGATGGACTGTGGTATTTGGCTCTGTTGTGGTGGTATAATGTGCCACAATATGGTATTGCTGGCCCTGCCTTCCATCAATTTGGACCCAACTACAAAACAGGGCCACTTTTAGTATTTTTTACAGGGCCACTTAAAGTTCCCAGTCTGCCCCTGGGAATAAGACAATCCCTTTAGGGAAGGATGGCCAACCTGAGGCTCTCCAGCTGTTGCAAAACTACAACTCCCAGCATGCCCAGACTGCCTACAGCTAGCAGCCTACAGCAGGGCATGGTGGGAGTTGTAGTTTTACAACAGCTGGAGAGCCGCAGGTTGGCCATGCCTGCCTTTAAGGATAGAGGTGCTCAGAAGACTTGTGTCATGACTAGTAGATTGTTTTAAGAGCTTAAAGGGACGGAATGAATGAACACTGACAAAATATATGTTCATGAGCCCTAACCCTAAGTTCACACTTGCGCGTTTTACAGCGCGTTCGAACGCGCTGTAAAACGCTTAACACATGCAAACCAATGCTTCCCTATGGGACTGGTTCACATTTTCGCGTTTTCCAGCGTGTTCGAACGTGCTGTAAAACGCCCTACGTATAAACAAGTACTTGAGCTTTTTTGGGGGCGTTTGTCGCGCGTATTGTGATTGACACCACAGTAGTCAATCACAAGAACGCGCGTACGACGCGCGTTTCCTATTTGCAAAAACGCGCTGTAATAGGCGCGACAAAAACGCGCGTAAAACGCGCGTTTCAAGAACGCTTAGGTCTGAACCCAGGGTAAGGGTAGAGAACCTTGAAGGAGACGGCATAAAAATAACCAAGAATTCTAAAGCTTTTTAGTCAACAATGTTTCCTGGTTCTAGTCTTAAATTCCACCTCCGGACGTGGACACAGCAGGAACAGTGGACAGTTTTAAAAAGGGTTTAGATCAGGGAAGCCCAACCGGCGGCCCTCCAGCTGTTGCAAAACCACAACTCCCAGTATGCCTGGACAGCTTACAGCTATTAAGGCATGCTGGGAGTTGTAGTTTTGCTGGAGGGCCGCAGGTTGAGCATCTCTGGTTTAGATGAATTCTTAATGCTTATGGAAACGTGTAGAAATCTGAGTCTCGCTTCCTTCTGGGATTCGCGTCCCCACCTATCCCTTGGGTTTACTTGATGGACTTATGTTGAAAAAAAAAAAAAGACATATTAACTATGTAACTATTACATTTCCATTCTGATGGAAACATGGGTCATATCATATGTACATACGGTAGTACCCAGTGACGTGCAGAGGCATTGGGTCTTTCTGTCCACCAGAGGGAGCTGTTACACCGCAGAGAGACCGTTCAGTGCAGCCGGGACATCAGTAGAGGTATTGGATCAGCTAGAAATGGCTCTGTCAACCATGATGTTACACTCACTATTCACACTGGAGCAGTTTTTGTTCACCCGCCATAATTGTATAGCTTCTGTATCTATTATATAAATATTCCTCTCTATAGAAATGCTCGCAACTAATGCTAGATGGTAAACAAAACCTTAGTCTAAGCTTTTTACATTTGTCTTATTTTTTCCTTTTTTCTCCATCCTTGAACTTTCAGTACTTAGTTGTCAGCGTGCACCACGATAATTACAGCCTCAGGAGCAAGAGCCCCATGGTGCAGTGCCGAGCATCAGGAAATAGCTGTGCTCAGCCATTTTTGATCAGATTGTCAGCATTAAGTGAATGGTTTTCTATTTCGGGATATGTGTCCTCACCTCCCTAGATATTAACCCAGACGTGGCCATTGGATATGCAGGTATTCTCCTTTAGGAATATGCCATATGGAGTGCATAAATAGTTGAGGTTGTCATTGTGCATAGTGGTATTACATAACCTTAGCGAGTTATCATGATGTACATGTCGTAGCTCCCTGAGTTTAAATGACAAATATCTACCCTGGTCACATAGGCAGGAATAGATTTGGGGAGATGGAGGTGGAGGAATCATCTTCCCCCTAAATTACACCACTTTTTTGTTTTTATAAATTGGTGATGGTAAATTCACTAAATGAGTCCCAGAGGGGACTGGATGTATTTCTGGAGTGTAATAATATTACAGGCTATAGCTACTAGAGAGGGGTCGTTGATCCAGGGAGTTATTCTGATTGCCTGATTGGAGTCGGGAAGGAATTTTTTTCCCCTAAACTGAGGAAAATTGGCTTCTACCTCACAAGGAATATATATTTTTTTTTGCCTTCCTCTGGATCAACTTGCAGGATAACAGGCTGAACTGGATGGACGTATGGCTTTATTCAGCCTTTCAAGCTGTTACCATGTAAATTAGCCATTAATCCAATAGATGAGGCTCAGTATCCGTGTTGAGTGAATGGAGCTAAATCCTAGATCTAGAGTTGATTCGCTCAAAACTTCGTTTTATTCCCAAAGTCTCATGAGATTTTGATGAATAACTTCGGGATATAAATTTTAAACTTTTTAAAACCATTTCAAAACATGGATCCGAAGTCGGCTTCGGTACAGACTGGTACCTAGGTGCCAAAGCCGACTTCGGATCCATGTTTTAAAGTTTAAAAATCAAATCCCAACGTTATTCACGGATGTCTTGCAAGACGTTGGGAATAGCGCATTTAAAAAGATGTTTTGAGCAACTTGACTTCGGATCTAGGATCTAGCTCGATTTGCTCAGCACTACCGAGTAGTGTTCCTCTACATACTTTTGAGGAGCAGCTGCAAAAGAGGAACCGGAACCGGGACAGGAGATGGGTGAGTTATTAGGGGGGGGGTCTGAATTCTCTGGGTCTGAATTTTGTGGTATAGTCTACCAACCTACACTGGTTGTCCGTACTATGGAAAATTGTAGTTCTAAGGCCGGATTCACATGAATGGGCCTGGGTTTCAATACCAGACACAGCCACTACACAGCGCTGTGCTTGCTATGCTGTCAGAGGCTGTAAAGTTCACTGGAGTACTGCAGCTTCTTCAAACCACTGATTGATGTCTGTGTCGGAAGCTGGGACCCCACAGATCAGATACTGATGACCCATCCTGAGGGTATGTCATTAGTATTGTACTGCTGTAAAACCCCTTAACAGCAAATAGTGTTTGAAATCAAGGTCCTTAGTGTGAGGACAGTATACAGGACTTTTTTTGTTACATAGTAACATAGTATATAAGACCGAAAAAAGACATTTGTCCATCCAGTTCGGCCTGTTTCCTACAAGTTGATCCAGAGGAAGGCAAAAAAACCCTGTGGGGTAGAAGCCAACTTTCCCCACTTAAGGGAAAAAAAAAAATTCCTTCCCGACTCCAATCAGGCAATCAGAATAACTCCCTGGATCAATGACCCCTCTCTAGTAGCTGTAACCTGTAATATTATTACACTGTGTTTTTTTTTTTTTTTTTTTTAAGAAATATTCCCTATTTGGACAAAACTTCCCCAAGTCAATTCATGGTCCGACATCCATGACCAACCAAAACTGAAGTGCCCATAGAAAAAATGTTCAGTTCATTGTAATTGCTAGAAGAACTGACATGAGTCCATGATTGTTTCAGCCTGGCAGACGTGTGCCATCTCACTGCCTCTGGGCAATAAGCCTTTGCTGTTGTTCCTCTATATAGAAAGCCTGACTTCCGTCTCCAAACCCTCCAAGCATTAGCGGACCTCCCAGGAGTCCCTCTTTTTGACTCAAGTCCGTCTTTGCTCCTTAAATGTCCCTCTTTTTGATCTGCGGTATAGATTTGCATCATTACATTTACAATATTGATCCAGAAAATGCTTGTCTGGTTCCTCTGTATATTGGAGCCTGCCTTATATATTATTTCATTATTGGATGCAATTTGGATTTTAGAAATTTATATATTCAGATAATTTTTGCGTTATTGTGCGCTTAGAAAACTATTGAAGTGTAAAAATATGCAGGGAAAGTGGGTCTTTCACACAGCAAACTAAAAGTGTCCCACTCTGTCCTTCCAAAAAGTTGGGAGGTATGGATTAGCGGTGTTCTTTTATGGTTCTTCTATACAGTTTGTGATGCCATGGTGTCTCATAGCTGTGTACAGAGGTTGATATGTTCTGATATACTGAAGCTGGTCAATAGGAAACCGTGCTCTTCTGGAACTGATCCGCAGTTGTCAGTGCATTCTGGGAGTTGTAGTTACAGAACTGCTACATGTTTGCAGATGGCTGAGTTTTAGCTTATTGTTGTTAATCTATTTAACGTGCAAAAGTACCGGAGCTGATATTTTCATTCAGCACACTTAGGGCTCGTTCACATCACAGTTTGTCTTTTCCGTTCTCCGGCCCCATTAAGGAGCAGGGGAACGGAAAGGAACGGATGCTGTAAATAACGGACACCAGCGGAGCCTAAAGACCCCATAGACTTTAATGGGGTCCATTTGGTGTCCGCTCAGAACATGATTTTTGATGGACCCGAAAGTCGTGCATGCAGTACTTTTGTCACCACTCAAATATCATGTTCTGAGTGGACACCAAACGGACCCTATTAAAGTCTATGGGGTCTTTAGGCTCCGTAGGTGTCAGTTATGTACAGCATCCGTCCTTTCCGTTCTCCTGCTCCTTAACGGAGCCGGAGAACGGAAAAGCCAAACAGTGATGTGAACGAGCCCTTACCTGGAGCCCAGTCCGATCAGACACTAATGTACGGGCGTATGAACACTGGCGCAAGAGTTCAGCTTGGGTCGCCCCCCCCCCCTCCTTCCCTCAGTGCTTTATGGCATCCGCCTAACCCCCCCCCCCCCCATGCCAAATTTCCCTCCAGTCCTACTGTTAAAGGGAAGCAGTACACAAAACGTGCGTTGGGTTGTGGACTGGTGGTGCATCTTTATGGTGGGAGTCTACCTCCGGGTCAGTATGCATGGTCTATTGGGTGATCCGCTTATATGCTATTTATGTACTCAGCCTGGCCATTAAATGTCGGCACATTGTTGTGTTTTACTCACACTATTTATGTATTCAGCTTGGTCAACCCTTTTGGGCTAGGATATAGCGCCCCTGCTGTGACTTTCTTATCCGTTACGCATGTACTCAGCTTGGTCTGGGTCAGTACATACTGTCTATTGTGGGGATCTATTCATACGCCACTTTTGTACTCAGTTTGGCCACTTATCTTTTGTGCATTGTTGTACTTTATCTACGCGTTATCTATGTATTCAGCTTGGTGAACCTTTTTGGACCAATATATATTGCCCCCGCTGTGATTTATCTATACGTTATACATGTACTCAGCTTAGTTAATCATCAATTGTAGTGACTTATTTCTTCAGCACTTAAGTATTCAGCTTGGATATTTATCAGTCATTAAACTGGGCTGTAAATACTAGAACTATATGGTACCCACATAGCTTTCCATTGAGCAGTTTATTTAGTTGACCTTGATAAATATGCACTAGCAGTTTATCATCCTACCGATAATCATGCACCACCGGTCATTTTTGTTTTATACATGGTTTTTATTGTTGTCTATTGTCAATCTTGTGATTATATATTGTGAACTAATATTCCAATAAAATGTTTTTTTTTATACGCATCTGGTGTTGATACCTTTTCTTATATGCGGATTCATATGTTTCTCTACATTATGTAGGTTGTTAAATGCGCATTTTGCTTTGCAAGTTTTTTGGTTCTACCTACTGTTGAAGAGGTTGGCCTCTTTTTACTACTGATGGTGACCTATCCTCAAGATAGGTCATCAATACCAGACCGTCAGGGGTCTCCCGACACCCCCGCCGATCAGCTTTTTTAAGAGAGGGCAGCGCTCATATGAGAGCTGCTTTCTCTGCTCTGTTAACCTGCTCACCGATGCAATTGCCGTGGTGAGGAGGTAAACAGAGCAGCGCTCATACAAAAAAACCTACTGGGAAAACATTACATACAGCGCTACAGAACATACAGGGTCATACAGCGCCACACACCTCTTACATCCAGTGACTTCTCTTCTCTGATGTAGATATTCTCTTTCCTCATCTTCTCCTTTCAGATTAGACCGCCATGATGTTTTCTTTTAGTCGGTTCTTGTCTCTGCAGAGTTTAACAAACAGACACCTTACTTTCCTACTTTTCCATCATCCTCCTCTTCTCAACACCCCATCCTGACCCCCCCCCCCCCCCCCAAATACTATACGGCAGAAACAGTTCCTCTGAAAATACTGGTACCACACAGATAGTGTGTCAGTACAAAAAAATACCCCCTTACCTTTCAGATCAGACCCCCATATGAAACCCCCCCACACGCACATCTCAGACCAGACCCCCTTTAGACCTCTGTCAGACCCCATATCAGACCTCCATTAGATCTCCATGTCTGACACTGCCCCAATATCAGACCTCAGATAAGACCCCTATTAGACCTTGTAATAAGACCCCCATTAGACCTCCAAACCCCCATATCTGACCCCCATTAGACCTCCAGACCCCCATTAGACCTCTCTAGACCCCAAGTCAGACCCTCAATCGGGGTCAGTCTTCCCGGCTCACATCTCTTCTCAGGACCTCCTGCAGCGTCAGGTCAGAGTGCGCTCTGTACGTCCTGGTGCTGCAGACAGCCAGGACACAGCAGTGCGGGCCCCGGGGAGAGTGAGCAGGAGGAGGGGTAAGTAGTACTGTACAGCGCTCACAGTGCTTTTCTCCACCTCCTTCCTCCTGCAGACTAGTGAACGCTTCCATAATGGAAGCGCTCACTAGTATTCCCTTGCATTGCATCTTATTAAGGGAAATATACAGCACCACCCTCTGGGCCCCCCTGGCTTAGGGGCCCGGTCGCAACTCCGAC
Organism: Bufotes viridis; assembly: GCA_033119425.1. Classification (NCBI taxonomy): domain Eukaryota; kingdom Metazoa; phylum Chordata; class Amphibia; order Anura; family Bufonidae; genus Bufotes; species Bufotes viridis. The sequence goes on along the minus strand of CM065590.1, from coordinate 496,396,078 downwards.
CCCTATAGATATGCCAGTGCACTTATGCCCATATCCTGTGAAGTTGTCTCACTTCAGCAAATGGAATTTATCATATAGAGAAAGTTAATACAAGGCACTTACTAATGTATTGTGATTCTTCATATTGCCTCCTTTGCTGGCTTTTTCCATCACATTATTCACTGCTCGTTCCCAGGGGTTATGACCACTTCTGCAGCGCAGATACAAGGTAGACAGGAGCTGCTGAGCATGCATGCTTCTGCTCATTTCCACATTCCTGGCCACCAAAGTGGCCGGCACTTTTTCTTATAGTGTGAAAGCACGGCCACCACTGCTGGATTTGAGGGTGGTCGTAACCATGTGATGGAAAAATGAATCCAGCCAGTAAAAGAAGCAATATGGACAATCACAATACATTAGTAAGTGCCTTGTATTAACTTTGTCTACATGAGAAAAATGACATTTGCTGAAGTGAGACAACCCCTTTAAAAGGATATCCCCTTTAAATATTTTTCTATTGTATTAAATGCGATTTTCAGCCGAACTCATTGATCATTTACCATAAATGTTGCTCAAGTGAATGTTCCGATTATAATACTTACAGCCTTAATAATTTCCATCTCATCAGAGGAGGTGAAGGCTGTATATACATGCAGCAGCCACCGCCGCTCTACATTGTTCTATAGACTAGTGGAGCCACCAGCCGAAGGACCCCCAACAATTTGATTTACTTATTACAAATGTCTATTCTCTGGAAACTATTGTGCATTGGAGCAACCCACTATGGAAAGGCACATGTAGAGGAGACGGGACTTGCTACTCGCCACCTACAACGCCTTGTACTGATGACTCCTGTAATGACACCACAGATACCTGTCTGGCAGACTCTGTGCAAAGTGGTGCACTTTATAAGTTACCTATTGCTGATAAGTTCCTGATATTCCCCCCCCCCCCCTTTACAAACAAAGATTTTGCTGGTAGAAATAAATGAACTCACAGGAGGCGTCAAATAAACCAAATATCTGTATTCTGTGTGCAAGAGATGGGAACTGTGAAATATATGAATCTGTAGACCTTTTATTTCTGTATGGTGTGAGAGGTGGGCTCCATAGATGTCCCATGTAGTGGTCACCTGCTATTGATGAGCATATCTGTACACTACTATTGTATATCATGTACACTATGGTGGACGCTAGGTCTTCAGCCTATGCCAGCCTAGAGAAAGATGGAGGGTGCTGGATTTTCACATGGGAAAACTCGCTCTTCCAGTGATGATATAACATGTGATATCTTTTTACATGACCTAGTTTTTCTTTAATCCTCATTTAACCCGTCATTTGAAATGCTCTACAGTCTATCTAGAAGAATCTAGAAGTAACCTCTTTTCTTTCTCCTTGCAGAAGAGCCAGAGCTGGTACAATGTGAGTACACCTCGCTTTTTCCATGCCTCATTTTGTGCATGTTCATGTTAAATGTCTTTGACTTTCCTGACTTGCTGCATGAAATGAATGAGTTGCATGCGCAGTACAGGTAAGTGCTGCCCTCTGCAGGCCTCGCTGTGGTATTGCTCCTCTCAGCTTTCAGTGAAACGTCTATTTTGAAACCATTTCATAACATTTCTAATGTTATGTGGAAATGAAACGAGGAGGATTGTTGAATGTGGTTGTAGTAACTGAAGAAATGATGTGGGCGGTGGGGTCACAGTGCTGTATGTCCTCATATCACAACCTGGACTTGTTGGCTCCACGTGGCTCATTCTTTCCCGTCGCACTGATCTCTGGCTGGCTGTCCCCTACACAGACCAGGGTCTAGTATGAATCACAACCACCCGTGAGAGAAGGACCATACATTGCATGCCCATTTTCTAATGGCTTAGACCAGGGTAGGCAACCTCCAGCACTCCAGCAGTTGTAAAACTACAACTCCCAGCATGCATCCTTGCTCTGCTTTTCTAAGAAATATCATAGAAATGAATGGAGCATGCTGGGAACTGTAGTTTTGTACATTTGTGTCTCTTCATTGTAAAACAAGAGTGTTAATGGATCAGCATCCACGGCTTGACAGAAAAATGTAGCCATCGAGCCTGTACCTGTGGGAATAGGTTCGGTGAGCATGTTCCCGGACGTAGTTCAGGCAGTGGCACACAAACAACTGATTGGGTACTTACCTGCAGTGCCCAAGTCGGGGTAACGATGCTCCCTTACTCCAAGTTTGCAGCTGCATTTGTATCCAGGGGATGCAAGCATAGTTGAGAATGGCGCTTCTGCTAGGGGACCCATTTCATGTGCATTGTATACCTTTTGGTTGAAAGGGATTTCTGGGATAATTCATCAATATCCGATCGGTGTCGGGCTGGCTCCTCCAGTGATCAGCTGGTTTGAGCAGCAGTTGCTGGAAACTGTACAGTGGATGGAGCCGGAAGCAGAAGATCTGGCCGCTTTGTAGTTTTCGGCACCAGTGTACAGTGTATTCACTTTAATGAGAGTTGGGATGCAGTACCCCGGGATGGCCACTACACAGTGGACGGATCTTCTGGCTCTGTCCTCTGTATAGTTTCTGGCGCCAGCGACTGCTCAAAACAGCTGATCGGTGGGGGCTCTAGTTGACAGACCCCCTTCCCCATTGATCTAATGACGTTGACCTATGCTGAGCTTTAATATAAGAGAAAAGAACAAGGGATGCACACCTAAAGGCCCCCCATACACATTCAGTAGCTATCGACAGCTATCTCTCCTCACTCCTCCATACATAACGTAAGGCTCGGCTGAACGTGTATATGTATTCTGCGTGGAGAAATGAGAACATAACGATCAGGTCAGATCTATGTTTTCTCTATGCTTCTGTCCTCCCGGGAGGTAGCTAGGGAGTAGGGCTGCAGCTATCGACTATTTTTGTAATCGAGTATTAATTAATCCAACGATTAATCGAGTACTCGATAATAACAAAAAAATTATTAAAAGAACGTTTTTTTTTAAAAAACTCATCAGCTCCCCCCCCCCCAGTGCCATCAGCTTCGCCACCAGCGCCACCATCTCCCTCCTCCTAGTCATGTCCCCAGCACCAGTACTTACCGTTCCTGTAGGGGCGCCGCTCGAATGCTCCTCATCATCTTCTCTGCGCGCTGCACTGTCGTCCTGACGTCACACACACACCTATTTCTCTTTCTCCGTTTTTTTCTGACGTTACACAGTGTCAGGATACAATACAGTGCAGAGCGGTGCGGGCCGTTGGGGGACCACGGAGCGGTGAGTAATAGCAAGCACTTCACTCCCGCTCCAGGGTCACATGACATGAACGAATCTACATCGAAGATTTTTTTGTGTCGAATTACTCGATTCAATCGAGTAATCGTTTCAGCCCTCGTCACTGTCTGCCATTGGCTGCTCCCTCCTCCCGACACCGGATGTTTTCATCCGCACATGGAGAGAAGCAGCGACGGCCATGTGGTGACAGGGAGCGGGCTAAGTAGAATCAGTCTGAGGGACCCGGGCGTATGGGGGAGCATTTTTTAGTGTCGGATAACCCGCACGGCCACCGCTGCTGGATTGCAGGGTGGTCATAAGTACCGGTAACCACTGGATACGAGCAGTTTATAATGTGATGGAAAAATGAATTCAGCGCTAAAGCCTGCCCTGCTGGTGGCGTCATTGGAAACACTGCTAGGCGGAAGCTTCCACCTAGCAGTATAAGCAGTAAAAAAGCCCTTGCCCTGCTAGCTAGCGGAGGACACCACTGCTATTACATGCAACAATCTCCTCCTCGCTCGTTCCAATGCTAGTGGTTTGCCAGTGGCAGATCGTAATTGGACAGCACAGTCAGCTGCCGGCAAACGATGATTTTTAAGTGTGCTTAAAAATCGCAATTTCCTGACGAACGATCATTTGCTCATTCATTGGGCAATCGGCGGCAGTATTGCACTGCAAGATGATTGCTAACGAGCATTCATACGAACGCTCGTTAATGACCATCTGCCGAAAAGTCGACAGGTGAAATACAGCCTATAGATCTACTCCCCTGTTGTGTTTTAAGATGGCCGGGCCATTGTACAAATCATGCACTTGTTACCTTATGTGTTACCCCTGTCTCCTCGAATATAGTAAGATGTCACAAGCAGGGCCCGCACTCCTCTCGATTTAGTTGCTGACCTGTTTTGTTACTATGTTATTTATGACTCTGTCCTTACTTGAACCCCCTGATTGTAAAGCGCTGCGGAATATGTTGATCGTGAATATTTATTGCGAATATCGGCACTTTGAGAATTCGCGACAATCTTGAATATAGTGCTATATATTCGTAATCTCGAATATTCTAGATATTTTTTTTCATCAGTACCCTCACTGCTTCTTGCTTGTGGGCCAATGAGAAGGCTGCAAAACTTTGTCAGAGCTTAGCAACATCCCTAGAAACCAATAGGAAAGTTGCCTACCCCTTTACTATATAAGAACCTCCCCACAGCCATTTTCTGCATTTTTTTACAGTTCTGAGAGAGACAGCAGTGTCATTGCTGTGCTCTGTGCTTTTCATACTCATCTGGATCCTTATTTAATTACATTAGACAGTTAGCTCATATATATAATACAGATAGTGGGAGATGGTCAGTCAGTGTAGGTTACATAGTAACATAGTTTATAAGGCTGAAAAAAGACGTCTGTCCATCCAGTTCGGCCTGTTTCCTACAAGTTGATCCAGAGGAAGGCAAAAAAAACCTGTGAGGCAGAAACCAATTTCCCCCACTTAAGGGGGAGAAGAAAATTCCTTCCCGACTCCAATCAGAATAACTCCCTGGATCAATGACCCCTCTCTAGTAGCTATAGCCTGTAATATTATTACACTCCAGAAATACATCCAGGCCCCTCTTGAATTCCTTTATTGTACTCACCATCACCACCTCCTCAGGCAGAGAGTTCCATAGTCTCACTGCTCTTACCGTGAAGAACCCTTTTCTATGTTTGTGTACAAACCTTCTTTCCTCCAGACGCAGAGGATGTCCCCTCGTCACAGTCACAGTCCTGGGGATAAATAGATGATGGGACAGATCTCTGTACTGACCCCTGATATATTTATACATAGTTATTAGATCTCCCTTTAGTCGTCTTTTTTCTAAAGTGAATAACCCTAATTTTGATAACCTTTCAGGGTACTGTAGTCCCCCCATTCCAGTTATTACTTTAGTTGCCCTCCTCTGAACCCTCTCCAGCTCTGCTATGTCTGTCTTGTTCACAGGAGCCCAGAACTGTACACAGTACTCCATGTGTGGTCTGACTAGTGATTTGTAAAGTGGTATAGTGATATAGTGTAGCTGATAGGTTCCAGTGCAGGGTGTTAGGTAGTGTGATAGGAATGACTGTGCTGTGACAGGGATTAGTGTCTCTGTTAGACATAGTGCTGGGATGTCACAACAATACTTAGTGCACCAATCAGTAATATCTACTCAGACCTGATAAAATGTGAAGTTTCACGTATTGCACAAAAAATGTACATCATTAGTGCTGATTTGCTCAATCGCAAAAACAATGACTGGAGATTGCGAATTCTAGAATTCGCTGATTTATTGCAAAAATTATGCGAAAATCCACAAAATATCGTGAAAACGAATATTGCTTATGCCACTCATCACTAGTTACCATTGCCTACAGAAGTATCACCTTCTTTAGCCATCAATGCTAGTGATTATCTATGGTTGGGTTTATTCTGGTGACATGTGCAGATGTCTTCAAGACCCAGTTGCCTTTAAGAGATTTTTGATTGGTAAAGAGTGAGTAATGGGTAATAATAAACATATCTAATCAGTTAGTAATAAAAACAGGCCTGATAATGAGTGTGGGCGGTAGTTTTTTACAGCATAATAAATGGTGTTCAGGGGTTTCTGTTTTTACTCTTATCTGAGGTCATTATAGATAAGGATTTAAAGCGGTGCTATGACACATTGGGAATATCCCCGGAAAACGCCAGACTCCACATTCAGTAATGTGTTCAGTTAATACAGGAAACTCGCCTGATATCAAAGAGTTCTCCTAAAACCACCGAACACTATAGGAACTGGCTGGATGTCAGACGATGTGTATATATAGAGCCGCCATTCAATGTGTGCAGCTAGTCTAATATCACACGGAGTTACCTTCACTTAAAGGCACCAAGCAATATATGGAACTGGCCTCATATCAAAGTGTCACCACAAAACCTCTATACAATATAAAGAACTAGCCTGATATCACATGGGGTGCATCTATGGTGAACCTATTACAGACAGAGTGCCCAAACTGTAACCAAAAACCCACATTTTTATTGCAAAAGTTCCAACACGGCAATTTAACCTGAATACTACAGTCTAATGTAGTATATCTTCCATGTACTTTATCATTTAGCTATAATAGCCCTTCTATATTCAGTGCGCTGCCTGTGCTGTTCATAGTGCGCCCTGCGCTGATGAATGGCAGGAAAAGTCTAAGGCATATTGGTACACAATAGATATTTTCCAGGGTATGGGTGCTCCCAGAGAGGGCTCTGAGTGCCACCTCTGGCACCCGTGCCATAGGTTCGCCACCACTGCCCTATACAATTTAAACACCAAGCCTGATATCACATGGTATACATATAAAGCCTCTATACAATATAAAGAACTAGCCTAATATCACATGGGGTGCATATAAAGCCTCTATACAAAGTAGAGACTAGCCTGATATAACACAGTTTACTTATAAAGCCTCCATGCCTTACAAATAACTAGCCTGATATTGCACCATGTGCACAGAGCCCTATACAAGTCTGTGCTGCGTGCGCCTCTAGAGGCCGTCCTAGATAACTGCAGCTCTCATGCCACAGTCCTGTGTGTGGAGGAGATCACAGCACACAGGCTTCTGCACTGTCAACCATCATCTTTACAGAGCGGTGCATGTACTTGATAGTCCATCTCAGGAGAGGCTTCTAGGGTGAAAAAGAGGAGTCCTAGTAAATGATGACGCCCTTACAGAAGAGTCCCATTATTACAGTGTATGTCTGTTCTAGTGTTAGGATAGGTGACGGTTATACATTATAGTGTGACCTGTGAATGCTCTGTGACCCTAAATGATGACGCCCTTACAGAAGAGACCCATTATAACAGTGTATGTCTGTTCTGGTGTTAGGATAGGTGACAATCGTACATTATAGTGTGACCTGTGAAAGCTCTGTGACCCTAAATGATGACGCCCTTACAGAAGAGTCCCATTATAACAGTGTATGTCTGTTCTAGTGTTAGGATAGGTGACAATCGTACATTATAGTGTGACCTGTGAATGCTCTGTGATCCTAAATGATGACGCCCTTAAAGAAGAGTCTCATTATAACAGTGTATGTCTGTTCTGGTGTTGGGATAGCTGACAGTCGTACATTATAGTGTGCCCTGTGAATGCTCTGTGACCCTGGTGTCTATAGCTTCAGGAAGCAGATATGTAAACCATACAGCACACACTTCCATAGCTCCGATATATAAACAGTTCAGGGATAGGCCTGCTCCTCCCTGAGTCCACACAGTACGCTCATCCGCGTCTCCTTGGTTCCATTCCAGGGGTGCAGCCACCACCCCGCCTGCTCTTCTACAAATAAACAGCCTGAGAGAGAACGGAGCAGACTGTAATCTATCCAGAGAAGGAGCACAGCCTTTTAATAGGAATATCTGGGGCCTGTGTCATTACAAGATGTGCACTGACCTGTGGAATAGAACAGTTCTGTCATGGGTCTTGCGGGGTTCTGGTTCGGCCTAAGATCCAGAGGCGTTGGGCTCGATGTGCCTTATATTTCAGAGATGCCGCTAGATCCTGAACAGCACTTCCCTCCTAAACAAATTGAGATATCAGATTGCTTTTCTTTTTTTAATTTTGTAGTTAAATACTTGGAACAGACAAGCTGAAAACATTTAAAGGGATTGTCCAGGATTTTTATTTTTTTAATTTGCACCCCAGCCTGGATTACCTGTGAAGAAATCCATTCTCACCTGCTCCCCTCCTCCCCATTCTATCTCCTGGGCTATCTTCACTGGTATTCTGGACCCATCTGCTGGCCTCAGTGGTGTCGTGTCTCCAAGTGACATGTCACTGCTGGGTCATGTGACACTTTGGGACATGTCACTGTCCAGGCTAATTATTGGCTGCAGCGACGCACACATACTGTACTTACCAACGTTTAGGTTGGTAAGATCAGGACAATAAAAACCCCGTTCTCCTGAGAACGCCCAACTCTGCCTGGAACCACCCATTAATGGTCAGGGTTATTGATAGCCCCATATGAACCAGTGACCCAGTCTGTGAGTAAGTTGACAAACTGGGATCAGAAGTCCAGAGAAGTGAGGCAGGGAGCAGGTGAGTATGGATTTCTCCCCATGTATTCCAGACTGGGGTGCTAAAAAAAAAAAAAAACCCAGACAAAACATCCAAAGTTCAATGTTCTGGAAGGGAAGTTCTGTTTGTTCGCTACAGCCACCCCTACAAATTACATTGGGTGAACCCAAGAATGGCTGCTGTTTGAGGAGACCCTGTGGTTTGGCTCATAGCCGGGGGTCATCCATCCCCTATGATGTGTATAGGCCATAAGATGTTACTAGGCCTTTTATCTTTCAATAATACAACGTTCTAATTTACTTTGGTGAAGACTTATTACTAAGACTTGCATTTCACATATGGATTTTAATCCAAAGTATGCTGATGTAAAATGCACCAGATTTTTCAAGGGGTTGTCCAGTTAAAAAAACAAAAAACATATCCTTAAATGTGCTATAATAGCAAGTTCTAAGGAAGTTGTTAAACTGGACACCCCTTTTAAGAGGTGCACATTTCTTAGATCTGCGCTGGCTTTGATCAAGCATAGATTTGCAGCTTAATTTATGCTAATTTGTGGCCTAAACCTGTCTGCCCATGGGAGGCCATTCCCTCTCCAGCTAAACCCCAAGCACTTTTCTCACCACTTCTAAATTGCGACCAGAAAAGGGCAAAACAGCAAAAAGTCAAACCTTTTTGCCCAGAATATGTGACTATTATAAATAGGAAAACTGGCATAAATGGGTAACCCCCCCCCCCCCACCTTGCTTCCATTCCATTTTCAAGATCTCTGCTTTGTGTAGGTTCAGTTATTGACACTGTGTCCAACTCGCATAGGTGCAGAGCTGAACCCCTGGAGTTAAGTGATGCTTCCATTCACTGACAGCTTCTGATTGGCTGCATGGCATGTCATTACTGTAATATTGTATAGTGGAAGGTAAACTTTTATACATCCAGAAAACCCTTTCAGTAGGAACTACGGTATATGGCCAATGCCGAGGAGAAGAATTTTTACTGCAGACCATATGCAGTTGGTTCCATTGGTCAGAAAAGATCATTTTCCTACCACAGATGACGATCCTATTGATGCTGCAGCCAGTTCACTGACATTATATGTGCAGGCGTTGTGCTGACGGCACTCTGATATCTAAGCCAATAACATCCACCATCACTTGAGAATTCATAAAACCGTCCATCCCATGTAGGAAAACAAGCCCCACTGTACGGCAGATCTGCACGCCAGTGACCTGCTCATTTATTGGCTCCAGCATGAATAAATGGCGCTTCCTGTTTTCTGTGCCCCCTCCAACTACACATGGATTGTGCATGTCGTTCCATGACCTGAGGGGTGGTCCCCCTTCCCCCACCCTTCTATCTCACTGTCTCAGCCTCTGGTTTTCTTTTCATTTTTCCCGTTCTCTCCTTTTTGAATGGATAGACGTTCCAGGAGTTGTGCATCCCCATGCAGCTCGTCTGTGTGCACCCTACTAATAAAACTCAGTCCCAGGTACAGTCCTATTCTCTGTACTCATAACCCTAAACTCTGCTATGTAGAGTCTGTAAGGACACCAAATGCCGGTATTCTAGGTTAGGCTGGGGACCATGAAAAAAAAATTCTGGGATCACAATCTGGCAACCTGAGCGGTAAACCGCTGGTCTAGTCGGTGTATGTGGCAGTATGCCATTACTTTATTTTTATGGACACGTTGAAGTCCCAGTAATTTTTTTGTGGTCATGTCCCTGTGCTGCCTAGGAGTCCCTGCTCTGGATGTCCTGGGCTTTCACTCTGTTAGGGGCAGCACCATGTTTGAAATAATGAATGAAGGGCATATCCCCAATATCCCAAAGCACTGTCGGCTCCTGGCGATACCCATGTATATTTAGATTTTATTCTGTCTCTTTTAGGTGGTCACTGCCAGGTCATGAACCCAGGACTGCTGAATGGAAGGCAGACTGTCCAAGCAGTGAACCACTAAGGCCACCTCCATAGAATTTTCTTGCACAATGAACTGGTATCTACAGCTACATCTCCACGTATACCAGTACATTGTATGGTTGTGTTTTTTTTTTTTAGTTTTTTTTTTGAACGGGGGGAAAACAGCTGAATTCTAATTTTAGATATTTTGCAATTGGCCAAAAAATATTTATGGGCAAAATAAATTCTAGTAATCACAAAACTATTCATTTTATAGAAGAGCAATTAAAATAATGTATGCAACGTTTCCATCAAATGACGGAAATCAACAACACTTGGCCAAACCCAGTGACTATAATAGGATCTGGTTTCCATTAGAAGATAAGAAAGTGCTGCATGCTGCACTATTCTGTCCTGTATCTTTGACAGAATTGACAATGGAAGCTCCTGACGGATCCTCCAGTACATATGTGGGCGAAACCTAACATGAACTTCTGTGCATGTAATCAGCCCCCCCATCAGTCACAGAATATTTGCTCTCTAATTATCACATATAGGGGAACGCCGTAAAAACAAAACCCATAAAACTTTTTTTTTTCCCACTCCACTTGAAAAATTTTTTACAGCCTCCTGCTATCGTATGAAATACAAGGTAAAAAATGCAAAAACAGATACTCGCTCATTCTTTAAGGGGTTAAATAAGAATGAGGCCCCTTTGGGTTGTCTGAGTGTTTAGTACTGATGACCTATCCTCAGGATAGATCATCAGTATCTGATTGGTTGGGGTCTGACTCTTGCCCATCAACCGTTTTAAGAGACTCGGGTTCTCCAGTGAGCACTGCTGCCTCTTCCTAGGCCTGTGACGCCACGTTCATGGGTCACATGGCCAAGTGAATGGAACTGAGCTGCAGTACCAAGCGCAACCACTATCCAATGGATGGAGTTGGACCTCCACTGGTCAGATACTGATAACCTATCCTGAGGATAGGTCATCACTTACTAAATACTTTAGAAAATCCCTTTAGTTAGACGCACTGACCCCCGTATCATGTCTATGATCAGCTTTAGGGCTGCTGCACACGGCCTTGCCCGTATTGTGGCCCGCAAACAGCGGGTGCGCAATATACAGGCGCCGGCAGTGTGCACACTGTATCACGAATGGAACCGTGAATGGGTCCGCAAACTGGAAGGAGTGATGGGGAATGGAGGCACATGTTCTATTTTTTTGCGACGCGAACGGATTACGGACCCATTCGAATTAAATTGCATCGCACCCCACCATAAGAAGCCAAGTGACCTGTGTTTGTGAAACATGAGACTTTGGCACGGATTCAGCTGCTCAGACTGTACTGGTGGAGCGGCATTGTTTGTATGGATGGAACCAGAAAATCCTCTCATTAGTACTAATAATAAGAGGCCGCTTGTTACTGTGAAAGCGGCCATTGTGTGCAGTTCCTTTTCCATCTGATCTGCTGAAGAGGAGCAATACTAGTCAGTCCAGTGCCACGGGAAGGATGAGTGCGGCCCCCATGAATGTCTCTGTGGTCTCAGGTTTTCTGTTACTGCATGTTGTCATGTCTCCTGTTTTCTCTTCCTCAGCATGAACGACAGCACATACGCAGAGTAAGATTCCTCGTAGTGCTCTTCCTGATCCTCCTCTGCCATAGGGGCAGTGCTATTAGTATGAGATGGGGGTAGTTGTCCTACGCTGACGATAATATACCCCTCTTCCTCCAACTTCCTCATCTTCTATTCAGTGAACTACATTTACAACATGTCCTATTAACCCCCCCTCCTCCAGCTTCCCCCCACCCTTCCCTATATTATAATAGGTATGTCTTGATTATGTTGCACATTGCATTTATTACTCTGCCGTCGCCAGCCCCTTCTCTAATTAGGCCTCAGCCTGCCCCCATCTGTCATTTTGGAGGCTTCCTCCCATCCATTCCCTACCAGGAGGTACCAGCCTGTCCCGTCGTTGTGTGTTTACCGTGCAGTTAATGTTCTATCTCTTTCAGGTCCTTATCTCTCAAACTTTGAGTGTGAGCCAGCAATAACCACCCCCCCCCCCCCGTGTTCCCGCTACCGCAGTGTACCTACCTCTGCTACAGGCACAGGTGCAAAGTCAACTTCCACATATTGCACTCATTTCCCTTGTAAATCCCTGGATCTAAAATCAAAGACGTGTAACTAGCCAAAGCGAATCAGCCGCCATGATCGATCGGTGGCCCCGCTGAGTAAGAACGTAACTGAGATCTTTGGACAATGAGGAGCTTTATCACATACGTTATTAGATAAAAAAATCCACCTTCGTGGGTAGCAGATCTGTACATTAAAGAATGTTTATGGCATAATGTACATTGGGTCCCAATTTCCTTCAAGCTTCAAGATCTCTGCTTCCTGTAAGTGAATGCAAGTGCTGGATTTGGCACATAAGTGAGGCAAATGGCGCCAATGAATGAGAGATAGCAAAAAGAACTGTGGAAAAACATCAACTAAGGATGCTCACATGGAGAGCGGCGCCCAGGGATCTCCCTGCACTTACTATTATCCCTGGGCGCCGCTCCATTCTCCCGGTATAGGCTCCGGTATCGACGCTCACCAAGTTATAGTAGGCGGGGACTTGGTGGAATTGGTTATAGTAGGCGGAGCCTGCCCTTCACCTCCTTCTCCCCGGCTGTAGCGCTGGCCAGTCGCAGCGCAGAGCTCATAGCCTGGGAGTTTTTTTTCTCCCAAGCTATGAGCTCTGCGCTGCTATTGGCCAGCTCTGCAGCCTGGGAGAAGGAGATGAAGGGCAGGCTCCGCCCACTATAACTTATAGTACCGGAGCCTATACCGGGAGAACGGAGCGGCGCCCAGGGATAATAGTAAGTGCAGGGAGATCCCTGGGCGCCGCTCTACATGTAAGCATACTTGGTTTATATCTTTAGAAGTGATGAAAGGTCCTCTTTAAAGTCTTAACAGCAGTCAGATCCGGAAGCAGAAGGCTCCATCCACTGTGTAGTAAGAGTGATGCTGCCTACAGCAGCATAGCCACCGTGATGAGGACGATCGAACACTGGAACATACCCTTGTATACCCTGCACCGCTCGCCTTACACAGGGGCGTAGCTATAGGGGGTCCAAAGACACTTGTGCCGCATAAGAAGAGACAGAAAGCACTGAGGGAAGGGGGGCCCAAGTTGAACTCTTGCACCAGGGCCCATGAGCTTTTGCTACGCCCCTGCCCTTACAGTGGGGAATAAACAGTTTATCAGATACATGTTCTTTTAGTTTTAACTATAATTAAAGAGGTAGTCTGGTCATAAGAAATGATCCCACCTCGGAGACCCCATGATGTGAATGGGGGGCTCGATACCTCTAAGTAAATGTAGCAGGCAGTCAAGCATGCACGTGCTGTTCCATTCATTGTCTATGGGACTGGTGGAGATAGCAGAGTACATAGGTGGCCATATGTATATATTATAGCATGCATACAGGTCATGTCTGCTGTGCAGGGACCAGCGTCTGGTGGTAAATGGAGTCTGTCACCAGGAAATTGTATTGTATTGTAGGGCTGGCTCAGCTATATGTCATGATACCTTTTCATTTAGTGATCTGTTGCTTCATTCTAGTGAAAAATCACTTTTAAGGGAAAGAGAGGTTGGGTTGGGTTGGCAACCCTGTTTGTCCTGTTCAGACCTGTGCAGGGAAGCATACTTACCTGCTTCCCGATGCTGGCTCCTATGTCCTCCGGCCTCTGCTGCTCTGCTCGGGTTGTTGGATATAAACTTCCAGTTTGACAATGGCTGCAGCGGTGACCTGCTCCCCTTGCATCACCTGACCATCTGACATACTGACATGACGCAAGGGGGCAGTTCACCACTGCGGTCAGCAACTGGCCAGCGAAGCAGTGGAGGCTGGAGAGTGCAGGAGTCGGGAGCCAGCATCCTGAAGCAGGTAAATAGGCTAACTTTTTTAGGTCTGTCCATGCGGGTGGGGGGAATGTCAACACCCCCCCCCCCCCCCCCAAACATGCACAACCCCTTTAATTCAAATGAACAGTACTGTTTAAGCCATACAAAAAAAAACACGCAATTAAGTGCACCAAGGGCAAGCCACTCGGTGCACCCTTGCTCCGCCTGCTTCCTCTTCCCTCCCCACCCTCTCCTTCTTGATTGTTGGCCAGGCTAGATGGCTTTGCAGCAATTGGGCTCTGTCAGTCATGGAGAAGGAGGGGCTACCAGTGGCAGCAGGAGAAGCAAGAGTGCACATGAGGGCTTGAGTCCACCCTCAGTGCACTGAACTACTCATTTGTATATGGCTAAAAGTATTTTTTTATATTCTCTGTGACAGACACCCTTTAACTCTGGTAAAGACATTAGATAATTATTGCCTGGAGTTTTTACTGTATCTGCGAGCAGTGGTATTTCTGTCAAAATCTCAGAATAGGTCATCAATATGAAATCGGTGGAAGTAATACTGTTTAAAGAGGCAGCGGCGCTCCAGTGAGTGCCCTTTCTTAAGCCAAGTCAAAAGGGCAGAACTGCAGTACCAAGCACAGCCACTATTCACTGTATGGCGCTGTACTTATCGGCAGAGGTGCTGTGAGTTTGAGCCCCACCGATCCGATACTGATTACCTATCCTGAGGATAGATCATCTGTATCTGAATTTAGGAAAACCCCTTTAAATATGAGGTGAGCTAGCTAACTATAGCAATCTTTTTTTCTTTTTTTGCCCGTGGATCCTATTAAATTTAACAGCATTTCTTCACGGTGGGGCTTTCTAGATTTTCGCTTCCCTCTCTCTCAAAGTTTCCAATCAAGGGAATTTTGGAATTTTAACCTTCTACTGATTTTATTTCCAAGATGAGTGTTGCCAGATCAGCTGTCATATGGTGCGACTCTGTACCAGTGTGGAGCCTTTAAAAAGGGGCTAAAATTATAACTAGCATTGATGTGACCGACATCCAAGCAGAAGTTCTAGAACATGAATATAAAATTGCATAGATAAAGGGGGTCAGTCCGCACATCCCAATGCGCAGGTCCACATTGCTATGGCTGAAAACACAAGGTAAAACATACAATGTAACAGCACTCTGCAAACCAAATAAAGTACAAGAAAATATACTTATGCTAATACTATGCTTATTTTGTAAATGAGATGCTTGGCAAATACATTTTGTACAAAATTATTTGGGCCCGTCTGCCACACGTCAAGGCGATCTCTGTACCTAACACTAAATTCTACCTGTTATGTGCCATGACGGCTACAATCAAATTCAGGGAGTGTAGGTTCAACGTGCATGCTGGGTCCACCTTTAAAATTAAGGTGGGCCCAGCATGCATGTGGAACCTACACTCCCTGAATTTTATGGTAGCCGTCATGGCACATAACAGGTAGCATTTAGCGTTAGGTTCCCGTCTTACGGAGTTCGCCTTAACGTGTGGCAGACGGGCCCAAATAATTTTGTACAAAATGTATTTGCCAAGCACCTCATTTACAAAATAAGCGTAGCATTAGCATTAGAATATTTTCTTGTACTTTATTTGGTTTGCAGAGCGCTGTTGCATTGTATGTTTTACCATGAATATAAAATTGCACTCTGGGACTTGTAGTGCCACTTGGAGAGTCTGTATTCTAAAGGCTATATTAATGAACCGCGTGCTGGTGCTTACAGGAGGTTCTGCTACACTGGGGAGGGCAATGAGCCCGAGGTCAGGTTTCAGTTTTCCCCGGACGTTGCAGCCAGATATTGATTTTGACTGAAACCTCCGGATGACTAATGATCAGGTAAGTTTGTTCTAGGTTTCGATCACTGGGTGAGGTGGAGGAGCAGGTCAGTGACCCTTCCAGCAGGTTCTCGATGCTGGGGAGCCTGGACATTTAGGGTTCAGTGCACGGTAGTGACTTCTGGCTGGGGCTTTCTTGGGCTGGGGTTGCCTGTGTTTATCTGGCATGCTTCCTGCCTCTTCCTGCTGTGTGTTTCTCTGGGATAACATCTGCTGGGGGCTGTACTGACAAGGCCAGGGTTACTGTAGGGCACAGGCCCACGTGGTGTTCCTGGAGGAGGGAGTGACTAGAAGTTGTGTGAGCATGTGTGAGGGATAGCTATAGTGTGAGCAGGACACTGTACAGAGAGCACTGGAAGCTACTTACTCCGCTTCTCTCTATGGATAGTCCTCTAGTTTTTGGGAGAATCAACGAGTAAAGTTTCGAGACCCTTTGTTGGGAAGATATCCCCTGGGAGGGGTGGTTCAGGCTGAAAATGAAGGAAGAGGCAGAAGCTGAAACATTTGACATGATGCACGATGAAGACTACATGGAGCAGCAGATGACGGATACCGATGACTGCCTGGCAGAGTGGCAGGCGGACTCTGAGCAGGAAGAAGCCTTGCTGTGGTATATGGACCAGCTGCAGTACTGTGCCCAGGGGCATGATGTCCACAGCAGCTCTGAATATGAAGCGGTTCCAGCTGTGAGTGCCAGCCTGATGCATGCAAGACTTTGTATGTTTGCAGTCCACATGTACTTTTCTGCACATAAGCATACATTAAATATACATGGACACAACATGGTAATACACACACAGCAAACACGTGCACTGTGCCAATGTCTATGTGGTATCCTTACCTCATTACACACTAGACAGATACCCGTACCTTGTAGATCCCATGTGTTGTGTATTGTCCGTTATATCTAGTGCAGTTAGTACACAGTTGTCTGTTCCTCGTAACTTTTGGTTGCCATTTTTCTATATTTTGGTGTATGTGCCTCCTCCTGTGACTTCCATTATTTTTTGTTAGTGGCAGCCTCTTCTCGCATTTCTTCTTGCTGGCTGAAACTGGGGTCCGCCCTACAGCTAAAATTCCTCTGTTAGGGGTGAGAGCATCTCGCTTTCCAGGAAAGATTGTTACCATCATATGACTGATGTTATATCATGAATTGTACAGAACTGATGTTGAGATATGTCCTGTAATAACCTTGCGTGGGCTCCACACAGTCTTGTGACACCACAAAGTCAAAGAGAGGAAATGAAGATGGAGGTTTTACTGCATATACCCACAATCCTTTTTAAGTGGGGCTTAGCCCGATGTCCAGGACGATTAGCGGGAATGAACGTTCCTATGAACGCTTGTTCCCAATAATCTGCCTGTCTAAAAGTACCACATATCGCCCGATGGACGAGCCAAATATTCATTCATCGGGTAAAATGATTAGAGGTGCGGACACCTCAATCATCGTTCCCGGCAGCAGGTTGTCTTGTCTAAACAGCACTTTGCTGCCCAGCAAAAATGACTTTGTAGGGGCCCAAGCATACCGTGGAGGTGATCACTGCATGTAAATGGAGTTCCTTCCTGACAATCAGCTGCTCTTCGCAGTGTCTAAATGTGCCTTTAGTCTAGAGTTAAGGTCAAGAAGGGCCAACGACCAAAGCCCCAGTCATCTCCAATAAGATGGGACTCCAACATTGGTTGCCACACACCACTGTCAGACAAAACAATCTCCAGTCTTGGGCCCCATTCACACGACTGAGTTTTTAGATTTATTTATTTTTAAATCAGATGTTTCTATGGTTACTGTATAAGCATTGCATATATTATTATTATTATTATTATTATTATTATTTTTTTACTTTTATTGACAAATCAATTTTTGCACATCCTGACTGATGGCAACCCATTTTTGCTTAATCAGTGCTTCGAGTTTATCACGATTTCTTTGTTTTTGTTTATTCACCTGCTTTTTGAGGATTGGCCACAGGTTCTCAAAGGAATTGAGATCTGGGGAGTGTTTTGGCTATGGATCCAAAACGTCAATGTTTTGTTCATGGAGCCACTTGGTTATCACTGACATGATCCATCATGCTGGAAGAAGCATTGTTCATTACCAAATTGCTCCTGGATAGTTGGGAGAAGTTTCTCTGGGAGAATGTTTTGAATTCACTCTTTAGTCATAGCCGTGATCTTAGGCAAAATTTTGATAAGTCCACTCCCTTGGATAAAATGCAACCCTACACGTGAATGGTCTCTGGATGCTTTTCATTTGGCATCACACAGTCGTGGTAGCGCTCACCTTTTCTTCTTTGGACAGTCATTTTTCCAGATGTCCCAAAAAGTCTGAAAAAAGTTTCATCAGAGAAAATAACTTTACTCCAGTCCTCTGCGGTCCAGTCCCTGTACTTCCTGGAGAATGTCAGTCTGTCTGATGTTTTTCTTGGAGAGAAGTAGCTTTTCTGCTGCCCTTCTTGACCCCAGGCCATCCCACAAAAGCATTTGCTTCACTGTTTTTGTCAACAGTAAGGCCCCTTTCACACGGGCGAGTTTTCCGCGCTGGTGCAATGCGTGATGTGAACGCATAGCACCCGCACTGAATCCTGACCCATTCATTTCAATGGGGCTGTGTACATGAGCGTTTTTTTTCACGCATCACTTGTGCGTTGCGTGAAAATCGCAGCATGTTCTATATTCTGCGTTTTTCACGCAGCCCTAGCCCCATAGAAGTGAATGGGGCTGCGTGAAAAACGCATTGCATCCGCAAGCAGGTGCGGGTGCGTTGCGTTTTTCTTTGATGGTTGCTGAGAGATGTTGTTTGTAAACCTTCAGTTTTTTATCACGCGCGTGAAAAACGCATCAAAACGCATTGCACCCGCGCGGAAAAAACTGAACAACTGAACGCAATCGCAGGCAAAACTGAATTGCTTTGCCTGTGAAATTGCACAGTTTTCCCTGAACGCATCCGCAACGCATCCGGACCTAATCCGGACACGCTCGTGTGAAAGAGGCCTAAAGCATCCTGAGACCATTCATGTGTGGGGTTGCTTCTCATCCTAGGGAGTGGCTCACTGACAATTTTGCCTAAGAACACTGCCATGAATAAAGAATGGTATCTAAACATCCTCCAAGAGCAACTTCTCCCAACCATCTAGGAGCAATTTGATGATGAACAATGCCTTTTCCAGAATGATAGAGCACCATGTCACAAGGCAAAAATGATAACCAAGTGGTTCTGTGAACAAAACATTGGAATTTTGGATCCATGGCCAGGAAACTCCCCAGATCTTAACCTCATTGAACCTGTGGTCAATCCTCAAAAAGCAGGTAGACATCAAAACACAGAAACTGTAATTAAGTATAGATTAGGCAAGGATGGGTTGTCATCAGTCAGGTTTTGGCCCAGAAGCTGATATCCAGCTTGCCGGGACGAATTGCTGATGTCTTGAAAAAGAAGAGTCAACACTGGAAATAGCGAGTGTTTGCAAAAACTTTATGGATTTGTCAATAAATGTTAAAAAAAAAAACAACTTATGAAATGCTTATAACCGTACATCAGTATAAGCATATAAAAAAGAAACCTCTGACGAAAAGATCTAAAAACATTGAAGCAACAAACTTTGGTATAGCATAGATTCTCTGGCCTCACTGCTGCCTCTGTACCATCACATTAGTCATCTGTCATGATGCATGTATATTGGGAGTATAAACATTTTCAAGAAAATTCAGCACATGTTTCCATTAATAGCTCAACCTATAGCAATCCGTACCATGGGAACATGAGGGTAACACACAATGGCATGCAGTGACAGGCAGCGTCATGTTCTACTATGTAAGATAACCCTGATACTGGAAGCCAGGCTGGGAAAGGGGCCTGGAATTTAAAGTAACCTCATAAGACTCCCTGACCTAGGAGGACTGTCTGTGTCTCCACCAGCCACAGGAGACTCCTGGAAGTGATTGCTTTTCAGGGGATGACTATAGATAGGAGACTATGAGAAGAATGCAGAGAATCCCCTTCTGTGGTCTATGAATAGGCAGCACTGTTCACATTCGTGGCACACTGTGACTAATATGAATGTGGTGCAGAGTTTGCAGTGGGTGGTATCTCTGTCATGGCAACTTCATATTGTATGCTCCTCATACTTGGACTGGCAGGGCATCAATCACAATGAATGGTTCCATATGATAAGATCAACAGGTGTCGTTTGCTGTCCCTCAACACCCAAAACTAAAACCCACAGAAGTAAACCAGGAGAGTCGTAAGGGATAAATGTCCTGTTACCTACAATCTTCTTAAGGTGCAAGTTTGTTTTCATCTCCCCAAATCCTTCTAAAATGGTTTTCTCTAAGTAAAATACCCATCTGCAGGATTCTTCACCGTTTCCTCATTACTGCCATTTGTGCTGTTAGCGCCCTTGGGTGTTTAGAAACCCTGATATGTCATCCATGCTGATGTGACTGTGGGGCTTATTCTCTGACGTCCATGTTATCCATAGTGATGTGACCTCTTCTGCCAAGTCATTGAGACCTTTTCGATTTATTAATGCCCAATGTGCTTCATGCACACAGGTCTCTAAAGTGAAGCTGGACGGTCAAGGAGCTCGACAGAGCTTGGTTTTGGTAATTGTGGGGTATTGATGGACTAACTACAGTCTTCCTGTGAAATGTCTCAGTACTATGTCATAGGACATTTAGCGGTGTGTATATACCTTTTCAGCTAGTTACACCTTGGGTACATCTGCACATAGAAAGTACATGCTGCATTAGAGAAGATATTAGGAACAATGTATGTTGGGTGCGTCTGTCCTGTGATAGGAAACAATTTGGTAACTGATTGTTTTCATTGTAAGACAAGCTGTCCTGTGTGAGGTAAACCAGTTGTCACATACAGCAGACTAACATGAGTCCTATAAAGCCATTGTATGTAGATTAGGGTATGTACACCTGACTGCTGTATGAAAGGTGTGTCGTTCCTGACCAGTTCCATTCATTCAACTGGAATCAAAGGCCTGTCCTAGGATCGACTAAAGTACACATACCAAGTATATCTGGGCTTACCACTGTATGTCTCCTATAAAAAAAATCATGTTCGATAAACAGACCTCATGGAGCTGATGATGTTTGGCCCTTTAACAGACCTTGGAACAATGAAGTAGATAAGTAATTGTAGTTGCACCTTGGATCAGGTCTGGAATGTGCCAAAATCTGTGGCACATGCTCCCTGCAAGAAATAGATGAAGTGTGAAAATATGTACTCATTGGTGATATGCTAGACATGACATTCAAAAAGTTTTTTTTTTCAGTCAAATCTTTTTTTTTGTCTTTCTACTTTTTTGGGTCTTCCCCTGTCCTACTTTTAGACTGGTGGCCTAAAAAGCGGTGTAAAAATCTGGTAGTAGACAGCCCTGTGGTGCATTGTGTCGTAAATGGGCATTCTGTGGTGTATTGTATCACAGATTCCCTACAGAATGGCTTAGACCAAAAAATAAGACAGATCTTCACAATCTTGGGCTCATTTCACAACGTGAATACCTTTTATTTACAATTTATGATGCACTTCAGCACAAAAACTAGCCATTATATATATGGTACCAAATAAAAAATGTCAAAGGCAAAATAACACTATTACAAAATCTCCCTCAATAACTGGGGAAATAAGCCAAAACCAAAGCCTTTCTCATAAGGAAAAGACACCCAGCTGTCGGTGCAGAGCAGGGAACTGGTTTGACAGGGGGAAAGACCTTTGACATAGGTCTGGGAGTATTAAGTTTCTCCTCCTGGAGACTGGCAGGTTGGTATAGGGAGTCTTATAGAGCAGGCAATGCTTTCAGTCATGGGAATACTTACAAGGGATTTTATCATAGACCCTATCGTTTTACCCTGGTCTACAATATCCCCTGTGCTGCTGGGTTATGCGCCTCCTCATACAGTCATCCTCCGACAGTCTGTGCACCTAGACTGAAATCTACAGTAGCTCCGAGCTGCAGAAAACTAGCATAAAAGCATATGGATTTGCCGGTGCCACGCCTTTCCTCCACCCCTTACCACGCACTCCCCCTCCTTTTGGAAAGTAGTGTAGAAAAACCACTTGCGAAATGACACTTAAAAAGTCGTAAACATAAGGTTTACTACTTTTTTTACACCAAAAAGCTAGCATGGGAGGAATGATAAATTCCCCACTTAGTTTGTATGTTGAGGAAGACGAATGACCGATATAAACCATATGTGCTCCAGTTCCAGTGTAGTCTTGGATATGGTGCGGTGAACGTAATCCACTATGTAATTTGTGGAGAGCTTTGCCAAAATGCTGTCTTTAGAATGGAGGTGGCACGTCAGTCAGTCATTTTGCTGTGTCTCCTGAAGCCTGCATTATCTGAGACGCCTCGGAAACCGCTTATAGGCCTTGTCCTATGGCAGAGCTTCGTGAAGGGATCAGCCTTGGCCAAACACATCAGCTAAAAACACAAAGATTGAAAAAAAAAATTCAAAACTGAAGCGATTGCACAATTATTGGGTTAGTTCCCATGTGACGCATCCTCTGTAATGTGGAAGTGGACTAAAACTGTGTCTGTCTATAGCTGGATGCTTTCTGATGAAGACACATAAGCCATAGTGTGCTCCTCTTCCCCATCTGCTCCCATGATGCTGCTGCCTGTCTCTCTACTGTACCTATTGTGCAATCATCACACTGGACAAACACCAGGAGATCTGCTGCTGGCGAAACCCAGACTATATTTGGAGATCCTTTAACCCTTCACATACAGTTGCTTGAATTGTAACTCCTCGAGTGTGGAGGTGACTTGGCATTGCTCCTGGTTTGATTACGCTGGCTCCCACTCAATGTCCTGTATGTCTATCTTGTGTTCCTTCTGTTCCCCCTCTGTAGAGCCTGTGGTCTTGCTGGTCTTCTTGTGCATGTGACTTTGTAGACTTTTTTTTCTTTGTATC
Source organism: Bufotes viridis (assembly GCA_033119425.1). NCBI lineage: Eukaryota > Metazoa > Chordata > Amphibia > Anura > Bufonidae > Bufotes > Bufotes viridis. Next base: position 496,373,188 of record CM065590.1, on the reverse strand, counting down.
TAAATAGTCAAAGTTTGTCTTTCCAGGTATTGAGTCCAACATATAAACAGAGAAATGAGGATTTTCGGAAGCTCTTTAAACAGCTGCCAGACTCTGAACGGCTCATTGTAGGTAAGAGAACTCTTATCGTGCACAAACAGGAACCACACCGCTACTTTCCGAATGATAGCAAACCCAACCTGGGACACTTGTTAGGTTCCATATCTGTGAAAAATGATGCCAGATTATGAAAGGGTAGATTGTTCAAATTATCCAACATGGACTGATCTCTTTGGTTATGATAATGGTAGCCAGTAGGCTCTGTTGGCATGTATAGGCTCATTGTGTACATATATTACATTCTATACTGATTCTGGGTTACAGCATGTATTCTACTCTGGGGAGGACTGGCCATAGATGCTACAGGGAAGTGTCACGGTGGAACAATGCTCAGGGGGCTCCACAAGACCAGTGGTGGGGAACCTATGGCACGGGTGCTAGAGATGGCACTCAGAGCCCTCTCTGTGGGCACCCAAGCCCTGGAAAAAGTCTATGGTGCACCAATATGCCTTAGGCTACTTTCACACTAGCGTTTTGGCTTTCCATTTCTGAGATCCGTCATGGGCTCTCAGAAGCGGTCCAAAACAGATCTGTTTTGCCCTAATGCATTCTGAATGGTAAAGGATCCGCTCACAATCAGTTTGCCTCCGTTCAGTCACCATTCCGCTCTGGAGGCGGACACCACAGCCTGCAGCGTTTTTCTGTCCGCCATGTGGTGCGGAGCAAGACTGATTCGTCCTGACACACAATGTAAGTCAACGGGGACGGATCTATTTTTCACACAATAGAAAATGGATCCGTCCCCCATTGACTTTCAATAGTGTTCAAGACGGATGCTTTATGGCAGGCATGCTCAACCTGCGGCCCTCCAGCTGTTGTAAAACTACAACTCCCACAATGCCCTGCTGTAGGCTGATAGCTGTAGTCTGTTCAGGCATGCTGGGAGTTGTAGTTTTGTAACATCTGGAGGGCCACAGGTTGAGCATGCCTGCTTTATGGCTATAGAAGACATAATACAACAGATCCGTTCAGGACGGATGTATGCGGTTGTATTGTGGTAACTGAAGTGTTTTTGCAGATTCATGACGGATCCGCAAAAAATGCTAGTGTAAAAGTAGCCTTAGACTTTTCCCGCCATTCATCAGCACAGGGCGTACTATGAACAGCACAGGCAGCGCACTGAATGTAGGCAGGATATTATAACTAAATGCTAAAGTATATACTATATTGTACTGTAGTATTCATTTTAAATTGATGTGTGGGCACTTTGCGATCAGTATGTGGGTTTTGGGTTGCAGTTTGGGCACTCGGTCTGTAAAAGGTTCACCATCAGTGATATAGGGTATTGGTATAAGTAACTCCTGTGTGCTCCCATGCTCAGTTTGCCATATGTTTGCACTTCCAGATTACTCCTGTGCACTGCAGAGGGATATCTTACTGCAGGGACGTCTCTACCTGTCCGAGAATTGGATTTGCTTCTACAGTAACATCTTTCGCTGGGAGACTCTGGTCAGTGCATTTCACATCTTCCCTCTGACAATTTGCATTGATTAATAACCAGTTACAGAAATATCTGTGAAATATTAATTTTATAAACTCCTAGGTTAAAGCCACTTGTGTCTTGCATTGCGACAGAGTTCACGTTGTGCTGCATTACCTCTGTGCTGCATTTGACAGAAATTCACCTTTTCCCTTTTTAAGTCAATGTTCTCTACTGTAGCAACATTTCTGGCCTCCCCTCTGTACAGTGTATACAGGTCATCTGATACCACAGAAGTTATGCAAAGGGTTCAGCCTCGGCTAACAAAAAGTTTATGCTGCGAATCCAGCCTATTAACATAATAGAAGTTTGCCTGTTACAGAAATGAATTCTTAAAGAGGACCGGTCATCCTTTGCACCCCTGCTACCACCCCCGCTCTGTTTTCGCTCCCAATATGTAAATGTACATTGAAGGTAGAAACAGGAGGAGGAGACCTCAACTCTCCTCAGTGGCCATTGACTTCTCCCTCACTGTGACTAGTTGTCCAGTTGCTGCTGACTGCTTCACAATGTGCGTGACGTCTCACTCTCTGTGACGCTATCCAGTTGCTGCGGGCCACTATACAGTGGGCGTAACTTCTCGCTCGCTGTGAAGCCATCTAGTTGCTGCAGACCACTTCACAGTGGACGTGATTTCTCCCTCGGTGTCATGCTATCCAGTTGCTGCATACCTCTTCACAGTGGGCATGTTTTCTCCCTTGGTGTGATGCTATCCAGTTGCTGCAGACCGCTTCACAGTAGGCGTAACTTCTCCCTCACTGTGACGCTATCCAGTTGCTGCTGACTGCTTCACAGTGGGCGTGACTTTTTTGAAAAGTGATGACAGGTCCTCTTTAACCCGTTCGCTACAAGCGCCATACATGTACAGCGCTGGAGTGATGTGTAAACATTGCCGCCAGATCTCTGCTGTTTCAAATAGCAGAGACCTGCGGCAAATTACTGTGACCGACAATAATGCCGATCGTGGTAATTAAAGGCTTTAGATGCCGTGATCAAGTGAGATCACGGCATCTTAATGTGGGCATCATTTAAGTGTTCATGCTGCAATTCTTATTTTGGCCACCAGATGGCAGGCCTGGATAAGAAATTAGCAATTTCTAGTGTAAATCTCATTTTAAAAATCCCTGGTAGAACAAAATTAACAATTAAAAAACATTATTTATATTTGTCCCGCAAAAAATAAGCTCTCATACAGCTATTTGACTAGAAATATAAAAAGTTATGGCTCAAGGAAAATAGGGAAGAAAAATGAAAACCCAAAAAGGAAAAAACCTCCGGTATTCTAAGGGTTAAAGGAAGCTTACAGCAGGATCGTTTTTCAGTTTGCGTTTTGGCTTCACAAGAAACACTAGAAACTCAGACCATGTTCACATCCTGTAATTTATAGGATTTTGGCACTCAAGACTCGCACACACATTATCCAATTAAAGGGCTTGTCAGGGAATGGATGGATGGAACTGGACAACTAAGGAAATTGACCTGTAATAAAGAATAGATTATTACTTACCTGACAGACCCCACACTCGTTCTGTTGGCAGAGCTCTTTTTTCCGAGTTGCAGCAGTGACGTCACGTTGGCAACACATGACCACTGCAGCCAGTCTTTGGCCTTTACAATGCACCGCTGAGATCTTTGACTGCAGTAGCATCGTATTGTTGCTGTGATGTCACTGCTGAAGCTGGGAAAACAGCCCTGCCGACAGAACTGGAGCGGCGGAGTGTGATCTGTCAGTAATCTGTTCTCTATTAAAGGTCAATCCCCCTGAGTTTTCAGGTTTCCTCTTGAAGCCTGACATCCCCTTTAAAGCTGTATTTATTAGACCTCATATATTCAAGAATATTATGTCTCCATATATAATGTACAATTAGATGTATCTATAGATTCATGAAAGGAAAAATAATTCATAGACTCAAAAAAAAGGAAAGAATCTATAAATCAAACCTCTTTAAAAGAAGAGGCACCAAGTTGTAGTAATTGGGGTCCAGGAGGCTGTTCACAAGGTGCAATGCAGGGTCCTTGTGTTCCCTACTGGTGTCTAATCATATGTGTACATTAAATGGCTATGTGAAAAACCTAGCATTTGCCACAACTGATTTTATTGGACCAGTTGATATTGTAGTTATTCTTGAACTAGTGCTGTGTCTATGAACTACTGCATTACAATATGAGGTGACGAATGCTATATTTTTTAACGCAGATACGTACAGGTGTGTAATATTTTTGAAGATATAAGGAGTAAATTGTGTGCCAGAATCCTATAAATTGGTTACTTTTAGTCTTAAGGGTAGAGGGCTCTTTAGCACACTTGTCTTTGCATCACCCCGTTCTGTATTCAGGTGAGCCTACCACCTATGTTAACATGAGGTTTATGGCTTCCGTTTAAGGTATACATTTTATAGAGACCTCTGATGCCATATTGTTGCATCTGTCACCTAAAAGTTTTCTTTGTAAAGAATAAAAGGAGGTGTTTAAATGTATCCTTTTTTTTTTTACCAGATACCATCCTACTACTGTAATCCATACTGGCATTTATGCAGTATTACATGGGTCTTCTTTTGGCCACCATCTGGCTAATGTGACCTATGTATTAATCACCATAAACATGATGTGAACATAGCTTAGGCTTTGTCCACATCAGCGTTCAGCCTTTCCGTTCTCCTGCTCCGTTTAGGAGCAGAAGAACGGAAAGGACGGATGCTGTACATAACTGACACCAACGGAGCTGAACGGAGCCTAAAGACCCATAGGCTATAATAGGGTCCGTTAGGTGTCCGTTCAGAAGAATTTTTTGGAGCGGAGACAGAAGTCCTGCATGCACTACTTTTGTCTCCGCTACAAAATCATCTTCTGAGCGGAAACCTAACGGACTCCATTATAGTCTATGGGGTCTTTAGGCTCCATTCGGCTCAGTTATGTGCCGTATCCACGGAAAAGCTGAACGGTGATGTGAACGAAGCCTTACCTTGTCATCTTTTTTGTGCCTGCTGATAGGATTTTCCCACACTCCACATTTTTGCTACGGTAGCGGCTAGTTCCTATCCCGCAGATTGCCCTGTGACGTCACAGTGAAGCCCCGCCCACAGCCTATTCTCACTTTTCTTTACTATCCAGTTCATTCTTTACCATCAATGGCGGCATGGAGTTAGATTTTATAAGAGCCGAGCGCAGCGAGGCTGAGCCCGATGCGTGGCGAGCAAAGCGAGCCCGCGAGGGTACAACTTAATGTAGATTATGGGTTTTTACTAAAGGGAGAATTAGGCTGTAAACTCTAATGAATAGCAAATAGCAACTGCAAAGCGATAAAGTGAGAAGGAGGCTGAAGTAGATCATACTATTTGCGCTGTAGGTCTCCCTCTGTCCTTCTTCTTTTACATAATGTCCTCCTCTAAATAACCTGCATGGTAATAATGAAGAAAGGTCATTTGGCGGGATGGGAACTAGCTCCTTCACAGTGAACCGGCTAGCTCCCATCCTTATACATTACCTGACCACTAGGGGGCAAAAGGTTATTCTGTGGGGTGGGAACTAGCCTGTTCACACTGAGCAAGCTAGTTCCCATCCTCATAATTAACTAGGTGAATCTGCAGGATGGGAACTAGTCGCAACCTTTTTGCTACATTTTAGTTCAGCCTGGTAATATTGCATTGCGTTCATTGCAGTATGAACATGCTTTTATTGTGCACTGGTAGTGTAGCCTACTGATGCATCATGACTGCTGTGTGGGAATGCGGCCGGGAAGTATTTTGGAGAGCAATAGTAAGACGCCAGGGCTGCAGGAAACCTCAAATTCCCCACACACGTATCCTGCAGATACTGGCTGACGTCCTGATGATCGTATTCTATTAGAGAATTCCTATTCATTGAGTTGTCAGGTATGATCTGTGCTGTAAATTATACTCTTGACCATTCCCATTGATACTTATCTGTAGATGATTGTATGTTGGTGTTTATTCCATTTGGAAAGGTGAATGTTTTGTGGGATATTTTAGGGCTTAACCTGTTAATTAGTAGCATAGCTATAAAAGGTGTGAGAGCTGACTCTGTCCCTGGGAACCCAGAAGCAACCTGCCGTGGAAGACATGTACAGGGGTATAATAAGGCATCATGTAAATATTCATGTAATTAGACTGCTAGTGCATCTCAATAAATTAGAATATCATCAAAAAGTGAATTGATTTCAATAATTCAATTCAAAAAGTGAAACTCATTTATTAGATTCATTACACACAGAGTGATCTGCTTCAAGCGTTTATTTCTTTTATGATTACGGCTTACAGCTAATGGAAACCCAAAAGTCAGTATGTTAGAAAATATACTGAAGAACCCCTTTAAATTTAAACTATTAACACTTCTATTTTTGAAAGCATTCTTACTTTGCAGCATTATTTCCACACTTCTAAAACGTTTGCCTAGTACTGTATATGTGTATATCTGATACAGATTTTGACAGCATCTAAGAAAACAAAGCGATGCATTGTATTATTCTTGGTTTCACTCATCTCTGCAGCCCTAAAGTCCTCATCTTCACAAATATATAAATCAAGTCAGGGGTTTACACATAGGTTTTTGCTAATGTTTTTCTGCCCTTGTGCATTTTTTAGTGGTGTTATTTTTTGCACCAGCTCCTTTTGGTGAGTTTTTTTTTTTTTTTTTTAAATACTAGCTCCAGATGTTAGCTGAAGATCTACATGGGCAATATGAAACGCAGGACACACAAGCGTTTTATTGCTCCTGGCATTTTTATTCATTAGGTGGTGGTTCGGCTTTCCGACTTCTTTTAAAAAATGTAACATGCCAGAGCTCTTGAAATTTTCACATTTTCTCTATGGGGGAAAAATGCCATAAAAAATGCTAGTGGGCAAACACACTGCATGCAAAAAATGCCCCCCCCCCCAAAAAAACAAAACATAAACCGGTGCAAAAAACGCATGTGGACAAAAAAACACACTTTTTTTTACAGCCCATAAACATGCCTGTACAAATTTATGTAAGAACCCTTAGCCTACATGCACACGACAGTGGTTTTTTGCGGCCTCCGTTCCGTTTTTTTTGCGGATCCGATGGTTTCCCATTCATTTCTATGGATCCGTTAAAAATGCGGATGCCTCTTCCGTTGCCTGTCCGCGTCCGCTGTCCGCATTTCACGTCCGCAAAAAAAATATGGCATGTCCTATTCTTGTCCGCAAAAAACGGTTTGCGGACCCATAAAAGTCAATGGGTCCGCAAAAAATGCGGATGACCAACGGAAGCCATCCGTTTTTTTTGCGGATGGTTGCTTGGAAACCAGGGAACTTGTACAGGTACTTTAAGAAACTGGTTTAAGCCTTCCGTTTTTTTTTTGCGGATCCGCAAAAAAAACGGAAGACACACGGAAACACAACCTACAAAATTTGCGGACACACGGAAAGGATGTGGATGTGAAAAAAAAAGGAATACGGATCCGCGATTTGCGGACAGCAAAAAACAACTGTGGTGTGCATGCAGCCTTAAGCTGAGTCAAATCTTAATTACCACTTTCCCAGCCTTATTCTACTCCTATGGCCAATTTCACACAAACATATCCAGTGCGAGAAATCCGCTCTGTCAGAGTTATTTCCCGTCCTGAATGCTGCTTTTATGACATGGACCAATGGCATTATAAAGATTTATAATGCTGTGTGTTCCTGCCTGAGCTCAACTGTAGTGATTTGTGCTGACTGCTTATTAATAATGAAAGACTCACAGATTTCACATAATACAAACAGAAACGGTACTGATCTTCATTTGTAGAGGTTGAAGTATGTACAGATGAATTGGAGTCAGTTCAATAAACTCTGTAACCAAATGTATCACAGTACAGTATGCACCACCCAAAAAATGCAAAATATTTCAGAAGCTGTGGGATATTTCAGAAACCATGGAGTATTTCAGTAGTCTACTGGATTTTGAAAAGGTAGTTGAATTTTACAGAAAAAAAATAACCTTTTAAAAACCTTTCCTTGGGAGACTAATCCACCTCCCATAGAATTAGTAGCGCAAAAAACTTTCCTCTTCCCACCCTAAATATTACCCATACTAACACCAGGTGCTGGAAAGGGACAAAATATATTTATCTATGCAAGGAAAATGAATGTTATTACCATATACAGCATAAAATATTCATGAATACATAGGTGTGTGTATTATATACAATTGGTGTGTTTGCATAACTTGGCATGAATAAAATCTTACATTATTGTATGCCTATGAATAAAAAAGACTCACTGCGCTGTGTTCTTTTTCGGAAGAAATAACATGCCCAGAAACAACATGCTGTTTTTTTTATACATTTTTTATGCTTTTTTTTTTTTTTTTTTTTTTTAGAATTATGCTATTTTTTTAGAATTTTTTATGCGTTTTGGGCTATATAATCAGTTCCTCTGTAAATCAATATAAAATAACCCTTTTTAAATACGCAATAAACAAGACACACACAAAAAAAAAAAAAACATTGGAGGTCTATGGGACAAAAACACCCTGTGCTCTGATGAAATCTCACGCCGTTCTGAATTCAGCGCAGGCGCGGTAAGGGAAAAACACTCGCCGGCTGCCAGCTTCCTCACCGCGCCTGCGCTGAGTTTAGAGTGGCGCAAGATTTCATCAGAGCACAGGGCTGGCAGAAGGATGCGAGCGCTGCCTGGCCCTGTTAATCAGGACATGGAGGGAGGCGACAAAGGTGGGAGAACAGAGCCTCTAGGAGCAGGAGCAACGCCCCCCCCCCTTGCTCCTAGAGGCTAATTAGCATATTATAAAAGTTAGATTTTTAGCGTAACGGTGGCACTGAGAAAAGTAGGAATAGGCTAGTTAGGTTTTAGGGTTAAATCTGGTGACAGAAACCCTTTAGATAATTCTTCAGAGCATCTCTTATTCTTTTCTATATTTTTCTTCCATTCAAGTAAGTGACCTGGTATTTTGCTCATGGTATGTCACCAGTTTATGGTGCCTTCAAATGGGTGAAGGATTCCCTTGAAGGCACTGTGGCACTTGTTTTTGGCTCTGTTTGGTACTGCAGATTGAATCTAGTGAATGGGGCTGAGCAGTGTCTGAGTTGGGATAACCAACACAGGTACATGACCAAAGGCAGCTACAGCCCCCCATGCCTGAGCCACCGCTGATCACACTCTGAATAGGCCAGCAGTGTTAACTTTGGAAAATAACATTTTATTATGCATTTTAGATCTAAAGCCATTCTAAATTTTCCAAGCTGGAGTGAAGATCCTCTTTCTCATTTCCTTACTGTGGACCCAGGAGCTTCTAGACACAATTATCTAGACTAGATTATTAGAGATTAGCTGTAAATTAGCTATAATTTGTATCAGGACCTCACACTTTGTGCGTTGTGATGCTCCTGCAGTCTAGTCATAAACCAGCACATCTTTGTCTTGTAGCTGACCGTACGCTTAAAAGACATCTGCTCAATGACGAAGGAGAAGACAGCAAGACTCATTCCCAATGCAATCCAGCTTTGCACCGACACTGAAAAGGTGAGAAGACCCAGGTGTCTCATGACTAGAACTGCCTATATCCGACTGTCCTAACATAATGATGTTTTCTCAGCACTTTTTTACATCATTCGGGGCCCGAGATCGAACCTACATGATGATGTTCCGTCTCTGGCAAAATGCCTTACTGGACAAGGTAACTATCTTCATGTTCATCTTTTTGACAAGTCTTTTATCGCCTTCTATGCTGATTTGCCTTTCTCTGCTCCTTGTAGCCGTTGTGCCCAAAGGAATTGTGGCATTTTGTCCACCAGTGTTATGGCAATGAGCTGGGCCTGACGAGTGATGATGAAGACTATGTCCCTCCAGATGATGACTTTAACACCATGGGGTGAGTGTGCGGGGTCTTCAGAACGGGTCCTATGTTTAGATTAAGGGGTGAAAAGCAACTCCTTTATATTTGATGTATTGGCAGTGTCTTCTCTGTCAGATTGATGTTATTTTATGACCCCCTGTGTATGTTGATCCTTGTGGCCAAATACTTGCTGGATTTGCAAGGCGATTGCAGGGAATTTTAATTTTCTGCAGGCTTAAAAAGGACCTGTCACCACGCTGTTTTACCAAATAATTTTATTCCCCAAACATTAACGATTCTGGAGCCTTCTTTTCATATATCCCTGTGGTTTTATTCCTCAGTTTTTGCTACAAAAAGTTTATTAATGAATCTGCAGCTGGGTGTTACCATTTGGAGGTGTGTCCCTGCCCAGTTTGACAGTGTCGGGCTGCGCAGGGACCCCCACTCAATAATACCCAGTTGCAGATTCATTAAAAAACTTCTAATAGCAATAACTGAGGAATAGGGCAACATAGAGTTATATATGAAAAGATGCTCCAGAATTGTTACTGCATGACGAATGCAAGTAGTTACTAAAACTGACTTGTCGGAGAGGTGACTGGTCCTGTTTAGGGAGAACAATTCCAATAATAGGCAATTTTTTATGCAGTTGCCTAAGGTAATAATATGAAAAATGTCAATGTATTGCATATATTCTGACATGGTTGGCTTTACTTTTATGTATTGTTTTTTTAATTATTTGTTGCCATTTGTTCTCAGCTATTGTGAAGAAATCCCTGTGGAGGATGTAGAAGTAAACGACAATTCTTCTAAAAGCAGCGGGGATATTAAGCCAGAAACGAACTGCAACCTCCAGGAGCCATCTCTTACAAGCAGCAATGTGACATCCACCACCAGTAGTGACCCTCCCACGGTATGTACCACTATTACATACTTTACTGCAGAGGCATGAGGCCCTTGTCTGTACAAAGTAGAGGCGCCATAAGGGAATTACCGTTATGTGCCTTGTGAGTATCAAAGAGAATAGGCTGAAGACCTTTGTGTTTTCTCATCCATATCATTATACCTTTTACAACCCATGTACAAAATGCAAGTCAATTTGGCACCTTGGCATTTGATAGATCGGTTTTGAGTTATATTCCTACCTCTGTGGCCTGAGTTGTAAATGCCTAAACCTTCTTCTCAATAGTTTGATGGGGGCCTCCTCGATGACCTTGACAGCTCATTAGAGAGGGAGTTGCTTATTGCAAACCTTGAGGAGCAGAAGGTGGAGCTTCTCCCGCCTGTCACCTCTCCATCCTTGGACTTTAATGATAACGAAGACTTGCCCACCGAGCTCAGTGACTCCTCTGAAACACATGATGAAGGTGAATATTACTCTATTTATATTAGGGAATTTGCAATGTAAAAGTATACCTAAAATTACACATTTTATATGACTATGACACTTCATAAAATCTTTTTAGAAGAAGGTGGCCTCCTCACCTTCCTAAAATGTTCTTCCACTTTCCTGGCCTACAAGCTTTCTGTAAATGTTTGGAAATCTCCCAAGTCATCTGAATATGACAGTAATTGTAAAGCTGGGAGACAGAACTAAGCTGCAGTATTACTCACTTAGTTGGGGTCATTTATGAGGCTACGCCTGGTGAAAGCCCCCGTTTTGTGACCTTTTTTTAACACCTCTGCAACAATATTTTGTCACACGGCTTACACACAGTTTTTTGGCCGTGATTTTGGAGCGTTTCTACCTCAAAATCGGCTCCAAAATACGCTTCAAAACAGCCTCCCATTCATTTCAGTAGGAAGCAGTTCTTTTCTTTTTCTTTCTTTTTTTTTTTACACTTGTGAAAAAGAAGCAGTATGCTCTCTCGGGGCAAAATCAGCACTGAATCTCCCATTGAAATTAATAGGAAGCATAAAAAAACGGCTCCATGTAAGTCCATGTGTTTTCCGCGTTTCTTCTGGTTCAGAGCTACTTCAAAAACCTCAAGCTGAAAATTCAGCTTTGTACTGAAGTGAAAATCCATTGGTTAAAAAAAGGCATCAAAGAGCCGCATCAGAAACGGGCTGATTTTTTTGAAGAGTGTTTTTCAAAATCAGTCTTGTGAATTGACTGTGGTTCTGACCTCATCATCTTGCCAGATCAATTGGGTTCCTAGTTTGTTTCTTGCTAAGTCGTTTGTTTTCTGTTGTCTATCATGTATCAACCTGTGCCTGTTTGCCGTATTCTGTTTCGCAGCTGCCTGTATTGACCTGTGCCTCTTTACTGTATTCTGCCTCTCAGTTGCCTGTCCTGACCTGTGCCTATTTACCTGATTCTCTCATCTGCCTGTCCTGACCTGTGCTTGTTTACCATATGCTGCTTCCCAGCTGCCTGTCCTGACCTGTGCCATTCTGACCCTCTGCTCTCAGCCTGACCTCGGACCTGTATTACGAAGTTGCATGAACTCTGCCTCCCCTGACCACAGCCTGTTACTGACTACATTTACCTGTTCCCTCGGTGCCATGCCCCTGTGTGTTCTGACCCCTTTGGGTCAGTTATCAACCACACTGGGAGCCACAAGGATAATGCCCTTAGATGTAACCCAAAGTCAAACCAGTTGGTTGACACAGTGGTTCCACACCCAGTGCTGTAACACAATGCTCATGAAAATTTAAAGCTGTGCTGTGATTGGTTGTTATTGGTCACAAAGACATTTTTTTTCATAAATCTGCCCCAGTGTGTCTGTACCCTTATGGTTTGATTTCTTTTAAGTTTGCAAATATTAAGAAACAATTTATCCTGCAGGTGAAGTGCAAGCATTTTACGAAGACCTAAATGGCCGGCAGTATATCAACGAGGTCTTCAACTTTAGTGTGGACAAGTTGTTCAGTCTCCTGTTCACGGAATCTCAGTTCCAGAGGGATTTCATGGAGCAAAGGAGGTTTACAGGTGAAGATTCAGAAAGGTCTCTGTGAATGAGGATTCTTAAAAATGTTATTTTTTTATAAGGTCACTTATATCAGAGCGTCTTCATTCCAGCTCTCCCAACAGCCCATAATTTTAACACTTCCTTGGGCCTCTTTCAGATGGGCGTCGCGTGTGAGGGCCGGATAGGATGCGGGTGCGTTGTGGGAAATTGCGCAATTTTTTTCATGCGAGTGCAAATCAGTTTAATGCGTTTGAATGTTTGATACCCAGACCCAAACCCGGACTTCTTCACAGAAGTTTGGGTTTGGGTTCGGTATTCTGTAGATGGTTATAAGGGAAAATAATAGCACTCTTAATAGAGAATGCTTACTAAAATGTGGATTGAGGGGTTAAAAAAAAAAGAAATTAATTCACCTCATCCACTTGATCGCGCAGCCGTCAAACAGTAGTCTTCTTTCTTCTTCTTTGAGTAGTCTTCTTTCTTCTTCTTTGAGGATGCTTCTATCTTCATTCAGCAGACCCTGCTCTGACGTCACCACACTCACCACGTGGTAAGCGTGATGACGTCATCAAAGGTCCTTTTGCAGGTCCTGAAGGAAGAAGAAGAAAGAAGACAATGCCGGCTGCATGATGAGGTGAGTTAATTTTTTTTTAATTTTTTAACCCCTCAATCCACATTTTAGTAAGCATTCTGTATTAAGAATGCTATTTTCTCGTTAATGGCATTGGGGGACACAGCACCATGGGTATATGCCCAGCTACCACTAGGAGGCGACACTAGATAATAAAAAAGGTTGGCTCCGCCCAGTGGGCTATACCCTCTCCACAGCCACTAGGCTATTCAGTTTTAGTCTAGTGTCCGTAGGAGGCAGACCTGTCCTGCTTTTTTCTGCAGGTCTTGCTGCTAATGTTATTTTATTTTTGTTCCAGTTTTTTCTCTCTTCTGCAGGTTCATCCTGCTGCAGGCTGGGGCTCCATCGTGACTCCACTTTAGTTGCCCCCTGCGGGTGCGTACCACAGGTACCATGCCGGTCACCCAGTCCCCATTACTGCATCCGCAGTGGCTTGCCGGCATTCCCACGGTTCCCGTGTTGAGTCTGCCGAAGGGGTGACCCTGCAGCACCCGAAGACATCGGATGGTGAGTATTTTTCCCCTGCCCCAGGGTTACTTAGGGGTCCCTAGTACCCCCTCTCACCTCCCTGGCCTTCCCTGCTCCTTTCCTGGCCTTCCCTGTTACTTTAGTACCAGGCTTCTGCTGGGACTAGGCCATGTTTTTTCCTGGCCTGTCCCCAGGCAATCCTTTTGCCTCATGTCTCCCCTCCCTGGGTCTGGCTTCTCCCCCTCTTCGGTGGGCTCCCGACCCGCGGCGATAAGCCCCGCCCCCTCGCGTTAAGCCCCGCCCCCTCCGTTTTCCCGGCCACCTCATAAATCGAGGCCCTGGCTTCTGGGCCTGCTAGGCCTTTCTTCTCCCACCCTCCTCCTAGGTTTTCTGGGCTTCTCAATGCCCCCTCCTGGCCTTGGGGAAGGGCTCCTCTCCTCCTATCCTGGCCAAGCGCAGGCTTTCTGTTGGGGGGGATTCTTCCTCCTCTGCCTGGAAGAAGGAGACCATGCCTTCATTTTGTTGGCATCTTCCTGTCACCTCCCTAGTCTCCCCTGCTGCTGCTGCAGCGCCTCTTTAGGATTCAGCTCCTGGGCTCTGGTAGGACAACCTCTGGTTGAAGTTTTTTCCCGCCTCCTGCCTTCCATTGCGGTCGCCACGTTCTTACGTGCGGCTATTGCGCTACAGGTTGCCATGTGGTCAGCCTGTCCCTGTTTATACACAGCTCCCAGGTCCTCTTATGACGCCCTGACCTACCCTTCTGTGTCGGTCTCTCCTGAATAGGCCTCTTCCCGCCCAGCCCTCCCAACCTTTGTGTCAGCGCTGCTCCGATGGTCCCGCAAACGACCTCTGGTTGTCACAACTACCCTCCTCGGCATCCTCGGGTTGCTCCCAGGACAGGCCTGAGGCTGCTGACACATCCTTCCCTGCCACCATCTGCTGCCTCTGGGGACACCTCTGCACCGACTCTCATCGGAACAGAGTCTCAGGCGGTCTTCCACCATACAGAATCTCTCTGGGTGGTTAAAGACTAATGTCCATTAAGGAACCTCTCCTTCCCTGGATTGGTATTCCCTCTAGTGGACTTTCGGATGGCACTCCCATGGCTGCACACAGGTAAGTCAGCCCTCCACATGTTAGCATGGTGGCACATCTATGTGGAGTCCCAGGTACGTACGCCTTCTCCCTAATGGGGAGGGTATTTGTACCTCTGTGAGGGGCACACTGTTAGCTCAGTGGTAAGACACTTGCCTTACAAGCAGTGGTCAGGGGTTCAACACCCTTTCAGTGCCTGTAGCCATTACAGTACACTATGCAGCCCTCTCCAGGCGTGGCAAATAGCGGCCACCTGCAATTGCCTTTGCTATTGCACTGAGGCTGTGCTCGCTAGTGTGCACCAAGTACCATCTCCCTCGCTCCCTTCATAGGTGGAGTACCTGTACCATCTCCAGATGCTTTACCCATTACATCTGTGAGCTTCTAGCCTGCATCAGCAGCCATATTGCTCCCTTCATAGGTGGAGTACCTGTACCATCTCCAGACGCGGTAGCCATTACATCTGTGAGCTTCTAGCCTGCATCGGGCAGCCATATTGCTCCCTTCAACGGTAGAGTACCTGTACCGTCTCCAGATGCTGTAGCCATTACATCTGTCTGGTTCTGGCCTGCATCAGCAGCCATATTGCTCCCTTCATAGGTGGAGTACCTGTACCATCTCCAGACGCTGTAGCCATTACATCTGTGAGCTTCTAGCCTGCATCGGGCAGCCATATTGCTCCCTTCAACGGTAGAGTACCTGTACCGTCTCCAGATGCTGTACCTATTACATCTGTGAGCTTCTAGCCTGCATCGGGCAGCCATATTGCTCCCTTCAACGGTAGAGTACCTGTACCGTCTCCAGATGCTGTACCTATTACATCTGTCTGGTTCTGGCCTGCATCAGGCAGCCATATTGCTCCCTTCATAGGTAGAGTACCTGTACCATCTCCAGACACTGTAGTCATTACATCTGTCTGGTTCTAAGGTACTTAATCTCCAGAGGCTGTAGCTCTGACAAATGCTTGGTTCTAGTGCACCAAGCAGCCATATTGCTCTCTCCATAGGTAGAGTACCTGACCACCTCCGGATGCTGTAGCCATTCCATCTGTGAGTTTCTAGCCTGCATCAGGCAATCACATTGTTCCCTTCATAGGTAGAGTACCTGTACCATCTCCAGACACTGTAGTCATTACATCTGTCTGGTTCTAAGGTACTTAATCTCCAGAGGCTGTAGCTCTGACAAATGCTTGGTTCTAGTGCACCAAGCAGCCATATTGCTCTCTCCATAGGTAGAGTACCTGACCACCTCCGGATGCTGTAGCCATTCCATCTGTGAGTTTCTAGCCTGCATCAGGCAATCACATTGTTCCCTTCATAGGTAGAGTACCTGTACCGTCTCCAGACGCTGTAGCCATTACACCTGTCTGGTTTTAAGGTACCTCATCTCCAGAGGCTGTAGCTCTGACACACATGCCTGGTTCTAGTGCACCAAGCAGACATATTACTCCCTTCATAGGTAGAGTACCTGTACTGTCTCCAGACGCTGTAGCCATTACACATGTCTGGTTCTATGGCGCTTCATCTCCATAGGCTGTAGCTATTTCACATGCCTGGTTCTAGTGCTCCAATTGGTCATATTGCTCCCTCCATAGGTAGAGTACCTGACCATCTCCATAGGCTGTGGCCATTACACCTGTCTGGTTCTTTGGTGCTTCATCTCCATAGGCTGTAGCTATCTCACTTACCTGGTTCTAGTGCACCAAGCAGTCACATTGCTCTCTCCATAGGTAGAGTACATGTGCCATCTCCAGACACTGTAGCCATTACACTTGTCTGGTTTTACATCTGCTCTATACAGCCATTTTTCTCCCCTTTTGGTTGAGTTCCTGTACCGTCTCCAAATACTGGAGCACATCCGCACGTTGTAGCGATTTTCTCTCATTATATTGAGCACCAGGCAGCAATGTTACTCCTATTAGTGTTTGTAGTATCTCCAAGAGCTATGTCCTATTGGTACAATCTGTGACCCATACGGCTCCTGCATTACTGAGTGTTTCCCTCCCTCCCCTGGCTCTGATCTGTCACAGGCAATCATGTGCCCCCTATTCCTGCGGAGTGATGTCTCACCTTCTGATGCTGTATTCGTCACTCTTCTTTGCTTCTAGCATACATGTAGCATACATGGCTTCCATATGTTCTCCGCCCTTACTGGGCGGAGTAGAGTTGCTCTTTTTAGGTCCAGTACCCCGGTACTAGGCATGATTTTTACTTCATCGCCTGATGCCCTTTTGAACATGACTGTCCTGCTATGCGCCAGACAACCGTACTCCCTAGCCCCTCCTCCATGGGCAGGTTGTTGGCTGGCCTGCTGGGTTTGCTCCTTGTTGACCCTGTAAGGTACTGCTGCACTGCCGCGGTCCCCCTTTTCATGATGGAGTACTCGCGTTATTTCTGCCTCTCTGCTTTGTCTTCAGAGTTACATGGCACAGTCCTGGCACAGTACAGGGTTCATCGCTGTATGTTCTTTCCTACAGGAGCACAAAACATTGTGAGCACCGACCGCTACTGCAGTTACAGGTCATCACTGGATGTCCTCCACCATTCAGTATCCCTGGGTGGTCAAGACACTTGTCTTCACTGGACATCCTCTCTGATATGCTGTGACAGGTCTGGTGAGCATCACTCACCTGCCTGGGCGGTGGAAGTTTCCGCTGCTTGCTCTAATTTCCGACATGGTTCCGTATTTTTCCATGGTCCAGGTGTTCTTGGCACTCCCTTATGCTCTCCAATTGGTTGTGCTATATGACGTAAGGGCCGCTCCCTAGGGCCTGGTCTGCACCAGTCAGCTTCATCCCCCTGCCCTGGGGGTTTCGTTGAGGTCTGCTGATTTCTACATGTCAGTGTAGTCTCTCCTGGCCTCCCCTGCCGCCTTGTGCATCCCTTCTCACAGTTGGATGTCTGGTGATCCTTTTACGAGATCCAGGCTGCTGTACCTTTCCCTTCTGGGACCGGGTATACGGTTTACTGGTCACTACGCTTGGGATGGTTGGTTAACCATGGCCGATGTTCTGACCGCACAGGCTCTGTATAACAGCTTCTTCCTTGGGCCCAGTTTGGTGGCCCTTTTCCTTCCTGGGTCCTCATAGGCTTGTTGGTCTCTTGAGATTCTAACCTCTTGAGATTCTAACATCCCCTTAGGTCACGTACCCGGTACCTAGTTTTTTATTGCTGCAATTTGCTTTTTACCTTGTAATGGTCGCTTCTGGGATGAAGCTTCCCTCGTTGGGAGGATGTTTCCCCCTTTGCTGTTTGGAGTCCTTTCCTTCTACTCCAATATCGTTCAGACCAGTGTGTCTCCGCTGGTATCCCCAGGCCCTGTGCCTGGTTCTCTTTTCCTGAGACTTCATGTGGCCAGGGATCTCCCTGGTCTTAGGTTTCTCAGAGATATTTTGTTTTCTTCAGAGGCGTGCTCCTCGCCTCCTCTGTCTAGGAAGCATGTGTTTACGTTCCCTTCTCCTGACCATTACCTAGGACCCCTCCTCCCACAGGAGTTGGCTTCTTTCTCTGGCAGGATGGGGTTTCCACCTTCTCTTAGGGTGTTTCTCATTCCCTCCTGCCTTGCTATGAAAAGAGGTTTGCTTCTTTTCCATGTGGGTTTCTGCTATGATTTCTCTCAAGCGTTTATCCTCCAGGTCTTCCTTGTTTCCTCTCTATCCTGGCCTTTACATGAGTTGGCCGCGGACAAGCTATTCTTTTGGTCTGAGACAATTTACAGGTTTTCGTCCTTGATTAAGGACTGCTCCTGTCCTTTATTTCGAGGCATTTTCTTATCTTGCCAGGCACCCTCATGGTCTATTGTATCTTTTTGGGTCTGTCCTGTTAGGGTTCTCCTCCTGGAGCATCCCTCTATATGCAGAGCCCTAGGTCGTTACCACCCGACACTGCTCTGCTACTTTCCTGTTTCTTCAGGAAGAGCCCTGGTTCTTCTAGATCCTTCCTCGGGCTCTCAGTTGTTCAACTATTGGTTCTCGTGCAGGTCTCCTAGCCCTGCTCTTTCTCCTCTAGTGCTTTATTGTTCCCACCTTGGGTGGAGCTGGGTGTTTGCCTTTGTTCCATTTGTAGGCCTTGTTTCCCAGGCACCTGTGCTTGGGATCCTGCTGGTCTCCCATACATTTCCTTTTTCTTGGGACCGTTTCATGTCTCTTTTGATCCTGTCGGGTCCCATGGTTCTTCTGCACCTGTGTAACCGACTTGAAGGTTTACTTCCCACCCTCATGGAACTGCTTTGGGACGTCCCATGGTGCTGTGTCCCCCAATGCCATTAACGAGAAAATTGGATTTTTGTACTTACTGTAAAATCCATTTCTCGTTCGATGCGATTGGGGACACAGATCCCACCCTCTATTTGTTCTTCTCTGTGTCGTCAGGCTGTTCACCTGTTCTTCCCCAGTCCAGGACATGTTGGTTCTTTGCTTTTGTTTCTCTCTCCTACTGCTTTTGGTACAAACTGAATAGCCTAGTGGCTGTGGAGAGGGTATAGCCCACTGGGCGGAGCCAACCTTTTTTATTATCTAGTGTCGCCTCCTAGTGGTAGCTGGGCATATACCCATGGTGCTGTGTCCCCCAATGCATCGAACGAGAAATGGATTTTACAGTAAGTACAAAAATCCAATTATTTTCCCTTATAACCATGTTTATAAGGGAAAATAATACAATAAATAGGGTTAAGTAACCTCATTAAAGTCTATCATCTCCTAGCAACCATGCGTGAAAATCACACCTCATCCGCACTTGCTTGCGATTTTCATGCAGCCCTATTCATTTCTATAGGGCCTGCGTTGCATGAAAAACGCAGAATATAGAATATGCTGCGATTTTCACAGGAATGGGTCCAGATTCAGTGTGGGCGCAATGCGTTCACGTCACGCAATGCACCCGTGTGGAATACTCGCCCATGTGAAAGAGGCCTTAGAATTGCAAAAGCCACAGATGTTCTCTCTTTGGGATGTTCCCAGAACATGACATGTTGGGGTGAGGACTGGACTTGAGAACCGTGAACTACTTTGTAACTTTAATCTTCTTTAGGCCTTGGATTATATTCTACAGAAGTTTATAATAAAAAGGAGAAGCTGAAATTATTTTATTTTTTATGAACAGAAGTTATATTTCATCCGTGGAAAAAAGAAGAAAATGGAAATCAGACACGGGTTATCTTATATACCATTGCCCTGACAAATCCTCTGGCGCCAAAATCAGCAACTGTAACAGAAACGCAGGTGAGAAATTCCTTAGGACAACTTGCCTGGGATTGAGCACACACTAGTTCACCAAATATGTGGATTCTGTACTTAAGTGGTCTTCACCTTCTCTTTATTTCAGACATTATACAAAGCTAGTCAGGAAAGCGAGTGTTATGTGATTGATGCAGAAGTACTGACACACGATATCCCTTATCATGATTACTTCTACACCATCAACCGATACACACTGACCCGAGTGGCCCGGAACAAGAGCCGGTTAAGGTACAGCCTAAGAGGAGATGTGTGCGTGCTTCTGTGCGAATCAGTCATATGAAGGTTTTTCCATCAATCAACAGTTTATTTTTGCATTCGTAGGATTTCAACAGAGCTCCGTTACCGAAAACAGCCGTGGGGCCTTGTCAAGACGTTTATTGAGAAAAACTTCTGGAGCGGTCTTGATGAATATTTTCACCATTTAGGTTAGTATGATTTTCTGTCTATTACCAGATCTCCTCGTCTTAAAGTTTTCAGTGAAAAGCACCTTTTCAGTAACAATCCATCTCCCCTGTTTCAGCACAGTAGTTTACCTTTACAATTTATATTGCATTTAGTATCAGCTCTGCTGTGTTCTGTGCATCACATATACTGTAGTTTCATCTGAAAAGCAGAGTGGTGCTGATAATATGGATGAAATACTCAAGAACACAGTAATGCGTAAACAAGACAGTCATTCATTTATTCTGGAAAGAGACAACTTTCTAATAAACTTTTGGGGCGATTTAGTAAGACTGCTCTGGTGCATGGGTGGCCAAAAAAGCACCAAAAATTTACTTCAGATTTCAGGTGTAACATGCGCCAATATTCTAGAGCGGATATTGTTAAATGAGTCCTCTGTGGCCCACCACGCACTGCCCATGCATCAAGCAAAAAGGAGGGTGTCGGAAATAGGCAAAAGCCCCACGTTTTAGTGCAAACCGGGACTTGCATTCAATGATTGGTACCATTCATTGCTGAGTTACGTTCAGAGGCTGAAAACATGCCTTGCAGAGCTGACAGTTATGCACGGATTAAGCATTATTTACTGTACATGCAACTAGAAATCCCCTTTAAAGGGATTCTCCAGTTCTCTCAATATCAGATCAGCAGGAGTCTAACTTCCAGCAACCCGTCTTTGACGCCAGAACTGGACATGGAATCTACACAGCTCTGTCCACGGCCATTCCTGCTTACTGCAGTGCTGCAACTATCCATACGAGCAGCACTGCTGTAACCAGGCATCGGCACTAAAGAGTGGATGGAACTGTGTAGTTCTAGCAACACAGCCCCTGCAAGGAGATTATCGGTGGAGGTGACGATTGGACCCCCACCGTTCTAACATTGATGACCCTATCCTATGGCTAGGTCATCAATATAACTCCTGGAATTCTGCCATTTCCACTCCTTAGAGAAGCTTCCCTTTCCTCACCCCAGTTGTCTTCCTGCATCTTTCTTCTGCTTTCAAGTTCCTCTGCCATTTTCACTGTGTAGGTCTACACATCTATGTATTTCTAACTCCAAATTATACATACAGTGCACCTTTGGGATGATACGGGGTCTTCTGTACAGAATGAACATCCAGTCCCTTTCTGGCCTCTGGGGCTGTCAGATTCTGACATAAACCAGCAAGTGAAGGATTCACGCCAATTTGCAACAAGTACTGCTCTTGCCAGATTGCAGTTGCTGTTGAACATTAACCTTTTGTACTAATGATGTCCTTTTTTATTAACTGAAGCATACAATTTGCATTCATGTTATAATAATTAATCTAGACGTACATGACAGCAGCATACAATGTGTCGGTCTGGACTCGGGAAATGGTTTTTTTTACAGTATAAATCCATTTATAAAGTTATTATGCGAAGTCTCGTGATAACTTTGGCTCATCAGAGCCAATACATTCTTATACTGTACGGAGCGCTCATCCCTAGTCAGGACGCAGAATCTGTTTCTTTTTTTTAGGACACTGGATTACTGCAGTACATGTAATAAGCCACTTATATGCTATTGGCTTTTCTAAGGAATCTCTGAAAAGTAGTGAACATGGGTGTAGTGTTGTACTGACCCTTGGTACAATTTTATGTTTCAGAGAATGAACTGACCAAAGCAGAGACTGCTTACCTGTCTGACCTACATCGGCAGTCCCCCAAAGAAAAGAGCACCAAGATCACGTCTATGCGCCGCAGGAAGCGTCCTCATACTCACTTGAGAATCCCTCACCTGCAAGAAGTGCTTAGCCCAGTTACCACTCCGACAGATGAAGAGAGGCAACATCGAGTACGACATGTAGCAGGTAAGCAAGTTAAATAATGTGTATAATTTGTGGACACCCATGTACTTTGAAGGAGTTGTTCAATGGTTAGGAATAGCCCAAAACATTTTTTTGATGTGTATGTTATATCATGGGTTAGCCCTGATGTGCTGCAAAAGGCCCCCTGGTCCCCATCTGTGACCAGAGTTACTATTTTCTGCGCTGTCCATGGATGGATCCTCTTCTGTGCATGCGCTGAACAGTACATTTAGCATATTTTCTGAGTCCATGAGACTGAAAAGCAAGTACATACTTTTTATGCCAGCTTCAGTGGGGTTGTGGGATGCCACTTTTTTCAACAGCAGCGTAAAATGGAAAAGTCACACATTTTTGCGCAACAATTTGTGACTTTTGTGTATTCTGATGTACAGGCTTTGACAAGTATTGTATACTTTACCTAGGGATTTTATGTCATTTCTAAGTATTTTATTTACTTGTTTGCCATTTTTAAACAATTGGGAAGGGGGATGGGCTTTAATAATAAATTGAAACCTATGAGAACCAAAAAAGTAATAATGCAATAGACAACAGAACTAAGAACATGTATTAAGAAATGGTATCTGAAAGGTAACACTGCATCACTCTAGCCTTTTATATATTAGCAAATGTGTACAGGTTGTTTATTATATACATGCCTTTAAGTGTAGCACTGCGGGTAGGTCGTATCGCACAGTGCCTAAAACAAACTCTTTATTCTACTGAGTATCAAGAAAATAATTAAAGGCTATTTTTTAAAATGGCTTAAATGAGGGTTTATGAGTTTATGACTTATCAGGAGTTCAGCGATAAGGCTACAGACTGAGCCATCAGAGCAGCTCCTTGATGGGGCCACTGTGAAACGGGAAAATAAATAGTCTGCAGATACACTGAGGATGAAGGCTATAGAAGAAAATAGTTGAAAACTTTTAATAAGGACCAATCAAAAAAAATGATTTTTCGTCCAAAATGAGCAAAATGCAATGATTAAAAAAATTCTTCTAAATGTGTCCATGACCTTTTAAAGGTTATTTTATACATTGCTTTCAAGTTTTAGGTGTTCTGTAGAATACCTAGGTGTTCTTCAGCAGTGCGCAAATTTCACACCATGCCTGTACCATTTCTATATGTCATCATTCTCCACAGTGGCGTAACTAGAAATGACTGGGCCCCGCAGCAAATTTTTGAATGGGGCCCCCTCCCCCAGTAATTTTTTCACAACCCCTTCCTTTCATGCCGCCCCCTTTCCTGTGGCTAGTAAAGATCGCTCTCTCAGACCAGGCCCTGCAGCTGTTCCATCCGTTTTCTACACTGTCTATACTGCCACTGTATATCATTTCATTGTGTAATAATGTTGAGGGGCCCTGACAAAGTCTTTTAGTACTTCTCCTCCTCTTGGATGGGCCCCTTCTGGATCAGGTCCAGAAAGCAGACGCTTCCCCTGATTCTCCAGATCTGTTTGCTGACAGTGAATGTAAGCATTCTTAACTACATTCAGAGGCTAAAGACCTGCCCTGATCATGTCCAGGTGAATCCAAGTTCAGGGCCTGTTACAAAAGAGCTTTGGTACCACACAGGGCACGTCTCCAGCTCCTGGATGTAATAGAGAATTTTGACAATGGTGATGACTTAAAACACAAAGTATATTTGGAAGTTTCAGCACTTTTTCCATGATGATTAAAAATGTTATATCTAAAAACTAGAAAACAGCTTTGGGAATGTCTCAGGATCTGTGTTTTCTAGTGTTGTCGTGTGCCATCTGCCACTGGGAATATCAGGCAGGGGGAACTATTCACAGATCCTCCTATCCATACCCACTTTTCCAATGGTTTTGTAATCCAGCGATTTGGGGTATGCTGGATTATCAGATCTATGCATATTGTACAGTCTGTATGTGTTTAGGTCTTATCAGACTATGTACATGGCCTGAGAACATAGGAATTTGCAGGAGATCTAATAGTTGCCGAATTCCTACTGTTGAAACCATTACCTCTTGGTATGAAACGTGTCCTGCGTCAGGCTGGGAAGCATTGTTTGTCAGACTATGACTTGACTGGGTGATAGTTGCAGCCATGTTACACTTGAATCAATCAGCTTAGTCATCTGCTGAATAACAACTCAAGTAAGTCAAGGAATCGGTGGAAATATCCTGCAGCTGCTAACCACAGTGCATTGTGGATCTGACTCTCTAATTGATGCATATGAGAAAGCGGTTTGCGTTACTGATTATTGTTGCCAGGTGCAGCTCTGCATAATGTTTTTTATATTTTCAGTGCTTCTAAAGTTCTAAGGAAGTAATTTTAATTTAAACAGTCGTGGTCGGTGGATACGGCCCCTGTGCAATACTTGGCGCACCTCCATGGTTACAAACGAGCTCTGTGTGCAGTCCGATGCTGCAGTCATGCATTTTTAAGCTTGTTCTGGGCCCTTTGGAGGCTTCTGGGGTCAGAATAGGTCAGTGGTATTCACTAGAGATGCATTAGACTTGTGAACTGCATTTTTCTAACAGAAATCCCAGTCATCTCTGTATGAGAGGGGAAGGAAACGAGTATGCTAGAGTGCAGTGACCTAGGAGAGAGAGGGCAACATCGCTGGGAACTTCAGCCAGACTGCCATAATTGCACATTATTCATATTCTTTTGGTTTGAGGCATTACTGTTGTCACAAATCATAGAAACAGAATAGTAAACTTCCTAAGTTCCAGTCTTGTAATGTTTGGCTCCATTTCTTCTAGGTTCCACTCAGACACGACATGTTCCTGAGGAAAAACAGAGTCATCTGCAGAGCATCTCCAAACTCCTGCTGGTCATCAGCTGCGTGTATGTAACTAGTCGGAAATGTACTGTGTGTATATGTACCTCACTGACATAAAAAAAAATAATGCACCAATGAGTTGTTGGAATCGAATGAGGCTTTCTTCTTGTAAATGTAATGATTAGAGATGAGCGAAGATATGAAAAATTTGATTCGGCTGCTTTTCTGAATTTCCCAAAGAAATTTGATTCGTAATCGTGGCATCTGAGGCTACCATTTAGGCCTTTCAGGGGTTAATCAGTGAAAAAAATAAAAAATACTCCCCTTATCCATTTGCTCGTATAGAGGCCGTTGTGGCTGTCTTGATTGAAGACGCAACGTGAAACCTCACACGGCGTCCTCACGCTGAAAGGGCGCGGTGATGTCCTCACAGAGGATGTCACCTTGCCCGGCCAACGTACCATTTCGCGCTGTATCTTCAGTCAAGATGGCCGTGATAGCCTCTTTGCAAGCAAATGGATGAAGTTAGTATGTGTTTTTTTTTTTTTTAATTTACCGCCATTTCAGGGAAAATTGATTTGTTACCATGAAGTTTAAGGAAATTTGGCTTTGCAGCTAATCAAAATATTTCTGAAATTCGGATCAAAGTCAATTCGTTTGACTTCGATTCTTCGCTCAACACTAGTAATGATATGTGAGTGATTACAATATTAGAGCGAAAGGATATGTTTATTGGGGAAAACTGTACAATTGAAGGCTCAAGTACCCGATTTGGCCGCCTCTAGCCTGGATATAAGATGGGATACGGTTGGGCATCAAGACATATAGGTTTTGTAAGGCGTCCTGCAGCACATTTATTATTATTATGGCACCATCTATTCCATGGCGCTGTACACATGCATAAAACGAGTACAATAAGCATGAATAATATAATTTACAGGAGAGAGGACACATTTGCCCACACGTTGCAGCTGGCCCTGTAGATCCTGGACACTCATAAGTAGGAAAGTGAGGAGCTTTGTAAAAGAAGCAGGAGGACCAAAGGTGCAGAGCGGCTTGGGCCCACTCTCTGCATTTAACTGCTGATTTGCTTGAGGATTAGAATTACTTTTTCTCCATAATGATGCAGCCATGAAGTATCATAACATTCAGCTGATCTAGTCCTAGAAGGCATTGTGCCAGGTTTAATAGTACATTTCCTGGTGACAGACTCGCTTTATGCCTCTCCCCTGACATGCCCCAAACCTGACCCGGAGCACCCAGGGCTAGGCAGGTTTACATAAGCTTTGTAAGTTTTTGGGCCAGGAAAACCCAAATTTTCTGGGATTGTCTCTGAAAATTAGGGACAGTTCCATCAAATTCAGGACCGTTGCCAGCTATGAGATACACACTGTCAAATACCTGAGGCTACTTATCTCTTGCAGATAAAAAGGTATGATTAATTTGGAAATTATGCTGTTTTACTCACTTATATAGCGCTGACATATAGCACAGCACTTTACAGAAATTTTCCTCACGCTGTCCCCTATGGAGCCAACAATCAAAGTACCCAGAGTAAATCCACATAAACGTGCAGAGAACATACAAATGCCATGCAGATGTTGTCCTTGGTCAGATTAAAACCTGGGACCCCAGCGCTGCAAGGCATCGGTGCTAACCACAGATCCACTGTGCTGCCCATGTCTCGCTCAAAAATCAAGATGTTGCACCACATTTTGAGAGAATTCCTCAGATGCTCATGGATAAATGTTTGCCCCCAAAGATTTCCCCCCAAAATTTTGACTATCATCCCAATAATAGTGTGATACACCCCCTGATGCAGGCTCGGACTGGCCCACAGGGGTACAGGTGAATCCCCCGGTGGCCCCTGAGCAAGGTGGGTCCCTAGTCTCCCACCCCCTGCACAAGTGGCACATAACACAGTAGACTTACTGCACTACATACATATATTCAATGTAAAGCACCTCAACCATATAAAAAACTTGATAGATTATTAAAGAAACTCCCCAGTTTATTATTATAGAAACTATCAGAGCGGAGATAACTTCTAGGGATAGAGGAAAGCTACCAGTGTCCTCCTTCTCCAGGACCTACCTTCTCAAAGTCGCTCCAGGGACCCCTATATTCAATCATCCGGTAGCATCTTGCTGCTGTGTCAGCAGGGAATATTTGAATGTGTCCGTACGGTGGGACCCCAAAATAAATTTTACTGTTGGGCCCTAGGCATCCCAGTCCAACACTGCCCTGATGTCCACATTTCCAATCACAACCCATTCCAGGAAATTATTGCGGTGAACACACTGAAGAAATGTGATCTAAAGTCACAAAAGTTCGTAAACATGGAGGTTTGGCAAAGGAGAAGACAGGATAACATCCAACATGGCCTGTCCTTTTCAGAAAGTGAGGTTTCTGTATTCATTTACTATTCATTCTATAGCCCCTTGCTTTATACATGCTGTTTATACAGTATGAAGCAGAAGGTACAAGGCAGGTACTGGTCAGGACCCAGCTGATTGTATTACCATGACAAGCTGGAAAGTCTGGACACCATTCACCGCTCACTGGTTTTTCTGGAATTGTCTTTCTGCAGTCTGGTGCTGTTGGTCATGCTGAATATGATGCTGTTTTACAAGCTGTGGATGTTGGAGTACAGTACACAAGCACTTACTACGTGGCAGGGCCTCCGAATACATGAAAGGTACAGGGCAGATCATATTAGGCATCTCAACATCTCAGCGTTCCTGTTTTTAACCCTCATTTCTTCTAACTAGCTCAGTCCCACAGTCGCAAGCCGAATGGACCCAGCTATTAGAGACTCAACAGAAACACCATGACTCTGAGCTACAGAAGTGGAGGCAAATCATAAAGTCTTCAGTGATGCTGCTGGACCAGGTATAATAATGCTGACCTCCAGAATCCATGGTAGTATTGCCCATAAAGTAGCTTGCCTGGCTTAAAAAAAAATCAAAACATTCAGTCTTCAGCCCTAAGGAAGGAAGATCATTTAATAAGTACTTACCTGTCCCTTGCTCCGCTGATGTCCCCTCTGCATGGGATGGGTAAGTACTTATTAAACTACCTTCCTTCCACTGGGCTACAGATAGAATGCCAGAAGAACCCCTTTAACCATTAGTGATGAATGCGCAAAAATAAACCTGTATCTTCTAATCTTTATTAAATTCAAGATGGAGAATAGATGAGTTCAGACAGATGCTGTCATTGCAGTTAAAGGGGATGTCCAATTTACCTAAGATGGGCCCCTTCCCTCTAAATCAGGCATCCTCAAACTGCGGCCCTCCAGCTGTTGCAAAACTACAACTCCCAGGATGCCCGAACAGCCTACAGGTATCAGCCTACACCAGGGCATTGTGGGAGTTGTAGTTTTACAACAGCTGGAGGGCTGCAGTTTGAGGATGCCTGAGATCCCTTTATCCCCTATTTATCCTGCACTGTTCCCTGTACCACAGCCCTGAGTCCTTCTCTGGCTGTTCACTCATCGGCCTCATGTTTATCTCTACGTCACCGCTGCAGCCATGTATACAAACAGCGGGAGGAGGACCAGAGCTATGGTGCAGAGGACAGAGGGGAAGAAAGAGGTAAGTATAGGATGCTTTTTATTCTAAGGCATTTAGTGGAATGGGTCCCCCTTCTAGGTAATTTGGACAGCCCTATATTAAAGAACGGTCAAAGATCGCGCTTATCTTTGTGGCAGATGTAAACCCATTTCACAGTGACATTTTCTCAAACTCCACTTTATCACTGCCTGGGATAGCTATGCTAATATTTCCAAATTGTTTTACTTTGTAAATGGAGAAATTCTGATCATTTGATAAGTGTGTCACAGAAAATCATTTCTGCCAGTTAAAACCGGACAACGGCAAAAATCCTTTTTTTCTAATCTTTTTTTGATTTTCTGATTACAGATTTTGTATTCTATTTCATAAACATGATTATGTGGGCTGCCATCTTCTCTGAGATGTTTTATAGCGGTCACCATGGGCCGTAGACGGGAGGGGATCTCATTGACTTCTGTAGAAGAGTTTTCTAGGCAGACTCAGACTGGCCCACAGGTGAACCGTTGACTCCCCGGTGGGCCTCTAGTCCACCACTTCTTGCACAAGTGGCACATGGCACAGTAGACTGACTGCACTGCATACGAATAGGCATCTTATGGCATCTCATCCAACCTATGCATCCATGTATAAAGCTGGGTAGATTAGTTAAAAGACCACCCAGTTTATTAATATTGATGCATCGGGTAATGGAGAAGGCAGGTCAGCCAGTATCGTGCCCTCTTGAAGTCGCTGCAGGGACCCCATAATTATCTTGAATGTTTTGCTGCTGCCTGCCGCTGTGTGAGCAGGTAATATTTGCATGTAGCTGTACATGGGGCCCCCAATATGAATTTTACTTTTGGGCCCTAAGCACTACATTCCAATAATGTTCAGAGGTCGAGGGGAGTAAATGAGCTGTGATATTGCCTAATGTGAATGGTAAATCCTGTTATCTATGTATAGGTGATGGCTGTCATTCTATTCCTGCCTATGATGATAATTAAATAACTACAGTGAAATAATGCTATTATTAGGCTTAGTGGCCAGTTCAAAAACTGCAGGATTTGCATTTTTTATATATATAGATATTGACATGGAAAATTTAAAATAGCATCAGCAAAAAGTCATTAACATAAAAACATGATTTAAACATAAGGTCATTTTCTGATGACACATTCCCCTCAAGGCCTTATGTGTATAGGGGCCTCCGGACTCTCCTCCGACAGATGTTGGAGAAATGAAGTGTGAGGCATGTTGAATCTCAGAAGTACATCCACAGGGGAGGTAAACCACCAGCAGAGGTTTCTGACAGTGGCTTACTTGAATTTTACTTAGTTTGGGTGCAGTTTTCTCATTTTCATGTCATTTTCCCCATTCACATTCAGAGCTGCTTTCAAAATTCGACAAAGCATTGCTTTCTGATATCAAAAAGAATTCAGAATTCAGCATTCCATATGAATGGAGAAAAAATGAGAATGATTCAAATTGATGAAATGAAGTTAGGCAAGGGAATGACACGGTCCATGACACATTTTGTAACTTTATGTTCAGTGTGGGGTTCTCTATAATGTACCTGTAATTTGGAGTGAAGACCATTGTCTTTGATCCCACACTTGTACTGTGTGCCGCTCTGATTCACAGCGCTTTTAATGGGAATGTGTCATCCGAAAACCTTTTGTTTAAATCATGTTTTTATGTTAAACAGATTTTTTTTTAAGGATTTTTGGTTATTTTTTTCAGGTCACCATATATATTTAAAAAAGATTCTAAAATCGTGCATTTTTTTGCACTGCCCACTAGACCTAATAATATTCTGAGACTTCCTATTCTGTTCGGATAACTTTTCATTAACTATCACATCATCACAGGCAGGACAATGACTGATAACGCCTCTGTGCATAGATAACACAAGATCCACCATTCACAGAAGGTGATGCCGTAGCTTATCTGCTCCCTCTTGACCTCTGCACAGGTCACAGAGCATGCCTAGAAAACTCTCCCATAGAAGTGAATGAGCTCATGTCCATTCTATCTATGGCCATGTGACTGCTCTCAAAAAAAGGAAGTCTTGAAATATTTAAATGTGTTGCCCGCTTTTTTTGTATTGATGACCTATCCTCAGGCGGGGGCTGACTCCTGGCTCCCCGCCAATTTCAGCTGTTAAGAGACCACAGCGCTAGTACGAGCGCTGCCTTCACCGTTCTACCTGTTTGCCTTCGCAACTGCAGCGGTCAGCAGGCGTAATTGCAACTACTCTGTCCCTTTCACTTCTATAAGGTGGCTCTTTCCTGTTCACGTGAATGGGATAGAGCCGTCCTATTGAAGTGAATAGGACGGTATGGTTGTAATTACACCTGTTCACCACTGCAGTGCGACAGCGAGCAGATAAACAGAAGAGAAGGCAGCATTCGTACCAGAGCTGCGGTCTCTCCAAACAGCTGATTACCAGGGGTGCTGGGAGTAGAACATCCACTGATATTGATGACCTATCCTGAGGATAGGTCATAAATAAAATAAAAATTGGACAATCCCTTTAAGGCCTGTGTAAAAATTGCATCAAGATTTTAGGATTATTTAAAAAAATCTAGAATGGACTGTAACTGTAGAACTGTAAAAAAAAAAATCTAGAAAAGTTTGATAAATAATTTTGATGACACATTCTCTATAATACCTTTTGTGTTCTCAGTCTCTGATATGTAAATATATTTCCATCTCCAGATGAAGAACTCCTTGATAAACCTTCAGAATGGAATTGTTTCTCGAGACATTAGCTCAGAATCGGAGGACAAACCATACCAATGAAGGTCCTGGGAATGGACGGAAGGAGATAGTGTGCAATATATGTATAGAGAAGATTTATATGTAGATACATATATATATATGTATACTATGAATACAGATTTATATTCTAGAATGAATTTTAAAAGTGAGCGGCTGCTGCAAGAGGCGTTGTCTTCTCCAGCTGCAAGAGACTATTGGCTCAGAGATACTGGGAATGGTGTTTCTGACTTTATTTTCGCAGCGTTACTGTTTTGAAGAAAGATTAGTGAAGCACTTCCTCCATACGAGGACTTTTCTCAACCCAGTGTACAACTCTGCGTCATTGCTCTACCTCCGACACCTGCAAACCTTGCTGATGTCAGCCTGACCCTGCCAGGCACCACTGAAGTCTATGCTGGTGCTCAAGTGGATAGGTGCTGAGGAGACAAACACGGGCACCCCCAGATCTAGAAGCTGAAGAGGAGTAAGGAGCAAAAGGCACAATCGCTCCAAACGGTTGTCTTGTTTCATCACAAACTCTAGGACAAATCCGTGAAGACTCCACTGCCACCGAACACAGTGCAGAATCTGAGACGTGTCCTGTCTCCAACATGGAGCAATACATGGGAGAAGCGAGTTTTATAATAATTGTTTTTTTTCTTAGTAATTTAAAGCTTGAATATTAGGGATTTATTTTTCTTTTCAAATATGTTAATTCCTTCTTTGGAGTAAGCTGGGGTGCCTACAGCTCTTCTTCAAGTAGCAGCTGCAGGGTTTTAAATCTGCTCTGAGGAACCTTGTCACACCAATGTTTGGTGGTTACAATTAGTAACTTATTTCTTTTTCTTTTTTTCTAGACTCCAGTGAGTTTCATCAGTGGTGGTTCTTCCTAAATACAATGAGGGAAATATTCTTATCAGTGTTGGGTCCTTGCACAGGAGACCATACTTATAGTAGAACTGGCTGGGCATCTGGTGAACTACTGGTTCTAGCCTGATCTAATGGCCAATGGCCAGAAAACCATGCTGGGACTTTTGCTTAACATCTGGCAGGCCTTAAGTTGGCGTCCTCTAGAATACATGAGCAAAATATGATTTCTAGCAGTCCCATTGCAAAATTGATTTGGTCGATTACCAGTGAAAATGCCTCATTAGTCCGGATTAAGATAATTATACAGTCGTCCAGTAAACAAGGGGGACACATCTCGGAGGAGTTTCCTGAGTCTTGTCCACGTATCCCACATTGTATTTAGTGTGATGCCACCTCACCCCTGCTCCAAGTTTCTTATGATGACTGTTCATCAAAACATGAATGTGTCTGTTTAGATGAAAAACAAATCTAGTATATAAGGGAACGCTGCTAGAAATTATGGGAAAACCTTAGACGTTGATGTGGATCAGCCAGCTGTGCAGGAGGGATCTCGCTGTGTCTCTAGCTTCTGCACCTTTAGAAAGGGCTTTCTGTTGACCAGCAGGCTTTGGTTGACACTGCCATATATCTGCTTAGTGTATCTGGTAGCTGGCTGCCTGTCTTGCGTAATGAAGGGCCGTATATATCGGGATCAGGAGTGTATACGTTCTGTTGTCTATGACCTGGCCAGACTGTGTCATGATTATAAATTCCATTAGTGGCAAACCATTGAAGGTTAATAGAAGGCTTTTTTCAGATGTTGCATCACAGGGTTTTGGTACCCCCTCCCTCCTTGAAGCATGTACCGGTATATCCTTTTGAAACCCATGTTTTATTCTTCCACTGCATTAAAATGAAACTGTGAGCAACTCTGCATGTAGTCTTGATTAAAACAATATCCTACCTTCCATGATTTTGGCATTATATCTTCGCGGTGCAAATCACATGCATAATATGATTCTGCTGTCTTCTTCCTTGGTCTCCTCTTCTACCACCCGTGGGCTGAGAGAGTAACACATGACTGCAAGATCAGACTACAGACAGTTTGTAGTCTGTTACCACGGAGGAACCATAGGTCTGCCCAAGAGCTGTGGGAGATTTTTAATCGAGACTATTTGCAATGTTGCTTCATTTTGTTATTTTTTGATGCATTGGAGCACTAAAGCGGTTGCAGATGGAAACGCTCATGGGGGAAATGCAACGTCTGGACTTTCTGGACCAAGCTGTCGGCCAAGTCATCTCAATGGTGTACTGTGTCGCGAAATGATACTTGTTCTTCCAAGTCCATTGAGCAGAGATTGTGATTCCAAAGATTGCTTAAAGGTAACTTCATTCTGCTGCTCGCTCCCTCTGCCTGGCTTTTCCTTAGACGTAAAGGTCAGAGCAGACTGAACGATTGAGTATATAGGGTCATAGACAATCGGCCACGGCCAGAAGCCACTACAGCAGGTATACTGGACTACTGTATTTATCGTTATTTATTATGATGGTTCTGTAATTGATCAAGATTTCACCCCTTTTCAGGCAGTCCCTATCCATGCCCCTTCCTCACCTAGTGTACTTTGCACTGATGCTCTTGGTTTTTATTGCTTTTATATTATACAGACTTTCCAGTCTTAAGATGTTTTGATCCCATAGGCGATCCCTTACCTAATTTTATGATGGCTGTGCATAAATCTAAAGTCTATATTTATATTGCATCAGATTTAGTTAGGATTTGTGGGCAAGAATGCTATGAAGTAAAAAAAAATCCCTTATTTCGTGTACACAATATACAGTATATATTCACCTTTATGATGTGTTCTTTTCCCTTTGCATGGATAGTAATCAAATGCAAGGATATCACTTTAGGTTTGCTGAGGATTGCCTAAAAAGTCTGCCTTTTTCATAAGCATTTAACTTGCTGAATTCCGACCTGCACTTTTATCTGGGACATGACATGATACATCGGGACACGGTGACCTGATAAGGGATTGACTGCATTTCTCCTCCATGTCCTAGTTAATGTTTTCCTCCTGCTTGCCTTCCATGCTGGGATATTGTGCTGCCCCCACCGTTGTGCTAATAATAATAATGGTGATGATAATGGGGAGTATGAATGTAACCCTATGTGAGCCTTGCTGCTATTTTTGGTTTGCCTTTGTGGTAATGCGATCTTAAGGTTTCCTGTCCTTGGCTGTATCCCCAGATTTTCTTTTCCACGTGCTCAGTGTATTAGGGGTTAAGGGCATTGGGCTGACACGTCCGGGTGATAGCATATTGCACAATAGGATGCTGCATGCCAACACGTAGCAAAAGCCTTGTCCCTAAGATAAGAGCTTGGGCTTCAGAGTCTGTTTCGGAGCTCCGGAGATTCTGTATAGAAATTCAGTGCACAGTGTAACTAATAGCTTGAATTATACCCTGTTCTATATACAGAGCTATGCACAGGTTGGATTCCGTAATCACCTTATGTACTTACAGCATACACTATAGGCAAGACAATTAAAGAGGAGCTGTCACTTCTCCTGACATGTCTGTTTTGGTAACTACTTTCATTCCCCATGTACAGAAGTTATGAATGAATTGCTAGCAGTTTGCATTGATGTTACCAGATTGGGCGTGTGCCTGCACAGTCTGCCACCGGCAGCTCTGATTTAGATAATGTCAGCCTGGGCAGGGACACACGCCCATTTGGTAACATCCAGCTGGACCTTCATTGTAAACTGTTACCAATTTATTCAAAACTTCCAGCAGGAATAAAAAAGGATTGACACATCATAGTCGTAAGAATAGATGCTCCAGAATTCTTGTTAAATGGGAAATCTAAGTAATTACTAAAACAGACATGTCAGGAGAGGTGAGAGGTTCCCTTTAATCTAAAAGAAAAAAAAAAAAACCCTGGGAGAATTTACAAACTCCATGTAGATCAGACCATCTGTGGCAAAATTATAAATCCCAGCATTCTGTGACTGCCCTGTCAGAGAATGATGGGAAATGTAGTCTTGCAACAGCTGGTGAAACGCACTTTGGAGACCACAGATGTAGGTTTTGCTCTTAGTTGGATTCTAACCCACAATCCCACTTTGCCCCCCACCTTGTACCTCAATATTTCTGGCACTTTGGCCCAGACTTACTAACTCTATAGATGGTGTAAGCTTAGACCAGGCCGTCTAGACCAGATCTATCACAGGGGCTCAGGCTGGAGGATAAATGTGCTGCAGGGACAGACACTTTTCTCCGACTCTGTACCAACTATTGGTTTGCTTACTTTGAGCCAGAATTTCTCTGGCGCATCTTAGGCCCTGACCCCTTCCCCTTAAAGCTGCACCCCCTTAATAAATCTGGGCCTTTATGTTCAAAAGAAGTCTTAACTTCTTTATTGTGGATGCAAGTGGGAAATATGCACCAGCAGATCAATGGTCTCCAATCTTCGGCTCTCCAGCTGTTGCAGAACTACAACACCCAGGGTTTGTGATGCAGGGGGTTATTGTTTTGCCACATGTGAGAGACTCTTAGTTTTCCATACTAAACTACTGCTTAAAGTAACTGACCGAAACGAATAAAAATCAAATTTCATAAAAAAAAAAAGTACCAAAAAGGAGTTGTCCCTTTTTTCGCTGCATTGATGGAGGATTTTTTTTATTCTAGTTCTCTTCTATTATTAGAATTGGTTGTATTCTTCTATATCGCTCATTTTGGATGCTGCACAGAATGTTTCCAGGGCGGTTATGGAATGGAGTTAATGGGGAATATCAGGTTGCATGATGCTAGGAACATCTGCTGTTGCTTCTTTCTCAAAGGAATGGTGAGGAAATGTGACTGTGGTTTGTTGTATACAGATGAGATATCCTTGGGCTTCCCACCCGGTACAGTGGCATGTAGCTCTATTATATCCCTGTTTTCCACTCTCGTGCCTCACCTGCCCTGTCTCAGCAGATTGTGGGTCCATAACCCTATCACTTATCATGCCTATCTCAAATAGATTTTTTTAACACCCAAAGGTTAAAACCTATCCAAACTGTCTAGCTGGCACTGGTGCATGGCTTGCAACTGTGTATTTAAAGGGCATCTGTCAGCAGATTTGTACCTGTGAAACTGGCTGACCTGTTCCATGTGTGCAGCTGAAGGCATCAGTGTTGGTCCCATGTTCATACTGTTT
Organism: Bufotes viridis; assembly: GCA_033119425.1. Taxonomy (NCBI): domain Eukaryota; kingdom Metazoa; phylum Chordata; class Amphibia; order Anura; family Bufonidae; genus Bufotes; species Bufotes viridis. Next base: position 496,337,065 of record CM065590.1, on the reverse strand, counting down.
GTGCCTGCATTGCAGAGAAAAAGGAAGTTTAATATATGCAAATGATCGTCAAGGAGAAATGGGTGCGTTGCTGTTACACCTATAGGCTCAGTCTTCTCTGCAACTGCCACGCCCTCTGCACTCTAACAGGGCCAGGCAGTGAAAACCTCATGACGCCTGGCCCTGCAGGTCAAAGTGGAGAGGGGACGGCAGTTGCAGAGAAAGCAGAGCCCATAGGAGTAACGGAAACGCCCCCATTGCTCCTAGAGGCTCATTTGCATTTATTAAAACATCATTTTTCTCAGCAGTGTGGGCACATATAAACATGGGACCAACACTGATGTCTTCAGCTGCCAAGTGCACATGTAACAGGTCAGCCAGTGTCATAGGGAAAAATCTGCTGACAGATGCCCTTTAACATGAACAGGACGGGGTAACAAGTATACATCCAGTTCACTGACTAAAACATGACTGAAACGGTCCTTACATAGCTTTTCATTATACAATTTATAAGTTCCCTTTAAACTTTGTAATGTCAGATCTCCCTTGATACAACAAGCTTTCTAAAAGGCATGTATATAGGAGAAGCTGGCAGGACGACAAAATATATCCCCCTGGTGGTTTGTCCACCCAGTCACTTAAACGCAGGATTAGGGTACATGCACACGAACGTATGTGTTTTGCGGTCCGCAGAAAAAACGAATGACGTCCGTATCGGATCTGTTTTTTTGCGTAACCGTTTTTTATGCGGATCCATTGTAATAATGCCTATCCTTGTCAGCAAAACGGACAAGAATAGGACATGCTCTATTTTTTTTTTGTGGGCTACGGAACAGACATACAGATGCGGATAGTACACGGTGTGCTGTCAGCATTTTTTGCGGACCCATGGAAATGAATGAGTCCGCATCCTATCTGCAAAAAAAAACAAAACAGAACAGACACAGAAACAAAAAACGTTCGTGTGCATGTAGCCTCGCTATTTTTTTTCCACAATCCAGTTTCCTGTACGCCATCTTCCTGTCCCTGGCAGTCAGTATCGGAAGTGTTAACGGCGTGTATGAATACCATGCGCTTCATCTTACTGGGAAAGACAATGAAGTTGACATAAGGAACCAGAAATGGAAAGTCAGTTCACGTTACCTGTGCAGCTGACGTCTGTAGATGCAGCAGAGATGTATTTTGCTATTCATTTGCTTCAACTACGCAAAAACCTCAGGTAACATGTGGCGATACCACAAGGAGTTGAGCCAAATGACAAACAGCTGACAAATTCAGCTCTGCTGCATCTATACGTCCTGTACTTTCCATTCTCATGATGCGAACACATCTGAAAACATTCTGCCAATGGTTTCTAGAAGGTACCGAGCCCTTGTGGAACGTTTTACTGCCATTGCTTAAAAATCTAAGTATTGTCTATTCCTAGTGTGTGCAGGTGTTCACTCCACACCTTAACCTGTAACGGACAAGGCGACAGCGGCGGCGTCGTAACAAGCGTTTCCCTGTAATCCTCTGCTTGCAGCATGGTTCGTAGTCTGGGATTCTTTCGGAGCTGTCTTCATTCTTCCCATTGTCTGGTGCTAATATATTGAAGTGGCGCTAACAACGAGCAGTATGGATGGTGCTCACATATCTTAAGTTAATAACTCTGCTTACTGAGACTGGTTTGTCTGGGTATTTAATGTTTATACGGTGTATATATATATATATATATATATATTAAAAAAGTTTCTCTATTTATTGTGCTTCTTGCTGCGGGGATGACGCTATATTTTTGTGAACTTTAAAAGGGATATTGGCAATGTATAGTGCTCACTGTATGGAAACGACAGCAGACTGTATGATAGTCTATTAATCCTGTTTATGCAGAGCATGGAGGGAGCCATACTGCTTTTCTATCGCAAAATTTTTCGAGGACTGTGGTCTGCCCCCCACTGGTCACCATGAGGAATGACATGCAGTGATTCAATAGGGATGCAGTGTTAATCCAAGGTCCTGGCCTCTACTGCAGCCGCTAGCACAGGGAAAATGCCAGTTGGGCATCAAGCACCCTTCCTCACACTGTAGATCATCACTTCTGTGTAAAGATGGCAGTGGAAACTTTTTTTTTGTATGCAAAATTACCCATTCATCCCAACGGAGAAGTCCATTCCAGCAGATATATTGCACTTGTGCCGCCTGTCAGTCAAGAGATCTCTACAATCATCTACAGGGATGTTGGTCGTTCTATGGTGTTATTGAGTTATTGGCCTCTGAAAGTCGGGGACTTGAACTGTAAAAATAATATGTAAGAAAAAAACAAATAAATATATATATAAAAAACCCTTTGCGCTGTGCGCAGGGGCATTGTGTCCAGGGGGCCTGGTAGCATAGGTATATCAATGGCTTTTCAGCCAAAACTCAATGTGAAATAGCTAGGACAACTCAACTCTGAATAAAAATAACTATTCCAATGAGGAATTGATGTCTCTGAGTCGTGATTTGTGCCCCGGGCTCGGCGTGATCGCACCCAGCCTCTTGCCGCGAGCTGCAGCCCACCTATAAAACACATCCTTGATTGTCTTCATTTCAAAAGAAACACTGACATTTTATTAGTCTTAAAAAGTGTTTGGCAGGTCACAGCTAAGGAAAGTATCAGGAAGACATCGCCCCCCCCCCCCCCTCAAGGAAAGACAATTGTGACATCCTCTCCTGTATAAGTAACAGTCGTGTTAGTACTTTCTGCTCTTGCGCAGTAGTGAGAGATTGTGATAATGGACGTCATGTGCAAGCAGAGGTCAAAACAATGAGGAGATGGTAAATCTAGCGCCAGCCGTGTCATACCAGGCGCCAGAAGTCCTATAAATGTTACAAGATGATCGTAATGTCTGCTGCAGCGTTCACAAAAATAACAAAGCACATCACCAAAGAGGATGAGATGAAAGCATTGCTTTATACCGCCAGATACTGATGGAGCGAAGTCATTGAAAGTGTGAGCAGAAGCTTATCAGATACAAGACAGTTTCACTATACTAAACCAGTTTTGTTCAGAGGCGTAGTTAAATTTATAGGGGGGTGAAGGGTTAGCAGTCGCTCCCTGGGCCAAAGACCGATTCGCCACATTGAAGGACGGCAGTGGAATAAATGGCACATTGGGGCCCTGTTACAGGTTTTGGATTGGGGCCGAGAAGCATCAAAAGCATGACAGGGGCCAATATCTGTTCATCATATAGAGATTCGGCCGTTCTTTTAAACATAATTCATTGGTCATCCCTATAAAACTAGTGCAACAAAACTGTGATGATGTCAATAGCAATCACATCACATAGTATGTATCCCCTACCTGCACATCTGCAGGCTTTAGCTTCCTATAGTCACTGTTACAGTAAGGTATCTACATTGTACCAACATGTGGATGTTTTTTTCCATGACTCAGGGGGAGATTTATCAAAACGGGTGTAAAGGAAAACTCCTAGTTGCCCATAGCAACCAATCAGATTCCAAAATTCATTTTTCACAATGGAAAATGAAACGTGGAATCTGATTGGTTGCTATGGACAACTAAGAGTTTTCCTTTACACCAGTTTTGATAAATCTGACCCATACTTTATTTTCCCACAGTGGTGTCATTTGGCAGTTGCATGCAAATAATGGGGCTAAAAAGCACTACCCAGAAAGGGGAGGATTGGGATGATGCTTCATGGGATACAACTAAAATAAATAATGATCAGAAATGGAATCTATGTACCATTGTTGTCTTTAGGATTAGCCCTTTGATTCGCCATAAAGTTTTAAAGGGGTTTTCCACCTTTTGAACACATTTTGGAGACCCCCAGCCTCCCACCCACCCCACACCACTATCAGACAGGTCCACTAGAGGAAATTATTTTTGGGGCCCAAGCCCATATCATCATTAAAGTCTAATAGGTTTTGATACAAAAGAATAGGATCTAGTGGCAAGTCATTATTTCCAAAATGTTTGATTTTGGGGCCCACTATGGTATCAAAGCCTGGGTCCACCTGAGGATCCTCTGGTGGGCCAGTCTGATGCTAGTCCCCCTCCCTGCCAGACCGGTGGAAGGAAGCATACTTACCTGGGTTCACCCGTCACCACTGTGGGCAGTCATTGGCTGTTACAACAAATATGACCCCAAGTAGACAAGTGGGAAATGGAGCGCCATGAACAGATGGAGCTGGAACTGAGCAGCAGGGAGCAGGTAATGTATGCTTTCCTTCACAGGTCCGGCGGGGGGAAGCCTAGAATTTGTCCAGAGGGTGGAGAACCCATGAACATGCAGAATGTATAGTTAAAGTAGCTGGTGCCCTCCTTTGTTGTCCTCCTTCTAGAGTGGCCAATATGAGTGCTGCATGAGGGGAGCGTCTCAGACTAGCAAAGCACAGTGTTCATAGGCTTGTACGAGAAGCTGGTGGCCATTGTAGGTGAATGGAAATTGGACTAGGAAACATGGATCCCCATGAGAAGAACTAAAAATGACACCAAATGCTTTAACTAGACACCTCCCATGTTGTGTTAAAGTGTAAGGTAGCTACTAATGGGTTGCTATGGACAATGTCTCTGCACTAGTTTAACAGGATGGAACATATGTAAATGGTTTCTCCCATGGATCAGGAAAGGATTGGGGGTCATCATGACCCTGCACATTCAAGTCCTGTGTTTCTTCATCTCCGGTGCATTCTTCATTCAGCAGATGTGTGAGTTGTCCTGGGTGTTCATAAAGCAGGTAAGGCATTATACAGGGAGCCAGTGAGATATGTGGGAGATAGGCCTGTATGGATAAGTCCTGCTCACATGTTGGTAGATGATTGATCTGTTTCCTCCTAGGCTACCTACAGAATAAAGACACAACAGTAAGTTATGACAGCAAACCCTTGGCCCTATGAGAAGGTCGGGCTCATGCACACAGCCATTGCCATTTTTGCGGTTTCCAAATTGGGGTCCACAAAACACGAATACAGTACCAGCCATGTGCATTCCACATATTGCGGACTGTCCTATCCTTGTCCGCAAGAATAGGACATGTTTTTTTTGTGTTTTTTGTTTTTGCGGGGCTGCAAAACGGGCAAAGGGATGCCGACAGCAAACAGATGTGCTGTTCGCATCTTTTGTGGCCCCTCTGGAGTGAATGGGTCCGCATCCGATCCACAAAAAAAATGCGGACAAAAACATTGGTCGCGTGCCTGAGCCCTAAAAAATAATTTGTCTGCTGTCCTAAAATGTCTGTTTTAGTAAATACTTTTTTTTTATATGAAATAAGTATTTTGGATTATGATTTTTTAGAACTGTGTTCTGCTCTTCCTTTATTATTCCTCTTAGAAATTGACCAATTAGGGTGGGTTCACACACAGTTTTTTTTAGAGGATGTTTTGTGGCAGACTTTCCTGCAGCTTTTTCAGCCAATAGAGAATTCAGCAGTCGGGAGAAGTATAACTCCTTCTTTTATATTTCTGGTTCCTTTCAAATCCATTTCTGGCTTTGGCTGAAAATCCTGCAGGCAAATCTGCCTCAAAAACCTTAGGCCTCTTTCACACGGGCGTCATGTTTGACGCCCGGATAAGAGGCGGGTGCGTTGTGGGAATATACGCGATTTTTCCGCGCGGGTGCAAACGTTTGTAATGCGTTTTGCACGCGTGTGTAAAAAATCGCCATGTTTGGTACCCAGACCCGAAGCCGGACTTCATCACTGAAGTCCGGTTTCGGGTAGAGTATTCTGGAGAATTTATTATTTTCCCTTATAACATGGTTATAAGGGAAAATAATAGCATTCTTAATAAAGAATGCTTAGTAAAATGAAGATGAAGGGGTTAAAAATAATAAACGTTAACTTACCTTAGCCACTTGATCGCGTAGTTGCGATCTGTCTTCTCTTTTCCAGCATCAGCTAAGAACTAAAGGACCTGTGATGACGTCACATCACATGGTCACATCACATGGTCCATCTTACTATGGTGATGGACCATGTGATGTGACGTCATCACAGGTCCTTTAGCTGTTAGCTGAAGCTTGAAGACAGAAGACAGATCGCAACTACGCGATCGATTGGCTAAGGTAAGTTAAGTTTTATTATTTTTAACCCCTTCATCTTCATTTTACTAAGCATTCTTTTTTAAGAATGCTAATATTTTCCCTTTTAACCATGTTATAAGGGAAAATAATAAAGATCTGGTCCTGTTGCTAAGCAACCATGCGGGAAAATCGCAACGCATCCGCACTTGCTTGCGGATGCTTGCGATTTTCCCGCAGCCCCATTCACTTCTATGGGGCCTGCGTTGCGTGAAAAACGCACAATATAGAACATGCTGCGATTTTTCATGCAACGCAGAAGTGATGCGTGAAAATCACCGCTCATGTGCACAGCCCCATAGAAATGAATGGGTCCGGATTCAGTGTGGGTGCAATCCGTCCTCCTCATGCATTGCACCCGCGCGGATAACTCGCCAGTGTGAAAGGGGCCTTAGGGCTCATGCACACGACAGTTGCCTGTTTTGCGGTCCGCAAATAGCGGATTTGCAAAACATCAATACCGGCCGTGTGCATTCCACATTTTGCAGAACGGAATGTCTGGCCCATAATAGTACAGTCCTATCCTTGTCCGCAATGCAGACAAGAATAGGACATGTTTTATATTTTTGTGGATGCCGCGGAACTGACAGACAGATGCAAGACAGCAGACTGTGTTCTGTACACATTTTTTGCGACCCCATTGAAGTGAATGGGTCTGTATTTGACCCACGAAAAATGGTTATTATATGCAGAACAAAAATACGTCCGTGTGCATGAGCCCTTATCAAAAGGGTGTGTCCCAACACAGTCCGACACTAACAGCACTGATTGGATAATGTCAGAGTATTTAGGGACACACCTCCTACTGGTGACACCCAGTTTATTCATACATTGCTAGGAGGAACAGCGCAGCTCAGAGTTGTGACAGAAGATGATCCAGAATTATGTTATGGAAATATAGTTACTTACTAAGCCCATATGTCAGGAGAGGAGACAGGTTGTCTTTACAGTGTCAACCTTCTTTTTAAAGGGTTTCTGTCACCAACTTTTGACATTATAAGCTGTCTGACATTAGCTATGTGCTAATGTCAGACCAGCCTGATAATGTCCTTATTATAAAAATCGGATGTATATATAGTCCGAAAAACTTACATTTATTATATGTAAATTAGCCTCTAGGAGCAGGGGGGGCGTTGCCCTGCTCCTAGCGGCTCCGTCCGGCAACCTGCTGGCACGCCCCTTCACACTTTGATTGACAGTGCAGGGCAGCGATCCTCCTGCACTGTCTCGTTCTGAAATCGCGCGCCCGCGCCGCCGCTCTGTATTCGGCGCAGGCGCGGTGAGCAGAGGACGCTGGTGCCTGCTGTCCTCTGCTCACCGCGCCTGCGCCCGAATACAGAGCGGCGGCGCGCGCGATTCAGAGCGAGACAGTGCAGGAGGATCGCTGCCCTGCACTGTCAATCAAAGTGTGAAGGGCGTGCCAGCAGGCTGCGACGAGCCGCTGAGCAGGCACGCCCTGCCTAGAGCTAATTACATATAATAAATGTAAGTTTTTCGGACTATATATACATCCGATTTTTATAATAAGGACATTATCAGGCTGGTCTGACATTAGCACATAGCTAATGTCAGACAGCTTATAATGTCAAAAGTTGGTGACAGAAACCCTTTAAATCACCATTTCCAATTTACATACAAAATTAATGTACATAAAATTAGGAGTATAAATACATTGCTTATCCTGAGTCGGGATGAGCAAACCCGAATTGCAAAGTTCGGGTTTGTACCAAGCTTTAAGAATACGGCTACCTGGACCCGAACCCGGACTTTTTCACTGAAGTCTGGGTTCAGGCGATTTATGTTACTTTATTATGTTCCGTTATAACATGGTCATAATGAAAATAACATAATACATTACTTAGACTGAATGCAAAAGGAACACCTTTAGGCTACGTTCACACGACGACATTTGTCGTGCGACAAATAGGGCACAACTTCACTTGAATGGATTTTTTTGCGACTGTCGCGTCGCAGTCACAGCATGTCGCATGTCGCAATGCAACACCATAGACTCCCATTATAAAAATTGTCGCGCGTCAATAGTGCGACTTTTTGTCGCACGACAGATGTCGTTGTGTGAACCTAGCCTTGCAGGCATTCTATTTTGCATTCTGTCATAACAGAAGTCTATGGAAAGCATAATAAATCCGTCCTAGTTTCCGTTATGCAGGAGAGGACTCTGTTATGCTGCCCATAGACTTCTATTATGAATGCAAAACGGAAGCCTTTAACCGCTTCAGGACACTGGCATTTTTCACCTTAAGGACCAGCCAGTTTTTGCAAATCTGACATGTCAGTTTATGTGGTGATAACTTTAAAATGCTTTTACTTATCCAGGCCATTCTGAGAGATTGTTTTCTCGTCACATATTGTACTTCATGACAGTGGTAAATTTGAGTCGAAATATTTCATTTTTATTTATAAAAAAACAAAAAACGAATTTACCAAGAATTTGGAAAAATTTGCACTTTTCAAAATTTCAATTTCTCTGCTTTTAAAACAGATAGCGATACCACCTAAAATAGTTATTACTTTACATTTTCCATATGTCTACTTCATGTCTGGATCATTTTGTAAATGACAATTTCTTTTTTTGGGATGTTAGAAGGCTTAGAATTTTAGAAGCAAAAATCCAATTTTTAAGGACCAGTTCAGGTCTGAAGTCATTTTGTGAGGCTTACATAATAGAAACCACCCATAAATGGCCCCATTTTAGAAACTACACCCCTCAAGGTATTCAAAACTGATTTTACAAACTTTTTTAACCCTTTCGGTGTTCCACAGGAAATAAAGGAAAATGTAGAAGACAATCAATTTTTTTCCGCTAACAAAGCAAGGGTTAACAGCCAAACAAAACTTAATAGTTATTACCCTAATTCTGTAGTTTACAGAAACACCCCATTTGTGATCATAAACTGCTGTGCGGGCACATGGCAGGGAGCAGCAGGAAAGGAGCGCCATGTAGTTTTTGGAGGGCATATTTCATTGGGATAATTTTAAGGTTCCATGTCCCATTTGAAGACCCCCTGATGCACCCCTAGAGTAGAAACTCCAAAAAATTTACCCCATTTTGGAAACTACGGTATAAGGTGGCAGTTATGTTGGTACTATTTTAGGGTACATATGATTTTTGGTTGCTCTATATTACACTTTTTGTAAGTTAGGTAACAAAAAATAGCTGTTTTGGCATTGTTTATTTTTTTTCATCTGACAGGTTAGATCATGTGCTATTTTTATAGAGCAGGTTGTTATGAACACAACAATACCAAAAACTACTTTTTTTGGTTGTTTGTTTCAGTTTGACATAATAAAGCAAAATTATTTTTTAGTGTCTCCATATTCAGAAAGCCATAGTTTTTTTTATTTTTTGGGCGACTGTCTTATGAAGGGGCTAATTTTTTGTGGGATGAGAAGACCATTTGATTATTACTATTTTGGGGTGCGTATTACTTTTTTAACGCTTGGTATTACACTTTTTGTGATGTAAGGTGACAAAAAATAGCTTTTTTTACACCCTTTATTTTTTATTTATGGTGTTCACCTGAGGGGTTAGATCATGTGATATTTTTATACAGCAGGTTGTTATGGATGCGGCGATACCTATATGTATACTTTTTTTTAAATGTATTTAAGTTTTACACAATAAAAGCATTTTTGAAACAAAAAAAAAATCATGATTTAGTGTGTCCATATTCTGAGAGCCATATTTTTTTTTTTTTTTTTTGGCGATTGTCTTACTGTAGGTAGGGTCTCATCTTCTGCGGGATAAGATGACAGTTTGAATGGTACTATTTTGGGGTGTGTATTACCGTATTTTTCGCCCTATAAGACGCACCTGGGTTTTTGAGGAGAAAAATAAGAAAAAAAATATTTTTAACCAAAAGGTGTGCTTTTGAAGTAATGGTGGTCTGTGCATGACAGTATTATGGGGGGGATCTGTGGATGGCACTGTTATGGGGGGATCTGTGGATGACACTGTGATGGGGGGATCTGTGGATGACACTGTGATGGGGGGATCTGTGGATGACACTGTGATGGGGGGATCTGTGGATAGCACTGTGATGGGGCCATTTATGAATGACACTGTAATGGATTGGATCTGTGGATGACACATATATAGCATCTTATGCTATATGTGTCATCCACAGATCACCCCAATTACAGTGTCATCCACAGGTGCCCCCATTACATTGCCATCCAAAGATGCCCCCTTTTCTAAAACATCTGGCCCATAGTGACTGCTTTGGGGGCGGAGCCTGGCAACACGCGGCGGGCGGCCCGCCGCTAACAGCGTGACTGCTTTCATAACATTTATAATCTTTAATCATGTCCCCTTATTCCCTATAAGCCCAATACAGTAGCGCTCTGCTAACCTGCTATACTGATCCTCTAGCAGGCAGAGCGGTGCGGCGGCAGGCTGCTGTGTAACGTCCTGACTGACGTCATCTGCCTGCTCCTCCTGCTTCATTCATAAAGTGAAAGGAGCAGGCAGATGACGTCAGTGAGGACGTTACACAGCACCGCTCTGCCTGCTAGAGGATCGGTATAGCAGGTTAGCAGAGCGCTACTGTATTGGGCTTATAGGGAATAAGGGGACATGATTAAAGATTATAAATGTTATGAAAGCAGTCACGCTGTTAGCGGCGGGCCGCCCGCCGCGTGTTGCCAGGCTCCGCCCCCTCCTCCTTCCATGCTGATACATCGCAGGCTGTGCGATGTATCGGCTTTAGCTATAGGAAAATGGTAGTACCCTTTGGGGGGAAAAAGTGCGTCTTATATGGCGAAAAATACGGTACTTTTTGATCACTTGGTATTATACTTTTTGTGATGTAAGGTGACAAAAATGGCTTTTTTGACACCGTTTTTTTTTTTTATGGTGTTCACCTGAGGGGTTAGGTCATGTGATAGTTTAATAAACCTGGTTTTTATGGACACAGCGCTAACTAATCTGTCTACTTTTTTATTTTTTGAAATTTTTACACAATAAAGGCATTTTTGAAACAAACAAATATCATGTTTTAGTGTCTCCATATTCTGAGAGCCATAGTTTTTTTATTTGTTGCCCGATTGTTTTATGTAGGGGCTCATTTTTTGTGGGATGAGGTGACCGTTTGATTGGTACTATTTTGGGGGGGGCATACCTCTTTTTAATCGCTTGGTGTTGCACTTTATGTGATGTAAGGTGGCAAACAAATTATTGTTTTAGTACAGTTTTTATTTTTTCTACGGCGTTCAGGTGAGGGGGTGTATCATGTGATATTTTTATAGAGCCATTCATTACGAACGCGGCAATACCCAATATGTCTGGTTTTCTTTTTTTTTTGCAATTTTGTGTTTTATTTTGGTAAATGTAAATTCTTTTTTTTACTTGAAACTTTATTTTTTTTTTATTATAAAAAACACTTTTTTGTTTACTTTTTTTTTTTTTCCCCCACTATGGGACTTCAACTTCTGGGGTCTGATCCTCTCTGCAATGTATTACAATACATCCTGTATTGTAATGCATTGGCTGCCAGCTTGTATGCTGGCAGCCTGCCTGTGAGACCAAGCCTAAGGGCTGGATCTTACAGGCTCCTGTAGAAGGCAAGCTTTGATGCCTATGAAAGGCATCGGGCTTGCCTTCTCTGCCATCGGGTCCCTGCCTCTGCAGCGCGGGGAGCCAATGGAGATGCGGAGGGCACCTGTACCCTCCGCAAACCCTCTGCATGCCACTGTCAGCTTTGACGCGGCATACAAGGGGCTAATATGCAGCAGGGGCCCGATCAGCAGGGGCATATGCAGCAGGGGCCCGGCTGTCAGTGACTGCGGGTCCGCTATGCTGATCCTGCACCCGCCCGATCAGCCTGTTGTCCTTAAGTGACGTCCACCAGCGCCGTACATGTACAGCGGGGGTACTCTACGGGTTAAGAAGCATTCTGTTTTGCATTCCGTCATAATAGAAGTTTATGGGCAGCATAACGAATCTATGGCACTGTCCAGATAGTCTTTTTCATAGGTTTTGTAAGGGTACTTTCACACTAGCGTTGGTGCGGATCCGTCTGTTTATTTGTACAGGCGGATCCGCACCTCTAATGCAAACGTTTGTATCCGTTCAGAACGGATCCGTTTGCATTAGGTTTAAAGAAAAATGACAAAGTCCAAAACGGATTCGTTTTGGATTACATTGAAAGTCAATGAGGAACGGATCCGTTTTCAAATGCACCATATTGTGTCACTGACAACGGATCCGTCCCCATTGACTTACATTGTAAAAAAAAAACGGATCCGTTAGGCTCCGCCTCTTCAGACGGACACCAAAATGCTGCATGCTGCGTTTTGGTGTCCGCCTCCAAAATGTAATAGAGGCAGAACGGAGCCGAACTGATGCATTCTGAATGGATCCTTATCCATTCAGAATGCATTGGGGCTTAACTGATCCGTTTTGGAACGTTTGTGAGAGCCCTGAAACGGATCTCACAAACGGAATCCAAAACGCTAGTGTGAAAGTACCCTAAGTTTGTAATGCAGTTATAATATGGATATGGTCCAGAACGCTGTATTACTGTGTCATTTTTCCGGTGCCATACATTAGAAGCCTCAGGAGCTAATAGGTCTACCTGGTAGCCAAAAAGCTAGCACCACTTCCCAAGACAGCAGAGCACAAGGTAGATCACAGCAGATTCTGGGCTAGGCAGGAGAAGCATTTCCAACTGCTTTGTAAAGAATCATAAATCTCTGCAAACTAAAATTCCATTAATTTGTCATTCCAGGGATCTAATATATGCCAAGTTATCTGATGGTCTTTACATACCTGCAAGACACATTTCCAAATTACTGGATTACAGATATTCTGGATCGTAAATCAGACAAGGACACATATACTACAGTGTGTGTGTTTACCTTTCCCCAAATGGTTCCTAAACCACAAAGGTGGTCCCTAACATAAGCACTGTCACTGCCAGTGCAGAACTTGCCTATAGACTAGTGATGACTGTCAGGGGCAATATTTGAATTTGCGATATTTCTTGAATACTCGTCATAAATTAGCGAATTTGAGAATTCGCAATTATTTTCTTGATTGCAAAAATCAGAAATGTAATATAAGTGTATTGCGCATGCAATACAGACGTGGGTCACATTTTTCAAGCTGCTAGACGTTTCCTGAGACTGGAGAAAATGGTTGGCACGGCAGAACATTACAATAGCTTTATATGCAGATAGAGTGCTCCGATATATTCGCGATTGCGCAAATCGGCAATTAATGATGCGCATATTTTTACGTAATACGTGCAACTTCACATTTTAGCAGGTCTGACTACATATTAGTGATTGGTGCACTAAGTATTGTTGTAAACTTGTGACATCACAGTACTATGTATGTAGCATGTATGTATAGGTTCTATATCACGATCTAACCTACACTGACTATCTCCCACTAACTGTCTGTAATATATATATATATATATATATATATATATATATATATATATATACATATATATATATAAAAGCTAACTAACTATCTAATGTAATGGGATACAGCAAAGCACAGTGAACAGCAATGACACTGCTGTCCCTCTCAGAACTGAAACAACAAAAAAAACTGTAGAAAATGGCTGCTGGGGGGTTTCTTATATAGTAAAGGGGTAGGCAACTTTCCTATTGGTTGCTAGGGATGTTGCTAAGCTCAGACAAAGACATTGCAGCCTTCTCAATGGCCCACAAGCAAGAAGCAGGGAGGAATCATGGGTTTACATGAAAAAAAAATCTAGAATATTCGTGAATACGAATATATAGCACTATATTCTAAATCTTCACGAATTCTCAAAGTGGGGATATTCGCGATTTTAAAATTCGCGATTCGAATATGCGCGCCCAACACTACCATAGGCTTCCAGAGTCTTCAGTGAGGTGCCAAAGAACCACTGAGCACCAGACAAATTCCTCTTAATATGGTAATGGCTGATTGTTGTTGCAGGCCTGATTGTTAGCATTGCTGGACCATAACATACCAGCTTAAATGGTTTCTACCAAGGGCGTAACTACCGGGGAAGCAGGGGAAGCGGCTGCTTCGGGGCCCGGGCTGACAAGGGGCCAGGCACCAGGCAGCGCGTGTCCTCTCTCCCCTCTACTTCCCCGGTAATCTGCTGCTGCGCCAATTGCTGACTGAGACTCGCACTGTCTCAGACTCAGTCAGCTGTGCTGTCTGTCTGCTGTGCCGGGCCCCCCCTCCCTACTGCCCCTTCACAGTTTGCCCCGCCCCGCTGCTTAGGCTTACATTGCTGCCTGCAGCCTCTGGCTCTGTGGTGGGCGGGGCTGAGTCAGGCCCTCCCACCACTGACGGCAGGGCCGTTTCTTGGACTAGAGGGGGGGCGGGTGTCCGCCTGTCACAAGGGGGGCGCTGGAGCTTGCCATACATTCCCCCCCTCCCCCTCCGATTCGCTGCCGTGCCCGCCCCGCTCACTAAATCTATCCAGCAGTCTGCTGGCAGCAGTGTCATACTGTCCCCCTCCACTCTGGCTGACTCTGGCTGCAGGATGCTGGGCCTGGTGCTGGGCGCCGGCTACTGTTCACATAGGGGGCGGTGATTGTTGGACCCGGCGGAGGCGGAGCGCAGGCTGGGAGTGCAGCAGAGGTGACGTCATCATGTCACGCTGCGTGCCTGCCCGCGTGACTGTGTCTGCCATACCACAGCACCAACCACTCACAGGAACTCTGCCCTGGCCCAGAGCTGTGCTGACTGCGTAAGTTCTAAAAAAAAAAAAAAAGTATGTACCCTATACCCTACCTGGCCTGCCACAATGCTATCCCAGCGCCTCCTCAGTTATACCCCTGTAATGTACCCTCAGTTATAATTTACCCTGATACCCCTCAGTTATATTATATAACTGAGTGGTATCAGTTATGCAGGGGTAATATAACTGAGGAGCGCTATCAGGGGGTATAATGTCCCCTGATAGGCCTCCTGAGTTATATTACCCCTGTATAATAATGTACCCTGATGCCCCTTAGTTATATTACCCCAGTGGGGTAATAAAACTAAGTGGTATCAGTGTACGTATTATACAGAGTAATATAACTCAGGAGGTCTATCGAACATTATACAGGGGTAATATATTACCTCTGTATAATGTGCCCTGATACCCCTCCTCAGTTATATTACCCTGTATAACTGATACCACTCAGTTATATAATATAACTGAGGGGTATCTGGAGTAAGTTATACAGGGAGGGTAATATAACTAATCGTATCAGGGTACATTATTATACAGGGTAATATAACTGAGGAGGGCTATCGGGACATTATTCAGGGGTAATATAACTGTTATATTACCCCTGTATAATATCTGATAGGCCTCCTGAGTTATATTACCCTGTATAATAATGTACCCTGATACTACTTAGTTATATTACCCCTTGTTACCTCATGTACAGAGTCTGAAGAGGAAGAACGAAAAAACCATACTGCCCAGTGGACGGCGTGTTCTTAGACCTAGCCCCCCAGCCGAAGTTGTGTCTGAGATCCCCAAGGTCAAAGCCAAGTAATTGTAAGTTTTCATGTGGAGTATGTTTATGGTATACACATATAGCCTACACTGTGCCACACAATATACAGTATACCGCTACACTGTGTAGGGGTTATACTGTATATTGTACAGCATGGCGCAGGGGTTATATTGTCCGGCATGGTGTGACCTCTATACATTTTATGTACAGTATACAGTAATCCTTGCACCTTGCCATACAATATACAGTAGGGGAAGGATGGGGCCCAGCAATTGGCAGGCAGTGGCGATGGGCCATATATATATATATATATATATATACACACACATATATACTGTGTGTGTGTATATATGTGTATATATATATATATATATATATATATATATATATATAGAAAAAAGGCGCAGGTAGCAGCACTCAAATAACGGGAAATTGGGTGCAATTCCTGTCGTACTGTGCACAGTATGGAATAAAGGGATCAATTTTTCCATCGTATCCACGGAGTGCTGCTTTTTCCTTTATATATATATATATATATATATATATATATATAATCTCGTGACTTGCCAAAGAGTGGGGTTTACACAAGAGGCGGGGGAGTGAAACGCGCAGGGAGTGAAGCAGCGCGGAGGCCATACAAAAATTTGCTGTGGGGCCAAGTCATTTCTAGCTACGCCCCTGGTTTCTACGGAATAAAATATACTTTTTTATTTTTATTAAACCGTTATCTCTGCTCCGTTATCTGCTTCTGATCTTGTGAGAGTCCAGAATATCTTCTAAATCTGCACCAGGAAGTACGTGCTACATGCTTGTTACAGTAGGAGCAGTCAGTGACATACATCTATTTACTAGCCCTCTGTTATATGTCTGGATCTGATGCCTACCTTTGTGAGTATATATCTTCTCACTTCATTGCTCCTCCACTTGAACAGGACAGTTTTCCTTGTTTTCTGAGGGTATTGCTAGATAATCAGTGCTGTGAAACAAGGGATATATGAAGATATATTGATTACACAGATATTATTATACAGTAGCGTTTAAAAAATAGCAGTTCAGCATCATTAATTGATAAATCACTGTTTTTAGTAGAAGCGATATTTCTCATAGCAAATAATTTACATGGAAGCGCAATAGAGTAATAGATAAAAAGCAGACCCAACGAGTTGGACATGCATTCAGTAACTGAATCATTAAAGGGTTTGTCATCTCAAGCATTGGTCGCATATGGCTAGAATATGCAACTAATGTCTGATAGGTGAGGGTTCAGAGGTGGGACTTTAGAATGAAGCCCACAAAATGAAGGAGAGTGGACTGCGCATGCACGGCTGCCCTCCATTCACTTCTATGGGACTGCCAAAAATAACTCTAAATGGAGTGGTGGCCGTGCTTGCACTGTGCAATTCCCATTAATTTCTACTGAACTTCTGAGAATAGCCAAGCTACTTTCTGCACTCCCGTCAAAATAAATGGAGAGCAGCCGCACATGTGCAGCCTACTTTCTTTTACTTTGTGAACTCCCAGAGGTGGGACCCACAGCTATCAGACATTGGTGACATATCGTAGCGATATACCACCAGTGCTTGAAATGACACAACTCCTTTAATTGAAAGGGATGTGCTCAAAGTAACAGCAGTGAGGAATTAAATGCTATATACACCTTTGTGGGCAATTTTTTTATGATTGCATTTTATCATTTTGGGCGAAAAATAATTTTTCAATTGTTCTTTATTAAAAATATTCAGCTGTTCTGTCACAAAGGGTTAATTGTTTGCCTAGATGTGTGAATTGTACTTTCACTTTGTGCAGGTCATCTATTAAACCTATTTATCTAAGCCGCATTCTTATCAGTAAGATCAGACTTGAGCTTTAATGGGTATTTAGGAGGTCAGAAAGCAGAGATAATGAGCTGTCAGCTGAGCTGCCTGATGGGGAAACTGAAAATACAGAGCCTGCTACTAGAGAATCTCAAGCCTGAACAGAGAAAGGGGCTCAAAATGTTTAATAAAGACCAACTAAAAAAATTATTTTTAGTTTAAAATGAGTACATTGCAACAATAAAAAAATGCCCCAAAAGATATACAGTAGATATAAAAAGTCTACACACCCCTGTTAAAATGTCAGGTTTCTGTGCTGTAAAAAAATGAGACAAAGATAAATAATTTCAGAACTTTTTCCACCTTTTGACTTGCCAAGATTTGTCCACTCTTCTTTGCAAAAACACTCCAAATATGTCAGATTGCGAGGGCATCTCCTGTACACAACCCTCTTCAGATCACCCCACAGATCGGATTCAGGTCTGGGCTCTGGCTGGGCCATTCCAAAATTTTAATCTTCTGGTGAAGCCATTCCTTTGTTGATTTGGATGTGTGCTTTGGGTCGTTGTCATGCTGAAAGATGAAGTTCCTCTTCATGTTCAGCTTTATAGCAGAAGCTAGAAGATTTTGTACCAATATTGACTGGTATTTGGAACTGATCATAATTCCCTATATCTTAACTAAGGCCCCAGTTCCAGCTGAAGAAAAACAGCCCCAAAGCATGATGCTGCCACCACCATTCTTTACTGTGGGGAGGGGGTTCTTTTGGTGATGTGCAGTATTGTTTTTGCAACCAAACATATCTTTTGGAATTATGGCCAAAAAGTTCAACCTTGGTTTCATCAGAGCATAACACCTTTTCCCACATGCTTTTGGAGATTTAAGATGTGTTTTTGCAAAATGTAGCCTGGCTTGGATGTTTTTCTTCGTAAGAAAAGGCTTTCGTCTTGCCACTCTACCCCATAGCCCAGACATATGAAGAATACAGGAGATTGTTGTCACATGTACCACACAGCCAGTACTTGCAGCTCATTTAATGTTGCTGTAGGCTTCTTGGTAACCTCCCAGACCAGTTTTCTTCTCATATTTTAATCAATTTTGGAGGGACGTCCAGTTCTTGGTAATGTCACTGTTGTTCCATATTTTCTCCACTTGATGATGACTGTCTTCACTGTGGTATATCTAATGCCTTGAAAAAATTTTTGTACCCTTCTCCTGACTGATACCTATTAACAATGAGATCCCTCTGATGCTTTGGAAGCTCTCTGTGGACCATGGCTTTTGCTGTGGGATGTGACTAAGAAAATTTTAGGAAAGACCAACTAGAGCAGCTGAACTTTATTTGGGGTTAATCAGAGCCACTGTAAATAATGACACGTGTATGCCGACTCCTATTTAACATGATTTTGAATGTTATTGCTTAATTCTGAACACAGCTACATCCCCAGTTATAAGAGGGTGTGCACAATTATGAAACCACATTATTTTAGTTTTTTTTGTTTTCTTCCCTCCACCTAAAAGATTTCAGTTTGTTTTTCAATTGAGTAGTACAGTTTATAGGTCCCATTAAAGGTGGAAAAAGTTCTGAAATGATTTATCTTTGTCTCATTTTTTTACAGCACAGAAACTTGACATTTTAGCAGGGGTGTGTAGACTTTATATATCCACTGTATGTTGGAGCCTGCTGTCTAACATACTTTATATTATCGATGGAAGGATTGAACGCTGTGTGCAGTGAGGGTAAGGCTTGTATTACATTTGCATTAGGGAGCATTCACACAACCGTATTTTACTTCCGCATCCGTGCCGCAATTTTTGCGGACAATGCACAGACCCATTAATTTCTATTGCGGAATGCCTTTCAGTGTCATCCGTGTACTGTCCGTTCCGTGTGTCCGTTTCTTTTTATTTTAGAACCTGTCCTATACTTGGCCACAAATTGCGGTCCATGGCCCATAGAAAGTCAATAGGTGTGTAAAAAACGGATAGCACATGGAAATGCATCTGTATGTCATCCGTTTTTTGCGGACCCCTGGACTGAAAACATTCTAGGAAACCCCATTAAATTTGTCAATTTTAACCCTTCGGTTTTTTTTGTGGACCGTGAAAAACAGAAGACACACGGAAGCACCACGTCCATATTATACGGACTTGCGGAGCGGAAATGGAAATATAACTGAAGACATATGGAACACATGGATCCGTGATTTGAGGACCGCAAAACCAACATGGTCGTGTGAATGCTCCCTTAAGCAGATCCGGTAAGCTGTTCCGGCCGGGAACAGCTTGCCGGATCCATGAATGCAGCGCACAGCAGTTTTCGTCCGGCTCCTCTTGACATATTTGCTGGGTATCTACGCCGGTCCCCATTATAGTGAATGGGCCCGACAGTATCTCGATAGCGCCTAGTATTCATGGATGGTTAGAGATTACATTAAAAAAAAACTTGAAAAGCATGAACCTGATGCTAATTGCAGATTAGCTTCAGAGATCTGGCAGGCTGTTCCCTGCCGGACCTTTGCACACTCCGGCATCGCCGCATTCTGGCATTTTCAGATTATAGACTCCATTTTTGAGTTTTTAAAGAAAAATGCTGGCACTGCTATTATGGAACAGCCTAATATACTATTTTCTTTACTTTCTGTAAACTGGATAAATGTTAGTGTTTTGATAAGGAATTGAATGTAGTATTTCCAGTGCATTGACATTTATGATCTTTTGCTTTTTTTTGTTTTGTTTTTTGTTTTTTAACTCACTGCTATTTTTGGCGCACTACTGTACATCATTCTAATAACATGGGCCCTGCAGTAAATTTTGCCCACACCGGCCAGTGGATGAAAGAAAGGTTGCCTATCTGATTTTATTTTCCTTGAGATAAGTGGCATCAGTGATGTCTGATTATTTTGGTGATCTGCTTTCTTAGAGGTTGTATGCACATCCAGCTGAGCCAGGATGGGAATTGGGGTTAGACATCGATCAGATGAATGCATCCTATGACATTTCGAACCACAGCCACATGCATTGTCCTTTTGCCAACGTTAGGTGTACGTTGGCACTGGTTATTTTTTTCTATTGTATCGGAAGATCAGCAAACTAGACTTTCCTAGACAGTGGGACATCAAAAGAACTTTATACCATATGGTATATGTTCATATATATATTTATTATAATATACAATTGGAGTCAATTGGCCAGTGTATGCCTCTGTATACGTGTTCAGTGGCCTATGTTGAAGCCTGCCACCTGATTTATACCATCGATGGAAGGATTGAACTTCCTTGATTAAAGATATCCTGCCGCTTTTTGTCTATAGCCCCTACGCAGACCTATGTGTCTCCATAGTTAGAGATTACAAAAAAACCTTGTAAAGTCTGATCCTGAGTTAAAGGGTTAGTATTCTGATAGGCGTCAAAAAGCTATTTGAAAACTCAAGAGCTGTGAAAAATGGCTGATGGCACCATGGACTTCTAGTCCCATCATGATCTGTAAGTGTATTTGGGTATGAAGATTAATCAGGGTGTACCATAAATAACGTTAATTTTGTCACAAAAGCCATGTATTGGTTACCTCTGTTGAATCACGTATGTTTTTTACCTTTCAGTATGGAGGGGAGTATACTTACACACTCTCCTGGGTCACTTCTTCAGCCTTAGAGATCTTTCTGTAGCAATAGACAACCTCGATCAAGAGCCACAAGGTGAGGAAAGCTAGGAGGATGTACATCATGATCTCCGAGAGGACAGAAGTAAAATCCTCTTTTTCTATTGAAACAGAGCCAGACACCATAAAAATTCTGTCACTTCCTATTGCAATATAAACACATGTATCCTCTCTGTAAATGGCTCCTCACTGCGGATATTCTGACATCCACACCATAAAATATAAAACCTGTCATCTGTGATCACTAGAGATGAGCGAATTTCACATTTTGAAATTAGTTCACGCTTCGCTTACTGGTAAAAGGTGAATTGCATTATGGATACCGTTACCACGGACCATAACCCAATTCTATGACGCACTGCTTTTAGAGACATTTCGTTATTCATTCCGTCTTAATAGAAGTATATGGGCTGCAAAGCGGATCCGTCCCATTTTCGTTATGCAGGGAAGTCCTATTATGACAGAATGAATAGTGGAATGCCTCTAAAAGCATTCCATTATGCATTCCGTCATAGAATTGATTTATGGTCCGTGGTAACGGAATTCATATGCAATTCACCTTTTACTAGTAAACGAAGCGTGAACGAATTTCATAACCTGAAATTCGCTCATCTCTAGTGATCACACATCTCTGACCCCCAAGAAAAGCACAAGCACACATCAACAAATGTTCTCTTCACAAATATGGAGCCTGGGTGACTTAGGGGTTAAATGTAATGTAATAAATAAACGGTATAATGAAAACTGCAGCAGATTGAATATACTTTGTGATTTAATTCTTCTGCATTTTCTAAATATCTGCTTGCGATCAGTAAGTAAAAGCATTTTTGATAAAGTGGTTGTCTCCCTTCAGTAAATGGCATGTATTATATAGAGAAAGTTAATACAAGGCACTTACTAATGTATTGTGATTATCCATATTGCCTCCTTTGCCATCACTTTATACTGTTCTTGTTTCCATGGTTACACCACCCTGCAATCCAGCAGTGGTGGCCGTGCTTGCACATTATAGGGAAAAGCCTATGCACACTCCTGCGGTCCCGGCCACAAGGGAGGCCAGTGCATTTTTCTGCAGAGTGCAAGTGTAACACCCTGAAGAGGTGTTACCTTTCCTATACCTTGCAACTGTCTCTAATGGTCTAACCTAAATGCCATCTTGTGTATTTTTGTCCAGGTCCTCTACACTGTGCATTCCTAACCTTTCTATGTAACTGTTTTTACATGTAATATGCATGGTTTACCAGCAGGTGGCAGTGCAGATGGCAGAGTTATAGTTAGAGACTCACCATTCCATTCTCCCCGCTTTGGGCAGAAGTGGGTCAGTCTTGCTTCCTGCCGAAAGCGTGGGGCAGGACTTTCCAGTTAGTTCTAGTTCCGAGATGGACAGGAGGAGGTGAGCAGGGGCACGCTCAGGTGTGCCTATGCCAGCCAGAGCACCCTTTGACCTCGGCTAACTATGTCAAAACCTTGTAGTGTGGCCCCCACTGATGCGATGTGTGTGGTGTTTTTTCCAATCCCCCCCCCCCTCCTCCCCTGGTCGTCTGCTGTGGAGCCCCGTTCTGTATTGTACCGACCTGTAAACTCGCAACTGGGTGGAGATGCAGTCTTCTGCTGTGGGTGTCTCCTTTTCCCTGGCTTTGATAGCAATCCAATCAGAGCAGAATGCTTAAAGCCAGGCTTTTTGAAAAAACAAAACACACATCGCATCAGTGGGGGCTGCACTACAAGGTTTTAACATAGTTAGCCTTTGTCAAAACTGAGTAAAGGTCCTCTTTACGCAGAGTTTAGTGCAACATAAAGAAAGAAAGCCAAGTATTTGAGTAAGCCTGTCAGTACAGCAGAGAAAGAGAGAAATCAGAGTCGAGTTTTCCTGCCAGTTTATGCTAAAGCCTGCTGGAACCAAGACTAAGCCTGCCAATCGTCTGGATGAACTTTTATTCAAGTAAAGCTGAACTTCACAACAAGGTCTGGACCCAAGTCATTTTTTCTTCATCCCTCAATTATTCCCCCTTCATTTTGCTTCGGAGCCAAAGCCTGGGGTCCAGCAGTATCCAGGTAGGAGCACCGTGACATTTAGGCCACACTACACCACTCGGCATTCCTTCTACACCTGGGACACGATAGGGGCCCCGGGAGACAGCGCGTTACACAAGTACGACCACCGCTGCTGGATTGCAGGGTGGTCATAACCCCTGGATACGAGCAGTGTGTGATGCAATGGAAAAATGAATCAAGCCAGCAAAGGAGGCAATATGGACAATCACAATACATTAGTAAGTGCCTTGTATTAACTTTATCTACATGATAAATGCCATTTACTGAAGGAAGACAACCCCTTTAACATCCATACATAGTAAACATCAGCTCTGTGGATTTCAGCAGAAAAATAAATTGCATGGCAAATCTGAAGTTGTATCCAATAAGTCTTAAAACACATAAGAGTCTGTTCACTGTTCATTTGAGCCTGGAGGTATACAGTATGTCAGGATGATTTCATGGCATCTACCTCCAATGGAATTCTCTACATAGGTTTCCTTGTTAAAGGTGTTATGATCCCATGAATTTAAAAATCAATAAAAACATCTGGAGTAATGCACACCATTAAATTTACTATATCAATGCATAAATCGCTGCTCTCCAGTGTCATTTTCATTTTTTTAATACATTTTTTACACACCTAGAGGACTTCCCTTTCTGTGGGTGGGCAGCAGCTTGTCCCATGTGATAGTTAAGCAGCTGCATTTCCAAGGAGCGCATTGCAATAAACACTTGTTAACCCCTTCCTCCCCATGCATACAAAACAGCCCTGGCGATTCCACTAATAAACAGAACTATAGTATGTAATAGTTCCCTCTCCAATTTCCTTCTTCTTTGTCTGGAAATATCGCTATATACTTTTACAGATTTAGAAGAATGAATGAACCGTGTCTTGTTGCTTCACCTGTTTTACTGGTAAAGTGGTCAGCAACCTCCGGCAGTCCAGATGTTGAGAGAACCCGAGCATGTTTGCATGCTGGGAGTTGTAGTTTCACAGTAGCTGGATTGCTGGAGGTTGTTGATCCCTGCTCTAGGACATCACTATACTGGAGCTGAGACTAGGGAGCAGGGAAGCTATTAGTCCACCAGTGAATGCATGAGAAGGTGGAAGCTACCAGATAATAAAATGCACAACTCCAATTCCAAAAAAGTTAGGACACTGTGTAAAATGCAAATAAACACAGAATGCCATGATTTTCAAATCTCATAGACGCACATTTTCATTGCAATAGATCATAGAACACATATCAGATGTTGAAAGTGAAACATTTTACCATTTCATGAAAAAAATTAACTTATTTAGAACTTAATGCTAGCAGCGCATCGAAGAAAGCTGGAACAGGGCAAAGTCTACCATTGTGTAAACATCTGGGAAGTGGAGACCAATCACTGGTTTTGGGGAAGGAATCTTGTTCCATTCTTATCCTATCATATTTAGGCCTCATGCACACGACCGTATGTGTTTTGCGCTCCGCAAATTGCGGATCCGCAAAAAAAACGGATGACGTTCTGTATGGCATCCGTTATTTTTGCGGATCCATTGTAATAATGTTATCCTTGTCCGCAAACTAGAAAAAAATAGGACATGCTCTATTTTTTTGCGGAACGGAAAAACGGACATACGGAAACGGAATGCATACGGAGTACCTTCCATTTTTTTTTTGCGGACCCATTGAAATGAATGGTTCCGCATATGGTCCGCAAATAAAACGGAACGGACACGGAATGAAAGTACATTCGTGTGCATGAGCCCTAGTGAGAGAGACAAGTTGCGCCTCTTTGTCGATTCGGGAAGATTGTACAGATTATATAAAAAGAGACTTAAAGAAAGCTTCTATTGAGCCCATTGCCCTCCATACTGTACACAGCCTGGGGAAACTGTATATGAAACTATGAAGATTGTATTCAGTGCCTATGTGAACCATCTATTGAACTGCTCCTGTAAAGTACAGGGCACCTCCACTACCACCAGGTAGTGATGTCGCGAACATAAAATTTTCAGTTCGCGAACGGCGAACGCGAACTTCTGTAAATGTTCACGAACGGGCAAACCGGGCGAACCGCCATAGACTTCAATAGACAGGCGAATTTTAAAAACCAAAGGGACTCGTTCTGGCCACAATAGTGATGGAAAAGTTGTTTCAAGGGGACTAACACCTGGACTGTGGCATGCCGGAGGGGGATCCAGGCAAAACTCCCATGGAAAATTACGTAGTGGACGCAGAGTCGGGTTTTGAATTGAATAGATTTTTCGAACGGGGAGATGGTTAAAAAAACGCTTGCTCCCTCCCCTTTGTTTTTATCCACGGTCACTGCGTCTGCGCCGTGCAATTTACTGTCACACCCGATATGAGTGGTATTTTCTGTAGTACTATTCTCATCAGTTTAATCCCTCTAACGTCCCCAATCTGGGGGCCATTTATTGAATTGATTTTTCGAACGGGGAGATGGTTAAAAAAACGCTGGCTCCCTCCCTTTTGTTTTAATCCACGGTCACTGCGTCTGCACCGTGCAATTTACTGTCACACCCAATATGAGTGGTGGTTGGCACTGGCAGTGGGCACACTACAGTCTGTGGAAGTCGGCCTGACACACACTGGCAGCAGGCAAGCAACTGAAATTAGACTAAAGTGTAAAAATTAAATGCCTGTGCCAACCGGTATGACAGGGGTGGGCACTGGCAGTGGGCACACTACAGTCAGTGGAAGTCAGCCTGACACACACTGGCAGGCAACTAACCTTAGATTAAAGGGTAAAAATGAAATGCCTTTTTTTGATGCAAAGTCCTGTGCCACACGGTATGACAGGGGTGGGCACTGGCAGTGGGCACACTACAGTCTATGGGCCTGCAGCTCCTCACACACAGGCAGGCCAGGCAACTGCAATATGTATATGGAGAAAAAAAAAAAAGCAGACTAATGTTGCAGCCCTAAAAAGGGCTTTTTGGGGTGCTGTCAGGACGCTGTCCTTACAGCAGAGATCAGATGAGTCTTTCAGGACTGGAGTGGACACTGAATTCACTAGCCTAGCTATCGATTTCCCAATATAATCAGCAGCAGTTACACTCTCCCTCCTCTCACTAAGACTGCAGCTTCAGAATGAATCTAAAATGGATGCTGTTCAGGAGATGGGAGGGTCTGGGAGGGAGGGTATGCTGCTGATTGGCTGGAATGTGTCTGCTGACTGTGAGGTACAGGGTCAAAGTTTGCTCAATAATGATGTATAGGGGGCGGACCGAACATTGCATGTGTTCGCCCGCTGAGGCGAACGCGAACAAGCTATGTTCGCCGGCGAATAGTTCGGGCCATCTCTACCACCAGGTAGAGGGCCTGAGAACCATAGTGGGTCCTTAGGAGAAGAAGGTTTGAGCCCAAGGAAGCGTCAAAATGAGCACCGCTACTGTTCGTTCGACTACTCCCATCCTCTGAACTGTCCCTGTGGCTCGTTGCACATGATGTTGATGTATGTGGTTTAGCATTGTCTTGGTTCATCTGACCACAGAACAGTTTTCCATCTTGCATCAGTACATTTTAAATGAGCTTTGGCCCAGCGAAGACAACTGAGTTTTTGGATTGTATTCATATATAGCTTTGCATGATACAGCCTTACCTTGCATTTGTGGATTGCACGGTGAACTGTATTATATTGCTGCCTGTAGTGCTCTGACATGTATTATAATGGCCCCCATAGTACCCCCTGTATCATAATGTCCCCTGAAGTGCTCTGATCTGTATTATAATGCCCCACTGTTTCCCCCCGGTATTATAATGCACCCTGTAGTGCTCCAGCCTGTATTATAATGCCCCCACCTGTAGGGCCCCTTGTATTATAATTTCACTCCCGTAGTGCCCCCTGTATTATAATGGCCATGTAGTGCTTTGGCCTGTAATTTCTTCTAATTTCTTGATGAGTTACTTGTTAAAAAATTCGCAGTGGGTCTCAGCCTTTTATAGTTATACCACTGTTAATTGTTTCCACTCATTGACAGCATGCAGATATAATGAGGTGAGGCTTATCTGTGACAAATAGGGCAAGCTGCCAATTTAAAAATCTGTGCAATTCTTTCATCACTTATCCAAAACAATGTTATGTCACTTACTTATCTCGGACACAATCAGATCAATCTCCACGTTGCTCATGGTTGAGTGTTGGTGTGCCTCGAAATGAAGCGTGCGGTTGACGTTACAGATGAATCGCCCCGAATCTGTGAATGTTACATTTTGTAATATAAGGGAAACATCCTGCAGATCTTTGCTGCCTATCCATTGCAGACGGCCTTTAAATGGACTTGAATGCTCCCGGGGTTTTCCCTCAATGTATTCAAAGATCTGCACAAGGACAATACAAACTATCAAAATATATCGTTCATTTATAGTCAATTTGGCGATTGATACAGAGAGACCAAATTTGGTAACCTTCTGTTCAAGAAAAAAACGCAATGATCACTGAAATAACTTGGAACTGATAAAAGTAATAATAAAAATTTATGAAAAACCAGTCAATGAAAATCAGACATAACGTTCAACAGGATCATTTTAAAAAACTAAAATGATGGCACCCCTGCAAAAGATTGAAAATAATTGTACAACAGGAACATGTTAAACTAAGGCCTCATGCACACGACCGTTGTTTGTTTCCGTGTCCGTTCCGTTTTTTTTCACGGATAGGATGCTTCCCCATTCATTTCAATGGGTCCGTCAAAAAATGCGGATGGTTAACCATTTTTGTTCCGCATCCGTGGTCTGTGTTTACCTTCCATCAAAAAAATAGAGCATGTCCTATTTTTTTCACGTTTGCGGACAAGGATAGGCATTATTACAATGGATCTTCCAAAAAAACGGATCCGTCAAAAAAACGGTCCGTCGTCCGTTTTTTTGACGGACGCAAAATTTGCGGACGGAGCGGACGCGGAGGCAGCCAACGGTCGTGTGCATGTAGCCTAAGGTGTGTCCTGTAAACATCACAGGTGTCTGTCAGTCTACCTATTTGCTGCATCTTGCACAGGGTGTCTTGAATGTGCATGATACAATGAAATCTCAAGACTATCAAAGCATTCTGGAATGAAATGTGCTGGTCTCAGTCGCAGGTTATGGGTTCTCCAACAGGATAGTAACCCAAAACACACAGCTAAACACATCCAAGAATGGCTAAAAGCAAAGCATTAAAGTTCTAAAGTGGACTTCTATGAGCCCTGAATCCTATTAACCCCTTAAGGACCGGGGGTTTTGGGATTTTTGCGTTTTTGTTTTGCGCTCCCTGCCTTCCAAAAGCCATAACATTTTTATATTTCCGCTCACATAGCCATATGACGGCTTATTTTTTGCGGGACAAGTTGTACTTTTTAACGCTACCATTTATTTTTGCATGTGATGTAGTGGGAAACGGGAAAAAAATTCCAAATGGGGTGAAATTGCAAAAAAAAAGCAATTTCACCACAGTTTTACGGGTTTTTAAATTACAACGTTCGATTTGCGATAAAACTGACTGGTTAATTTTATTCTTCAGGTCAGTACGAATCCGGCAATACCTAATATGTATAGTTTTCTTGCGTTTTGATAGTGAAAAAAAATTAAAAGTGGGAATTTTTTATTTTATTTTTTGTCGCCATGTTTTGACCCCTATAACTTTTTGTAATTATGCGTATGGAGCAGTGTAGGGGCTCATTTTTGCGGGGCAATCTGAACTTTTAATTGATACCATTATGGGGTGCGTATGATGTTTTGATCACTTTTTATTCATTTTTTTAGGAAATGAAGCGTCCAAAAATGGCGAATTAGCCATTTGGGCGCTTTCTTTCGTTTTTATGTTTACCGTATGGTGAATATTTTTAATATTATTATAGTATGGGCGTTTTCGCACATTGCGACACCATTATGTGTAATTTTTTATTTTTTATTTATTTTATTTTCATTTTGGGGAAAGGGGGTGATTTGAATTTTTATATTTTTTTATTTAATTTTTATTTTTAAACTTTTTTTTTTTTTTACCACTTTCTTATAGTTCCCATAGGGAACTATAAGATGCAATCATCAGATTGCTATTCTCATATATTCCAATGCAATAGCATTGGAATATATGAAAATACGCATATTTCCTATGGAGCCTATTACAGTCATAGGCTCCATAGGAATACTATGTAGTACCCTAGGTTTCATTCACAGAAACCTAGGGTACTACATGCATGCTCGGCTCCCCTTGTGGCCATCAGGGAGCCGAGCAAACCAGTGAAACTTTCGGTTTTGCGCGATCAGATGCCGTGGTCAGGATTGACCACGGCATCTGAGGGGTTAAATGTCCGCGATCGGCATCGCTGCCGGTCGCGGACATGAGCTGCGGGTGTCAGCTTGATGAATCAAGCTTTTACCCGCAGCTCGGGCGCCCGCTCCGTGCGGGAGCGGGCGCCATCTTTAAAGTGCGGATGAAGGGCGTACATGTACGCCCTTCGTCCTTAAGAGGTTAAACATCTGTGGAAGGAGCTGAAACATGAGGTCTGGAGAAGGCGCCTTTTAAACCTGAGACAGCTAGAGCTGTTTGCTCCTGAGGAGTGGGCCAAAATACCTATCGGCAGGTGCAGACCTCACTGAGAGTTACAGAAATCGCTTGATTGCAGTGATTGTGCAACAAAATATTAAATGAAGAGTACCGTACTTCATTTCAAGATCATTTTTGTCCAGACCAGTTTTGTTAGTTTGTCTTATAAATTATTCTGTTGAACCACAATTCAAAAGCAATGTCTTATTTTCATTAGCTGATTGTAAGTAAATATGTATTATTACTTTTGTCATATATACACTCTATATACATATTATATATATTATATACTGGTAAATATTATATACACACATACACACTTTTAATATGTACAGTAGTTGTATTACTTAAACTTAGCAACTAGAATCCGATCCAATGGTGTCGCTAATAATATTCACAAATATTTACAGTATATTCAACTATGAACACTGGATATAATATTACAATTGTGAGAAGGGGAACAGTGCAACATAGCCACGTCCTTAAAGGGAACCTGTCATCAGCTTTATGCCGCCCATACTAAAGGCAGAACAAAGTAGAGACAGGTGAGTTGATTTCAGCGGTCTGTCATTTATAAGTTAAAAGTAAGTGGTTGCCGAGAACCAACATCACAATCATTGCAGACTGGGCCTGGAAAAGAGTCATGGCCACCTGAGAAGAGTCCTGGTTATTCATGAACTCCTGCTCTCCTGCACACCTGCTGATGACTAACAGGCTTCTACCTAGTTTTCTCCCTTTCTCAAACAGCTCACTCCTCTTTCACCTCTGGATAGACTTAGGCTACTTGCGGCACTTGTATCCGGCAAGCAGTTCGGTTGTCGGAGCTGCCTGCCAGATCCGCCGTTTAGTGTCACAACTGACAGCATTTGTAGACGGATCCGAGTGCGGATCCATCTACAAATGCATTGCAAGAACTGTTCCGTCCCTCCGCTTGTCATGCAGATGGACGGATCCGTCCTGCACTCTTTTCCACAGTTTTCCCGGTCTGCGCATGCGCAGACCAGAAGGACGGATCCGTCCTTCAGTTGTTTCGCAATGCCGGATCCGGCACTAATACAAGTCAATGTAAATTAATGCTGGATCCGGCATTCCGACGACTGATCAGGCATTTTTGCCGGACATAATACCGCAGCATGCTGCGGTATTATGTCCGGCCAAAACGTCTGACAGAGACTGAACTGAAGGCATACTGATGCAAACTGAACAGATTTCTATCCATTCAGATTACAAGGGAATATGCCTGATCAGTTCTTTTCCGGCATAGAGCCCTTTTGACGGAACTCTATGCCGGAAAAGAATAACGCTACTGTGAAAGTACCCTGATATGGGCAAAATTATAACCTGATCCCTCAGTAAACTGATACTTTTTGTCTTGTCTCTTAAAGAGCATCTGTCAGCATGATCCACCCTAGTAAACCTGGTATACTGTCTGGTAGGGTTGATCATGCTGAGTGTAAGGACCTCTCCCTTGCAAGAATCAGATGTCTTTATTGAAACGTTTCTACTTTTACTTTTTGCAAACGAGGTGCTCAGAGCACCGAGGGGCGAGCATAGTCCCTCAGAGCACTGCTTCACCTCTGCCTTTCCTTTGTTGTCACTGCTCTCCCACTGATTGACAGTGCCAGGCGGAGAGATCAGTTGGTGCATGTGTGGTAGATCTCATTCACTGTCCCTGCTCCTGAGATCTGAACTCTGGCTCGTGTGCAAGGTTTCAGCGCCAGGCATCAGAACAGTGATGATGGTTGCCAATGTAAATCACTGGGAGAGAGGGAGGTGAAGCAGGTAAAATGACTCCTATGTGTAGAAAGAGCATTTTTCTCTAAGATACTGTATATTACAAACTTTATTATATTCACTTGAAATATTGATATTTGCAAAGTGTAAAGGGACATTCTGAGCATTAGCATTTATGATGTAGTTGAGCCACTGTACTCCATGCCCACCCTACTATCTCTTTCTTTTCTTCCCTTTTATGATCACTTGGCAGGATGGAGGTTGCAGGATCTCCATTCTCCTGACAGGTAGGGGTATAAGAGGTGGGACCAGAGGTGTTCAGTCCACTATAGAGTTTCTACTAGGCTCCTGATATTGATGACCTATCCTCAGGATAGGTCGTTAATATCTGATCGGTGAGAGTCCGACACCCTGCACCGATCAGCTGTTCCTTGCAACCTGCGGCACTGGACCTAACACTGTGAGAGGAACAGGAAGCACGGCTCAGTTCTAAGTGTAGTGGTTGTGCTGGATTACTGCAGCTCAGCTTCCATTTACTTCAACTGGAACTAAGGAGCAGTAACCCACCATGGCCACTACACTTTGAATGGAGATGTTTCCTGTTCCTTTCACAGTGTTAGTTCCAGCATCTTAGACTGCTAATAGATGGAGATGTGGGACTGTCACCGATCAGATAATAATGACCTATCTTAAAGATAGGTCATTAATACCAAGAGCCTAGGAAATGGCTTTAATGACTGAAAATAGATCACAAATTTGTGAAAACTCTTCATAGAGCACAGATAACTTATCCTATTGTAAGCAGAACCGGAGCCCTGTAGTATTTTCAGCGTTAATGGAATTATATCATATAATAGACCCTTAGGGTGCAGCCACACATTCAGGTTTTTTATGCAGTTTTTGAAGCCAAAGCCAGGCTTGGATTCAAGAAAAAGAGAAGCTGTATGTGTCCTTCATACCTCCTCTCGTTTATTGATCCACAACTGATTTTGGCTTCAAAAACTGTATAAAAAAAACTCAACGTGTGGCAGCACCTTTAGTATGACAACAATGTAGATTTGATGCATAATACATACAAGAGATCTGTTTCCATTGGGAGGTTGATAGTACCACTCCACACTGGTAATGGCGAATACTTCCTCTCTTTGCATGCAGGAGATGCACAGTAAGGTCATATTGTGTCCTTGGACGGCCTCTGTCCCCGATGGAACCTCTACA
Source organism: Bufotes viridis (assembly GCA_033119425.1). Classification (NCBI taxonomy): domain Eukaryota; kingdom Metazoa; phylum Chordata; class Amphibia; order Anura; family Bufonidae; genus Bufotes; species Bufotes viridis. Next base: position 496,304,545 of record CM065590.1, on the reverse strand, counting down.
CACACAGGTAAGCACACCCCCACTGCAGAGAGTCACCAGCACATGGAAGAAAGGTGGTCGTACATATCAGGGAGGGTAAGGGAAAACAAAAAGTTCCACACAAAGGAAGTCCAGAAGGAACAAACACAAGACATAGTGAATACAAAAAAAATAAAACACAGCACAGACCAGACAAAATAAGTTTAATTACAATAAAAAGGGGAAAACAACATAATAGACAAGTACAGGAACAGTAATGGGGTAAGTAACAACACCATGAGATGGACAATACACCAAAGGGGAGACAGAAGAGAAGATTCTCATTAGTTCATATCTCACATCAGATCACAATATCAATAGATGCTGATTAATAGCATTTATTCTGGCTTTTTACAACAATATATCACAATTATCAGACTGTTCTGTGGCTTTTCGATCAATACAGTTGGAACATTCACCCCTTCCTCGGTCCCCACAGCAGCTGCAAGCCCAGTATCAATGGTAAGTACAACCTGACTGCTTATAGCACATTCACATCCTCTCCAACACCGTATTATAAGATATTGTATTACCCTGCAAAGAATGGAACGGTTTCATGCTTCACTCAGGCAAGTCAAAAAAAGAATCAGCAGTGCAGCATTTGTACCAGCGCAGTGTTACTGAAGGTTATAAATACAACATAAAGAAAAGAGCATACATCTGATATATGAAAGGCTAAAAAAAAAAAAAACATAGTATCCACGATGGGGTCATTAAAGGGATGGTGGTTAGTGAACAGTCTGTGTAAGACCTGCAAATAACATCCTTCAAACCAGCACCTGGATCCAAATACTTTTGTATTTGGGATGGAGGGGGGATATTGGAATGAGAGTGACAAGGGAGGGCTGATGAAGATGCACTGGGAGCTGGTGGAGAGGCACTGGGGCTGGTGGAGAGGCACTGGGGCCTGATGGAGAGGCACTGGGGGCTGATGGAGGGGGCACTGGGGGCCGGTGGAGAGGCACTAGGGCCTGATGGAGAGGCACTGGGGCCTGATGGAGAGGCACTGGGGCCTGATGGAGAGGCACTGGGGCCTGATGGAGAGGCACTGGGGGCTGGTGGAGAGGCACTGGGGCCTGATGGAGAGGCACTGGGGCCTGATGGAGAGGCACTGGGGGCTGGTGGAGAGGCACTGGGGCCTGATGGAGAGGCACTGGGGCCTGATGGAGAGGCACTGGGGGCTGGTGGAGAGGCACTGGGGGCTGGTGAGAGGCACTGGGGGCTGGTAAGAGGCTACTGGGGCTGATATATGGCTACTGGGGGCTGCTATGAGGCTACTGGGGGCTGCTATAAAGCATGGGACTGTTATCTGAGGTCTGATTGGGAGTCATTCATATTGGGGTCTGAGCTGAGGCTTAATCTGAGGTCTTATTGGGGTCTTATTAACATTGGGGATCTTATTGGGGCTGTTAGCTGAGGTCTGATTAACATTAGGGATCTGATTGGTGGTCTGACCTGAGGTGTAATGAAAAATATTTCTTTCTTATTGTCCCCCTCTAAAACGTAGGTGCGTCTTATGGGCCGGTGCATCTTATAGGGCGAAAAATTCTGTACTTGCTTGCTCCTCCTCCCGACCTAACCTGCCCTTTGCGTACGCCGCTGTCACGACCCGGGTTCGGAGTCGTGGCTCTGTTCCACATGCAGTTGCCGGCGGCGAGGTGTTGCCGCAGGTGATTATTTTTGCATGTGGTTTTTCCCCTGTTTGCACTGTGTTTTGTGTGGCGTTCACGGGGTTAAGGTGTGGCTGCTCTGTATGGTGGGTGTGGCCTCAGGCCTCCTTAAATATCAGTGTGTGGAGCCTGAGGTCAGTGTTGTTTGTCCAGCCATGGTGGGAGCATGGCTGGAGTGTGTCTCTTCCCACCTGTATGTCTGTGTGAGCCACCCTTATTTGTTATATTGTATGCTTATTGTTTTCTGTTTGATTGTATTCCCTTCCTCAGTGTGCTGTCTGTGTTCCCCATCCCTCACCTGGTGTATGTCTGTATGGTGTGGGTATGTGTGGAGTTTATTCGCTGTATGATGCTCCGAAAGGGGCTTGCTTACCCGGAGGGGTATAGCATAAACCGGATGGTGTGTTGCCCGGCCAGGTCTCCCCCAGGCATCTGGTTTCCGCTTGGGGTCCGGGAGGTCCTGGCGCTGCTTCTCAGTCTTCAGCACGGCAGGTAAGTGTGGGTTCCTTGTACATGTTTCCTATGTAACTTGCCTGCCGTGCGGGCACACACTGTTCGGGTCCCGGCTGCAGAGGGGCCTCGGGAGACTTCTGCTCCTCCGTGTCCCTGGGGGAGCAGGTGGTCTCTGCCCTGTTAGTTCCAGGGTCGAGCAGGGTTGTCCAGGGCTTTAGGTTCCTGTCGTATGGGCCCTCCCACCTTTGGGGTCGGCCCATACTCGTAGGAGACCAGGGCCAGCTTTAGGGACATGCTAGATTAGCGGTTCCCTTGTCCCTGCTTTTAGCCCTTGTTTGGCCCAGCGGTCGCGGACATTGCACGGCGGGGGGTTTTCCCCACCTCCCGCCGTGACATTATAACAAATAACGGCTCCGCAGCTTCTTTTGCCTTCGAAAGAGGGTGCAGCATGCGTCGCCTGCTATTTTGGGCACGCATGCGCGTTCTCCGGAGGGAGAGCGTTCCGGGGATTTCCACCGTTTCGGCGGCGTTGGTGGCATTTCTCCTGTCACCTTCCTTACCGTGTCCGTGGTGGTGTTCCCCTCCTCCTTGTCCTTTTCAGGTTTCCTAGCTCCGGTTGTTGGCTCTCTACATCTCCCTTGCAGTCTGGCTGAGTGCGGACTTGGGACTATGGCTGAGGGCAATGACCTGGAGTAGGAGTTTCCCCCTGAGCTCGACGAGGTCTCCAGGTCTCAGGGTTCCTAGCTCCGGTCGGGGTCCTCTACATTACCCTCGTAGTCTGGCTGCGTGCGGACTTGGGCCTATGGCTGAGGCCAACGATCTGGAGTGGGAGCTTTTCCCTGAGCTGGATGAGGTCTCTGTTTCCCCTCAGATCTCCTGGTTTGTCGACAGCCTGGGACCTTTGTCTGCGGTCCAGGTAGGTCGGCGGGAGTGTTGAGGTGGAGACTGGCACCTTCTGGGCAGTGTTTCTGGTGGTCTCTTTTCTTTTGTTTTCGCTACCGGCAGCCTGGGACCTATTCCCGGTCCAGGTGTGTTGGCGGCTGTTTTTTGAAGGAGACACCGGTGCTTTTGTTGCATTGCCCCTCCCCCTCCCTTTGTTGTTTGCCCTTCCAACCTCTCCTTTTCGGTTGGGGGGCTTTGAGGGTGGGAGTGTCACGACCCGGGTTCGAGTCGTGGCTCTGTTCCACATGCAGTTGCCGGCGGCGAGGTGTTGCCGCAGGTGATTATTTTTGCATGTGGTTTTTCCCCTGTTTGCACTGTGTTTTGTGTGGCGTTCACGGGGTTAAGGTGTGGCTGCTCTGTATGGTGGGTGTGGCCTCAGGCCTCCTTAAATATCAGTGTGTGGAGCCTGAGGTCAGTGTTGTTTGTCCAGCCATGGTGGGAGCATGGCTGGAGTGTGTCTCTTCCCACCTGTATGTCTGTGTGAGCCACCCTTATTTGTTATATTGTATGCTTATTGTTTTCCTTGTTGTTTCCCTTCCTCAGTGTGTGTCTGTGTTCCCCATCCCCACCTGGTGTAGTTGTATGGTTGGGTATGTGTGGGTTTATACACTGTATGATGCTCCGAAAGGGGCTTGCTTACCCGGAGGGGTATAGCATAAACCGGATGGTGTGTTGCCCGGCCAGGTCTCCCCCCAGGCATCTGGTTTCCGCTTGGGGGTCCGGGAGGTCCTGGCGCTGCTTCTCAGTCTTCAGCACGGCAGGTAAGTGTGGGTTCCTTGTACATGTTTCCTATGTAACTTGCCTGCCGTGCGGGCACACACTGTTCGGGTCCCGGCTGCAGAGGGGCCTCGGGAGACTTCTGCTCCTCCGTGTCCCTGGGGGAGCAGGTGGTCTCTGCCCTGTTAGTTCCAGGGTCGAGCAGGGTTGTCCAGGGCTTTAGGTTCCTGTCGTATGGGCCCTCCCACCTTTGGGGTCGGCCCATACTCGTAGGAGACCAGGGCCAGCTTTAGGGACATGCTAGATTAGCGGTTCCCTTGTCCCTGCTTTTAGCCCTTGTTTGGCCCAGCGGCCGCGGACATTGCACGGCGGGGGGTTTCCCCCACCTCCCGCCGTGACAGCCGCACGCTGTGACGTCATGCGGAGGCACTGGATCTTGGGTGAGTTCCCAGACTTTTTTTTCCAGGACTTGACCTCTGTACTGTGCTATTCAATAAAATGTGTCTGTATAGCTCCACCTGCTGTTTGTTCTGTGTTCCCTTTTTCTTGTCCATCTCACTGAGGTGGTTGCACGTGCTCAGTTTATATCTTCAACTGTTACCAGCCGTATATTCTGTTGTGGTAGTTACAGGGAAATAGATACAGCAGAAAGGACACATCCCCTGAGCTGCCAGGCAGAGATAGAAATGGATTCAATGAATGAGGAGATCTCTGGATCCATGTGAGGTATAGGGCTGGTTCTAACTTTAACGGAAGGGTTATAATTAACAAATTTAATGGGGTTTCCTAGAATGTTTTCAGTCCAGGGGTCCGCAAAAAACTGATGACATACGGATGCATTTCCGTGTGCTATCCGTTTTTTTACGGACCCATTGACTTTCTATGGGCGACAGACCACAATTTGCGGCCAAGTATAGGACATGTTCTAAAATAAGAGGAACGGACACATGGAACGGACAGCACACGGATGACACTGAAAGACATTCTGCAATTTTTGCGGGCCCATAGAATTGAATGGGTCTGTGCATTGTCTGCAAAAATTGCGGAACGGACGCGGAAAAAAAATACGGTCGTGTGAATGCTCCCTAATTTGAATACTTTTTCCCATGAAGAACTGTCGGAAATATAATGTTCCATACACCACAGTCCCATCATTGAAAACATTGTGCCCCCTCCCTGAGCTGCATCTAGGGCACCTCATACAGTTAAAGGGGTCGTCTCACTTCAGTAAGTGGCATTTATCATGTAGAGAAAGTTAATAAAAGCCACTTACTAATGTATTGTTATTACCCATATTGCCTCCTTTTCTGACTGGATTCATTTTTCCATCACATTATACACTGCTCGTTTCCACGGTTACAGACCACCCTGCAATCCATCAGTGGTGGTCCTGCTTGCACAATATAGGAAAAAGAACTAGACTATGTGTGCTCCCATGGTCCTGTCCACCAGAGAGGGTGACTCTTTTTCCTATAGTGTGAAAGCATGACCACTGATGGATTGCAGGGTGGTCTGTAACCATGAAAACGAGCAGTATATAATGTGATGGAAAAATGAATCCAGCCAGCAAAGGAGACAATATGGACAATCACAATACATTAGTAAGTGCCTAGTATTAACCTCCTCTTCATGATAAATGCCAATTACTGAAGTGAGAACAACCCCTTTAACTCATACTCTGCTTTTTATCAATGAAGGGCAAGAACCCTAAAACAGTGCTGTCTAAAGAGACACCTTGTCTCATGCCAAGTTCACCTTAATGCAACCTAAAATGGGTCCAGTCATGTAGAGATATACTATCATTATCAACAATAGTCTTTTCCATACACTTCCACTTTCTTGGTGTACGCAGGTCACCATAAAGCACTGCCAATACTTATCCCATCTAGAAGCTGTAGCCTGAAATAATAATCCATTTATCAAGATCCGCAGGTCTTCCATGTCATCACATTGTCTTGCACTGCATTAGTGGCTGGCACTATATGTTAATAGCTGCTCCATATGGTGCTGAGAGCTCCAGAGTAATGTCTGCAACGCACATTAGCAATGCATTATCTGGGGATAGGGTTTCAGCTGTTGGCATACGCTGGATCTGAACTCAATTAGCTGGGGTCTGATTGGGGGTCATTCACATTGGGGTCTGAGCTGAGCTCTGAATGTGGGTCTGATCTGAGGTAGTATTGGGGTCTGATTAACATTGGGGGTCTGATTGCTGGTCTGATCTGAGGTCCAGTGAAAAATATTTTTTTCTTATTGTCCTCTTTTTACTGTTTTGTGTCTACAGTTCCAAAGCAGACTTAGTAGGTCCCCATGATTAAGGGTACTTTCACACTTGCGTTATTCTTTTCCGGCATAGAGTTCCGTCAAAAGGACTCTATGTCGGAAAAGAACTGATCAGGCATATCCCAATGCATTCTGAATGGATAGAAATCCGTTCAGTTTGCATCAGTATGCCTTCCGTTCAGTCACTGTCAGGCGTTATGGCCGGACATAATACCGCAGCATGCTGCGGTATTATGTCCGTCCAAAATGCCTGATCAGTCGCCGGAATGCCGGCATTAATTTACATTGACTTGCATTAGTGCCGGATCCGGCATTGCGAAAGAACTGAAGGACGGATCCGTCCTTCCGGTCTGCGCATGCGCAGACCGGGAAAACTGTGAAAAAGACTGCAAGACGGATCCGTCCATCCGCATGACAAGCGGAGAGACGGATCCGTTCTTGCAATGCATTTGTAGACGGATCCGCACTCGGATCCGTCTACAAATGCTGTCAGTTGTCACACTAAACGGTGGATCCGGCAGGCAGCTCCGACAACGGAACTGCCTGCCGGATCACACTAACGCTAGTGTAAAAGTAGCCTAAATACTGCACATAGTCCCTCATATGTTGGTTATGTGTCGACTCGTTTGGAAACAGCTACTTCAGTCTCGGGCACTGCTGTTTAAGAGCACGAGTCAGGCGTTTATACTAGATGTCGTTTTCCTGGAACAATTAGGAAACTGGAGCAAGGCCTCATTATATATTTATATTGAGTCTGCACCGTAATTCTGTGCTCTAGATCTGGCGGCTCTGTATTTCCAAATGTGGCACAGACTGAGACTATGGCAACACGTGCAGTTTTTTACTTACAAAATAATACATGTTGTGATCTGCATATGACCATGGGGTTGTCCCATCTCACCATTTCCACAGCAAGATGGGATTGAAGGCTTGCCCAAATGGCCAGGCTTACTGAGACTGCTGAGCGGCTGGCGCTCCACTGTTTCCGTATATATTTTTGCTGTGAATTGAAGCTACGTAAACAGCATAGCAGCAGAAGCTATGCTACTTCTGTAACTCCGGAGGTATGGAAACTGCATAGCCTGCTGGCCTACGCTATTTATGTAGCTCCAATACACTGCAATAGGATCTACAGAAACGGTGGAGCGCCAACCAGCTCGGCAGTCTCCGTAAGCCCAGACACCTGAGGACGGTACTTAGTCACATCTCACCGTGGAAACAGCAAGATGGGACAACCCCTTTAATATAGTAATTCTAATAATAGCCATTACAATATACTGACAATAGAAACTATGGGGGGGATTTATCAAAACTGGTGTAAAGTAGAACTAGCTTAGTTGCCCATGGCAACCAATCAGATTCCACCTTTCTTTTTTCACAGCTCCTTTGGAAAATTAAAGGAGGAATCTGATTGGTTGCTATGGGCAACTAAACCAGTTCTACTTTACACCAGTTTGATAAATCTCCCCCTATGTACTGTAGATGATGGGAACTGAATTTATTGGGACGTGCACTCTGTTTATGCTTTGCATTTTTAACCTTATGCAGTCAGGATGGGTTTCCATGTATTGTGGTTTTTGTTGTAGTAAAAAAAAAAACAACATTGTAAAAACCTGATGCACGTTTACTGCGATTGCTGCTTTTTTTGTGATGAAGTCACTTTCCATGCAGTTTTTACATGGGAAACGCATATATTATAACTGTTTCATGTCTAAAAAATGGGGGGTTACTTAGGACATTGCAAATTGTAGTAAGTTTCATGTGGTTTTTACGATGGTTTTTTTGTTACACAAAATACAAAATGTAAACCCAGCCTTTTTTATTGCACTTCTGTAAATCGCCATGTGTTTCCTGCATTTAGTGGTTTGCTAATGATTGCATTTGTTCTGTGGTCAGTCAGAGTAATTGCTGCTCTATATCAACACAGGAGTTTTTATTTTCTTTGTTCGATTATCATGGTATCTCAGTATCCAGCTTTCCTGAGCTCCACTTCTAATACTCCCTCCAGTGTACTGAACTCTACATATGCCTGATCACGACTGATCTTTCTCCTGTGTACTAAACTCTGCATATATCGGACCACATCTGATCTCTGTCCTGTGTAGTGAAGTCTGAATATGTCTGATCTTTCTCTTGGGTATTGAACTCTGCATACATCTGATCATGACTGAACTCTCTCCTGTGTACTGAACTCTGCATACGTCTGATTATGACTGACCTCTCTCCTGTGTACTGAACTCTGCATACGTCTGATCATGACTGACCTCTCTCCTGTGTACTGAACTCTACATATGTCTGACCATAACTGATCTCTCTCCTGTGTACTGAACTCTGCATACATCTGATCATGACTGACCTCTCTCCTGTGTACTGAACTCTGCATACATCTGATCATGACTGACCTCTCTCCTGTGTACTGAACTCTGCATACGTCTGATCATGACTGACCTCTCTCCTGTGTACTGAACTCTGCATATGTCTGATCATAACTGATCTTTCTCCTGTGTACTGAACTCTGCATACATCTGATCATGACTGACCTCTCTCCTGTGTACTGAACTCTGCATACGTCTGACCATGACTGATCTTTCTCCTGTGTACTGAACTCTGAATATGTCTGACCACGGGTCATCTCTTTCCTGTGCATTGAACTCTGCATATATCTGACCCCAGCTGATCTCTCTCCTGTGCACTGAACTCTACATATGCCTGATCACGACTGATCTTTCTCCTGTGTACTGAACTCTGCATATATTGGACCACATCTGATCTCTGTCCTGTGTAGTGAAGTCTGAATATGTCTGATCTTTCTCTTTGATATTGAACTATGCATACATCTGATCATGACTGAACTCTCTCCTGTGTACTGAACTCTGCATACATCTGATCATGACTGACCTCTCTCCTGTGTACTGAACTCTACATATGTCTGACCATGACTGATCTTTCTCCTGTGTACTGAACTCTGCATTTGTCTGACCATGACCGATCTCGCTCCTGTGCATTAAACTCTGAATATGTCTGACCATGGCTCATCTCTTTCCTGTGCACTGAACTCTGCATATATCTGACCCCAGCTGATCTCTCTCCTGTGTACTGAACTCTACATATGCCTGACTACGGCTGATCTCGCTCCTATGTACTCAACTCTGAATATGTCTGATCTCTCTAATGTGTACTGAACTCTGCATTTGTCTGACCATGACTGACCTCTCTCCTGTATACTGAACTCTGCATTTGTCTGACCATGACTGATCTCTCTCTTGCGCACTGAGCTCTGAGTATATATGACCACGGCTCATCTCTCTCCAGTGTACTGAACTCTACATATGCTTGACTACTGCTGATCTCGCTCCTATGTACTCAACTCTGAATATGTCTGATCTCTCTCCTGTGTAGTGAACTCTGAATATGTCTCTTCTTTCTCCTAGGTACTGAACTCTGCATACATGTGACCATGACAGACCTCTCCTGTGTACTGAACTCTGCAGATGTCTAACCATGACTGATCTCCCTCCTGTGTACTGAACTCTGCATATGTCTGACCACTGCTGATTTCTCTCCTGTGTACTGAACTCTGCATATGTCTGACCACTGCTGATCTCGCAGTCCTCTGTAGTGAACTCTGCATATGTCTGACCACTGCTGATCTTGCTGTCCTCTGTAGTGAACTCTGAATATGTGTGATCTCTCTCCTGGGTTCTGAACTCTGCATACATATGACCACAGCTGATCTCTCTCCTGTGTACTGAACGTTGAAAATGTCTGACCACAACTGATCTCACTCCTATGTACTGAACTCCACATACATCTGACCATGGCTGGTCTCTCTCCTGTGTACTGAACTCTACATATGCCTGACAACGGCTGATCTCGCTCCTATGTACTCAACTCTGAATATGTCTGATCTCGCTCCTATGTACTTAACTTTGAATATGTCTGATCTCTCTCCTGTGTACTGAACTCTGCATACATCTGATCATGACTGACCTCTCTCCTGTGTACTGAACTCTGCATATATCTGACCATGACTGATCTCCCTCCTGTGTACTGAACTCTGCATATGTCTGACCATGACTGATCTCTCTCCTGTGCACTGAACTCTGCATATATCTGACCACGGCTGATCTCTCTCCTGTTTACTAAACTCTACATATGCCTGACTACGGCTGATCTAGCTCCTATGTACTGAACTCTGCATATATTGGACCACATCTGATCTCTGTCCTGTGTAGTGAAGTCTGAATATGTCTGATCTTTCTCTTTGATATTGAACTATGCATACATCTGATCATGACTGAACTCTCTCCTGTGTACTGAACTCTGCATACATCTGATCATGACTGACCTCTCTCCTGTGTACTGAACTCTACATATGTCTGACCATGACTGATCTTTCTCCTGTGTACTGAACTCTGCATTTGTCTGACCATGACCGATCTCGCTCCTGTGCACTAAACTCTGAATATGTCTGACCATGGCTCATCTCTTTCCTGTGCACTGAACTCTGCATATATCTGACCCCAGCTGATCTCTCTCCTGTGTACTGAACTCTACATATGCCTCACTACGGCTGATCTCGCTCCTATGTACTCAACTCTGAATATGTCTGATCTCTCTAATGTGTACTGAACTCTGCATTTGTCTGACCATGACTGACCTCTCTCCTGTATACTGAACTCTGCATTTGTCTGACCATGACTGATCTCTCTCTTGCGCACTGAGCTCTGAGTATATATGACCACGGCTCATCTCTCTCCAGTGTACTGAACTCTACATATGCTTGACTACTGCTGATCTCGCTCCTATGTACTCAACTCTGAATATGTCTGATCTCTCTCCTGTGTAGTGAACTCTGAATATGTCTCTTCTTTCTCCTAGGTACTGAACTCTGCATACATGTGACCATGACAGACCTCTCCTGTGTACTGAACTCTGCAGATGTCTAACCATGACTGATCTCCCTCCTGTGTACTGAACTCTGCATATGTCTGACCACTGCTGATTTCTCTCCTGTGTACTGAACTCTGCATATGTCTGACCACTGCTGATCTTGCAGTCCTCTGTAGTGAACTCTGCATATGTCTGACCACTGCTGATCTTGCTGTCCTCTGTAGTGAACTCTGAATATGTGTGATCTCTCTCCTGGGTTCTGAACTCTGCATACATATGACCACAGCTGATCTCTCTCCTGTGTACTGAACGTTGAAAATGTCTGACCACAACTGATCTCACTCCTATGTACTGAACTCCACATACATCTGACCATGGCTGGTCTCTCTCCTGTGTACTGAACTCTACATATGCCTGACAACGGCTGATCTCGCTCCTATGTACTCAACTCTGTATATGTCTGATCTCGCTCCTATGTACTTAACTTTGAATATGTCTGATCTCTCTCCTGTGTACTGAACTCTGCATACATCTGATCATGACTGACCTCTCTCCTGTGTACTGAACTCTGCATATATCTGACCATGACTGATCTCCCTCCTGTGTACTGAACTCTGCATATGTCTGACCATGACTGATCTCTCTCCTGTGCACTGAACTCTGCATATATCTGACCACGGCTGATCTCTCTCCTGTTTACTAAACTCTATATATGCCTGACTACGGCTGATCTAGCTCCTATGTACTCTGAATATGTCTGATCTCTCTCCTGTGTACTGAACTCTGCATACATCTGACCATGGCTAATCTTTCTCCTGTGTACTGAACTCTGCATATGTCTGACCACTGCTGATCTTGCTGTCCTCTGTAGTGAACTCCGAATATGTGTGATTTCTCTCCTGGGTTCTGAACTCTGCATACATATGACCACAGCTGATCTCTCTCCTGTGTACTGAACGTTGGAAATGTCTGACCACAACTGATCTCACTCCTATGTACTGAACTCTGCAGCCTCTTCCTAGGCCTGTGACATCACTGTACATTGGTCACATGGCCTAGTTGAAGCTCAGCCCCATTTAAGTCAAAGGGGCTGAGCTGCAATACCAAGCACTGCCACTATACGATGTATGGTGCTGTCTTTGGAAAGCTGCCAAGGAGCCTGCACCACTCTCCAGAGCTTCGTGAGTGCAGCAGCAACCTGAAACAAGTGAGGATGCTGGGACTTGGAGCCTTGCTGATGTGATGATAATGACCTATCCTGAGGATACATGTAAGTCATCATTATCATTTCCAGGATAACCCCTTTAACCCCTTCCTGACATGTGACTTTCTAGTACGTCACATATCTTTAAAGATGACGCCCGCTCCACTCAACAGAGCGGAGCGACCGTCATAGCAATGAGGTGCCTGCTGTTTCTCATAGCAGACACCCAGGCCTAATGTCTAAGAAATCCTCATGGACCCAATAAATCTATGAGTCTATGAGAATAGCAATCTGAGGATTGCTAGTTATAGTTCCTTTGGGAACTATAAAAAAAAAAAAAAAAGTAAAAAAAATAAAAGTTTATAGGCCCCATTCACACGTCCTCAATTCCGTTCCGCGTTTTGCGGAACGGAATTGAGGACCCATTAATTTCAATGGGGACAGACGATGTCCCGGCCGGGTCCGCAATTGTGGATCCGCACTTCCGGGTCCGCAATCGCGTTCCCGAAAAAAATAGAACATGTCCTATTCTTGACCGCAATTGTGGACAAGAAAAGGCATTTTCTATGTAGTGCCGGCGATGTGCGGTCCGCAAATTGCGGAACGCACATCGCCGATGTCCGTGTTTTGCGGATCCGTGGATCCGCAAAACACTTGCGGACGTGTGAATGGGGCCTTATAAATATTAAAAATATAAAAATTCAAATCACCCCCATTTCCCCACCAAAATGTAAGATATGAAGATCTAAAAATATTTATCCCATACAGCGAAGCGGAAAAAAAGTCAAAATGTCTGATTTGCATTTTTTGCTTGTTTCACCTCCGCCCAGAAAATAAATAAAAACACCCCAAAATAGTATCAATGAAAAGTACAGATTGCTCCGTACACATAACTACAAAAAGGTTTATAGGGGTCAGAATATGGCAACAAAAAGAAAATTCTTTTTTTTTCAAGGTTTTTATTTTGTTTACAGTATTAAAACTATACATATATGGTTTCACTGTATTCATCCTGACATGGATAATAAAAGTAACAGGTCAGTTTTACCACATAGTGAACACTGTAAAAACAAACATAAAAACATAAAATTGTTTAGCAGAATTGCGTCCCCCCTCCCCACAATTTCACCACATTTGGATTTTTTCCCACTTCCCACTACATTGTATGCAATATTAAATGGTGTCATTAGAAAGTGCAACTTGTCCTGCAAAAAACAAGCCCTAATATGGCTATGTGAACGGAAAATATAAAAAAAGTTCTGACTCCAGAAAGGCAGGGAGTGAAAAACAAACAAACAAAAATAACAAAAACACAAATATCTGGGCCTTATGGGAGTTTGAGGTGGGAGTAGTGTGCATGCATTTGTTTTTTTTGGTCCTTAGGCTACTTTTACACTTGCGTTAGGTGCGGATCCGTCTGTTATTTGCACAGACGGATCCGCACCTATAATGCAAACGTTTGTATCCGTTCAGAACGCATCTGTTTGCATTAGCTTTATAGAAAAATGTCAAAGTCAAAACGGATCCGTTTTGAATTACATTGAAAGTCAATGGCGGACGGATCCGTTTTCAAATGCACTATATTGTGTCATTGAAAACGGATCCGTCCCCATTGACTTACATTGTAAGTCAAAATGGATCTGTTCGGCTCCGTATTGTCAGACGGACACCAAAATGCTGCAAGCTGCGTTTTGGTGTCCGCCTCCAGAACGACATAGAAGCAGAACGGAGCCGAACTGATGCATTCTGAACGGATCCTTATCCATTCAGAATGCATTGGGGCTGAACTGATCCGTTTTGGACCGTTTGTGAGAGCCCTGAAATCTCACAAACGGAATCCAAAACGCCAGCGTGAAAGTACCCTTAGCTACAGCCTGAAAAGAGAACTTAAAGGGGTATTCCTCTTACAACACTGGATAGATGTTAACTCTGTAGGAGTCCACTTAGCTGTTCACACCACTCCCATAAGCTGCTGAAGTCCAACTCACTTATTGTAGTGAAGCATTTTGGAGGACTGGAATCCCCCATTACAATTGGACCCCCACTCATCTCACATTTCCCACCTATCCAGTGAAGATGTGATGTTTACTTGTGGACAGAATACCCCTTTAAGCATTTGGTAGAAGAATAAGTTTAGGGCACGAGGATACTGCACCAGATCCATGCCAAGAGAAGAGATAATTACTGTAAAACCCGCGCCCCCCCCCCAGCTTTGCAAAACTACAACTCTAAGCCTGCCTGGACAGCCTATAGCTACCAGTCTACAGCAGGGCATGATGGGAGTTGTAGTTTTACAACAGCGGGAGGGCTGCAGGTTGAGCATGGGCTCACTGCATAGATACAGTAAAAGAAGCAAGTCTGTAGAAACTAGTAAGTGATGCCAAGCCACACACAATAAAAAAAACCAAGGTGCATTAGGGCATGCCCATGCCAGGAACATCCTGTGGTCACAACCAGTGTTCCCTGTACGCTGGGCAGTCTGGAAAGGAAACAGTTAAAACAGCATACTGATGAGTGAATGAGTCCACTTACAGATGTGATTTTTTTTTATAGGGCGTGGCATTTTTTTTTAACTCTATCATTACCATTATGCGGGGTTTGGACTGAGCCGTGGCAATGAGTGTGTTCAGCAGTCATATCCATTGATCTGACCTGCAGTAAGAGGTATACGGGACATGGTATAAGATATAGACACCCTACTGGGGTCACGGAGTCACTGCCTAGGTATCTGGTTAGCTGGCTCATTACTTCATCTTTCCCTAGGACCCCTCCTTTCCATATTTCCGTGCGGCAGACATGGAAGCTTTTTCTCTCTCAATGGGGGACTAGTTAATTTTAGTTTACTGTATAATAGATCTGCCTTTTATGTAATGGAAAGTAACTCTCCATATATTAGCTTACAGCTGAGCTTGTTTGTGTATGTAGCAGGCCATCTCAACAGACAGCAGCAGCAGTGTAAATCATGGTGGATAGACAGCACAAATGAGCACTACTGCAATTGTCGAACATGATCGGAGGATAATCAGAGAATACTTCTACTGACTAGTGTGTGTGGCCACCTGGAAACTTGCCTCAAGCACCAAAAATCTAGATCTTGCCCAGTTTGTCCAGTATTAGGGGAAATGTATCTAATCATACACAAAGGGACAGGTCTCAGCTAGTCCTCATGGCCTGGCATAACCATAATCATAATGCTGATCACATTGGAAGAATATTTATGAAAATTAGATACATCTATAATAGATACATCAGAAGTAATTGATATAATGATGCAATTTCATGTACCAATGTCCTTTGCCTTATAATTATCCACGGATGACATCACTCCTTCATTACACATGCCCACTAGCCCACCAGCTACACCCTTGGATAAAACTAGAAGGATCAGAGCAAAGAAACAGAGTCGCCAGCCATTCCAGCTGCCGCACTTACTACACCCATCATCCTAGATGGTGATGCCCTGTCCTCTTTTGTGTTTGTTCCCACACAATGTCCATAAATAGCCTAGAGTGAGAGTCAACCTGTGCCCCCTCCCTCTAGAGCTGCTTTCTGAATCCCCCCCACCCTTCATCTCTGAATGAGCTGCCACATACTTACTGGGTTTCTGTGCCAGTCTCTTGTCTGGAAATACATGTGAAGGAATGAGGACAGATGGCGCAGGAGTTTCATATACAGTTAGGTCCAGAAATATTTGGACAGTGACACAATCTTCATGATCTGCAACCACTAATGAGACTGCAATTGTAGACTTTCAGGTTTCATTCAAGGAGTTGAATAAAAATATCCTGTGAAATGTTTAGGAATGGCAACCATGTTTCCACAAAGCTTCCTCATTTCAGGGGCTCAAAAGTAATTGGACAAATTAACATAACCATAAATAAAATGTTCATTTTTAGTACTCTGTAGAGAATCCTTTGCAGGCAATGACTGCCTGAACTCTGGAACCCATGGGCAACACCCATGCTGGGTTTCCTCCTTTGTGATTCTTTGCCAGGTCTTTACTTCAGATGTCTTCAGTTGCTGCTTGTTTGTGGATCCTTCTACCTTAAAGGGGTATTTTCATCTCAAAGGGGGTATATCACCCCCACTGTCTGATAGGTTCAGGTACCACCACTTGGACCTGCACCTATATCGAGACTGGAACCCTGAAAGTGGTGGAGGGTGCACTGCGCATGCGCAGCCACTCTCCATTTATTTTCTATGGGGCCTCCGAAAATAGCCAAGCGCTGGACTGGTTATTTCCGTCTGACCCATAGAAGTTAATGGGAGCGGTGGCCAGTCATGCGCGGTTCGCTCCAATTCACTTCTATGGGGGACAGCGCTTTGTGGTGGCCAGACCGGAGTCCTCCAGCTACCACTTTGCGGGGCTCCATTTTCAATATGGGTGCGGGTCCCAGCGGTAGGTCCCGCACCTATTAAACAATGGGGCATATCCTAGCGATATGCCCCCATTGTCTGAGATGGGACAACCCCTTTGAGTTTTGTCTTAAGTAAGTGAAATGCATGCTCAGTCGGGTTGAGATCTGGTGATTGACTTGGCCAGTACAGAATATTCCACTTCTTTGCCATAAAAAAACTCCTGGGTTGCTTTTGTATATTTTGGGTTATTGTCCATCTGTTCAGAGCCGTCCAATCAACCTTGCTGCATTTGGTTGAATCTGAGCGGAAAGTATATCCCTGTAGACTTCAGAATTTATCCGGCTGCTTTTGTCTTCAGTCACATCATCGATAAACACTAGTGACCCAGGGCTATTCGAAGCCATGCATGCCCATGCCATCACACTGCCTCCACCATGTTTTACAGAGGATGTGGTGTGCTTCAGATCAGGAGCGGTTCCAAGCCTTTATATTCTTCTTGCCATCATTCTGGTACAGGTTGATCTTAATATTATCTGTCCAAAGAATGCGTTCCAGAACTGGGCTGGCTTCTAAAGTGGCCTTTTTTGAGGCTGATTAATTGTTTGCATTCTTGGTGAACCCTCTGTATTTGCTCTCATGAAGTCTTTATATGGTACACCTACTTCCTTTACAGTGATCTTCACTTGGGTGGATGTTGTGAAGGGGTTTTTCTTCACTATGGAAAGGATTTAAGGATTCTGCGATCATCTTCCATGGATGTCCAGACCTTTCTTGAGTTCCCAAGCCTTTTTTTTTTTTTACCGGAATGTATCAAACTGTTGATTTGGCCACTCCTAACATTTTTCTTCTTTCTTTCCAGCCTTTTGATTGTCTGTTTCACTTCCATTGAGAGCTCTTTTGACTGCATGTTGTGGGTTCACAGTAACAGCTCCCAAATACCACACCTGGAGCCAACTCCAGACCTTTTACCTGCTTAATTGATGATGGATTAATGCTCGAATAGCCCATGCAGCTCACTAAATAGCTTTTGAGATAACAGTCCAATTACCTTTGGTCCCTTGAAAAAGAGGCAGCTACATATTAAAGAGCTGTAATTCCTAAACCATTCCTCCAATTTGGTAAAAACCTAAAATGCCAGAACTTGCGTCACTGTCCAAATACTTCTGGACCTAGCTATATGTTCTCATTGCTTTGGGCTTCTGTAGCTAACCATTCCAGTCTTATATAAGATGGTAGTACAAATAATCATTTGGTGGACCTGTTGGACAATCCACAATTTCCTCTAAACTCTTTACGGACCATAACCCATGACTTTACTTTCAATATGACATCTAGGAGTGACTTTATTGTGGCCCCTATGGCATTGTGAAATGTATCAAGAGCGTAAGCTGATACAATGCATAGGGTTGATGAACCCATAGGCTATGGTGGAGCTGTAACCCCCTCTCCTATAGTACTTGTGTCTGCAGTCTGTACATTGAGCCTGTGATGACAGTTACAAGCTAGATTATTGATAGTCACTGCTACAATGTAATTGTCCAAAGTACATGGATGTCATGGATGAATCCTTAATGTAATCTACTGTATATCAGACAGACAATCTGTGGGCTGCATGCCCCCTCTAGACCCTCTGCTAAACCCGACGACCCCCCCACCCCATTTCCTTCTCCATTGTTTTACAAGGCACACACAAGCACTGACCTAGAAATGATCACCTACCCATCAGAAGCAGCCGCAGACCCCAGAACACTGTGTTTCTCCAGGTAGCCATGATGATTTGGATTCCTTCCAGGGGTGGTCCTGTCAACCAGGGCTTGTGTTAGGTTAGGGGGTAGAAGGAATGATGATGATGAGATGGACCCCCTCCTCCTACATCTTCAGAGCTGCCATGTTCCCAGGGTGGAGACCCTGGAAGAGGTCATGGATATCTTTCAGCACCTTGGAGAGAACAGGCAGTGACCGATCGAACGATGATGGGGGCAGCCTGTATGTGCAGCAGCCGGTCAGTATAGGGGTCTGGAGCCGGGGACCTGCGGATGGACGGCTCAGTATCTCAGCCCCTCCGCATTAGGGCGTCAGGAAGGAATGATCATGTCCCTTTAAGGATACATCAGCGTCTCCCCAGCGCGAATCTAATAATCCTGCAAGGTGTTCAGGGAGCACAATGGTTATTAGGAGAGGAAGCACGGCGACTAGGAGGAGACATGATCCATGCGGCCACTAGATGGCGGTGGAGAGCACCGTCTGCTGGATGAGTCATACACAAGCCAGCCCAGAAACAGCAGATAGGGGTGAAGAGATCCCAGGTCACATATAATAGGAGAGATCCCAGGTCACATATATGTCAGGAGAGATCCCAGGTCACATATATGTTAGGAGAGATCCCAGGTCACATATAATAGGAGAGATCCCAGGTCACATATAATAGGAGAGAGGTCCCAGGTAACATATATGTCAGGAGAGATCCCAAGTTACATATAATAGGAGAGATCCCAGGTCACATATAATAGGAGAGATCCCAGGTCACATATAATAGAAGAGATCCCAAGTCACATATAATAGGAGAGAGGTCCCAGGTCACATATATGTCAGGAGAGATCCCAGGTCACATATATGTCAGGAGAGATCCCAGGTCACATATAATAGGAGAGAGGTCCCAGGTCACATATAATTGGAGTGATCCCAGGTCACATATACAGGAATTGGAGAGATCTCAGGTCACATATAATAGGAGAGATCCCAGGTCACATATATGTCAGGAGAGATCCCAGGTCACATATACAGTAATTGGAGAGATCTCAGGTCACATATAATAGGAGAGATTCCAGGTCACATATATGTCAGGAGAGATCCCAGGTCACATATAATAGGAGAGATCCCAGGTCACATATATGTCAGGAGAGATCCCAGGTCACATATATGTCAGGAGAGATCCCAGGTCACATATATAGGAGAGATCCCAGGTCACATATATGTCAGAAGAGATCCCAGGTCACATATAATAGGAGAGAGGTCCCAGGTCACATATATGTCAGGAGAGATCCCAGGTCACATATAACAGGAGAGATTCCAGGTCACATATAATTATTAGAGAGATCCCAGGTCACATATACATTAATTGGAGAGATTCCAGGTCACATATAATTATTAGAGAGATCCCAGGTCACATATACATTAATTGGAGAGATCTCAGGTCACATATAATAGGAAAGATCCCAGGTCACATATATGTCAGGAGAGATCCCAGGTCACATATAGCATGTGAGATCCCAGGTCACATATATATATCAGGAGAGAGATCCCAGGTCACATATAACAGGAGAAGAGATCCCAGGTGACATATATCAGGAGAGAGATCCCAGGTCACATATATCAGGAAAGAGAGATCCCAGGTCACATATAACAGGAGCATAGATCCCAGGTCACATATAACAGGAGAATAGATCCCAGGTCACATATATCAGGAGAAGAGATCCCAGGTCACATATTTCAGGAGAGCAAGATCCCAGGTGACATGTTTCAGGAGAGAGATCCCAGGTCACATATACAGTAATTGGAGAGATCTCAGGTCACATATAATAGGAGAGATCCCAAGTCACATATAACAGAAGAGATCCCAGGTCACATATATATCAGGAGAGATATCCCAGGTCACATATAACAGGAGAAGAGATCCCAGGTGACACATATCAGGAGAGAGATCCCAGGTCACATATAACAGGAGAAGAGATCCCAGGTCACATATAACAGGAGAATAGATCCCAGGTCACATATATCAGGAGAAGAGATCCCAGGTCACATATTTCAGGAGAGCTAGATCCCAGGTGACATATTTTAGGAGAGAGATCCCAGGTCACATCTACAGTAATTGGAGAGATCTCAGGTCACATATAATAGGAGAGATCCCAGGTCACATATAACAGAAGAGATCCCAGGTCACATATATATCAGGAGAGATATCCCAGGTCACATATAACAGGAGAAGAGATCCCAGGGTGACACATATCAGGAGAGAGATCCCAGGTCACATATAACAGGAGAAGAGATCCCAGGTCACATATATCAGGAGAAGAGATCCCAGGTGACATGTTTCAGCAGAGATAGATCCCAGGTGACATATTTCAGGAGAGAGATCCCAGGTCACATATAGCAGGAGAAGAGAGGTCCATGGTCACGTATGCAGTACCTCAGTGTGAAAGGTAATGCACCTTGTACTCAGTATATTCCTGCAAAAGCTAAGCATGGCCCGAGTAAAAGGGGTTGTCTGGCCGTTAATATTAATGACCTGTCATCAGGATAGGTCATCAATATCTGATCGCTGGGGGTCTTACTCTCAGAACATAGTGTAGACATAGTGTAATGATGAGGAAGCGGCGCTTGTCAATGAGCTGATCAGCAGGGTTGCCGGGTGTAGGACCTCTGCCAATCAGATATTTCTGACCTATCCTGAGAATAGGTCATCAATAATAATGGCTGGAAAACCCAGCCGTCTATGGAGCTTAGGGTGGAGGCTGGCCCCTCCCCCTGGTTCCAGAAGTTTCCAGTTATTTTAGTTGTAATAAGGGTGGAGATAGGGAGCAGACGTGATGTCCTCTTCTCTCATAGACTCAACCTTCAAGCCCTGGTGCTTTTTACATCACCAAGAGCTCCAGTTTTGAAGAAGAATCTGCATGGCCATAGCATGAGTGTCAGCAAGGTGACCCAGGTTCCAAACCCTGTTGCTGCATAGGAAATCACTTGGTAATTCACTCTATGCACCTCAAAATAGTAGACACTACAAGCACGTTTGCCAGATTGTAGTTGATAGCCAGAGATCCCAGCCACGGAGACTTAATAAATCAGAAAGTTGCAGCAGTGTTGGGGGGTCTCCAAGATTTTCTTAAGTGTGTTAGGGAGTAGGGGACAGTTTAAAATGGGGAAAAAAACATACCTTTAAAATGTCTGACTGTTCATGCTGCCCCGGCTCCGAGTCTGCCACTCTGATCCATGCTGGGCCTGCAGAGGTCACGTGATGTTAATAGTTCCTGTGACTGCTGCTGCAAATGTGAACGCTGAGACCAGTGACTGGCTGTAGTTGTCACGGAACTGATGAACGCAACCTCATCAGTACAGAGCCAGCAGAGGTTGGATCGGCGACATGGGGCATTTTAAATCTGAATAAAGTTTTTTTCTTTAATTCTACGCTGCCCCCTGTTCCAGCAGCAAATCAAGTCTACACTTACAGTACAACACAGTGTGAGCCCTTTGTCATTATTTCTGATAAATCTCTACTGATGAGAAATAACTTGCTGGACACTGCAGGCGGCTACCCTCATGTCCTACCAGAGACCGCATTTTGTATTAGTAGACTGTAGACAGTAAAAATTGATTTTCACTTTGTTTTTCTGGTCGTTTGCAATTTTGATGAGTTCAAATTGCTTTACATGGAGACTGACTGCTAAATTATGCACAGTGACAGCTTCATGGCCTTAAGATAGAAAATTCTGATTAGAAGGAACATGCAGATGGAGAACTTCATCTTCCCAGCCACAAAATAGATGAGCAGAGGGAACAGATTGAACAGAGGAATGATATTTCTAGATTCTATCTATCTATCTATCTATCTATCTATCTATCTATCTATCTATCTCTCGATCTCTCTATCTATCTATCTCTCTATCTATCTCTCTATCCATGTATGTATTTTTCTCATATCTTATTATAAGTGCAGTGTATTCATAAGGGAAGTACTCCCCTTATCCTCAGACTATGCCACTGTGTATGCATATATGTTGGAGAACTAACCACAGATCTTCTATGAATTTAGGCTTAAGCCCTGGGCAAGATATGATGGTTTCCTAGGCAAGCTAGGCAAAACAACTTAAAGTAACCTTACTGTCTAATAAATAGAATTAGATGGAAACACTTAGTGGAATAACGAATGTAAATCCAATGGCTCACAGGTGAAACCTCTGCTGATTTGAGCAGTTCACTTTCCTTTTCTTTTCCGTTTGGTCCAGACCATCATGACAATTTCTCCTGAAGATTGTAGAGTTTACTGTGCAGACATAAATAACAAGAAATATTAGTAGTAGCTCACCTGTCCAGGATCATGGAATAGGTGCTCAGAGTCTGGACTGACTCATCCAGTCAGAATAAGGGTAAAAATAGTAGAGAAGGTATAGACTGGCACATTGTATCTAGAAATGCGTGGTAGAATTAATTGGATGCAATTTATTTTCACAATAAAATCAAAAACAAAAACATGAGCATATATAGAAATAAAATAATATATCAGTGGGATATATAAAAAAAGAGGCAGTAAAAACAATTTTCCTATTTCTATTAGGCCAAAGGATAAAAGGTATAATATGGCGTCCCTCTATATCAACAGATGAAGGAAAATTATAGAGGACTGTAGCAGTTTTCTGTAAAAAAGTACACTGTAAGAGAATTCACCGTAAAGGAGTTCCTCCAAATGTCAGTAGTCCCGTTTGTTTGTTTTTATAGAGAATGAACAGTCTCAATGAATGATATTTTTCATTAATTATTCAGGGATTCCAGTTCATGAATAATGAATATATATGTATTTCTTAGTATAGACAATTCATTCATCAGCCCGATAATAAGTATGTTGCAGTACGTACTGTGGACTTTTAAATGGGGGAGTGTGTCGCTATTTCGTTCAATCTTGAATAGCTGCCCCTTCATGTGTCCATAAATTGCTATTTAGTACTACTTCAACAGACGCTAGAATGTGGGCTGGTATATATACAGTTTTAATGCAAATGATGGTACTCACTCAAAGGTACGAGTTAATGTTAAAGGTTACACTGCTTTTAATATTTTATTTGAGCCCATTCTTCATACAGACTCCAGATGAGATCCCAAAATAATAGACTAGCAGACCAAACCCCAAATTTAATGCAGGCTTCCAGACAAACCCCAACATTAATACAGACCACCTTGACTGCAAAATGTAATACTTCTAAACTTCTAAAGAGACCCAACAATTAACACAGACCCCAACATTAATAAGGACCTCCAGATTGAACCCTGAAATGATTACAGACCCAAGATCAGCCCACAAATTCATACAGACCCCACATTAAACCCCAAATCCACAGCCCACAAACTAATTCAGACTCCAGATCAGCCCTCAAATTTGTACTGACTACAGAACTGCCCCCAATTTCATATTGACTCCAGGTCAGCCCCCAAATTTATATTGACTCCAGATCAGCCCCCAAATTCATATAGACCCCTCTTGTCCCTATAAACCACACCCAACTATCCCCTCAATGCAGACCAGACAAAAAAAAAAATCTTGCACCCCTGCTTCAGCACTGTCCAGGTGCCAGCGCTGCACTGTGATCTGACAGTTCCCAGCATCCAGTCATAGTGCATATCTACATGCACTGTGTACTGACGTTGTACACTGTCCGGATGCAGTGCATCACTGGAGCCTGGAAAGGAGGACCACAATGGAAGTGCTCATTAGTAACAATTAGAAAAGTGTGCCCATTCCTTATGGGTGGCAAGGTGGCACCATAGATGGACTCCTCCCTTCTCCTACCCCAGGGCTGGCATCAGCACCTGGCATACCCGGGCAAGTGCTGTGGCCCACTGGTCCTGGTGAAGGCCCACTGCCAGTGGCGTACCTCTAATAGAGGCAGACCACAGAGTTTCTATGATGCCCACTAATTACACACACAAGCTCCTGTCACTTCCCAAGTCCTGCCTTGGGCTCAATCCTTGCATTTCAGCTCCCTGCCCTCCCCCTCCTCCTTTCCCAGCACATCAGTGTCTGGCTGCCGTCTCTCAAGTCCAGTCCAGCACTCACTCTGTGTGTGTTGTCTCTCTGCTGGGCTGGAGCATGAGATAAGACAACTTGTTCTTTCCACCGTGAAGGAAACAGAGTCTTTCTAAGGCCTAGTCAGAAGACAAAACAAAGGGAAGGAGGGAGAACTTAGCTTTAGACCGACGGGGAGCAGGAGATCCACCAAACACTAGCTGAACACTCCAGGAGGAAATATAAACCGCAAGGACTGCAGTGAGAGGCGGGTATAAATGGAGCCACTAAACAGCTAATGAGCAGAACCTGTGGAGAGGTGGGATCCTGCCCAAAACAAGAAAAAAGAGGAAGATCTGTCAGATACTCATGTGCAGCAAGTCTATCAGATCTTCTCAGGCCTCTAACAGGGCAGGCAGTGACAGCTGGCCAATCAACATTTGAAGTGATAGCAGAGCCTGCTGCTGATTGGCTGGCCTAGCCTGCACCAGCAGAGAAACTTCAGTGAGCAGTGCTGCGCGGGAGTCCCTCTGCCAGCAAGTAATGACTGAGGCTAGGCAGTACAAACTCCAGTGCAAGTGACAGCCGAGCAGCTGTGTAAGAAAAGTCAGCCCTGTTTACTACAGGTTCAAAATAAAAGTTCATGGAGGCTGGTAGTGTTGAACGAGCATGCTTGGCCGGATACCTTTTTCACTTGAGCAATGAGATGCTCGGCACATCGCAGTGTTCGGCCGAATCACCTCCCCGCATGTTTGGTGGCTGCAAAAGGGACAGATAGTGTAGGGAGAGGAATTGTGTTTTTTTTTTTAGGTAGTTTTGATTGTTGAAAAGTGTTAGAGACCCAATAGTCCTTTTAAGGACTATTGTTTTATCTGGTTGCGAAATATATTAGCGCAACGTGCGCTAAATTGCGTGCAATTGTTTGGCTGCTGGTGACAGCAGCGAAATTACCTGCGCTACATCTTCTGAATAACGTTAGCCGCTGGTGACAGCAGCGACATTACCTGTGCAACATCTCCTGTATAACGTTAGCTGCTGGTGACATTAGCGACATTACCAGCGCTACATCTCCTGTATAACGTTAGCGGCTAGGGACAGCAGCGACATTACCAACGCTACACTACATCTCCTGTATAACGTTAGCCGCTGGTGACAGCAGCGACATTACCTGTGCTACATCTCCTGTATAACGGACCATCCAGAGAACTAATTAAATATAAGTTAACATTTATTAAAATACGAATTGATTAAAATACATTCACTTAAAATAAGGGACCTGAATAGCAGCAGTTGATAATAAAGTGACAGACAGTATTAGCAGCAAAACCTGATGACCACAAATGCCAATAATTGCCCCAAAGCAGACCAAAGTGCACTAACTGTAATTTTGTTTCCCAATAACCAATGTGATGATAAATGGGGTATTAAGTATCAGGATATATAGGCAAGGATCCCATTCAACTATGAGTTCATTAGTAATTTCAGTCAATATGATAGGAGCGTTCCAATATGTGTTAATGTCCTATAAATCTCCTCATAATCCACCTTGCTGAATGTCTATATCGCTTGATAACAGTAGACCAAACCAGTGTCAGCCCATACTGTAAACACTATTATCGACAGTCTTACTTGTAAAGAGCGGCGTCCCGCTCCCGCAATGATAGTGGCGGCGTCCTGCCACTGGTATCGCTTGCAAGCTGTAAAAGAAACGCCTTTTTGCGGCCACACAACGATCTTACCAGGACCAGGGGTACCGTCGCTCCCTTCACTGTGACAAATATCTTATGTTAGTTCACCTCGATATCAGGAGCTCTTTTCCTCCATAGGAACCCCGCTAACAGCTTCCTTGCACGTGGGCCGGACAGTGTACCGGTCTTACTCCATGTGTTTGCAATCGAATCGCGCGGATATTCCTCCAGGAATTTTTGTACCCCAATTTTAGTCCTGTTCTGTGGATCGGTACTGGTCGTGTCTAGTTACATGAACGGGGGATGTAGCACCAGACGCATTTCGGGGTACCTGAATTCACCCCTTCCTCAGTGGTAAACATCCCCCATTTTGACCCCCCTTCTTTATAGGGGTCACGGTTGTTTAAAATATCCGGGTTGGATCACTGGTTAATTCTGAATCGATATTCACAAGGGTACCCATAGACCCATATTGTCCTGGACTAGATGTTGGATTGTCCATACATATTTGATCGAAAAAACTATATAAAAAGTGTCTAAATATATTACACGGCAACACTTAATCGAATGTATACATTGATGAAATTTTGACATATCAGTTTTTATATCAAAGCAACCTCACAGCTAAGAATAGTTACATACAATGATTCTTCATCATATTCAGGATCTCCTCGAATAAAAAACGCAATTTGACCAAGGTACGTTAGTCATGCGGTTTCTGTGCGATTTTGACTATAAGTAATAAAACCATTCTAGATATCGTCTAAAGTAGTTCATACTCCTATATTAATGGTCAAACCACATGAATAAGGTGTCAAGTTATAAAAATATATATTAAAAGATATATATAAAAAATATATATAAAAATAGTATGAGGTGCCTCCAAGTCTATAAATTGATAGAACTATCTCATATTTTATAAAATAACAGCAATTTCCAGACGTTTTTATAAGTAAAAATAATTCCAAAAATGAAGTAATAATAATAAAATAGTTATGAGAAAATTGTAAAAAAGGTGACAAATAGGATAGAAACCTGTCTGTCAAGGACAACCGAACTTAGTTAATACAAGAGTGCGGTTAGGGTACTTTCACACTTGCGGCAGGACGGATCCATCCTGCCGCAAGTGCCCGTGTACTGCCGTGTTGCCGCTCCATCCCCATTGACTATAATGGGGTGGGGGGCAGAGCTACGGCGCAGCACGGCAGTGCGTGGCCGGAGATCGCCGGACTAAAAGTCCTGCATGTCTGACTTTTCAGCCCGGCGATCTTTGCCGTAGCTCCGCCCCCCGCACCATTATAGTCAATGGGGACGGAGTGGCAGCACGGCAGTGCATGGGCACTTGCGGCAGGATGGATCCGTCCTGCCGCAAGTGTGAAAGTACCCTTAGTCGTCAACAGGCAAGTGACCACTCACCTCACAAAAATCCAAACAGCTCAAATTCGGCATTTAAGCCCTGAGGCAATAACGTATCCAATTCAAAAATTCTTTGGTTTTAAGTCTTCTCTATGTGGTTTCCACCCCTCCACTCTTTTTCCACCTTATCAATAGCTAAAAATCTCATACCAGAGGGGTCATACCAGGGGCCAGCTGAGGAACGCAGTCTTGCTGGGAGTGCCGGCGCCCCTCCTCCCGCCCAGTGCCGCCTCCTCCCGCCCAGCGCCGCCTCCTAGGTAATTTATTCACTGCACTCACTTGCCTCTAATTGAAGAGAAGCGCTGTAATCTCACACAGGCTCACCGGCAGAGGTATCGAGGTGCGCATGCGCCGTCTTCCTGGCCTCTGCCAGTGCGCCTGTGTGAGATTACGGTGCTTTTCTTCAATTAGAGGCAAGTGAGTGCAGTGAATAAATTAGCTAGCAGGCGGCAGGGAGGAGATCTGTGGATGACACTGATGGGGGGGGGGGGGGATCTGTGGATGACACTGAGGGGGGGATCTGTGGATGACACTGAGGGGGGGATCTGTGGATGACACTGAGGGGGGAGATCTGTGGATGACACTGAGGGGGGGATCTGTGGATGACACTGAGGGGGGGATTTGTGGATGACACTGCAGGGGGGATCTGTGGATGACAACTATGGGGGATCTGTGGATGGCACTTAAGGGGGGATCTGTGGATGGCCACCCGGTTACTACTAAGGCATTCTCAGGTCGACAAAGTGCAGCCGACAAACAACCATCGACCGACGATAATACCATAAGTACAGCAGGGCTAATGCATACCTATCCAGTGGCAGATGAAAATATCAGGGCAGAACTGGCGCACCCCTCAACGCGCGTTTCGCATTTGCTTCGACACATAGAGAAGATGTCAAGAGTGACTTGAAACCAATTTTTGAATTGGATACATTATTGCCTCAGGGCTTAAATGCCCAATTTGAGCTGTTTGGATTTTTGTGAGGTGAGTGGTCACTTGCCTGTTGACGACTAACCACACTTTTGTATTAACTAAGTTCGGTTGTCCTTGACAGACAGGTTTCCATCCTATTTGTCACCTTTTTTACAATTTTCTTATAACTATTTTAATATTATTACTTAATTTTTGGAATTATTTTTACCTATAAAAACTTTTGAAAATTGCTGTTATTTTATAAAATATGAGATAGTTCTATCAATTTAAAGACTTGGAGGCACTCATACTATTTTTATATATATTTTTTCTAGATCTTTTAATATATATTTTTATAACTTGACACCTTATTCATGTGGTTTGACCATTAATATAGGAGTATGAACGACTTTAGAAGATATCTAGAATGGTTTTATTACGCATGACTAACGCACCTTGGTCAAATTGCGTTTTTTGTTCGAGGAGATCCTGAATATGATGAAGAATCATTGTATGTAACCATTCTTAGCTGTGAGGTTGCTTTGAAATAAAAACTGATATGTCAAAATTTCATCAATGTACACATTCGATTAAGTGTTGCCGTGTAATATATTTAGACACTTTTTATATGGTTTTTTCGATCAAATATGTATGGACAATCCAACATTTAGTCCAGGACAATATGGGTCTATGGGTACCCTTGTGAATATCAATTCAGAATTAACCAGTGATCCAACCCGGATATTTCAAACAACCGTGACCCCTATAAAGAAGGGGGGTTAAAAAGGGGGATGTTTACCACTGAGGAAGGGGTGAATTCAGGTACCCCGAAACGCGTCTGGTGCTACATCCCCCGTTCATGTAACTAGACACCACCAGTACCGATCCACAGAACAGGACTAAAATTGGGGTACATAAATTCCTGGAGGAATATTTGCGCGATTCGATTGCAAACACATGGAGTAAGACCGGTACACTGTCCGGCCCACGTGCAAGGAAGCTGTTAGCGCGGTCCCTATGGAGGAAAAGAGCTTCTGATATCGAGGTGAACTAACATAAGTTATTTGTCACAGCGAAGGGAGCGACGATACCCCTGGTCCTGGTAAGATCGTTGTGTGGTCGCAAAAAGGCTTTTCTTTTACAGCTTGCAAGCGATACCAGTGGCAGGACGCCGCCACTATCATTGCTGGAGCGGGACGCCGCTCTTTACAAGTAAGACTGTCGATAATAGTGTTTACAGTATGGGCTGACACTGGTTTGGTCTACTGTTATCAAGCGATATAGACATTCAGCAAGGTGGATTATGAGGAGATTTATAGGACATTAAAACATATTGGAACGCTCCTATCATATTGCCTGAAATTACTAATGAACTCATAGTTGAATGGGATCCTTGCCTATATATCCTGTTACTTAATATCCCATTTATCATCACATTGGTTATTGGGATATAAAATTACAGTTAGTGCACTTTGGTCTGCTTTGGGGCAATTATTGGCATTTGTGGTCAGGTTTTGCTGCTAATACTGTCTGTCACTTTATTATCAACTGCTGCTATTCAGGTCCCTTATTTTAAGTGAATGTATTTTAATCAATTCGTATTTTAATAAATGTTAACTTGGATTTAATTGGTTCTCTGAATTGTCCGGAATCTCTGAGAGTGCCCGACTAATTTCACTTTTATCTAGTCCTCTTATAGATCGAGTGGGTGACTCCGATCAGTAGGTGCACCTCTGTTTGGTTACCTGTTACCCGTGTGCAACATCTCACATTTCTTTATCTCCTGTATAACGTTAACCGCTGGTGACAGCAGCAGCATTACCTGCGCTACATCTCCTGTATAACGTTTGCACATCCCAAATAGCTGTTACATTCCCTGTATTTTTTTATTAGCCGCTGGAGACAGCAGAGACATTACCTGCACTACATCTCCTGTATAACCTTTCCGTATCCCAAATATCTGTAACATTCACTGCAATTTAGCAATTTATTTGCGCATACACTTAAAAAACCTGCGCTACTGTAAGTGTGACATACTTACAAGCATATATACCATTTAATATGATAAAAGCAAGCAGTAAGAGATGGGGAAGTGGCCGCGCTGCTGATGGTGCACGCAGAGGCCGTGGCCCTGGGCACGGTGATACTGTGCCTGCTGCCAGAGCACAAGAAACACACTTCTCCACTATACCTAGCTTTATGTCCCAGTTTGCAGGGTGGCGCAGGACGAGACTCTCGAAGTCAGACTAATGCAACCAGGTGGTCGGTTGGATTGCAGCAGATAATGCTTCCAGTCGGTTAAGCACCATCCTGTCTTCCACAAAGTCCAGTCTCTGTAGCCAAGAGTCTGGTAAAAAGGATCCTCACCCTGATCCTCCTTCCTCCCCCATGGAGAGTCTTGGCAAACAAGTGATCCCACACTCGGATATTCCGAGGAGTTCTTTTCATCGCCATTCCTTGATTTGGCCCTCTCGCCAAGCCCGCTTGAAGAGGGACATGAGGAGATTTTGTGCACTGATTCCCAAAATCTTGAGCATCCACAGTCAGAAAAAGATGACGGTGGGGAACGGCAATAAGTGTTTCTCGAGGTGGATGATGATGATGAGACACAGTTACAAATAAATCAACTGCAATCAGTGTATCAAGAGGTTCATGATGAGGATGAGGCACAGTTGCCAATAAGTGAGGTTCTTGTTAGGTCAACAAGTCAGGAGGATGACCAGAGGGAGGAAGTGGAAGAGGAGGTGGTGGACAATGAAAATGTATACAGGAAAAAAAGGGGGTCAGTCAGCACATACCTGTATGCAGGTGCACGTAGCCATGGCAAAATATACATACAAACACAGAAATGCAATAGCACTCTGCAACCAGCACTCTGCCCTGCCTCTATGCTAGAGTTTATCAGAGGCGTCATTGTACATTTTGATAAAAAAGTAATAAGCCACTTACCACGCCAAGGCTGCCTCTATGAGTGGTCCTAATGCTAAATCCTACCTGTTATGGGCAATAAAAGCCACATAAAATCCAGGGAGTGCAGGCCCAGCATGAATGCTCGATCCACCCTGCTTATTAAACCATTTTTGGGGCCATAACAGCCTCCATTTAATTCAGGGATGCAGGTACCAACATGCATGCTGAGCCCACTATGTACTCCTCCTGGAGCCAAATGGCTACTAGTAGGCACTATGAGTGCAAATTCAGTTTTATACTTACTCTGATTAAAACCAGCCTCTAGGGCAGACAAACTAGTCAGGTGTGCACGACTGAAAGGAGGCTGCCACACCTCCAGCATATACTACACAGAAACACAAGGGGGGGTCAGTCAGCACGTTCCTGTATGCAGGTGCACGTAGCCATGGCAAAATATACATACAAACACAGAAATGCAACAGCACTCTGCAACCAGCACTCTGCCCTGCCTCTATGCTAGAGTTTATCAGAGGCGTCAGTGTACATTTTGATAAAAAAGTATGAACATTTATATTCAC
The DNA here is from genome assembly GCA_033119425.1 of Bufotes viridis. Classification (NCBI taxonomy): domain Eukaryota; kingdom Metazoa; phylum Chordata; class Amphibia; order Anura; family Bufonidae; genus Bufotes; species Bufotes viridis. The sequence continues at coordinate 496,272,730 of CM065590.1, read as the reverse complement.
TTTGTAATTTTATATATTTTAGCTATCTATCTAACCATCTATCTGTAGTTCCTAGGAGCAGGGGTACTTTGAAGTTTGTACATTTGTGGACATTTGCCCGTTTCCCCTGTGCAAACTCCTTACTTTTTACTTTAAAGATTTAACTTGCACTGACTTATTCTGTTTAATACTGTTTGTTGCGATATATATCCTCTTCATTTGCACTGCATTTTTCAGGGCACTGTGTAAAGGGTTACTGAACACTGAGAGACTTTTGGGACTTTCTAGCTAGTAATGAGAAGCTAGTAATTTTCCACAGTTACCATAAGGGTTAAAGAAGACTGTTTTGGAGGGAAAAAAGCTGGACTTGTTTACCACCAAAATTAGACAGACTGACCTTTTGAATGTCTGGTTTAGCTATGATGTTATGTGTGAAGACTTATTTTTGTCTGGAAAAACTGCTTTGTCGTTCCCATTAGGTATCGTTGAAGTTCGAATGCAAGTCAATGAGAGATGAGAATTCAGAATGTTGTATTTGTTTGGATTCTGTTTCTCCACTCCACCCCTCCCACTAGAAGGTTCTATTTCAGTCAGAAACTGCATATAAGGAGAGCAGTCAGAGCCCCTAGTGTTCTGTAGTTATGGATCAGTGCTTAGAAGAAGAGACTCATGCCAGACTGCATGGGTGACCAGAAGAAGAAGCTGAGATGGGGATGCTGAGCCACAGACCATGGGTCACCAGCCCTGTGGCCGAGGAGCCAACCAGACTACTGAGCCACAGACTGTGGGCCTCCAGCCTTTGGCCAGGGTACCAGCCTTCTGAGAGACAGAGGGACAGATAGTTGAGGCCTTTCCTCAGCATCAAACCCTTCTTCTGCCCGGGAGTAGAGTGGAGAAGACAGCCCAGTGTCTTTCCTGTATCGTATCACACTTGAGCTTCTTCAGTAAAGAAGCACACTAGTAACAGACGCTGACTCTCTGGACTTATTTCCCATTGGGGTGAACAACGCCTTACCATCCCTTCGGAGAGCAGTGAAGGATGGTATCCTGGACGATACCTGCTGTCCCAGGGTCTGTGGCTCAGTTGTCTGGCTGATTCCCTGGTCACAGGGCTGTTGACCCAGGGTCTGTGGCTCAGCATCCGCATCTCAGCATCTTCTGGTCACTCATGTAGTCTGGCAGAGTATCTCCGACTAAACATTGGTCCCTATTTGCAGACCGACAAAATCTCTTATACTAAACAATTGTCCCTATCTGCAGACAATTATTAGGCAAGTTGTATTTTTGAGGATTAATTTTATTATTGAACAACAACCATGTTCTCAATGAACCCAAAAAACTCATTAATATCAAAGCTGAATATTTTTGGAAGTAGTTTTTAATTTGTTTTTAGTTTTAGCTATTTTAGGGGGATATCTGTGTGTGCAGGTGACTATTACTGTGCATAATTATTAGGCAACTTAACAAAAAACAAATATATACCCATTTCAATTATTTATTTTTACCAGTGAAACCAATATAACATCTTAACATTCACAAATATACATTTCTGACATTCAAAAACAAAACAAAAACAAATCAGTAACCAATATAGCCACCTTTCTTTGCAAGGACACTCAAAAGCCTGCCATCCATGGATTCTGTCAGTGTTCAACATTGCGTGCAGCAGCAACCACAGCCTCCCAGACACTGTTCAGAGAGGTGTACTGTTTTCCCTCCTTGTAAATCTCACATTTTATGATGGACCACAGGTTCTCAATGGGGTTCAGATCAGGTGAACAAGGAGGCCATGTCATTAGATTTTCTTCTTTTATACCCCTTTCCTTGCCAGCCACGCTGTGGAGTACTTGGACGCGTGTGATGGAGCATTGTCCTGCATGAAAATCATGTTTTTCTTGAAGGATGCAGACTTCTTCCTGTACCACTGCTTGAAGAAGGTGTCTTCCAGAAACTGGCAGAAGGACTGGGAGTTGAGCTTGACTCCATCCTCAACCCGAAAAGGCCCCACAAGCTCATCTTTGTTGATACCAGCCCAAACCAGTACTCCACCTCCACCTTGCTGGCGTCTGAGTCGGACTGGAGCTCTCTGCCCTTTACCAATCCAGCCACGGGCCCATCCATCTGGCCCATCAAGACTCACTCTCATTTCATCAGTCCATAAAACCTTAGAAAAATCAGTCTTGAGATATTTCTTGGCCCAGTCTTGACGTTTCAGCTTGTGTGTCTTGTTCAGTGGTGGTCGTCTTTCAGTCTTTCTTACCTTGGCCATGTCTCTGAGTATTGCACACCTTGTGCTTTTGGGCACTCCAGTGATGTTGCAGCTCTGAAATATGGCCAAACTGGTGGCAAGTGGCATCTTGGCAGCTGCACGCTTGACTTTTCTCTGTTCATGGGCAGTTATTTTGCGCCTTGGTTTTTCCACACGCTTCTTGCGACCCTGTTGACTATTTTGAATAAAACGCTTGATTGTTCGATGATCACGCTTCAGAAGCTTTGCAATTTTAAGAGTGCTGCTTCCCTCTGCAAGATATCTCACTATTTTTGACTTTTCTGAGCCTGTCAAGTCCTTCTTTTGACCCATTTTGCCAAAGGAAAGAAAGTTGCCTAATAATTATGCACACCTGATATAGGGTGTTGATGTCATTAGACCACACCCCTTCTCATTACAGAGATGCACATCACCTAATATGCTTAATTGGTAGTAGGCTTTCGAGCCTATACAGCTTGGAGTAAGACAACATGCATAAAGAGGATGATGTGGTCAAAATACTCATTTGCCTAATAATTCTGCACTCCCTGTAGACAAGTCTTCAGACATAAACAACAGAGCTAAATCAGACAGTTAGTGTGTCTTTTTTTTCTCTCCAAACGTTGTATAGGTAGAAAGTCATAATGTCTCTCAATATTAGCTGGCTGGGCATTAACCCTTTCCACAGTGCAGTAACTATAGTGTAATAACAGTGCAATTGAACAGAATATAATACACTAAACATATAATATGCAGTTAAACAATATGAAACAGAATGAGAACACACAACAGTAACTCTGCATTTCAGCATTGCTAGAAGCCTAAACATCTATGTAACTAGGCCTTAGACTGCTTTGACATTGTAACTATTCTGATCCTTAGATTACAAACTCCATGTAGCACATTACAATGACTTGTAGGTATGTGTAAACAAGCTGCACTTGAACTTTTCTGTATATATAGGTGCAGCCTGCTCAAGAATGCCATGACTGGCTATAAATATATACGTTCTATTCTGTAGACTTCCCGAAGAGTCTCTACTGTAAGATGAGTTGCCCCTCACGTTACATGCTAGATGGAAAGGAACAAGTGCAAGAAGGCGATGAGGATGATATGCATGTTTGTAATTGTCTACAGTACAGATCAATTTACAGTGTCAGACTGGGGTCCATGGGGCTCACCAGTAAAATTCACTATCTAGGCCCACGGTGTACCTACATGCAGATACTACCATACAGTGAGTGCATCAGCAAGATGATTGATTATTCAATTCGATCCGAATTTCAGAAAAAATTAGATTCGCACTGAATCCGAATTTCCTCACACTTCGTGGTAACGAATCGTAATTTTTCCTAAAATGGCTGTTGCATGTGTTAGTACATGGAGCAAGGAACTCTGGGAGCGAGGGATCACCCACAATGCCATGCATGCAGCCATTCAGCAGCCAGCCAGCCCTGTGATGTCACAGCCCTATAAATAGCCTCAGCCATCTTGTATTCAGCCATTTTCCAGTGTACTTAAGCAGGGAGAGACGTCAGCAGGTGCTTGGGACAGTGGTAGAAAAGACTTTAAAACTTTTATTTTGCTGTATAGAAGTTCAGGCAAAGGATAGGGAGGAATCATTCCACAGTATTGAAGCAGAACAGAACAGCACGTGAGCTACGATGGGCCGATAGGGGTAGTAGTTGTTTTTACCCACGGTTAGCAAAGCCTCCCTGGGCCGGCGTGCAATGATGGGAAGGACAGCACCGGTTCCTTCGGGGCACTGTCTGTTGTCAAGGGACTCCCGCCAGATGGTTGTTGAGGTGCCCTTGGTGGAATGGGTTTTTAGGTGCCTAAGAGGCAGGGTCCCTGGGGTTCGTGACGCCAGCACCGCAAGGTGAAAATAAGTGTTAAGTTTGCACAATAAGGAGACCAGTTCTCTTAACAAATTCCCAGTACTTTCCTGAAGCTGATCCAAAGGTCATCAATGTGCGCAAATGTCATTTTCAACAAGGCAGCTTCTACAATGACTCAGGTTAGTTCCTAAAAGTTGCATAAGGGGTAGTTTCACTCTATAGCAATAAATCCCTTGTTTCTCCAGGCTGGAGGGATGTACTATCTCTGCTGTACTGTATAGTCATATACTTCTGTATCCTCTTTAGGAATACTATCTCCTGACAGGTGGCCATTCTGTCTTTGGTTATAGTGGGCAGCTGGTAGCTTAGAATCTCTCCACCTAATGCAAAGGAGACTAGAGCCTGATAAATGACAATTACCTTCCTTTGCCAACATCCTCTATAATCTTTCCCTTCTATGGGCTGGTACATGGAACTAACTCTGGAGTTTTGATAACTCCGCAAAATGGCTGCTGAGGTGCAGCTTTTTCTCAGACCTCACATTCTCCTCCTTCTTCTTCTCTTCTCAGAGAGCAGGGCGGAGTCAGCCCTGGGAGGCTTATTAGAATCTCCCCCTCCCTGTGCAACTTTATGGGAACTCGGGCACAAGCACATTTTCTTGAAACACAATCACAGTATTAGGCCTCTTGCACACGACCGTATGCTCTCCGAGACATACAGTCCGTGAGAAGGCCATATGTCCCGAGGCAGCATTAATTGTGCGCATGGGAGTGCACAGCATTATAGATTACAATGATGCTGTGCACGCCGGGCCGCCCTCAGGATTATTGTCCCGCACTCATATCATATGAGTATGGGACAATAGTCCCGCGGGCAGCCCGACATGCACAGCATTATTGTAATCTATGATACTGTGCGCTCCCGTGCGCACGATCAATGCCGCTGCGGGACATATGGCCCGCTCACAGACCGTATGTCTTGGAGGGCATAAGGTCGTGTGCAAGAGTCCTTAGGCCTCTTGCACACAACCGTATGGCTTTTTTTGTGTTTTGCATTCCGTTTTTCACGAATCTGTTGTTTCTTTTTTTGTTTCCGTTACGTAGTTCCACAAACAATTTCCGTATGGTTTCCGTATGCAATATGTTTTTTGCTGATCGCAAACAGAAACATAAAATTTTTAATCATTAATGTAATGTACAGTAATGTGTTTTAACAGTAAACACATGGGCAAAGTGGGCATGGATCCGCAAAAAATGGAAGACATATGGATGTTTTTTCCGTATGCATTCCATATTTTTTGCGGACCCATTGACTTGAATGGAGCCATGGATCATTATTTGTGGGCAATAATAGGACAAGTTCTATCTTTCAGCGGAACGGATATATGGAAATATGGAAACGGAATGCATATGGAGTACATTCTTTTTTTTTTTGCGGAACCATTGAAATGAATGGTCTGTCATTTATCAGGGACATGCAGGGCCATCAGGGATAGTAACGGGAACAGAGTAATCCCACCATCAGGGATTGTCTCCGGGCACAGGTCAGAATAGGGTGGTTATAGGGATTGAGTGTGGACTACTTGATAACATATTTCCCTCCACCCCCCATCCTTTACTAAAACTGGTATTCCTGATTCCCCTCTCTTATCTGTTCTGACTATGAGAGGATAGGCCCCAGCATAATTTTGAGACATTATCTGCATGATTTGTGATTATCTCTTGGGATATTCCTTGTAATATCTGTACCTTTACTGACTTTTTTTTTTTAGAAGATTGAGTAGTATATGGTCTCCTAATTTTAGTAGCAGTATCAAATAAAGCATTAAAGTTTTTAGGCGTCCATTTTTTCACAGTAATTAGTTTTTCTCTTGGACACCTGTTATTATAACTATTACCCTTTTTTTGTACTCTTTATATGTTCTAAAGCCCTTTTTGGCGTGTATTAGTGGCACAAAAAAAGTATTTGCCGTTGTGTGGTGAAGTGAGAAAATTACAGCACTTTTTGGCGTGTATTAGTGGCAAAAAATATATATTATTTGCTGTTCAGCGGTGCAGTTATATGTTCTAAAGCCTTTCGTGGCGTTTATAAGTGGAAAAAAGTAAGGGGCTATTTGCCGTTCAGCGTTACAGTTATATGTTCTAAAGCCCTTTTTGGCGTGTATTAGTGGCAAAAAAAAGTATTTGCCTTGTGTGGTGAAGAGAGAAAATTACAGCCCTTTTTGGCGTGTATTAGTAGCAAAAAAATATATATTTGCAGTCATATGTTCTAAAGCCTTTTTTGGCGTGTATTAGTGGGGAAAAAAAGGGCTTATTAGCCGTTGTGTGATGAAGTGAGAAAATTACAGCCCTTTTTGGCGTGTATTAGTAGCAAAAAAAAATATATTTGCAGTTATATGTTCTAAAGCCTTTTTTGGCGTGTATTAGTGGGGAAAAAAAGGGCTTATTAGCCGTTGTGTGATGAAGTGAGAAAATTACAGCCCTTTTTGGCGTGTTTTAATTTCCTTTTTATTTATTTATTTGATCTAACAGTATGTCAGACAGAGAAGTGCCAGGCCCTGCACAGGAGAATGGCAGAGGCCTAAATGTTTCTGGAGCAGGCACAGGTGGCAGCAAAGTAAGGGGGCGTGGCAGCAGGAGTCGCAGTGAGAGACCTGAGCTCCTGGTGTCATCTAGTGGTTGTGTCTTGACCAGCAACCCAGCGGTTCTTGAATAGTTGACTCGGTCATCCACTTCGTCCCAAGTGACATCAGACACCCCCAGCCAAGAGTCGGTGGCTTCGTCAGACACAACCCTAAGGGTACTTTCACACTTGCGTTGTTTGATTCCGGCAGGCAGTTCCGTCGCCCGAACTGCATGCCTGATCAGGCAAACTGTATGCAAACGCATGTAATTTTTTCTGACTGATCAGGTCTGAAGAATGCCTGATCAGTCAGAAAAATGTATTGCAAGACCGGATCCGTTTTTTCGGTGTCATCCGGCAAAACCAATCTGTTATTTATTTTTTTCACATTTTTAAAGGTCTGTGCATGCGCAGACCGGAATGCTGGATCCGTCCTTGCAGTATTTTTAATGCCGGATCCTGCACTAATGCATTGCATTGGAAATTAATGCCAGATCTGGCATTCCGGCATGTGTTCCGGAATTTTGGACGGAGATAATACCACATCATGCTGTGGAATTATCTCGGCCAAAACGCCGTTCAGTGATTGAACTGAAGACATCTTGATGCATTCTGAGCGTATTTCTCTCCATTCAGAATGCATTAGGATATAACTGAAGCGTTTTTTTCCGGTATTGAGCCCCGAGGACGGAACTCAATGCCGGAAAAGTTCAACGCTAGTGTGAAAGTACCCTTAGTTGGCATGGCCCGTGAGCAGGCCCTGTGCCCTCACATGTCCTCAACCTGCCTCTGTCCTTTTCTGTTCCCTCAGCCAGACAAGTATTATATGCTGTGGGCTCAGGTCCACTATACAGCGAGGACGAGCTACTAGAGGATAGTCAGCAGCTACTGCCCAGCCAAGATGTGAGGAGACATCCGCCGCTGCCTCCGGTAGGGTGGCAGGTAGTGACAAGGAGAGTGGCGTGGGAGCTGGTGTTGCCAGCGGTAAGGCACCTGACCCAGAGACCGTTGAGGAGGACATCAGTGACGTGCAGACAGTATTCGATGTTGATGATGTAGCTGATTGCACTTGGAAGCTGGGTGAATTAGGGGCTTCATCATCATCCGGAGAAGAGGGTGGCAGCTTGCCCGTGAGGCAGCGGCGGAGCCAGCAAGTCTCTAGAGTGGCCGGGAGTCAGCAGGATAGCAGCAATGGGAGGTCGGGAGCCAGACGTGCCTGGGGTAGACCACTCGCTTTGCAGGAGCCTACCTGCCTGGAAAGTAGTGGTGCAGGGGTTCACGGAAGCAGCGGCGGTAGCAGTCAGTGTTGGGGGTAAAATCACCTACTCGGCGGTGTGGCAGTTTTTTGTTAAGCCGCCTTTGAAGAACCTGTGGGCAGAAGGTGAAGCCTGCCCAGGGTGCCAATGTTGGCACCACGGCCATAGGCGTGCGCACAGGGTGTGCCTGGGCACACCCTAATCAGGGTTCTGGCCGGCGAATACTAATGAAGCGCTTCCATTTTGGAAGCGCTCATTAGTACCGGAGGACCAGGAAGTGGTGAACTTACTGTCGGCTCTCGGCTGTCGGCTGTGCAGGACTGCGCCAAGCGTGACGTCACACTGTGCATGCCAGTTCGGAGCGCACAGCCAAGAGCTGACATCAGGAGAAAGAACGGGCTGCGAGAAGCGGCGGCGTCCAGGAGCAGGAGAGGTAAATGTTGTTTTATTTTATAAAAAATTAGGCTGCTGGGGGCATAATGAGGCACATGGGGGCTAATGAGAGGCATAATGGGGGACTAATGAGAGGCATATGGGGGCATAATGAGGCACATGGGGGCATAAGAAAGCACATGGGGGCTAATGAGAGGCATAATGGGGGGCTAATGAGAGGCATAATGGGGGGCTAATGAGAGGCATAATGAGGGACTAATGAGAGGCACATGGGGGCATAATGAGGCACATGGGGGCTAATGAGGCATAATGGGGGGCTAATGAGAGGCAAAATGGGGGGCTAATGAGAGGCATAATGGGGGGCATAATGAGGCAAATGGGGGCTAATGAGGCTTAATGGGGGCTAATAAGGCAAAATGGGGCTAATAAGGCATAATGGGGGCTAATGAGGCATAAGGGCTGATGATGGGGGCTAATGAGGCATAAGGGCTGATGATGGGGGCTAATGAGGCATAAGGGCTGATGATGGGGGCTAATGAGGCATAAGGGCTGATGATGGGGGCTAATGAGGCATAAGGGCTGATGATGGGGGCTAATGAGGCATAAGGGCTGATATGGGGGCTAATGAGGCATAAGGGCTGATATGAGGGCTAATGAGAGGCATGGGGGCTGATATGGGGGTGATGAGAGGCATGGGGCTCTTATCTAAGGTCTGATTGGGGGTCATTTACATTGGGGTCTGAGCTAAGGTCATTTTCGAGGTCTGATTTGAGGTCTTATTGGGGTCTTATTAACATTGGGGGTCTGATTGGTGGTCTGACCTGAGGTGTAATAAAAAATAAAAATAACTAGGGGTATCAGGGTACAGGGGTTATTTAAAGGGGTTCTGCAGTTTGTTACTACTGATGATCTATCCTCAGGATAGATCATCAGCATGTGATCGGCCGGGGTCCGACACCCGGGACCCCCGCCGATCAGCTGTTTAAGAAGGCCGCGGCGCTGCAGGAGCGCCGCGGCCTTCTCACTGTTTACTGCTGCTAGCGCCCCGCCCAATGTGAACAGAGTTGAACAGAGTTTAGCCTCGCCCACGCCACTTGGATACAAGTCGTGACGTCACTGGGCGGGGCGCTAGCAGTGGTAAACAGTGAGAAGGCCGCAGCGCCGCAGCCTTCTCAAACAGCTGATCGGCGGGGGTCCCGGGTGTCGGACCCCGGCCGATCACATGCTGATGATCTATCCTGAGGATAGATCATCAGTGGTAACAAACTGCAGAACCCCTTTAACTTATTTTTGTTTATATTGATAATTATACGAGTGCGGGTCTGTATGTATGCAGAGTGTATTTCTGTGTGTGTGTATGTGTATAATCTATATATATATATATATATGTATATATATTGTGGGGAGTCGCTCTGGTAGACAGCGGTGCGGGTGCAGTACCGAGGCAAAACAAAGAGTCCAGGATGTGCAATAAACAGTGTTTTATTCACACTGACACAAAAATAAACAGCAAACAGTCTTTTGGTGGTAATTCACACATGTCAGAAACAAGGAGGCAAAACAAAACAGGCCAACACAGGTTCAGTCACCTGGGAGGTGTAGGTGCAGGTTCGCACCAGGCTGTTGGCCCAGCCGCAGGAGAATCCACCTTCAGGTAGCCAGGAACAAAAGCCAGCTCCTTGCTGAGCTCTTTCCTCCAGGACAGAGAACTCCACAGCCCTGTTATCAGGCTCCAGGATAATCACCACCCTCAGCTGCTAAGGAGGCTGCCTTTTAAAGGCCCGGATAAAGTCCGGCCTGGACCGTGGGGAGTAGGCACCCACCCAACTCTTTGCCTACTCCCAGTAAGAGCCGGCCCGGATTAGCTTTGCAGCCAAACTAAGTAACAGAGTTCAGCAGCACTAGCTGCTGCAGACCAAAAAAACCCGGCTCTTACCTCACCGAGGCCAGCAACCTCGGTGACACGTACCTGCCATTGAATATGACACCTTGCACCCTCTTACAATATATATTACATACATACACATACATACACACATGCACGCACGGGATCGCGTGTGTTTGTGCTTTAGGGTGCACACCCTAATGCAATAGGCTGCGCAGGCCTATGACCACGGCCCTGCGTCAACATATGCAGCGTCACCATAAAGTGGCCTGGGAGAACCATGGCTCCGGTGTGCAGTCTGCTGCAGCAACTGCTGCATCACCCAGTGGAACACACCCGATTTCACACAGTCAAGGCTCTACCACCTCAGCCGAAGGGAGCTGTCTGTCCTTCCCATCATCTGCTGGTCCTGATGCTCCTGCTCCTCCTCCTCGTCAGTCATTCTGTCAGAAATCGATCACCGAAGCGATTGCCAAGAGACAACAGTATGCGTGCACTCATCTAATGGCACAGAAGCTGAATGTGCTCCTGGCCAAGTTGCTGATGGCTTGTGCCGAGCCGAGTTGGAGAGTCCCAAGACGTCATTTCTTTGCCAAAAAGGCAGTACCAGCCCTGCACACGTATTTAGAACAGAAGGTGGGCCACTACTTGAGCCTGTGTGTGGAGCAGTAACTACGATCAAGGACAATACATGTCCTTTATGGCCCACTGGGTGAATGTGGTTCCTGCACAGCCACACCAGCAACTTGGCCAGGTAACGCTGCTTCTGCCTCCACGTTCTCATGCCTTTGGTCCTCCCACAATGTCTGCCTATGCCTCCTCATCCTCCACCGTGTCCTCAGCCTCCACTGCAGGGACAATTCACAGTGCCCCTCTAGCATACCACATGTGAAGGGCACTGCGGGGTCACGCTGTACTGCACCTGGTTTGCCTGGTAACACCGATCCATTGAGCACACAACACCATAAGTTACCAAGAAAATATAACTTTATTCAATTTGAAAATAGACAAAAATAGTAAAATATACCATAGGACTGGTAGTAGCACCACTATGACACAAATGGGGAAGAAAAAATAGGAGAGGACCGCAGGGTCAACACATGGAGGGTACATACACAGTGTGCATGAATAACAAAGAAATGATACTTCAAAAGCTTGTGAAGAAAAGAAATAGCCCGAGGACGAAGTCCTCTATGGAGGCAAAGCAAGCAGTTAAAGAATAACGCAAAGAAGTATACCCTCCACAAGTGTGTCGATCCTGCGGTCGCCTCCTCCCAACGTCGTTTCGCCTAAACTGGCTTCTTCCGGGGATAAGTCAGAATGAAAACCTCCCTCCCTAAATAGGGCTTGAAATCATGCTGGAATCAATCACAGGTGGGATTGGGGTCCAAATGGCAGGCGTACCAACCAATGGGAAGTATGTAATCTGTCGGCGCATCAAGGACCTGTAGTGACGTCATGGTCACGTGACCGCAAATGCGGTCACCTGACCAATGACGCTCAAGTCACATGACCGCACGTCCAAGGAAATGAACACAGCATAATACAAAAGCGTCCAAAAGTTGTAGTGATGTCATGACTACAAGAACGCTGAAGCGGTCGCCTAGTATGTGACGCACCAGTCGTATGACCCGGACCAGATGCAAAAAGCATGACATTGTATAGTGGCATCCGAGTTACACAATAAAAATGGTAATAATAAATAAGACCTCATACAATTCAATATTATAGATTAAAACACAATACAAAGGGGAAAATAAAATGATTATTATATAGAGCTATTATAATGAAAAAATTAATATATTACATTGTATCTATTCATGATCATGTTGTGTATATTCGATCCCGATAGTGGAGGTAAATATCAAGTAGGTGAAAAGGAAAAAGGGGAAGACAAAAGAGCTGGGTGTGAATAGGGTGATGAAGGGTGCATGGAAGAAAGAAAGGCAAGGTGATTGCAATAAATACCCAAATTTTCACAATTCATAATATAAAAATATGTATAAAAAGAAATAAATATAAGGAAATATAATAATTATATATATTACATTTCATATCAAAAAATTGAATAAAAATTAAATAAAAATATATATATATAATTCTATAAACTTCATATAATATATGCATTGAGTGAATACCCATAAGTTACATATAGTCTGTACGTAAAGACTACCCATATAATTCACATAGTGTATACATAAATTCATACCCATAGAGAATAGTACAACACAAATAGCCCAAATCAAATTACAATAAACCCAGTATTGTGATATAATAATTCTTCAAGATGACAACAAGTGTATGAGTTGTTTCAATTGCTCAACCAATTTGAGTCCACAGGTACCACGGACGTCAAGTCTGTATATTAAATCTGTATATTAAACCGCTTATCAGCGTATACTTTGACTGGATCGCCAGATGTCGATAATGTCGTTCCCATATACTTCTCATGGATCGCTCTTATCCAAAATCCCACCAACATAGTCATTATCTAAAAGCATAAAAACAAAGACAATAAGGGATAAAATAATTAAAAACAAATAGGATGATCAGCGGATGTCAGGGGTCAGAAAAAACAACAACTCAGCAGACTTCCGATAGGGGGATACAACTATAGATAAGGTGAAAATAACATTTCCTCGTTTAGTCCAGATGGAGTAAGACTCCCCAATTCATAGATCCATCTTACCTCCTTTTGTGCCAGTAACTTCTTCCAGTTGCCTCCTCTTGGTGGAATCAGGACCCGATCGATGCCCCTCACACGTAGTTTCGTACTGTCACTGTCGTGCGCTTCTTTGAAGTGTCTAGGTATAGGTTTAAGGATTGTTAGGTCCCTCTCCTCCTTGGCTGCCTCAATCCCCCTGACATGCTCCCGTACGCGCTTTTTGAAAGCCCTAGAGGTCATGCCCACATAAATTCGTGGGCACGGACATGATGCCATATAGATCACTCCCAACGTGTCACACGTGATGTTATATGTGATCTTGTACTGTTTGTCCTCCTTAATAGGATTACAAAAGTGTGTCGCTCTGTCAACATTGGGGCAGGCAACACACTTTCCACATGGTGAGCACCCCCATTTAGGACCCTTAGATCCAAAGAGTTTTGAGGGGTGTTGATTAGGGTGGTAGCTCTTAACCAAGATGTCTTTGAGATTTTTGGATCTCCTATAGGTGATTGTTGGAGAGGTAGGTAAGATCCTGCTCAGGGTAGGATCAAGACATAGGACATCCCAGTATTTAGCCAGCGCGGATCTTACTTCCCGCCACTGTGGATTGTAAGTGGAGATGAATCTTACCTTACTTTCTATCTTCTGGGGTTTCTGTCGGTACTGTAGTAGCTCGTCCCTCTTTGCTTTTTTAGCTTTATTCAATCCCAGTTGAATATTCCTATCCGTGTATCCCCTTTCTCGAAATCTACGTTGAAGGTCATCAGATTGGGACCTAAAGGTCTCATCAGTTGAGCATATCCTTTTGGCCCGTAGGAATTGACAGTAGGGTATGTTGCGGATTAGGTTAGATGGATGGCAAGACTTGGCATGTAGCACAGTGTTAGTGGAAGTTTCCTTTCGGAATAAATCCGTGGGCAAACAGAGTCACACAGGGAAGGAACTGCTCTGTGTCCTTCATCAAGAAATAGAATCCTGGCTTTCTCCGCGACAACTCAAAATCGGAATGATGGTGGCCAACATAGGGAAAAACATGGTGTCAGTGCTGCTTAAGGAGGGCTGAGCCATGCACCCTGCATGGCACACGTGTTCAATCTAGTTGTCAAGCGGTTCCTGAATTCTTCCACCCATCTACAAGACATCCTAAAAATGGCCAGGAAACTTTGCATGCATTTCAGCCACTTGTACACCGCAAAGCACACCCTCCTTGAGCTGCAGCAGCAGAACGGCATCCCCCAACATAGGCTGATATGCGACGTTTCCACTTGTTGGAATTCCACCCTCCACATGGTGGACCGACTACCAGGGATGGGCAAACTACGGCTCTCCAGCTGTTGCTAAACTCCCAGCATGCAAAGACTGCTTACAGCTATCAGCCTACAGCAGGGCATGTTGGGAATTGTAGTTTTACAACAGCTGGAGAGCTGCAGTTTGCACATCCCTGGACTATACGAACAGAGACAGGCCATAAACGATTTATTGATGATCCAAGCGGACAGGAGTACTCCCCTGTGTAACTTCGATGTCAGCCAGTGGCAGCTCATGCGTGACACCTGCCGTTTGCTCAGGCCCTTTGAGGAGCCCACGTTATTTGTCAGTCGCCAGGACTACTGGATGAACAACGTCATTCCACTGCTTCGTGTACTGGAACAGATGCTGGTAAATCTGGCTGGTCAGAGGACTGGAGACAGGGGGCCTAGATCTCACGGCCACATGAGCCCTGTGGGGGCTGAACTGGAGAAGGAGGAGGATATTGGAGCACAAGCAATGTGTAACGAAATGGGTGTTTTTTCTACACAGGTGACAGGAGACAGGAGAGGAGGAGCAAGAGCTGCCAGAGGAGCTACAGGGCGATGAGGAAGACGAGGCAGAGGACCCAGACACACCGTGTAGTATGCAGTGGAGATGGAGGCAGGGAGTCCCTCCGAGTCACTTGCACAAATGGCCCGATGCATGCTCGCTTGCGTAGTGACAGCCGAATTGTCAGCATTCGGCAGAGGGATGACTTCTGGCTCTCCACCTTGTTGGACTCTTGCTGCTGGTCCAAAATTGGGACCTTTTGTACACTCGCTGAGAGGGAGGACAAACTGAACTACTATAGAGACATCCTATGTAGTCAGTTGGCTGCTGCCTATCTGCGCCATCGTCCATCCTCTCGCAGGTCTGACAGGGGGGGCCCTCTGCGCTCACATTCCTCTGCCATGGCTGCTGTGGCAGGACGGGGGGTAAGAGCAGTTCCAGCTCCATCAGCAGCAACTTGAGTTTAGAGTCGCTGATGAGCAGCTTTCTTCACCCGCCTAGTGAAGAAACTACTCACCAGCAGCAGCAGTAGCTAGACCTGTAACAGAACCTGAACCAGCAGGTGGTAGCAAACTTGGACAGCACCCTGCCACCCCACATTGAAGATCCGCTGGACTACTGGGCAGCCAAACTGGATTTGTGACCGCAACTGGCAGAGTTTGCCCTGGAAAAGCTGTCCTGCCCAGCCATTAGTGTGGCATCAGAGCGGATGTTTAGTGCGGCGGGGGCCATAGTTACCCCAAGAGACTGACCTTTGCCAAGATGAATCAGTCGTGGATCAGCCAGGATTTCCACCCACCAATGTCTGATGCATCAGACTAGATCATCCATGGTGCCACACCAACACTTTGACAAAAGAGACTGGTTTCTTCTGGCTACCTGCCTCAGCTACTATTCTGATGCTGCCACCCGCCTGATGCCACACATCTGATGCCAAGTGCTCCTTCTTTCACCCACGATTTTCAGCTGGTACTGGTATTGCCACCGACCTCCCCAATCTGTCACCAGGTTAATCTATGGAGTTGCCCTGGAAAAGCTGTCCTGCCCAGCCAGTAGTGTCATTGTGCCACTCTGTGGTCTCCTCATGTTGCTGTTGCTGCTGCCACCTCCACACTGCCATTGTGCCACCCTGTGGCCTCCTCCTGATGCTGCCGCCACTTTCACACTGTCATTGTGCCACTCTGTGGTCTCTTCATGCTGCTACCACCTCCACACTGTCATTGTGCCACCCTGTGGACTCCTCCTGATGTTGCTGCTTCTGCCACCTCCACGCTCTGTCATTGTGCCACTCTGTGGTCTCCTGATACTGCTGACACCTCCACACTGTCATTGAGCCACCCTGTGGCCTTCTCCTGATGCTGCTGCTACCGCCACCTCCACGCTCTGTCATTGTGTCACTCTGTGGACTCCTGATGCTGCCACCTCCACACTGTCATTGTGCCAGTCTGTGGCCTCCTCCTGATGCTGCCGCCACCTCCACACTCTTTCATTGTGCCACTCTGTGGCCTCCTGATGCTGCTGCCACCTCCACATTGTCATTGTGCCACTCTGTGGCCTCCTCCTGATGCTGTTACCACCTCCAGACTCCTTTATTGGACCACTCTGTGGTCTCCTCATGCTGCTTCCACCTCACCACTATTTCATAAGGCCACTCTGTGGACTTCTTATGCTGTTCCCTCCCTCCCCACTTCATGACTGGGCCACTATTTTGCCTTTTGGCCTGGCTGACATTATCATTTATTTGACCCTTCTTCTGATCTGTCAGAAGGAAGGAAAAATTAGATGCACAAACGGATTCTGTAACAGCTGTGAGGCCTGCATGACTAGGTCCCTATTTTGCATCAGAATTGGCTTATGATTTGAAAAGCAGAAGTGGTTACAAAACACAGAAGACATGCGAATATTCGATTCACGTGTCATCTCTGTTTTGGATCCACTCCTGTATTTTTTGGCTTTAGCAATACTGATGGATTACTGGCCAAATGCTGAATGATTGAAGGCGGATGCTCCACAGACAGGATCTGTTGTCTGGGGGTTATTGTTCTGACGGATCAGAAGAAGGGCAAATTAATCAGTGACGTCAACACAACCTTACTGCTGACACCCCCTCTTGCTGTTCTGTAGAGACTGCTGTATGGAAGGAGTTAGCAGTGGGAGGGGGAATCCATTCTGGAAGGAGTTAGCAGTGGGAGGGAGCATCCCACCCTCTCCCATCGGGCCACTGCGCTGCTGTGGCAATGTCCCGATGGTTGAGGAGTTAACAGAGGGAGGGATCTCCCTCTCCCATCGAGCCGCTGCGCTGCTGTGGCAGCGCCTGATGGTTACCACGGCAACAGGACGCTTTACCCAGGGATCCAGGTATGCCATGGTATCTAAGACTGACAGGTCCTGGGTATGAAAAGTGTTTAAAAAAAAATAAATAAAAATTTAAATAAAAAATTCTAACTTTTTCCTATATCCGCACATTTAGAATTGGTTATAATAAAAAATAAATAAAATACACTACACATGTTTGGTATCGCCACGTCCATAAGGACCTAAGCTATAAAAGGATCACATTACTTTTCACAGACAGTGAACACCATAAAGAAAAAGAAAAACTATTATGGAATTGCAATTTTGCCAACCTCAATTTCCAAAAAATGGTATAAAAAGTGATCAAAAAAGTCTTATGTACCCCAGTATAGTAGCAATCAAACTGTCATCTCACCGCACAAAAAATAAGCCCCAACATCCTTAATTTGCATAAGGGATAACATTATTTTTTTCCGGGGAAGACGGGTATCATTTTAATCAGCAGGATCAATACAGTTCAATTGGATTGATACTGCTGATCGGTATGGGTATTTTTCTTGTAACAGGGTATTATGACATTTTGGGAAAAGACAGTAAAATAAATAAATAAATAATTTAAATAAACTAGAATAAGATACAATGTTGTGAACAGCCCCCTCCTAAATGGCCCTGTTCACGGTCATTTTCCACCCTCTCTAGTGCTGTGATTTTCCTGGCAGTGCTGTTTCACAATTGTAACTGATATTTAACATTGATTAATATCGCACATAATGCACCGCATTACTACAGACAGTTATTTTTTACTGGCTCCACAATAATTAGATTTCAGTGGAAGGTCAATTCCGTCATTCAGACACTGAATACATAAGATATCATTTATTCCTGCATGATATCTGGAACAAAGGGAAAAGTCCACCTGCACACACACAAATCATACACTGTCAATCACGTGTGTTCACTTAGTGGCCAAAACCTGGCTCTTAGGGCTCATGCACACGACTGTAGACTGTTTTGTTGTCCGCAAATTGCCGATCTGCAAAACACGGATACCACCCGTGTGCATTACGTATTTTGTGGAATGGAACGTCCTGCCCTCTATAGAACAGTCTTATCCTATCCGTAAAATGGACAATAGGACATGTTCTGTTTTTTTGTGGGTATTGTGGAACGGACATGTGGATGCGGACAGTACACGGTGTACTCTCCGCATCTTTCGTTGCCCCATTGAAGTGAATCGGTCTGCATCCCACCCGCACTAAAAGTGGATTGGATGCGTAAAAAGCATAGTCATGTGCAAAAGCCCTTAGGCTTAGGTTTTTTAAGACCGTTTTTGAAGCCAAAACCAGGATCCTCAGGATAGGTCATCAATCTCAGATTGTGGCGGTCCTCTTCAAAATTGCCTGTATTGCCTGTTAGCTCGCTTTTACAGGTGACGCAGTGAATTGTAATTACACTGTGTCGCCACTGCAAAGGAGACGGGTCATCTGAAGCAGAAGCAGAGGCAAACCCCCACCGTTCTGATATTCGTATTCTGATATTGATGACCAAACATACTTGTGTGAAATTAGTCTAAAGCCTCATTCACATGTCAGTGTTTTAGTTAGTGATTTCCATCACTGATTGTGAGCCAAAACCAGGAGTTAGGCCTCTACAGAGATAAGGTATAAAGGAAAGATCTGCGCCTGTTCTGTGATTAGACCCAAACCTGGGTTTGGCTCACAGATCACGGAGGGAAATCACTGAGGTGTGAATGAGGCATAAGGCTACATTCACACAACCGTATGTGTTTTGCGATCCGCAAATTGCGGATCCGTAAAACACGGATACCGGCCCATGTGTGTTCCGCAATTTACAGACCACAGATGGCCATCACTCTCATAGAAAATGCCTACTCTTGTCCGCAATTGGGGACAAGAATAGGACATGCTCTATATTTTTTATGGGGCCGCGGAATGGAACAACGTATGCGGACAGCACATGTTGTGCTGTCCACATCTTTTGCGGCCCCATTGAAATGGTCGTCTGAATAAGCCCTAAGGCTGTCATATCGGGAGATTTTTAAGACAACATGTCCCTGGCATGTGCAGTGTTGACATGAAGACCTTCCAAATTACCATCCATAGGCAAGTTTCACACTAGCGGCAAGGAACTCTGGCAGGCTGTTCCGGCGGGTGAACAGCCTGTTGGATTTGTGATGCCGCTAGTGCACGCGTGCCCCCGGACTACTGCTCTGGCCCAATTGACTATAATGGGGCCGGAGCGGTAGTCCGGGGTCACGCGTGCACTAGCGGCATCACGAATCCGACAGGCTGTTCACATACCGAAACAGCCTGCAGGAGTTCCTTGCCTCTAGTGTTAAAGTAATGTTCACAAATATACTAACTATTGCTCTGTTCACCCCTGAATACTGAGAATGGGGGAATGGGATCCCTTGGTTGTATGTGCACAGTCTCTCTCCACTAGTCAAAGGCAGGGGACTGGAACTAGGCCCTCTCTTTCTCAGGATTAGTGGAGAAGTATCTAACCACTAGGAACAATTCTTTTTTAGCATTTTTTAGGGGTTTTTGTCATGGGCGTTGCCAGGTTAAAACATTCGAGGCCTGCAGGGCCCCTGATGTTTTGTCCCAGGCCCCGAATGTCCTGCCTGTTATTTACATGGGACTGAATGTTGGAGGGGGCTGGGGAAGGGTAATGTTATTTACATGGGACTGTATTTTAAAGTCGGCTGTGGGAGGAGATTATGTTATTTACATGGGACTGTATGTTGGAGGGGACCGGGGGAGGCAGTGATGTTATTTACATGGGACTTCATGTTGATGGTGGCTGTGGGAGGGAGTGATGTTCCGGTATTTACATGGGACTGAATGTTACAGGGGTCTGAGGGATGGAATTATGTTATTTACATGGGACTGAATGTTGAGGGGGTGAGGTTCACATGGGATTGCATGTTGGAGGCAGCTGGGGAGGGAGTGATATTATTTACTTGGGACTGTATGTTGAAGGCAGCTGGGGAGGAGGTGATGTTATTTAGTCAGAATAATTTTAAAATAATAGACATTCTTTACATGCAATCATCAAAGAACAATAAAAGCAATTTTGTTAGATTATCAATCAATCTTACATAAAGTCAACTTCTAATTACAACATAGTGTACATTTGTAAAAGTAGAGTAACTGGGTTTCAGTACATAGCTGTAATCAGATATGTTATTTGATTCAAAATTGCAAGATAACACAAAAGGAAAAAGAAAAGTAAGGAAAGAATAGATAAAAAACTGAATCAGTTAACAACTTCCTCGATTTTTTTTTACCGCATCACCATTTTTTTTTTTTTTTACCAGTCCTTGACATGTCACATATGTTTATCTATTGTTTTGGGTAATGAGTCAGCCAAGTCGTCCATCTTTTTTTCATGACTTCACTTTTACCATTAATCATTGTATACAACTGTTCGCTTATGTAGTTTTTGGATACCATTTCTATAATATCGCTTATTTTAGGGATAATGCTAGTTATTTAAATGGGACTGTATTTTAGAGGGGGCTGGAGAGATTGTGTGATGTTATTTACATGGGACTCTATGGCGGAGGGAGGAAAATAGTGTTTTTTACATGGAACTATATATTGGAGGGGCTGAAGGGAGGGGAGTGATGTTATTTATTTAGGACTGTATTTGGAGGGGGCAGGAGAGATGGTGTGATGTTATTTACATTGGACTGTATAGTGGAGGGAGGAATATAACTACAGGGGGTACTGCAGGGGGCATTATAAATACTGGGAGTACTTAGGGGTGAGCATTATAACAGTAGGGGGCAGTATAAATACTGGGGGCACTGTAGGGGTAATCTAAATCCAGGGGACACTATAGGCATTCTTATTACTACTGGGGGCTCTATAGGATGGACTTATAGATCCACCTTATTTCTACTAGGAGCACTATGGGGGGCCTTATTACTACTGAGGGGGTCAGTAGATAGCTTTATTGCCACTGGGGGAACAATAGGGGGCCTTATTTCTACTGGGGGCTCTGTGAG
The DNA here is from genome assembly GCA_033119425.1 of Bufotes viridis. NCBI lineage: Eukaryota > Metazoa > Chordata > Amphibia > Anura > Bufonidae > Bufotes > Bufotes viridis. The sequence goes on along the minus strand of CM065590.1, from coordinate 496,251,713 downwards.
AGTATTATTGATACTGGAGGGCTCTTCTACTAATGGGGGCACTCTTGGGGAGCGTTATCACAGTTGGGGGCACTGTAGGGGGCAGTATTACTAATGGGGGCATTCTTGGGGAGCATTATCACTGTTGGGGGCAGTATTACTAATAAGGGCATTGTAGAAGGTAATTACTATTGGTGGGACTATGAGAAGCACTATTACTATGGGGGCAAGATAGTATTTGGGGGTTTTAAACACAGCGAGCAGCAGGATAACACTGTGGGGACTCCAGGTTGGGGGATGATGATAAAAATATGAGGAAGCTAAGATGTCTGTGTGTCACACTCTGCAGAGAGGAGACGTGGCTGAAAGAAGTTGTACAGACCAAATAGAAAAGATGATGACAGAGAAGATCGGAGGAGATTCCACCTGGGAGGTCCTGCATGTGACAGGTATGTGCTGTTGTATAGCAAGTAGAGCAAAATGCGGTGTGTGGGGGGAAGGGGTAAAGACTTAGAGAACTTGGCCATATTCATTGGGGCTTGGACCCCGGATCTTTTGAGACCCTAGCAACGCCCCTGGTTTTGTGTTTTTTGCTGCATTTTTAAGAAAAAATTGAAATAATAAATGTAGGACAAAGTGGCATTTTTTGGGTCAATGGCTTTTTTTTTTAAATTACAGAATGCCCTGGGTGTGATGTTTCTTCCCTCATCGCCTGGTGTTTTCTCCCATAGACCTTTTTCTTTTTTGCCAGCGCCAGCGTGTGAAGAGTTTTTAACAATGTTTTTGCATGGCAGTTTTGTACCCAATGTATTTTCCCTATACAGCTCTACAGAGGAAGTGATATTACATATTACTTATGTTACTATAAAAAACACAAGGCGTACAAAAAAGCCAATTAAAAAATGCCAGATTCCAAAACACACCGGTACAAACTATGCAGACCAAGTCAGGCATTTACTGAGGCCTTTCTTTTTTGTGTGTGTGCAAAAAACGCACAACACAATACTGTGCGTGGCAGTATCCTAAGGCCTCATGCACACGACTGTGTCCATATTGCAGAAGAAAAACAGTCGGCACTCCATTCTTCCAATGGCGTGGTACATGTGTCTAGGGTCAGCGTCCCCGGAATTCGGGCCCTACAAGATTTTTCCGATTATTTAAACTCAGTTTGGCAGGAACTTCAGTTTACTATGCATTGTAATGATACGAAGATTAGTTTTCTTGACACTTGGGTTATTTAAAAGGAAGACGGGCAGATTTGTACCGACCTTTATGTGAAAGACACCGATAGGAATAGTTTACTTCATTATACCAGCAATCACCCACCGGCTGTCAAAAGGTCATTACCCCACTCACAGCTCCAGAGAGTGCGCAGAATTACTTCTGATACTGACAGGAGGGAGACTAGAATTGAGGAAATTAATGTCAAATTTGAGGCACGAGGATATCTAAAACCCTGGTTACATGCCGAGAGGGACAAAATAAACATAGATACTTCATTGCAGAGCCAAAAAAAAAAACACGAGTTCCATTTGTTGTCAAATACCATCCTTGGATAAATAAATGTAGATCGGTCAGAAACAAACATAGGAATATCTTAACTAGAGCATACCCCATGTCGATGAATTTCAGAATCTACCGATGATATGCTACAAAAGATCTAAAAATATTCGTGACATGTTAATTAAGGCTGACATTGGTAGTAATAAAACATCCATGAGACAAATGACATTACTGACACCAGTGGCGTACATAGAGAAGTAAGGGCCCCATAGCAAGGATCAAACCAGGCCCCCCACATAGGACAGAAGGGTTTCTGCCTAAACCCCTTTCGGTGACCCTTGGGCCATTTTTCCACTGCCTTGTTTGCTAAAAGTTATTTTTAGACTGAGGGTAAAGCCCTGACCAAGTTTTCACCTCCAGAAGAAAAGGAGATGATCCCAACTGGGCCCCCTCTTGCCCTGGGCCCCATAGCAGAGCCCATGGGCACTTTTCCTTGTTTACAATGTATACATTGCTCTAGTGTAATTAAGGAAGAGTATTCCCGATCAATGGTTTCTTCACGTGTGATAGTAATTTTGTTATCTACATTTTGATGTGTCCATGTGGGCTCCTGTATATAGGAAAAACATCTACTAGAATGAAGGACCGATTCTGCAAACATAAGTCCACAATAAGTGAAAGGAAGTTATTGCTTCCCATACCTTTTCACTTTGAACAATGTCGACATAACATTTCCCAATTGCGCTTCCAAATAATAGAACAGGTTCCCCACCCACGTAGAGGTGGTGACAGAATTAAAATCTTAAAAAGACGCAAAGCCTTTTGGATCCATAGATTGCAAACCTTGGATCCAAAGGGCTTAAACCGGGATTATGAACTCGGCAGTTTCTTGTAACATGTAGTCTTCTTCAATATGTAGTTTTCGCGATATATGGTGTCCTTTGTATATTTTTATTACTTGTATTATTTTTCTTTTGCTTTATAGAAAACGTGATGAAATGTTGACCCTTTAGACTGAGTGATGCATTAAAGGATTCCCTTCTTACACCTATTTATACATATATATACTTATGCTTAACGCGGATATTTTATATGTATATGTGGAATTACTATATGATAGTGAGTTTTTTCTTTATGTTTCTTTTTGTGTTTTTCCTTCGGCTTTTCCTTTTTTTTTTCGTTTGATGTGGAATTTTGTGTATGTGATCTCTATGGCAACCTGACGTCACGTCCTGTGACTGGCGGGCTATTTAAATTCAGTTTTTTGATATGGTGATTCTTGTTTGAGAAAGGCTCACTTTTTTGAGCTGAAACACGTCACAACTGTATCTGCTATGTGATAATAAAAGAAATTGCAACCTACAAGTAAGTGCCGGTCTTATCTTCATGTTGTGTCCATATTGCAGTCTGCAAGATACGGCTAACGTCAGTGTGCACTTACATCAATAGAAATAACTATTCTCATCTGCAATATGTACAATAGGACATGTTCTATAATTTGTGAAACGGACAAACGGATATAGACAGCACATGGATGATATCTGTGTGCTGTCCATTTTTTTTTTGTGCACCTGTAAAAATGAATTGATCCGTAAGAGCATCTGTCAGCATTATTAATCCTAGTAAACCAGGCAAAGGTTGATCATACTGAGTGCAACAAGAGAGTACCATCAGCTCATGCACAGTTCGGATCTCAGAGTGGGGGACAGCCAAATGTGGTCCACTGTGCATGCGCTGATTCAACTCTCACGTGCTCATGCTTGAGATTTCAGGGCCAGGCATTGGAACAGTGAGGTTGTCTGATCCTGTCAATCAGTGGGAGAGAGAAAGCGGCAAAGGATGGAAGGCGGAGGTTAATGTCACGGACGGAAGTACCGAGACATACAGAAATTCACGTGACAGGTGGCAGGAGATCGGTGAGACTGGCAACACGTGGTTTGATCTGACATGTTTTCCTTTTGGATCAAATGTTGTCTGTGTTGTTTCTGGTGCTTGCCACACCTTCTTTCCCCAGGTGTGGCTATTGTGGTCATTTTACCTTCTCTATTTATTGTTGTTTCTCGCACTATGCTTTGCGGTTATAGCTTCTGTTGTATTTGTAGTTAGCTTGTGTTTGGTTCTTGGCTGAGTTCCTGGTGCTACCAAAGCCTCATTGAAGATAAGTGTTTCCTTTCCCTTTTGTATTTTGTTTATATATGTGTGTTTTGCCTTTCCCTGTTGTTTGTCATTAGGCCTGAGGGAGGTAGACTCTCTCCTATAGGGTGAGATAGGATTCTATGTATCCGGTGTATCAACTTGCCTACCTTTGGTGTCTGTTCATACTGGTAGTCTATCAGGACTGGAGTCACTGGCGGATCCAGAGCCTGGTCTCGGGAGGGGCACTTTGGGCGATTGATACGCCCCAGCTCCCATCACTACAGAAATACAGCCCCACTTACCTCTTCCATCCAGTGATGTCTCCTGTGATGTAGATGTTCTCTTTCCTCATCTTCTCCTTTCAGACCTTCAGACCAGACCGACAGGTTTCGTCTCTGCAGTTTGACAACAAAATAAATCTTAGTTACTACTTTTCCATCATCCTCCCATATTCTGGACAAATTATCCTACTACCCCCATATAAAATACATCAGTAATGTCCCCATAGTGCCCCCCGATCATGTGCTAGTGAAAAGTGCCAGTCTCCTCTCTCCCCCCATCATGTCCCCCCACAATCATGTGCAGGCTTATTTCCCCACCCATCCCCTTCCCCAAAATTATTTGCAGGCTCCTTTCCCCAGCCCCCCAAATCATGTGCAGGCTCCTTCCCCCCTCCCCCAAAATCATGTGCAGGCTTCTCCCCCAATATTGTGCAGGCATCTTTCCCCTCCCCCAATATTGTGCAGGCTTCTTTCCCCCTTCCCCCAATATTGTGCAGGCTTCTTTTCCCCTTCCCCCAATATTGTGCAGGCTTCTTTTCCCCTTCCCACCCAATATTGTGCAGGCTTCTTTTCCCCCTTCCCCCAATATTGTGCAGATTTTTCCCCCTCCCCCAATATTGTGCAGGTTTTCTTTCCCCCCTCCCTCCCTCCCTACTTACCTCCTTGCAGCGCTGGATGCAGGCCTCTTCCGGCCTGTGTCCTGTTCTGTCCTCTGCTCAGGTGGCGCGATGACGTCATCGCGCCGCCTGAACCGCTCTGATAAGCTGTCGGCACGAGGCCGGCAGCCTATCAGAGGAGCAGGGGAGGGAGACGCCTCTCCCTCCCCTGCCGCACTGCACAGCGATCTGTATCGCTGTCCAGAGGACGGCGACACAGATCGCTATGGAGATGAACGCTTCCACAGTGGAAGTGTTCATCTCCTGTCACTGCCGCCGGTGCTGCCACAATATCGGGGGCAATTGCCCCGCTGCCCCCTGGATCCGCCACTGACTGGAGTTACGGTTTTCTCTAGTAGGTGTCCTCTTCCTTCCCTAGTTTCCAGGCCTTATTCCAGTATCCCCTTTCCCTCTTATGCTCGGTGAGGTGTTTTCCTCCACATACGAGCGTGACAGTTAAGCGGTGCTCCAAGGGGCTAGGCCCATCCTCTGTGCTCCTAGCACCTTATTAGCATAAGAATAAAAGTATGAATTTCTCAAAAACTACACATCGGATTGCTGCAAGAGAGGTTTTGTTCAACCCTATTGGGCAGTTTGGTTTACTAGGGTTTATCATGCTGATAGGTGTTCTTTAAATATAACTTGTCCGTGGCTTCATAGGCGGAACAATTTACTAAAATCAGAACCATAAGCAGCATAATATGCTCACATATATACAATGAATGCGAGGTGGAGATGACCGGAGTAGGTGTAGAAAAATGTAATTTTAATTTTATACATTTTCAAAGTGAAATTCTGGTAAAAATTTCACTGGTAGCTGTAAGGTTGGAAAAGTAATTGATTTGCTGCGTGCAGGGATAGCTAGATTGGTTGAGCATTTCCGTTCATAACCCTTGACATGATTATTCTGTTGTGAATCATATTTTTAGTAGCAAAGCTTATAATAATAGCTGCATGTGAATGATTGAGGAGTGGGATCAAAGGAACACACAGACTCCTTCAGTTAATGCCACCAGATAACATAATAACACTTTTAAAAAATGTATATCATTCCGAGAAATTTTAATGTCTGGGTACAAAGTGTAAAATGACAGACACCTTGGGCAGTGTATGGACAATGTGACAGGAGCTGGAAGCAGATGAAGACTGCAGAATGTGAGCTTCCCTAGTAATATGATTTTGTTCTGTGGGTCATTATGTCTTCTGTAGATTATCTATAATGCATGCAGAGGCGTGCTGATCTAGTCCTGCTCACCAAAGCGACAGCATTTCCACAATGAGCTGTTCAGTCATTTACATAGCATAAATCTGCCTCCCATGTGGCTGTGACTCACTGCACTTCTAGAGGCTGATGGCTCCTAAATAACCTTCTTGAGCTGTCATATGTATACAGTTAAGTAAGCAGGTGTCCCAGTAATGAGAAGCATATCGAGCCAAGGAACTTGATTAGCTCCACACAACCACTCAGGCTCTGTTCACACAGGAACAAAACTATATACATATATCTCCAACACATACCACCCGGATGTATGCATAAGGAAACTATTTGTATGCATCAGCTCCATAAAACAATGGCTATATTACATTAGCAGTAGTGATGAAGAAACGTCTTGGATATTGTCTTAAAACAGGAGGAGTACATAGTGGGCTCAGCATGCACGTTGGTACCTGTATCCCTGGATTTAATGGAGGCTGTTATGGCACAAAAAATGGGTTAATAAGCAGGGTGGATCCAGCATGAATGCTGGGCCTGCACTCCCTGGATTTTATGTGGCTGTCATGGCCCATAACAGGTAGGATTTAGCGTTAGGACCAGTCATAGAGGTGGCCTTGGTGCGGCGAGGGACTTATTACTTTTTGACCAAAATGTACACTGACGCCTCTGTTAAACTCTAGCATAGAGGCAGGGCAGAGTGCTGGTTGCAGAGTGCTGTTGCATGTCTGTGTTTGTATGTATATTTTGCCATGGCTACATGCACCTGCATACAGGGACGTGCTGACTGACCCCCCCTTTTTTTTTACCCAAAAAAGTTGCACTGAAAATTGGTATAAAACACTTTGAGGCCTTCTAAAACTCCTAATTTTTCCATGTTGTCTTTCTCTCCATTTTTGTTCCTTTCAAATTTTTGCTCTGTCTCTTCTCCACCCCCCCTTTAAGCTCTATAACGCAATGATTGATGGTGTTAACTAATGGTGTGTTTAAACGCACTTCACTGTTGCATTTGTTATGCTTTTAAATATTAGAAACCTTCCAAAAATTGCCCCTTATTGGGGACAGATGGTGTTTAAACACACTTACTGTGTTATCAGACAAAAACAGTGCTTTGTTGGGACCAAGCATCTAAAAACTATGCCTTAACAGGAGCAGATACCTTCCCCTGTTTATACACACAAATATGTTAATGTCAGGAGAAACAGTAGCTTGTCCTGAATGGGTCTTCAAAAATTATCCCTTTTATTTGGAAGCAGCAGCGAATATTAGTGGAATGAGGCAACAACAGTAGCAGCACAGTATGGAACAGACAAGGCAGTAGATGTGTGTTCAGCTTTGTAGGGATAGTAGTAGTAGTGGCAGCAGCTGTGTACGGGTAGTGGCAGTAGGGTGAGTGGTAGCAGCACATCCATACAGTATGTAATATGATGGTAGGCAGGCAGACAATGGCAGTGGCATCAGGATGGCAATATTCATAGTCAGCAATGGCAGATCTATTCATTGGTTTCTGCTAGAGGAGTGTGAAAATTCTCACAGAAGCATCCCTCAATCATTTTGCCAAAAGTGTTTTGTACACTGGTGAAGGACAACTTTGTCTTTTCGGGTGTGAAGACACCAGCTGCAATGCTGAAAACTTTCTCTGAGATGGCACTGGAGGTTGGACAAGACAGTACAGCAATACAGAACTGGACCAGTTCTGGCCACTGTTCCAATCTGCTTGCTCAGAAGTCTATGGGATCAGGGAACGAACACAGTATGTTCAAGAGAAAGGCCACAGTCTATACATTGCTGATTTGCGTCAGTCTGGTACAGCACATGAAAGAACTGTTCCATCATGTTCACAAGACTAAACTGACTGCTGCTGTTGTGGCTGTTAGGCCTGGGCCTTCTGCCATACCTCCTGCTGTCTCACCTGTCATATTCCCAGCATCTCCTGCCTCTCTCTGCCTGCTCCTGTGTCTGCCAGATGTGGCAAGTGCCTGTCTGTCAGATGCATCTCCGGCTACGCTGCTTTCATGCTCTATGCCATGCTGGCATCCCCTAGGGGCATCCACCGCTTCTTGTCATTTATACTTTCTCTGGCACATGCTTCCCGTCTCCCAGCACTGGCCCTGGGCGGGGGAGTTACTATCAGTAATAGCAAAGGTGTTCTGTTCTAATATTCTGTGTTTTACCCCGGCTGTTTTACTATTCTTTTTGCCTGCCGCCTGCATCGACTACTGGACCTGTCTGACCCTGAGCCTGTCTGTTCCTCTGTACCACACCACTTTCTGATACCGGCTTCTGACCTCTGGCTTGTCTGTGACCACGTTTCAGCTTCTGCCTCTGACGATTATCATCATCATAATTAGCTGCTGCCTTCACTCCAGTGTTCTCTGCAAAACCACTTCTCACCACCATGTCTGCTATTGGACTCAGTTCACACTAACTGCGGTTCTAACTGGAACTTGAGCTATTGGAGCATTACCTGTTGTATGACTCTGTGAGTCAGCTGTCAACCATTTTAGCTAATCCTATAGGTAGTGGTTCAGTTTCTCTCTTACTTCATTCTGTACTGTCTCCTGTGAGAGTGCTGAATAACACCCTAGGGGTTAGTGGCTACCATCCCTTGGTTGACACAGAAAATCCACACTCTCTGGTTTGACCAGTGGGTCCCACCCATTGGTTGTAACAGTGGCATCTGTTTCTTGTATTGGCATTGATGATGGGAGGTGGGTGACTTGGCGTGTAGAGGGTCTCCTGATCAGACATGTAGGCGGCAGGCATCTGCTCACTGAAAGCTGTGGCGAATTGCATACACAGTGTATCCTGGTAATACAGCAATTGGACCTCCCTTTCGACAACAGAAAAAAATTAGCTCATTTTGCTTTGATATTGCGGGTCAAAAAGCATGGCTATCCAGTAATCATCAGATTACTTGATGGTAAGGGTACACCTGTCAAGCATGCAAGCATACAGCCTGAGGACCCAGTTCTTGCGCACTCTCACTGCACTTATTGGTCATCATGGCCAGTTGTCATTGTCATCATCAGACTGCTGCTACTACTGACCCCTTGTACCACCAACTCTACCTCCTTCTCCAGTGGTAGCTCCTCCATGGGACTTTGTCCATGTGGGTCCCCAACAGCTACAGGGTGGCCAGCAAGCTGTGTAAGCTGTTCTTCTTCCACCATCCCTTGTTGCATCAACGTAAGCTTTTGCTCTATTATAAATACCCGGGGATGACAAAGTTGATGCTTTGCCCTGGTGGTCTAGTGCATGATGAAATTGCTGTTTCTTTAAAGGCTCCAGCATATGCAGGATAGAATTGCAGTGAGTTAGAACGGTCTGCCATTGCACTGCTTGATCTGCAACATTCTGTCACTGCAAGCCCAGGAGGTAGTTCACTGTCACATAAGAATAGATGAAATGCAAGGACAGTCTCCTGGAGATGGCCGGCACCTTCTGCAAGCCATAGTACTTTTTTAAAAACGTTGCACCACTAAATTTATTGTGTGCGCCATGCAGGGAGCATGTGTTATTTCCTACAAATGCAGCACAGCCCCATGGTTACTGCCATTATCGCTGACCTATTTGCCCAATTGAAGTTGGCAGATGGATATTTGCTGCTTGATACTGTTTAGCTGTGTGGCTACCCTCACCCAGGTTCATCAGCTCTAACACAGTATGGAAACCCTTCAGTTTATACATATGATAGGAGGGAAGGGGAGTAGAAGCAATGCTCTGCTCTGCTCTGTTTGTGTTGGGGATGGGAGGATGTCTATTAAGGATGTTGAGGAGGCGGATACGCATCAGGTATGGAAACCAGACCAACACAAACGTGGAGGTTTCAATAGAATCTGGCCTTGTTGCTGTGGTGCTACGTTACCGCTGCTGAACAAAAACATTGACCCAGTAGGCCAGGAAAGACATATACTGTCCCTGACAGTAAATGCTGCTCCAGTTGTCCATGGTGGCGTGCACCTTGCTGCACAGCAACAATTTCAAGGAGCGGCTTTTTTAGAGAAATAATGGCAGGAAGGTATTTTCCTTCAAGGCTAAGGCTACGTTCACACGACGACAATTGTCGCGCGACAAAAAGTCGCACTATTGTCGCGCGACAATTTTTATAATGGCAGTCTATGGTGTCGCAGTGCGACATGCTGCGACTGCGACACGAGAGTTGGAAAAAATCCATCCGGGATGGATTTTTTGCGACTGTTGTGTCGCAGTCGCAACATGTCGCATGTTGCACGTGCGACACCTCCATAGACTCCCATTATAAAAATTGTCGCGCGACATTAATGTGACATACGGTTCCCAAAGTTGCGCGACAATTGTAGTCGTGTGAACGTAGCCTAAGTGTCCCATCTGCTCCCTAAAGTCAGTGGAATCCAGTGGTATGGCAGTGGCTGCACCATCAGCAACTTGGTCAGGTGGGAGTTAAGCTTGCACACCATCTGATTGCTGGACTCGTAGAGTTGTTTCTTTGCTACACCTTCTGCTATCAATGGCTGTCGATGAAGAGGAGAAGTAGTCTGAGTGGGAGAAGTAGTAATTGATGATGATGGTGACAAGAACACTGTACTGCATGTTTATGCAGCCTGCCTGAGGGACAGTCTTGTTCCATTTGCAGGCCAGTTCTATTTTTCCACTGAACCTGGTGATGCAGCCTTATGTGTTGTAATAGAGCTGTGGTGCTTATGTTTGTGTTTGAACACCCACGGCTTATTTTCATCCTGCAGATCTTGCACGCGACAGTGCTATTGTCTGCCAGCACTGTGGCGAAAAAGTGCCAGACGGGAGATATTTGCACGGACCTAGAGGCAGCTATTTTTTGGCATAGGTCTGGCACATTGTGAGCCTGCACCCACAGTATTAGCGGCATCACTAGTTCCCAAGCTGACCATAATAGAAGCAGATTTCGCCCTAGCAGTTTTTTGAAGGTTCTGGCCATACATTGCCTCTGCTCTTTATTGCTGGCAATGCCAACACTCTCCTCTTCTGATGTTACCTCCTCCTCAGCAACCAAATCCATCTCGCAGGTCTTGTCCAACACACAATCATTGTCATCATCATCCTCACCCTCTACACTACTTTTATCAAAATGTGAAATGTCATTATGGGCTCCTTGGCCTCCTCCCGATTCTCTGCACTTTATTTGCCCCAAGTGTTACTGTTGCTACCACTGCTCTACAAGTTCCACTACTATTGCTACCACTACCAACACAGCTATGTATATGGTTCCCCACAAAGAAATAACTAAAACAAACAGCAGGTGGCGCAATACAGCTACATTTTATTAAAAGAAAAAAACTTGTGGTCCAGCTTACCATAAAGACTTGCAGCTTTATTAATAATGATAAAAACTGTTATCCAAACACGAATCACATACAAGATCCAGGATGTCTACATGTTTCGGACTCCACAATCTTGGTCGTTACTCATGAGTAAGAGATGTCTTATATATATTTGGAGCTACATTTTATTGACTAACTCTGTGGTTTTGCTAAATTTCTAATTACATGCAATTACAAAAGAATTCAGATCCAGGAATATTTTTCGTGGGACAACCCCTTTAAGATATTTGGGTGATTACTGCTATAATTTGATTGTGGCATTTCTATGCAATTAACATATTTATCTGTGAAGATATGTTTATTATGAGGTATTTGATTTATTTTCACTGTTTAGAATAAAAGTTAAATTTTGTCAGAGAGGTTTAGCCCTGTGATATGGTATCTTGACACAGTTAAATGTGTTGAATTAAACTAGTGTATTGATGCAGTAAAATGTGTTAAATAACTGGTATATTGATCAAAAATCCTATCAGCCTTTGATACAATTAGGGCAAGCCAACCCCCCCCCTCCGGGTCATGTGACTTGCCCTGTTCCCGTGCTACTTTTCACAGTAAAATGGCACGGGTGCCAACTTGCATGATTTGTGTGAAGTGAATCACCGGAACTTTGGATTCATTCGGCAGCAGAATTTCTGTGAAATTCGCAACTAATCTGATTTTTATTAGAATCAATTTGCTCATCTCTAATTGAACTCTGCACTGACCATGTATTAAGTGCTTATCAGAGATAAGCAGATTTCTCAAAATAAATTTTCGGTCCAATTAGGATTGATTTGGTCCAGATAAATTAGGTAAAATCGAAAGTTCTACAATTGCCTCGAAACGTCAGGTATGGCGCTCTGAGGTCTCCTAGGATTCTGTCCAACCCCTTTTTAAGCCCTCGAATGCCATGAAAGCATTAGTAATGACAAAGTGACAGCAACATATATGGCTATGGGTAAACGCATGGTAGTCAGTGATAATATACAACCTGCTTAATAACACACTGCACTAATTTTTTTTGTATTTAAAAAAACGGTCTAAAAATTATTATTTTTTGACAACAGATGCCTTCTTCTGACTTGCAAAATTGTAGGCACCATTTTCAGCATTTCATGTGGGACGAATCCCTGAAAATGCAGATGGGACATGGAAGCAAGAGCATTAGATTCAGCAGGCAAGGGCTCATCAGACATTTAAGGCTAGTTGCACACTAGCTTTAGAGATCAGGCAGACTGTCCTGGCAGGGAATAGCCTGCCAGACCTCTGTGCACTCCGGCATTGCAGGAGGTTTTTAAGGCTCACTCTGTTCACTATAATGGGGACCGAAGGCGATCCGGCCACATTCCTGCAAGTATGCCGAGAATCATCCGAAAAAAAAACTGCTGTGTGCCTCGGTCCGGTTCTCTTCTGGCCGATTCTCAGCATGTTTGCCAGAATGCGGCCTGATCTCCGCCGGTCCCATTATAGTGAATGGGGCTGGACGGAGCATTACAAGCCTCCGACAATGCCAGAGTGCACAGAGGTCTGCCAGATATCTAATGCTAGTGTGCAACTAACCTAAGTTGGTTTTAATAGTATGGATTTGATTACAGATACCCTTTTTATTTTAACGGATGACTGTTTTGCAGAGCAACAAAGAAAATTGTCCACCAGATGGCAGTATGTTCATAGTTTCATAGTATTGAATGAACTGGTAATAAGATAGATGCTCCTACATCAAAATTCTGTACTTTTGGTAACAAAATTTTGGTGATCATTAAATAAATAGTTAATATTTAAACTGCATGCTATTACTCACAGATCACTAGGGGGCACCATGCACATACAAAAAAATTCTTTATGACTTATGGATATGCTACTCATTTGCGGCCATTTATAAAATACATAGTATGTTGTTCTTTTGTGTCAAGATTTAAAGGGATTTTCCATTTTATACTGCTGAAGACAGTGATTGGATGCAGTTTGCAAACAAGCAGCTGCAGGACGGCCAGACCTGTCGCACAGAGAATGATGCTGGATAAAGAGGTAAGTTCACCCTTATTTCTTAATCATGTGTTTAGGATGTGTGTTTTTTTTCTGTGCAGATAATGAACAAGCAGGGAGTACTGGAAAATTTCAACAAAATAGTGAGTGAATCTCTGTAGTATAAAGGTGCAAGTTTAACGACCACATGGCGCATGATGCGTTTAGGAACCAAAAAAAGTTTGAAACAGTTCAAACAGGCTACAAATGGTTGTGGACAAAAAAAAAAATGCACCCTAAACGCATGATTATGCATGTGTTCCCTAACTGCAACATGACTGCATCAGATGCACATGGGATATAAAATGCCATGAATCGCATGTGTTTTTCACTGTCGATTTTTTGCATGCAGATTTCATCCTTTGAATTAAAAATTGGGAAATCTGTGGTGGATATCCACACTGCAGAACAATTCATGATACAGATTTTTTTCCTTAGCATGATAGTGCATTCAGCTCTGGGTTATGATACAGACCATAACTCAGGTTCACGAAAAGATAAAAAATGTAATGTATGTACAACACGCAGTACCTCACCAGCAGACTAGTGAGTGTAGCTCTGGAGTAATATACAGGCTGTAACTTTGGATCAGTATATAAGTAATGTAATGTATGTACACAGTGACGCCACCAGCAGAATAGTGAATGTAGCTCCGGAGTATAATACAGGCTGTAACTCAGTATCAGCACAGGATAAGTAATGTAATGTATGTACACAGTGACTGCACCAGCAGAATAGAGAGTGCAGCTCTGGAGTATAATACAGGATGTAACTCAGGATTAGTACAGGATAAGTAATGTAATGTATGTACACAGTAATTTTGCCAGAAGAATAGTGAGTGCAGCTCTGGAGTATAATACAAGATGTAACTGAGGATCAGTACAGGATAAGTAATGTATGTACACAGTAACTCCACCAGCAGATTAGTGAGTATAATACTCTGGAGTACAATACTTATTGTAATTGAGGATCAGTAGAGATGGAATGTATACGTACAATTGTAGTTTCCTTCGTGCACTGCTTATACATGTTCACATTATACCGTTCCCTCTTGCTTGATAAGTACTGGTGGTAATAGAAGCCTTCCTTTAAAATTTACCAGGAACTCAACAGCAGTGACACCTTGAGTTGTATGCCTGGACAAATTTGACTCCAAAGTGGTATATAAGTGGCCTAATTTTATATAAATAGTCATAATTACGGTCCATCATGGGATGGGCACTGCACATTAATACTATTATGTAGAAATCTAGGTATTTGTTCAAAATGTGGCCTGACCAAGTTTATGCAGTACATCGGGGTGTCCTAGAAGATATTCGTGCAAATAATTGGCTTCTTCAGTAGGCCCATATTCAGTACAAGCTGCCAAAATGTAACTCACTGCTGAATCTACTTTGGTCAACCTGTGAAGTTTAGCATAAGACTGTGAGATGGGAAAACAGCTCTCATTGTCTAAACACTGTAAATTAAGTTAAATGATCTGGACTGACATTCTGCTGTTTGGCCACAAGATGCCGCTGTTTCCTAAAAAAAAAAACTAACAGACTTCATATTTCCATATTCATGAGAGTTGGAGTTACAGAGCCTGGAAAGGAAGTAAAGAATCCTCCATCTTAGGGAGAAGCTGAGAGAGACACAGAGGAGAGAATCCATCGACATCCAGGTGTGGGGGCACCCTTCTGTGACCAGAGCTGCAGCCAAGTGAAGCTGATCGTGTTCAAGACCCTGACTCTGTCCAGAGGAAGGAAGATTGCTGCTAGGAACACTGAGGAGAGCTGAGGAGCAAAGCAACATACACTGCGGTACTGCATGCTTGTTGGAGAAGTCTTTGTTTAGTTCACACTCACCAACGGTTGCAGAGCAGACCTGGGTCGGTAAGCCTGATCGTGTACCCACCTCATTACAGTGTTGGCGCCTAGCATCCTACAGACTGAGACCAGGCCTGTAGTCAGTTAGTTAGAGTTTCTGTTTGTGTCAGGCCATAAGGATGGTTGACTATTCATCACAAGTACTTCTCAGTTAAAGTTATAGTTCACACCGGAGAGCAGATAAACTTCATCATAAACTCAAACCAGGCTGGCGTTTACTCAGAAGAAATACTAAGGCACGTGTCACATGACAAGTTATTGGAGGGGGAATACCGTAGAGCATGATAAGATTGTAAGCTGTTGTGTTGCACTGCAGGCTAGCCCGCACCACACATCCAAACGGTTGTTTTCTTAGGGTAATAATAGGTAAAGCGTGGCTGTTTTAGTTGAGCCTGCCAGTAGGTAAATTACCGCTTTTACCTTCAGCATCCACCAGAGGGCATGGCGCTGTGCAGCACAAGGGTCTCAGCCATCTGGCTGGGTGCATGTAAATTTTAATTGTGTGTTACCAGCATTTGTAGTCGTGCTTATTACCACGTTTTAAGTAAAATACTGTTTTGGCAAAGCTGGTGTTGGAGTTGCTTTTCTCGTTCGTGACTTCGCTGTATCCTGGGGAGCCCACCCCAGTACATGGCTTGCATGACCAGGAGGAAATTCAGTGAAAAATTGTTGCTGATAGAAATTAATTTGGACTCCAAGTGGTTTTCCCCTGACAACAACCCCTTATCTACAGGATAGGGGGTAAGTTGCATGTCTGCCACTTAATTCAGTGAATACTATATCTCCTTATGGAGAACACCTAAGTGGCCTAAGAAGTCTTATAGGCCAGGGGCAACACACCTGTGGAATTCTATAAAAGAGGGTTTATAAGACTCATCATGCTGCATAGGCACACATCTTAAGGAGATATAGTATTCCCCTAGGCCTCTCACCCAGTTAAGCTGGGCCCCAGCAGTCAATCCCCCTCCCCACAATCAGACACTTATCCTCTATTCTGTGGGTAGTAGATATGTTGTCATGGGGCAACCCTGTTAAATCAATTAATTTGTAGGGAAATAAAGAACCGTCTGATAAAATGCAGAATGTAAAAGTAAATTCCCAGTTAAAAGTGCCCTGTCTGACACAGGAAGAAGAACAGTGGCGTCTTCAAAAGATTAAAATAGACAAATTACCAGGACCCCGTATCCTAAGAGAATTAAGTAATATCATAGCCAGACCCTTATTTCTGATATCTAAGGACTCTATACTGACAGAGAGAGTTTCACAGGATTGGCGCATAGCAAATGTGGTGCCAATATTCAAAAAGGGTCCAAAAACAGAGCCCTGAAACTATAGGCCAGTAAGTTTAACATCCGTTGTGGGTAAACTGTTTTAAGTTTTTCTAAGAGATGCTATCTTGGAGTACCTCAATGATAAGCAAATAACGCCATATCAGCATGGCTTCATGAGGAATCGGTCATGTCAAACTATTTTAATCAATTTTTATGAGGAGGTAAGTTCTAGACTTGACAGCGGTGAATCAATGGATGTCGTATATATCTGGACTTCTCCAAAACATTTGACACTGTACCGCATAAAAGGTTAGTATATAAAATGAGAATGCTTGGACTGAGAGAAAATGTCTGTAAGTGGGTAAGTAACTGGCTGAGTAACAGAAAACAGAGGGTGGTTATTAACCGCTTCAGCCCCCCTAGCTTAAACACCCTTAATGACCAGGCCACTTTTTACAATTCCGCACTACACTACTTTCACCGTTTATTGCTCCGTCATGCAACTTACGACCCAAATGAATTTTACCTCCTTTTCTTCTCACTAATAGAGCATTCATTTGGTGGTATTTGATTGTTGCTGACATTTTTACTTTTTTTGCCATTAATACAAATTTAACGACATTTTTGCAAAAAAATGACATTTTTCACTTTCTGTTGTAATTTTTTTTAAAAAAAACTACATTTCTATCTAAATTTTTCTCTAAATGTATTGTTCTACATGTCTGTGATAAAAAAAAAAGTCCAATAAGTGTATATTTATTGGTTTGGGTAAAAGTTATAGCGTTTACAAACTATGGTGCAAAAAAGTGAATTTCGGCATTTTGAAGCAGCTCTGACTTTCTGAGCACCTGTCATGTTTCTTCAGGTGCTAGAATGCCAGGATAGTATAAATACCCCCCAAATGACACCATTTTAGAAAGAAGACACCCCAAAGTATTCGCGGAGGGGCATTTTGAGTTCATGTATCATTTCATTTTTTTTCACACTTTCTGAGAAAAAAAAATAAATAAAAAGTTTCAATTTCTGATAACTTCTGGCAAAAAAAAAATAAAATCTCAGACGGACTCACTATGCCCCTCAGTGAATACCTTGGGGTGTCTACTTTCCGAAATGGGGTCATTTGTGGGGTGTGTTTACTGTTCTGGCATTTTGGGCGGGGCTAAATTGTGAGCAGCCATGTAAAACCTAAAGGTACTCGTTGGAATTTGGGCCCCTTTGCGCACCCAGGCTGCAAAAAATTGGCACACATGTGGTATCGCCGTACTCAGGAGAAGTAGGGTAATGAGTTTTGTGGTGTATTTTTACATATACCCATGTTGGGTGAGAGAAATATCTCTGTAAATTGTCAACTTTGTATAAAATTTTTTAAAAGTTGTCGTTTACAGAGATATTTTTCACACAAAGTATGAGTATATATAAAATACACCCCAAAACACATTGCCCTACTTCTCCTGAGCAGCATACCACATGTGTGCCACTTTTGCAGCCTGCAAAAGGCCCTAAACCAATGAGTACCTTTAGATTTCACAGGGCATTTTTACGCATTTGGATTCCAGACTTCTTCTCACGCTTTAGGGGCCCCTAAAATGCCAGGACAGTATAAATACCCCACATGTGACCCCATTTTGGAAAGAAGACACCCCAAGGTATTCCATGAGGGGCATGGCGAGTTCATAGAAGATTTTTTTTTTGCCACAAGTTAGTGGAAATTGATTTTTTATTGTTTTTTCTCACAAAGTCTCCCTTTCCGCTAACTTTTGACAAAAAGTTTAATTTTTCATGGACTCATTATGCCCCTCAGCAAATACATTGGGGTGTCTTCTTTCCAAAATGGGGTCACATGTGGGGTATTTATACTGCCCTGGCATTTTAGGGGCCCTAAAGCGTGAGAAGAAAAATGCGTAAAAATGCCCTCCTAAAAGGTACTCATTAGAATTTGGGCCCCTTTGCGCATCTTGGCAGCAAAAAAGTGTCACACATGTGGTATCGCCGTACTCAGGAGAAGTAGAGCAATGTGTTTTGCAGTGTATTTTTACATATACCCATGCTGGGTGAGAGAAATATCTCTGTAAATTGACAACTTTGAATAAAAAAATTTAAAAAGTTGTCGTTTACAGCGATATTTCTCACACACAGTATGGGTATATGTAAAAATACACCCAAACACATTGCCCTACTTCTCCTGATCTGGCGATACCACATGATGACTTTTGCAGCCAAGATGCGCAAAGGCCCTAAACCAATGAGTACCTTTAGGATTTCACAGGCCATTTTTACGCATTTGGATTCTCACGCTTTAGGACCCCTAAAATGCCAGGACAGTATAAAAACCCCACAAGTGACCCCATTGTGGAAAGAAGACACCCCAAGGTATTCCGTGAGGGGCATGGCGAGTTCACAGAAAAAAAAATTTGGCACAAGTTAGCGGAAATAGATTTTTTTTTTTTTTTACAGTCTCATATTCCACTAACTTGTGACAAAAAATAAAATTTTGCATGAACTCGCCATACCCCTCAGCGAATACCTTGGGGTGTCTTCTTTCTAAAATGGGGTCACATGTGGAGTATTTATACTGTCCTGGCATTTGAGGGTCTCCGCTAATCATTACACGTATGGCCAGCATTAGGAGTTTCTGCGATTCTCCTTATATTGAGCATACGGGTAATGAGATTTTTTCCGTTCAGCCTCTGCGCTGAAAAAAAAAAAAATGAACGGCACAGATTTTTCATTCGCATCGGTCAATGTGGATGAAAAATCTCTGCCAAATCAGTGACTGCGGTGCGGTGGGCTGGGCGCTAGCTACCTAACAAGTAGCTAACTAACTGGCGGTGATAGGGGACCCTTATGCCCCCATTCACACGTCCGAAATTCTGTTTGCGGAACTGAATTGTGGACCCATTCATTTCTATGGGGACAGACTTTGTCCCGCTCGGATCCGGAATTACGGATCCGCGCTTCCGGGTCTGCACTTCCGTTCCGCAAAAATATAGAACATGTCCTATTCTTGTCCGCAATTGCGGACAAGAAAAAGCATTTTCTATATAGTTCTGGCAATGTGCGGATCTGCAAAATGCGGAAAGCACATTGCCGGTGTCCGTGTTTTGAGGATCTGCGGATCGGATCTGCGGATCGGATCCGCGGATCCGTGAATCACCGGATCCGCAAAACACATATGGACGTCTGAATGGAGCCTTACAAGGGGTGTGATCAATGACAAGGGGGTGATCAGGGGGTCTAAATGGGGTGATCAAGGGGTTAATAGGGGTGGGGGGGGGTTAGTGTAGTGTTTGGTGCAACTTTACAGTGTTACCTGGTTCTCTGGTGGTCGATCCCAGCAAATGGGACCACCAGAGGACCAGGTAGCAGCTATATCAGACGCTGTTCACCAAACAGCGTCTGATATAGCTGTTTGATGCGATTTATTTCGCATCTACAGCTTGCCAGCGATGGATCATCGCTGGCAGGCTGTAGCCGAACTGCCGAGACGCGCTTCTCTGTGAACGCGCGCACGTTCACAGGAAGTCTCGGCTCTCACGAGATGACGCGCCGACGCGTCATCTCAGAGCTACAGGACCGCCCGCAGGACGCATCCCTGCGTTAGGCGGTCCTGTAGCGGTTAATGGTACACACTCAGATTGGGTCACTCTCTCTAGTGGAGTACCTCAGGGGTCAGTACTAAGCACTATCCCCTGAATATATTTATTAATGATCTTGTAGAAGGCCTGCACAGTAAAATATCAATGTTTGCAGATGACACTAAACTGTGTAAAGTAATTGACACAGAAGAGGACAGTATACTGCTACAGAGGGATCTGGACAGATTGGAGGCTTGAGCAGAGAAGTGGCAGATGAGGTTTAACACTGACACATGTAAGGTTATGCATATGGGAAGGAATAATGCAAGTCACCCGTACATACTAAATGGTAAAACGATGGGTAACACTGACATGGAAAAAGACCTAGGAATTTTAGTGAGCAGCAAACTAAGCTATAAAAGCCAGTGTCAGGCAGCTGCTGCCAAGGCCAATAACATAATGGGTTGCATAAAAAGGGGCATTTATGCCCACAATGAGAACATAGTCCTACCCCTTTACAAATTAATGGTCAGACCACACATGGAGTACTGTGTACAGTTCTGGGCTCCTGTGAACAAGGCAGACATAGCAGAACTGGAGAGGGTTCAGAGGAGGGCAACTAAAGTAATAACTATAATGAGGGAACTACAGTACCCTGAAAGATTATCAAAATTAGGGTTATTCACTTTAGAAAAAAGACGACTGAGGGGAGATTTAATTATGTATAAATATATCAGGGGTCAGTACAGAGATCTGTCCCATCATCTATTTCTCCACAGGACTTTGACTGTGACGAGGGGACATCCTCTGCGTCTGGAGGAAAGAAGGTTTGTACACAAACATAGAAGAGGATTTTTACAGTAAGAGCAGTGAGACTATGGAACTCTCTGCCTGAGTAGGTGGTGATGGTGAGTTCACTAAAAGAGTTCAAGAGGGGCCTGGATGTATTTCTGGAGTGTAATAATATCTAGTATAGCTACCAGAGATGGGTCGTTGATCCAGGAAATTATCTGATTGCCTGATTGGAGTCGGAAAGGAATTTTTTTTCCCTTAAGTGGGGAAAATTGGCTTCTACCTCACAGGGTTTTTTTTTTGCCTTCCTCTGGATCAACTTGCAGGATAACAGATCGAACTGGATAGACATGTCTTTTTTCGGCCTCGTATACTATGTTACTAACTTTACATGGTGTCAAAAAACTGAAAGGCCACTTCAGTTGCAGTCCTTAGATACTTTCTTGGGGGGGGTCTCAGAGTCTCAAGCCAACAAAGAGGGTGATAGTAGGAAAGGCGTATCACCCTGTTTGTGTATGAGATGCTTCACCAGATGTGGTGTAAAAAATATGTACTATTGTACTATAAATTAGAGGCCCCAAAATTCAACCATGCCCATTGATGTTGGCAGCATCAGCCAACTATCTGATGTGTATGGGGACAGGCTACGTCAAAGAAAAGAGGACTAGGAATATTGAATTTCAATGTCCAATACTTTTTTTCCCCACAGGAGATAAGCCGTCAAGAGATATCTGGCAGTGGCTTATTTCCCTCTTCCCATTAAAAACATGTGCACCAAGCACGCATGCCTCCTGTTGGTCGAACAAATTTTTGTCTAACAGCTGCTGAAGGTTTATAGGCTGCTTTAGTATTAAAATTATGTACTAAAAATTGAGGTGTAAAGATTGGGTACCAAAAGTTATGGTGTAGACTATCACTAAATTCTTATTTTTTTTAATTATACCGTATATAAAAATCAAAGGGATCACTGGGATGTCGTATGAATAGTAAGGCGGTTAGGGGGCTCACAGCACTGATCACATATGGTGTTTTACAGAATAGGCCTTGTTCATACTTCAGTGTTTGGTCAGTGATTTCCATTAATGATAGTCAGCCAAAACTAAGAATGGAGCCTCCAGTGAGATACACTGATGAGCAAAAGGGTAACAATGTTTTGAACTTTTTACTTTCAAGCTGCATATCTTACCATCCACTACAGCTTCGAACTTGAGACGACCATCATTTTATGGACAATCATCTGGGCTATCTCACACATAAATTGGACTTGCAAGTATTTAGCATATAATTAATTATGCAGATTCTTGTCATGTAACTGCATCGCTACTGTTTTGCTCCTGGTGGTGGACCAATCTTTTTCTTCTTGTATACTACAAATTACAACCTGTTCTCACATTCCCTAATAGCTAGGTTGATTCCCAAGTGAAAGGTCACTGGTTCGAATTCAGGAGCAGCCATGAAGAAGATTTCTCGACCAAGAAAATTGAGAATCGAGGTGCAGGAGTCGGATTATTAATCACCGCACCAATACAGCTACTGAGTTACCAAGGATCAAGTCAAGTCCTGTCCCGTAAGCATCTTACCCTCTGTCTACCTTGCTAGGATTACCCTTTTCTTTACCAAGCCTGCATACCAGTAAAATCACTGCATTTATACCATTTGTCTTCAAAACGGAATTACATATAGAACTGTATATAATTTGCCGCTCAGTAAAGAAGTTAATGATCATCAATGGAATCCGTTGTACCTCAATTATTACTGCTGCAAATTGGTTGTGCCACAGTAAAAGGCACTGGCGTCACGAATTGCAAGGGACCTTGCCACAGGCACGTTAAACCTTAACATCAAGGGCACCTCACATACCACCTGGCCTGTGTCCCTTCAACCAGAGAGTGCCCCAGAGGACCCACGTGCTGACCTCTCCATCACTGACTGCACCCCTGCCCAGGGACTTTATAACTGTGAGTACAAATCTCATCCCCTCGGTCTGCCTGCCTACATCTGTGACCTCACAGGTCGCTTACCCTGAGGACTGGCTTACTGCACATGGAAGCACCGTGCAACCCACATTACATAAGTCTGGAATAGTGACCCGAAAAAAGGTGAAGAAGCCTCGACTTTAATATCATCATAAAAAGCGTTGAACCGTGGACAGTAGTAGATTGGAAATGGGTGATTTGAACAGATAAGATAAAAGTCAATAAACTGGGCTCTGATGGGTGCAAATTGGTCTGGAAAAAAAAAAAAGGAAAAAGGGGGCTAACGGATCTAGAAATTAAAGTAACTGTGAAGTTCGGTGGAGGAAGCCTGATGATATAGGGTTATTTCGCAGCCAAATGCACTGGATACTTGACCAGGATCGATGGTGGTCTAAATGCTGAGCTATATGTGAGTATCCTACAGACGAGTTGCTTCATACACTTATGTACTAAGGGTATGAAAAGGACAACATAGTGTTCCAGCACAACAACAACCTGAAGCATACGATGAGATTGGGGAAAAAAATGGTTCAATGACAATGTAGTAGAGGTGCTGGATTGGCCCCCACAGTCCCCAGATCCCAACCAAATCGAACACTTGTGGGTAGAGTTGAAGAAAAAGCTGTATTTGCACCCAATTGAGTCGATCAGTATGCACTAACATTGGGAACGTGTAAAAGAGACCAAATCTGATCAAGAGCATTCCCAGAAGGATTCAGGCAGTGTTGAAAGCCAAAGGTAGATTTACAAAATACTAACAAAATAATAAAAATTTTAATTTAGAATTTTAGGAAAAAAATCTGTAACAATGCAGTTACGTGACAAGAATTTACATAACTAATCATGTACTAAATAGTTGCAAGTCCAATTTATGTGTGAGATAACCATAAAATTATGGTAGTCTCACATTCGAAACTTTAGTAGATGGTAAGATATGGAGCCTGGAACTCAAAAGTTCAAAACATTGTTACCCTTTTGCTCATCAGTGTAAGTGTAATGGAAAGATTTGCACCTGTTCTGTGTTTTTGACCTGCATCAGGTTTTGGCTCACATATTTTATCAAACACTGATGTGTTAATCAGGCTAACACAGCCAACAACACAGATCATGCAGTGGCCAGGTTTGGGGTAGTCTCAAGGTTTCACTGGGTCCCCCATACACCGTCAAGGTGTCACTACGTGTTGCTGCTCTCCAAAGAGGTGGTAAGGCATGGTTCACCCCAATAGGGAATAAGTCCAGTATATCAGCATTTACAGTAAACCAGTGTGCTTCTTTGCTGGAGGAACTCAAGTGCAAAACAATACAGGTGAGACACTGAACTGTCTTCTTCAGGCGCCTTCCTGGCAAAAGAAGATTCTGTTTTGAGGAAAGGCCTAAGCTAGCTGTCCAGCTCTCTCTTAGAAGGCTGGTACCCTGGCCAAAGTGCTGGTGGCCCAGAGTCTATGGCTTAGTTATATGGCTTGCCCTCTGGTCAAAGGGCTGATGATCCAGGGTCTGTGGCAGAGTATCCATATCTCTGTGTCTAATTCTGGTCCCTCATGCAGTCTGGCAGAGTCTCTTCTACTAAACACTGGTCCCTATTTGCAGACTGGCAGAGTCTCTTATACTAAACACTGGTCCCTATTTGCAGACTGGCAGAGTCTCTTATACTAAACACTGGTACTTACAGTATGTGCAGACAACCATGGGCTCTAACTGTTCTCCTTATATACGGTTTATAAGTGAACTAGAACTTTCTAGTGGAAGAGGTGGAGTGGAGAATCACAGCCTAAGGCCTCGTGCACTCATATGATCATATGAGTGCGGGACAATAGTCCTGTGGGTGGCCTGACGTGCACAGCATCATTGTAATCTATGATGCTGTGTGCTCCCGTGCGCACGATCAATGCTGCTCCGGAACATATGGCCCGCTCACGGACCGCATGTCTCGGAGGGCATTCGGTCATGTACAAGAGGCCTAACAGAAACAAAGTTGCAATTTCAGACAGTCAAAAGGTCAGTGTGTTTTTTTTTTGTATTGTTCTTTATGTTAATGGTGGAAGATTTCGAACTTCTCAGTGCATATATAGAAAGTCCCAAAGTCTCTTAGTATTAGCTG
Organism: Bufotes viridis; assembly: GCA_033119425.1. Lineage (NCBI taxonomy): Eukaryota > Metazoa > Chordata > Amphibia > Anura > Bufonidae > Bufotes > Bufotes viridis. The sequence goes on along the minus strand of CM065590.1, from coordinate 496,227,022 downwards.
GCTGTGCATTAACAGTTTCTACAGTGCTGTGTATATATAGTGCAATAACGGTGCAAATGAACAGAATATATTACAAAAAAAACATAAAATGCAGTTCAACAATATAAAACAGTATTTGTAAACAACTGCGTAAATGAAAGTGCAAGTTAACCCTTCCACGTGCACTAAAGTAGTGCGTTGATGTCTTTGCTCAGTAGCAATAGGGACAAATAGTCTAAAGTACCCTTGCTCCAATCACTTATTCAGTGATCACAGGGACATGATATTGGTGATCAGGTGAAATATTTATGGTGTTTTTCATAACACCTCTGACACAACACATCACAGTTTCAGTGATGGAGGGAATCACAGGTAGGTGATGGGCACGATCTAGGTGAAAATAGGTGTTTTGATACACTGTATAGCACTGATCCCAGCAGTATAAAAACATGCTCCAGCTCTAACTGCCTCACAAAACCAAAATGAGGTGGTTAGGGCACCTTTAGTGTTGAAAAGCTTTGATTGGTCAGTCAGCATTGAATGACCAATCACAGTAATCGCTGGGTGTAAACGGCTGTGACTGGTCCACTTAGTAATGACTGGCTGCTGTCGATGGCAGTTGACACAATGGCGGGGATTGATTAAAACTGATATAAAGGAGCTCTGAAAGTCGGAATCTGATTGGTTGCTATGGGCAACTAAGCCAGTTTTCCTTCACACCAGTTTTGATAAATCTCCCCCAGTGTCATCTTGGCCGTAAATGTACCGCAGTTTGCATTAATGACTTCCCACCTGTGTTTTAACTGTACGGGTTGGATGGCAAGGGGGTCAATTGATAATCCCAATTGGCCCAGGGCTGCATTACTGAATCGGCCCCATTACAACTTATATTATTATAACTATCAGGTGGAATTGTGATCTTCCATGTGCAGGGCTGAGACTACAGATTGCTTCCTTTATTTGTCAGAGAGCCGCCACAGGAGTGACCAGGTTATACCTGCCCTGAGGAGAACGTTCCGTAATTAAGTGTTGTGCCACAGATCAGTTCTATGAACTGAGTACAAAATGGGCTATGGCCAGTTAATAACAAGGACATTTCTGTGGTATTTATGGGTGTAGCATGCAGTTAAGACTGGAACGCATATTAATAAAATACTGAGTCATTCTCTGTCCTAGCTATCTTACCAATATGCCCTTTCACCCAGATTGTGCCATCTAGTTCTGCAGAATACACCTCCGTGATGTAACTGCCGGGAAATGTATTTCCATTGCATACAAGATGGTGAAAGAGATTCCTAAATGTAAGATGAAGGAGATGGAACCACAGATCTGTCTTATCACAATAATTGAAAGCTCTATTCATGTGTCCACAAATAGGCTTCATGCACACGACCATATTCTTCATCTGTGTGTTATGCAGAGTTTTTGCAGTGACTCATTTATTTATATGGGGCCATGCACACATCCGTATTTTTCTGAGGATTTATGTGGCCAAATTTACCGAAAGTGACTTTTTTTGTCCGCATTGTGAAGGAGAATAGCCATTTCTATTGATGGGAGTGAGAATAATACAGAATGCGGAACGACTTGTAGTTTTCATTGGTATAAGGCCTATTGCACACGACCGTATGGCTTTTTCAGTATTTTGCGGTCTACAAAAAAGAGATCCGCAAAAAAACGGATGACATCCGTGTGCATTCAGTTTTTTGCGGAACGGAACATCTGGCCCCTAATAGAACAGTACAATCCTTGTCTGTGATGCGGACAATAATAGGACATGTTCTATCTTTGAACGGAACAGAAATGCGGAAATGAAATGCACACAGAGTACCTTCCATTTTTTTTGCAGACCCATTGAAATGAATGGTTCTGTATACGGAACGCAAAAAACGGCCTGTACACTCGCAAAAGAAACGTTCGTGTGAAAGAGGACTAATTTGGGGGTAAATTATGCTTTTAAGTTGCTTGTTATAAAATTTTATCGGTGGCGACTAAGAATAAATTAGCAATTCTGCTATTTGTTATTTTTTGCGGTGTTCACCTTAGGGGATAATTTACATGATATTTGTGTAGTGCAGATTGTTACAGATGGAAACATCTGAAGTCGATTCGCATAAAACTTCGTTAGAATACTGTACGGAGCGAGCGCTCCGTACGGTATTAGAATGTATTGGCTGCTATGAGCCGAAGTTATTACTTCGCAAAGTCTCGCGGGATTTCGAGTAATAACTTCAGAAAATCATTTCTACTGTTAAAAACCTTTTACCAAACTCGGTTTCGGTTCCAAGTGGTACCTTGGAACCGATTCCGAGTTCGGTAAAAAGATTTTTTTCTGAGGATTAAAGATCTTTCACCCATTACCCGGTTTCATTGAACATGTATATGCAGTTTGAACAACTGTTATGGCCATTATGGGCTAAAATGTGTATGATGGGCTAAATTGTTCACCAGACGATTGTTTGTATAACTGCTGTTCAATCCTCACCCATACTCTATCTAATGTGTATCACCACATACTAACATCCATAACATTTAAATTTTTTCTCCAACGTAGCTATCTGGGGACTGTTTTTTGCAGGACGGATTGCAGTTTTTATTGGTACCATTTTGCGGTACATAACACTTTTTTTAAATCACTTTTCATACCATTTTTCGGGAGGTGAGGGGCAAAAATTGCAATTCTGTCAGTGTTTTTAATTTTTATTTTTAAGGGGTTCTCCATGTAGTATATATTATATGATAACTTTATTCTGTAGGCCAATACAGTTTTGGTGATGCCGAATTTTAAAACTGAAATAAAAAATTTTCAGCATAAAATAATTTTTTATTAAAAATAAGTTCTATTTTGCATTGTCACATACTAACAGCCATAACATTTTATTTTTCTGCCAATGTAGCTTTCTGATGGCTTGTTTTTTGCGGAATAGATTCCATTTTTTGGTACCATTTTGGGGTACATATTACTTTTTTGGTCACTTTTTATGACATTTTTTTGGTCTCTACGGACCACGGCATGGAAAAGGTTAAACGGCTGCCATCGGTGCTAGTACCGATGACGCCCGTTGCAGCAAAATGTCAGCTGTATGTAACAGCTGACACTCGCTGCTACTGTTCAGCCATCCTGAAAGCGATTGGGGGGGGGGGGGGTCATAGTAACATAGTAACATAGTATATGAGACCGAAAAAAGACATTTGACCATCTAGTTCGGCCTGTTTCCTATAAGTTGATCCAGAGGAAGGCAAAAAAAACCTGTGAGGCAGAAGCCAATTTTCCCCACTTAAGGGAAAAAAATTCCTTCCCGACTTCAATCAGGCAATCAGAATAACTCCCTGGATCAACGACCCATCTCTAGTAGCTGAAGCCTGTAATATTATTACACTCCAGAAATACATCCCGTCCCCTCTTGAATTCCTTTATTCTACTCACCATCACCACCTCCTCAGGCAGAGAGTTCCATAGTCTCACTGCTCTTACCGTGAAGAATCCTTTTCTATGTTTGTGTACAAACCTTCTTTTCTCCAGACGCAGAGGATGTCCCCGCGTCACAGTCACAGTCCTGGAGATAAATAGATGATGAGAGAGATCTCTGTACTGACCCCTGATATATTTATACATAGTTATTAGATCTCCCCTCAGTCGTCTTTTTTCTAAAGTGAATAACCCTAATTTTGATAACCTTTCAGGGTACTGTAGGGTACTGCTCTGCTATGTCTGCCTTGTTCACAGGAGCCCATAACTGTACACAGTCTCGATGTGTGGTCTGACTAGCGATTTGTAAAGTGGTAGGACTATGTTCTCATCACGGCATCTATGCCCCTTTTGATGCAACCCATTATCTTATTGGCCTTGGCAGTAGCTGCCTGACACTGGTTTTTACAGCTTAGTTTGCTGTTTATTAAAATTCCTAGATCCTTTTCCATGTCAGTGTTACCGAGTGTTTTACCATTTAGTATGTCCGGGAGACTTGCATTATTCCTTCCCATGTGCATAACTTTACATTTGTCAGTGTTAAACCTCATCTGCCATTTCTCTGCCCAAGCCTCCAATCTATCCAGATCCTTCTGTAGCAGAACACTGTCCTCTTCAGTGTTAATTATTTTACACAGTTTAGTGTCATCTGCAAAAATTGATATTTTACTGTGCAAGCCCTCTGCAAGATTATTAATAAATATATTGAAGAGAATAGGGCCCAATACTGACCCCTGAGGTACCCCACTTGTGACAGTGACCCAATCTGAGTGTGTACCGTTAATAACCACCCTTTGTTTTCTGTCACTCTGCCAGTTACTTACCCACTTACAGACATTTTCTCCCAGTCCGAGCATCTTCATTTTATATACTAATTTTTTTATGAGGTACAGTGTCAAATGCTTTGGAGAAGTCCAGATATACGACCTCCATTGATTCGCCGCTGTCAAGTCTAGAACTTACTTCCTCATAAAAACTGATTAAATTCGTTTGGCATGACCGGTCCCTCATGAAGCCATGCTGATATGGCGTTATTTGCTTATTTTTATTGAGATACTCCAAGATAGCATCTCTTAGAAACCCTTCAAACAGTTTACCAACAACAGATGTTAAACTTACCGGCCTATAATTTCCAGGCTCTGTTTTTGGACCCTTTTTGAATATTGGCACCACATTTGCTATGTGCCAATCCTGTGGAACATTCCCTGTCAGTATAGAGTCCGTAAATATCAGAAATAAAGGTCTGGCTATGACATAACTTAATTCTCTTAGGATACGGGGGTGTATGCCATCCGGTCCTGGTGATTTGTCTATTTTAATCCTTTTAAGTCGCTGTTGTACTTCTTCCTGGGTCAGACAGGGCACTTTTAATGGGGAATTTACTTTTACATTCTGCATTTCATCTGACAGTTTATTTTCCTCAGTGAATATAGTGGAGAAAAAAATATTTAATAGTTTTTCTTTATCCTCGTCGCTCTCTGCAACACCCCCCTCATTGCTATGTAGAGGGCCGACTCCTTCAGATTTATATTTTTTACCATTTATATAATTGAAGAACATTTTAGGGTTAGTTTTACTCTCTTTGGCAATTAATCTCTCTGTCTCTAGTTTGGCAATTTTTATCAGTTTTTTTTACATATTCTATTTTATTCCTTATAGTTTATCAGTGCTTCCTGGCTCCCCTCCTGTTTTAGGGATTTATATGATTTCTTTTTGTCATTTATTGCTTTCTTTACGGTTCTATTTATCCACATTGGTTTCTTATTGTTCCTTAGCCTTTTATTCCTATAAGGTATGTACCTCCCACAATTAGATGTTACAATGCTTTTAAAAATCTCCTATTTTAGGGTTGTATTTTTATTTTTGAGGACTTTGTCCCAGTTAGGCCTATGGCCTCGTTTAGTTGGCTAAATTGTGCTTTTTTGAAGTTTGGTATTTTTGTTCCTCCCTTTAGAAATTCTCGTTTGAAGGATAATTGGAAGGTTATTACTTTATGTTTACTATTTCCTAGGTGTCCCCCAACCTGCACATCTGTTGTTCTGTCAGGTCTATTGGTTAATACTAAGTCCAGTATGGCCGTCCCTCTAGTGGGGTCCTGAACCAGTTGGGAAAGGTAATTGTCTTTGGCTAATGCCAAGAACCTGTTTCCCTTATGGGATGTACAGCTTTCAGTTTCCCAGTCTATATCTGGGTAGTTGAACTCACCCATAATAACAACTTCATTATGATTTGCCGCCTCGTCTATCTCGTTTAGTAATAGATTTTCTATAGACTCTGGTATATTAGGTTGTTTATAATAAACTCCTATTAGTAATTTATTATTGTTTTTTGCTGCATGTATTTCTACCCACAGTGACTCCACATGTTCATGTCCCTCACAGATATATTCTTCAATTGTGGGCTTTAGACAGGACTTCACATAGAGGCAGACCTCTCCACCTCTCCGGTTTTGACGATCCTTTCTAAACAGGTTGTAACCTTTTATATTAACTGCCCAGTCATAGCTATCATCCAGCCATGTCTCAGGTATTCCCGTTATGTCATAGTCCTCCTCATACATCACTAATTCCAGTTCACCAGTCTTGTTAGTCAGGCTTCTGGCATAAGTATACATACATTTGAGAGGTTTATGTGTATTTTTTACCCTGCACCTTTCCTTCTGAACTGTTCTAGTCCCCCATTCCATTCCTCCCCCAGTCACACTACCTCGCCCCTGGCCTCTATCTGCACTATCTTCCCCTCCTATAATGTAATTACCCCCCCCCCCCCCTCCCAAGTCCCTAGTTTAAACACTCCTCCAACCTTCTAGCCATCTTTTTCCCCAACACAGCTGTCCCTTCCCCATTGAGGTGCAGCTCGTCCCTACGATAGAGCCTGTAGCCAACAGAGAAGTCAGCCTAGTTCTCCAGGAACCCAAACCCCTCCTTCCTGCACCAGTTCTTGAGCCACTTGGTCCATGACGAAAATATTAGTTATATAGCGTTAAGGGATTAAAGATGCTAATTAGCACCCGTTAAACTGGCTGACTTGTTGCATGTGTGCTTGGCAGCTGAAGGCATCTGTGTTGGTCCCATGTTCATATGTGTCCGCATTACAGAGAAATATAATGAGTTAATATATGAAAATGAGCCTCTAGGAGCAATGAGGGTGTTGCTGTTACACCTAGAGGCTCTTGTCTCTCTGCAACTGCCGCACCCCCTGACAATCAAATTGGAGAGGGTGCGGCATATTTATTATCCAAGTAATGTCTCAAGGCCTAGTTGAAGGGTCGAACAGGGACTTATAGGATAGCTGCCTTACATCTAGTGGCATTTCAGGCAGAGCTTCTTAAGAGCTCATTTGCATCCTTTCTTTCCAGAATTCCAGAGGAGCATGTATGGCCTATTAGCCTCCTCATACCAGTTAAGACACTGTCCCCAAGGAGAGATAGTACTCCATAAAAATATTGATAAACTGAAAAGCAGTTGTAGAGATGCTCCAAAATTCCTTGTCCACTATCAGACCACATTTTATAAGTAATAAATAATTCCAAGGGGTCCATTGTATAGTTGTCCTTTTACTTGTCAGAACTCTTGAGCACCAGGGTCCTGGAGCAAGCTTACAGTATATTCAGTTTAACTGGTCATTTATTTATTTATATACACCCATCATCCATATACTAACATTAAAACCACTGGCCTAATGTTGTGTATGTCCCCCTCATTCTTCCAACGGCTCTGATTTATTGAAGCATGGACTCCACAAAACATGTAGGTGTCCTGTGATATTTGGTACCGGGACGTTGTCTGACAAACTACTTTTTTTTTCAGGCTCAAATGATAGAATATGTGATACTCTCTAGTGTTGATCACGAATATTCTAATCGCAAATTTTTATCACGAATATCGGCACTTCGAGAATTCGCGAAGATCTAGAATATAGTGCTATATCTTCGTAATCGCGAATATGCTAGATTTTTTTTCCATCAGTACCCTCACTGCTTCTTGCTTGTAGGCCAATGAGAAGGCTGCAATATATTTGTCTGAGCTTAGCAACATCCCTAACAACCAATAGGAAATCGGTAGTTAGTCTTACCGGTAACGTTCTTTCCAGGAGTCCAACATGACAGCACATGGGAGGATGTCCAATCCAATCTCTTTAGGGACAGGAGTGAGACAGGTTAAAAGCCCCCCCCCCCCTCTCCCTCCAATCTCCAGTGTCTTCTAAATTACTACAACGGATGGATGCAACTCAATTTTATTTCTATAGTGATATACAATGTTAACTTCACACTGAACCACATATTTAGGGAGGGAATTAGGAGTGCTGTCATGTCGGACTCCTGTAAAGAACGTTATCGGTAAGACTAACTACCGATTTCCAGGACGTCCCCCATGACAGCACATGGGAGAGTTACCAACTTAACCATCAGGGAGGGACCAAAGCCTGTAGAACCTTTCGCCCAAAAGAAAACTGACGATTGGACGCCAGGTTCAACCTGTAATGTTTACAAAAGGTGTTATAACTTGTCCAGGTGGCTGCCTGACAAATCTGATCTATAGAGGCGTTCGCTTTCTCCGCCCAGGAAGCTGCGACTGCTCTAGTGGAATGTGCTCTGATAGAGATAGGACAGGGACTATTCTGAAGGCGATATGCTTCCTTAATTGTTGACTTGATCTACTGTGTCAGAGTCCTCTTAGTCACTTTCTTCCCTCTTCCTTCTTTACCGAACTGTACAAAAAGATTTGCGTCCTTTCTATCTGGTTCTGTTTGGCGAAGATATTCAAGGACTGCCCGATGGACGTCTAGGCAATGGAATTTCTCCTCCTCCGGATCTCTAGGAGAGGCGTAAAAAGAGGGTAAGAATATTTCTTCTTCTCTATGGAAGAAGTTAGCTTTAGAATTATTCGATCCGGGAAGACTCTTTAAAAAGGTTCCTTCAAAGATAAGGCCTATAGTTCACCAATTCTGCATGCTGAAGTGATGGCTACTAAGAAGTCCGTCTTCCAGGAGAGTAATTTTAACGGGATGGTGTCTAATGGTTCAAAGGGCACTTTACAGAGGGTATCTAGGACTACAGATAAGTCCCAGGAGGGACAATTTGTCTCAGAGTGGGTTTTAGTCTGCATATAGCTTTTACAAACCTTTTTATCCAACGATGCTCTGCTAGAGGGTAGTCCAGAAAGGATGACAATGCTGATATTTGCATCTTGATCGTGCTAGGACGTAGCCCTAGGTCAAAGCCCCTCTGTAGGAAGTCAAGAATCTGAGCGATGGAAGGAGTTGATCTGGACGGATGTGTATCTTCCAGCCAGGAATTAAATCTGCTCCAGATTTTCTTATAAATAGCATTTGTCACTGATTTCCTACTTTTTTGTAATGTGGAGATCACTGCATGTGACAAGCCCTGCCTACTCAGCATTCTCCTTTCAGGATCCAGGCTTTCAGATTTCATTTTTTCCAGATTCGGGTGGAGAAGGGACCCCTGAGTGAGAAGGTCTGGCCTCAGAGGGAGTGATATCGGTTCTTCCATCTTTAGCCTGTCCAATAGGGGATACCAGCTCCTCTTCGGCCAAGCTGGACCTATGAAGATGAATTCCCCCGAACTCTCGCTGATCTTCCTTAAGGTGGCCGGGATAAGCAGGATTGGCGGGAAGACATAAGCTAGATACATATCCCATGTTTTTGACATGGCATCTATCCCAAGAGGATCTCCGCTGGGATCTAGGGAAAAAAACTGAGACGCCTGGGCATTCTCTTTAGAGGCTAGAAGGTCCACCTGGGGGTACCCCCATTTCTTGCAGATCTGATGAAAGACCTGCCTGTTCAGCATCTATTCTCCCGGATGGAATCTTCTTCTGCTCAGGAAGTCTGCTGTAACGTTGTCTTTCTCTCTGATATGGAGGGCCGAGATAGATAGAATATTTTCCTGTGCCCAACCGGACATGCTGGCATCGGTTACCACTGTCAAGCAAGGTCTTCTCAACCACTGTTACCCCTCTCTGCAGGTTGACAGGAGTTATCCACCAGTTCAAGGACTCCTTTATGGACATTGGGATCTTGATCTTTCTGTCTAGGGACCTTTGATCTTTGTCCCACCTGGTAAGAACTAGACCCTCGAGTGGATCTGAGCCCACTGGACCATCTGAATACAGGATGTCATCAAGCCTAGTATCCGCATAGCCTCTCTGATGGAGCAGATGTTTCTTCTTTGGAAGGAGGATATTTCTTCTATAAATGCGTTGCATTTTGATTCTGGAAGAAAAGACATCTGTCTCTGGGAGTCCAGAAGGGTTCCTAGAAAGGTCTTTTTACGCTCATGCTGAGATCTGATTTTCCTAGGTTGATTATCCAGCCAAAATTTTGTAGAACTTCTAACGTCGTCTGTAGATGGTTCTGCAGAAGGACCTCTGAGGATGCTGTCAGAAGGAAGTCGTCTAAATACGGAATTATTGTTATTCCCTGTTTTCTCAGGAAAGCCATTATCTCTACTATTAGTTTTGTGAAAATGCGTGGAGCACTTGAGATCCCGAATGGAAGACATTGGAACTGAAAGTGATGAACCATGCCGTCTAACATCACCGCAAACCTGAGGAACTGATGATGGCTCGGATGTATGGGGACATGGTAGTAGGCATCTTTGAGATCGATGGTGCACATTAATGCCCCTGCTGGAATCAGTGGAACTGTTGAACGTATTGACTCCATCTTGAACCTGAAATATCGAATCCAATTGTTCAGGAACTTCAGGTTTATGATAGTTCTCAGCGAACCGTCTGTTTTTTTTACCCAGAACAGCTTGGAGTAGTGGCCTCTCCCCTGTTGGGGCCTTGGAACAGGAACTATTGCTTCCATTGTGCAAAGTTTCTCTACGTCTTGAACCATCTGGTTCTTTAGTGACGGAGACTGGGGTGTGGTAACACAAAATCTCTGAGGAGGAAGACGACTGAACTCTATTTTGTACCCCTCTCGTACTGTCTGAAGTACCCAGGGGTTCTGAGTTACTAGAGACCATTGATGACTGAAGAACCGAAGTCTCCCCCCAACTGGTCTGGTGTCATTTGTTCTGGTAAGAGGAAGTGTTGGGTTTGAGAAGGAACCCCCTCCCAGTAACTGAGCAGATTGTGAAATACTCAGACCGGCCCGTCTGGCACCAACAACCATGCCACGCTCAAAATTGCTTAAATCACCTTTCTTTCCCATTTTGACACTCAGTTTTGAGTTCAGGAGATTGTCTTGACCAGGACCACACCCCTAAATGCATTGAAGCAACTGCCATGTGATTGGTTGACTAGATAATTGCATTAATGAGAAATAGAACAGGTGTTCCTAATAATTCTTAGGTGAGTGTATATAATACAGATAGTTAGTGGGAGATAGTCAGTGTAGGTTAGATAGTGATATAGTGTAGCTGATAGGTTTCAGTGCAGAGTGTTAGGTAGTGTGATAGGAATTAATGTGCTATGATAGGGATAAGTGTCTTTGTCTTTCATCTTTGAAAAAAATAAAAATACAGTGATCAGGAGTTTTTCCTCACAGTCACGAAAGTTGCTGCCAACCATTTTCTCCAGTCTCAGAAAACTTCTAGCAGCTTGAAAAATGTAGCAAACGTGAGCCACGCCTGTATTGCGCGTACAATACGCACATATTACATTGCCAATTTTCGCAATCAAAAAAATATTGACTGGAGATCACGAATTCTAGAATTTGTGAATGTATGGCGACTATTAGGCCAGAAATTCACAAAATATCGCAAAAACGAATATTGCCTATGCTTCCCATCACCAATACTCACCCTACCAATCACCAGTCTCTCCTGTTTTATCTCTTCCTTGTCCCCTACCGCTCTCATAATCACTGGCTACAGCAAAGGCCCTCCTCAGCCAGTAGTTGGTTGAGTGGTCATTTCCTTTATGTTCAGAGGGATCAAAAACTAGAGACCATGGAGACATCAGAACAGGAGTGGTAAAGGACTGGTAATGGTAAGGTGAGTACCATTTTATTTTACGTACTTTTTTTATTTTCTGAGCCTTTTCTATTTTTTTTTAAATGTAAGTGTCCACAGAACCCATTCGATCCTGTAAATTGCAAGGTCGGGCCTCCATGGACTGAGTTCATTTTTCTAGTGCAGTGTCCCACTCAAATATATGGGCACTGCAAAGTTTTTGTATTTCATGTCATTTATACATTTATATCTGGTTTATCCCGTGAAATCCCTGGTATCAGCCTGTTGGGTGCAGTACATACATGCACCACTAGATGGGGATAGCACCATATTCTATACAGTATGTATAGCTTAGGTCAGGCCTAGTCAGGGAGTCTAGTTGTTAGTCATGTGGTAGTTGGAGTGAGACGTAGTCTGCTGGAGGGAAGAAAGGGGGAGAGAGAGGACCCCTTCCTCTCAGCTCTCTCTGGAGCTCCACGGCCCAGAGGAGCCACAGTCCATATCAAGTTATAAAGCTAAGAAACAAGGCTTAGGCGAGACCTTCTTCTACTGTCCACTCTTCCGGGGTGACAAGGGAAAATAGCTTTTTAACTGCAGAAAGACAAAGGAAGGACAATAGCCATTATACTAGGCTTTTTAGGCGCCTTTGTACCCAAGGGAAGGATTTAAGCTTCCGGCTGCCTCACCTACAATATATTTTACAGCCAGGCCAGCTGTTATTTGTAATTGTGTGTAGAAGTAAGGATCTGAACCACCATTACTGAGAATAGGACAAGGCAAATAGCTAAAGATACCAGTCAAGACTTATCTGCATATCCTAGCCTGATATGCACCCTAAAGCACAAACACACAAGCCGTGCGCGTGTGTATGTATGTATGTATATATTATATACACATACAGATATATATATATATATATATATATATATATATAATGTGGGGAGTCGCTCTGGTAGACAGCGGTGCGGGTGCAGTTTAGAGGCAAAACCAGGAGTCCAGATGGTGCATCAAACAGTGTTTTATTCACACTTGCACGCCATAAATGAAAAGCAGTCTCTTGGTGACAGTTCACACACAACGGAAATACTGTGGCAAAACAAAAACAGGCCAACACAGGGTCCAGTCACCTTGGGTGGTTTAGGTGCAGGTTCACACCTAGCAGTCGGCTCAGCCGCAGGCGATTCCACCTTCAGGTCGCAGGGAAACACCACCTTGCTGAGCTCCTTCCTCCAGGACCGAGAATTCCTCAGCCCTGTTTGCAGGCTCCAGGATAATCACACCCTCAGACACAGCTGCTGGCTGCGTTTTATACCCAGCCCAAAACATGGACTGGACCGTGGGGAGCAGCCACCCACCCTACTCTTTAGCTGCTCCCAGTAAGAGCCGGCCCGGATCGGCTTTGCAGCCATGCTATTTAACAGAGCAGCACTAGCTGCTGCAGACAAAAACCCGGCTCTCACCTCACCGAGGCCAGCAACCTCGGTGACACGTACCTGCTATCAAATACAACACCTTGCACCCTCTTACACCCCCTTTGTTCAACCCTGAGGGGTGAACACACGTGAGGCAGTGGACGCGGGACAGGGCATCTGCGTTGCCCTGCAAGCGGCCTGCCCTGTGTTCCACGGAGAATTTGAAATTCTGAAGAGATAGGAACCACCTGGTGACCCGAGCATTCCTCTCCTTGGCCTGACTCATCCATTTGAGGGGGAATGGTCGGTCACCAGACGGAACCTCCTCCCTAACAAGTAGTAGCGGAGAGATTCGAGTGCCCACTTGATAGCCAGGCACTCCCTCTCCACTATACTATATCTGGACTCGGCGGGATTGAGCTTACGGCTCAGGAAGACAACGGGATGTTCTTCCCCGTTGACCTCCTGAGACAGTACCGCACCGAGGCCTACCTCCGAGGCGTCGGTCTGTACGACAAACTCCTTGTTGAAGTCGGGTGTCACCAAAACCGGGGACCCACACAGGGCCGACTTCAACGCGGCGAAAGCCTCCTCCGCCTTCTCACTCCAGCTAACCCTCCCAGACTTTCGCCCCTTCAACAGGTCTGTCAACGGCGCTGCTATTGTGGCAAAGTGGGGCACAAACCTCATGTAGTAACCTACAATCCCCAGGAACGACTTTACCTGCCTGGTGGTGACCGGTCGGGGCCAGTTACGAATGGCCTCTACCTTGGTTACCTGAGGTTTGATGACTCCCGCCCAATTACATATCCCAGATATTTTGTCTCCTCTAACCCTATGGAGCACTTCTTTGGGTTAGCGGTCAGTCCGGCTTTCCTCAGGGCATCCACTACCGCCTGCACCTTGGGTAAATGGCTTTGCCAGTCGGTGCTGTGGATGACTACATCATCTAAGTAGGCCGAGGCGTACCGGCGATGTGGTCGCAGCACTATGTCCATTAACCTTTGGAAAGTGGCGGGGCGCCATGCAGGCCAAAGGGTAACACCTTGTAGTGATACAGGCCCTGCGGGTAACAAATGCGGTTTTTCCTTAGCCGACTCCGTTAAGGGTACCTGCCAGTACCCTTTGGTGAGGTCTAGCACAGAAAAATAACGGGCTTGCCCTAAACTCTCAACAAGCTCGTCTACCCGGGGCATGGGATACGCATCAAACTTGGACACTTCATTTAACTTGCGAAAATCGTTGCAGAACCGCAACGTCCCATCCGGCTTGGGTATTAGGACTATGGGACTGGCCCACTCACTCTTCGACTCCTCAATGACATCGAGCTTCAACATTAACTGTACTTCCTCCGCGATGGCCCGTCGCCGAGCCTCAGGTACCCGGTATGGTTTTAACCGGATCTTGGCCTGAGGCTCAGTGGCGATGTCATGTTGGATGAGAGACGTGCGGCCAGGGAGGTCCGAGAACACATCCGTGTTCCGACTGATGAACTCCCTGACTTCCTGAACTTGTTTGGAAGACAGGCTGTCTGCAATTTTTACCGTGGTTACTGCTTCACAGGCCTCGAACTGTGGGGCTGGACCCTTTTCACCTAGAAGCCCTGGCCGGGGGCTGTGGTCGTCGGCCGTGTCCCTATCTTTCCAAGGCTTAAGTAAATTCACGTGGTACACCTGCTCCGGCTTGCGCCGCCTGGCTGGTGTACTTTGTAATTTACTTCCCCTACCTTCTCGATCACCTCATAGGGGCCCTGCCACCTAGCTAGGAATTTGCTGTCAAGGGTGGGTACCAGAACCAACACTCGATCTCCCGGATTGAAGCCCCGTACCCGAGCCTGACGATTATACACCCTACTCTGGGCTTGTTGTGCTGCCTCCATATGCTCCCGGACCAGCGGCAACACCCTTTCTATCCGTTCCTGCATCTGGGTGACATACTCAATGACACTTTTGTGGGGGACAGGCTGTTGTTCCCATGCTTCCTTGGCGATATCCAACAGGCCCCGAGGGTGTCTGCCATAAAGCAGTTCGAAGGGCGAGAACCCAGTAGAGGCCTGGGGTACCTCTCGCACTGCGAACATGAGATAGGGCAGAAGCAGGTCCCAGTCCTTCCCATCTCTAGACACCACCCTCTTTAACATATTTTTTAGAGTTTGGTTAAACCTCTCCAACAAGACCGTCTGTTTGCGGATGGTAAACGGACGTCCGTAGCTGCTTTATACGCAACAATTTACACAGTTCCCTCATTACTTTGGACATAAAGGGGTCCCTTGGTCTGTCAGAACCTCTTTTGGCAGGCCCACACGGAAAACATCTCCATTAACTCTTTGGCAATGAGCTTAGCTGAGGTATGTCGCAGAGGCACCGCCTCCGGATACCGAGTGGCATAGTCGAGAACTACCAGAATGTGTTGGTGGCCCCTGGCAGACTTTGGTACAGGCCCAATTAAATCCATAGCGATTCGCTCGAACGGTACTTCAATAATTGGCAGAGGTACCAGAGGACTACGGAAATGTGGCTGGGGGCTAGTTATCTGACAGGTCGGACAGGACTTACAATAATTCTCTACCTCCTTGAACACACTGGGCCAATAAAACCGCTGCAGTATGCGGTCCTGGGTTTTCTGCCACCCCAGGTGTCCCCCAAGAACATGTTGGTGGGCAAGCTCCATGACAAGCTTGCGATACGCTGTGGGCACCACCAACTGTTCAACAGGTTCACCTCGGATTTGGTTCACCCGATACAACATATCCTGCAGAACAATAAATCGTGGGAACATTAATTCAGCCCCTGGTTTCTGGGGTTTACCATCAATTTCAGCACATTCTCCCAGGCCCTGGTTAGGGTTTGGTCCCGGTGTTGTGCGGTCCCAAAATTTTCCCGGAGACATTGAGGTCTGCCAACTCAGGCCCGGTGGCAAGTCCTCCGTGTCTCCCACCATTACACTCAGTGGGGTTGTCTCCCCCACTACCGCTGCAGCAGTGGTCACCCCTACCGCTGGCCCTTCAGACTCGGGCTCCCAGGGTTCTGGCCTTCCAGGGGTATCAGGCCACTCTGCTAGGGTTACCCCTGTCTCAGGGCTATTAGTCACTTTCATCTCAGGCCACAGTGACGGAAAACCAGGAAGTCTCTCCCAATTATTAGTTCATAGGGCAGCTTTGTGGAGATCGCCACTTCACAAGTCCAGGTGCCGGCCGCCGTGGACAGAGACATTACAGCCGTGGGATAGTCCTTTAAGTCTCCGTGTATACACACCACACCAACTTTCCGGCCCGTATACTGGGTGGGCTGTACCAGGGCAGCACTTACCAGGGTTACCAGGCTCCCTGAGTCCAACAGCGCCACTGCCAGGTTATCCCCGATTTGCACCTGGCACAGATGTCGATTGTCTATTGTCTCGGGGGTGCCGGTCGCACACAGTCTCCGGGCATACAGGGAAGCCCGGTACCCATAATTAGTCTCCATGGGTTCCCCCCACTGTGGACAGTCGGCCCTTACGTGGCCAGGCTCGTGACACCGCCAGCAGACTACTGGGGAGGGATCTGCAAGGGGTACATCCCGGGCGGGTTTGGCCGGCCGCCGGGACTGGGGTGGAGGTTTCCGGGGTTTGACTGGCCTCCTCCCAAAAGAACCCCCTGCAGGTTTCTGGTGGCCTCATATCGCTCCACCAGGTCGACCATCTCAAGGGCATTGGTGGGGGATACCTGGCCGATCCAGTGCTGGAGAGGGTATGGCAAAGACCTCCAGAATACATCTGCTAACAGACGGTCGAGCATAGCAGTGGGAGTCAGTATGTCTGGCTGCAGCCATTTTTGCAACCGATGTAGCAGGTCATAGTATTGTGGTCTGGCGGGTTCAGCCGGGTTAAATTCCCACTGATGCACCCGCTGGGCCGGACCAAAACATTCACCCCCAGTCTTGCTAGAATCTCACCTTTCACGGTCGGGTAGTCAGCTGCCTGGACATCTGCCAAATCGAAAAAAACTTGCTGGGGTCCGGCTGCCAGGAACGGAGCAACCACCTCGGCCCACTGGTCACGGGGTAACTTTTCCCTCACGGCGACCTTCTCAAAGACGGCTAGGTATGTCTCCACGTCGTCTGCGGGGGTCATCTTTGGGATCGCCGCACGGACCGCTTTCCGGGCATCATGGACGTGGTGGGACGCTCCTGCCGCCTGTAATGCCATCACATGTTGCAGCAATAACTGGTTGGTCTCCCGCTGCTGCACGTTAGCCTCTATGAGGGCTTTCACAGCAGCCTCCATGTTGCCAGAAATCACAGGCTGCAACTTTGCCGGCCTAATATAGGACATACACTTTTGCTCAGCAAACAAAGTTCGGCGTTCACGCCAGCCTCACTGCGCATGCCCGCATCCGACACCAAATGTGAGGAGTCGCTCTGGTAGACAGCGGTGCGGGTGCAGTTTAGAGGCAAAACAAGGAGTCCAGATGGTGCATCAAACAGTGTTTTATTCACACTTGCACGCCATAAATGAAAAGCAGTCTCTTGGTGACAGTTCACACACAACGGAAATACTGTGGCAAAACAAAAACAGGCCAACACAGGGTCCAGTCACCTTGGGTGGTTTAGGTGCAGGTTCACACCTAGCAGTCGGCTCAGCCGCAGGCGATTCCACCTTCAGGTCGCAGGAAACACCACCTTGCTGAGCTCCTTCCTCCAGGACCGAGAATTCCTCAGCCCTGTTTGCAGGCTCCAGGATAATCACACCCTCAGACACAGCTGCTGGCTGCGTTTTATACCCAGCCCAAAACATGGACTGGACCGTGGGGAGCAGCCACCCACCCTACTCTTTAGCTGCTCCCAGTAAGAGCCGGCCCGGATCGGCTTTGCAGCCATGCTATTTAACAGAGCAGCACTAGCTGCTGCAGACAAAAACCCGGCTCTCACCTCACCGAGGCCAGCAACCTCGGTGACACGTACCTGCTATCAAATACAACACCTTGCACCCTCTTACAATATATATATATATATACACAAATACACTCTGCATACATACATACAGACCCGCACTATCAATATAATCAAGAGAGAAGAGATAATTTTTAAACTTACCCGTATTTTTCGCCCTATAAGACGCTCCAGCCCATAAGACACACCTAGGTTTTAGAGGGGGACAATAAGAAAAAAATATTTTTCATTACAACTGAGGTCAGACCACCAATCAGACCCCCAATGTTAATCAGACCTCAGCTGACAGCCCCAAAAAGACCCACAATCTTAATAAGACCCCAATAAGACCTCAGATCAGACCCAAATGTGAATGACCCCCAATCAGACCTCAGATAAGAGCCCCAATGCCCCCCAGCAGCCTCTCTTCATCCCGCCAGTGCCCCTCTTCATCCCGCCAGTGCCCCTCTTCAGCCCCAGTGCCTCATATCGGCCCCCAGTGCCCCTCTATAGCCCCCAGCAGCCTTTCTTCAGCCCCCAGTGCCTCATATAATCCCCCCATCGCCCCTCTTCAGCCCCCCAATGTTCCTCTTCAGCCCCACAGAGCCTCATATCAGCCTCACAGTGCCTCATATCAGCCCCCCAGCAGCCTCTCTTCAGCCCCCCAGCAGCCTCATATGAGACCCCAGTGCCTCATATCAGCCCACAGTGCCTCTCTTCAGCCCCCAGCAGCCTCTCCTCAGCCCCCCAGTGCCTCATATTACCCCCAGGGCCCTCTTTAGTCCCTCAGTACCTCATATCAGCCCCCAGTGCGTCATATCAGCCCCCCCAGTGCCTCATATTACCCCCAATGCCCCTCTTTAGCCCCCCAGTGCTTCACATGAGCCCCCAGTGCTTCGCATGAGCCCCCAGTGCCTCACATCAGCCCCCCAGTGCCCCATCTCAACCCCCCAGTGCCCCTCTTCAGCCCCCAGTGACTCATATCAGCCTCCAGTGCCTTATATAAGCCCCCAGTGCCTCATATTACCATCAGTGCCTCATATTACCCCCAGTGCCCCTCTTTAGCCCCCCAGTGCCCCTCTTCAGCCACCCAGCAGCCTCTCTTCAGCCCCCAGGGCCTCATATCAGCCCCCAGTGCCTCATATTACCCCCAGGGCCCCATATCAGCCCCAGTGCCTCTCTTCAGCCCCCAGTGCCCCTCTTCAGCCCCCCAGTGCCTCACATCAGCCCCCCAGTGCCTCACATCAGCCCCCCAGTGCCTCACATCAGCCCCCCAGTGCCTAATCTCAACCCCCCAGTGCCCCTCTTCAGCCCCCAGTGACTCATATTAGCCTCCAGTGCCTTATATAAGCCCCCAGTGCCTCATATTACCATCAGTGCCTCATATTACCCCCAGTGCCCTTCTTCAGCCCCCCAGTGCCCCTCTTCAGCCCCCCAGTGCCCCTCTTCAGCCCCCCAGCAGCCTCTCTTCAGCCCCCAGTGCCTCATATCAGCCCCCAGTGCCTCATATTACCCCCAGGGCCCCATATCAGCCCCCAGTGCCCCTCTTCAGCCCCCCAGTGCCCCTCATCATCCCCCCAGTGCCTCACTTCAGCCCCCAGCAGCCTCTCTTCAGCCCTCTAGCAGCCTCTCTTCAGCTCCCCAGCAGCCTCTCTTCAGCCTCCAGTGCCTCATAACAGCCTCTAGTGCCTCATAACAGCCCCCAATGCCTCTTTTCAGCCACCCAGTGCCTCATATCAGCCCCCAGCAGCCCCTCTTTAGCCCCCAGCAGCCACTCTTTAGCCCCCAGCAGCCACTCTTTAGCCCCCAGCAGCCACTCTTTAGCCCCCAGCAGCCACTCTTTAGCCCCCAGCAGCCACTCTTCAGCCCCCCAGCAGCCACTCTTCAGCCCCCCAGCAGCCTCTCTTCAGCCCCCCAGCAGCCTCTCTTCAGCCCCCCAGCAGCCTCTCTTTAGCCCCCCAGCAGCCTCTCTTTAGCCCCCAGTGCCTCCATCAGCCACCCCCCCCAAAAAAAACAAAAAACAAAAAACAAAAACACTTACCATTCCTGCTCTGGACGCCGCCGCTCCTCACCGCCCGCACTCAGTAATCTTCTTGTACAGTCTGCTGTGTGGGCGTGTACAGTGTGAGGTCACAGCACGGCCTCACACTGTGCGCAGCCTTCACAGTGGAGCGCCGAGGACCAGGAAGGAAGAGGTAAGTATAGTACTTTCAGCGCTTACTGGCACTGACAGCTTGATTAGGGTGTGCCCAGGCACACCCGGTACACCCCGTGCGCACACCTATGCGCAAAAGCACACCCAACCTGAATCACCATCAAGGGCACCTCAAACACCACCTGCCCGGTGTCCCCTGTAACAGTGTGCCCCGGAGAATCCAGGGCTGTTCTCCCCCATCAACTGTGCAGGCCTGACCAGGGACTACAAAACTGGTAGTAACCAGAACTGTGTTTTTTTTAACCCTCGGCCTACCTATACTCAGACTGTGACCTCACAGAGACATTACCCTGTTGGACTGGTACACTGCACTAGCACATCCCACATATGCTCAATCGTCTTGAGATTTGGGTGCTAAGGCAACATCTTGAACTCAATCCATTTACAAACGATTCACAAACAATTTTTGCAGTGTCGCAGTGCACATTATTCTCTTGAAATAAGACACTGCCATTAGGGGTGTACTTGGTTTGCCACAATAGGTAGGTGGCAGGTGGTTAATGTGACATCCAAATTAATGCTAGGACCCAAGGCTTCCCTTCAAAACATTGCTGAGAGTATTATACTGCCTCCAGTGGCTTGCCTTCTTCCCATAGTGCATCCTAGTGCCACCTCTTTCCAATGTAAGCAGCACGCATACACACCTCGCTGTCTATATGATATAAAAGAAAACATGATTCAACAGACCAGACCACCACCATCCATTGGACAAGTTCTGATGTTTATGTGCCCTTTGTAGGCACTTGAAGCATTCCTATGCAGTCATATACTGTACATTGCAACCTGCGCTGCACTGTGTGTGTTTGACACCTTACTAGAATAAAAGGAGCAACGGAGCCAGGGCGCAGCCATAGCGCAGTGTAGCTTTGACTTGGGGGGGAAGTAAAGGCAGGAAAGGGTTAAGAGGATAAGTCTTTGTAGGGGGGCGGGCTAGGCAGTTCCTGGGCAGTATATATAAGCTAGTGTGGGGGTGGGGCCTCAGCAGTGTCCATTGGGCAGGGGGCCAAGTTTTTGTGTGGAGTGGCTAGCGGAATGGCTGCACCGGAGCTTACAGGCGGCTTTGGCGGGTCAGACCGGCCCACCTGCCGCCTCTGCAGTTAGGCCCAGGGCTAGGAGGTCCATGCTGCCGGAGCGGCTGAGCCCTGAGGCGACCCCCTGGGTGCGGCGGCGCTTAGGGAGCCCCAGCAGGGACCCTCAGTTGATGGCGGCTAGGGAGAGAAGTTCTGAGCCCTGCCAGCGCAGCAGGAGGAATCCCGGTCGGCGCGGGGCACCCTCTGGAGAGGGGCGGGATCCCCCCGGCCCCTCGTCCTCATCTCAGCGCGGGGGGCAGTTGGTGGGATCAGCGCCTCCCTCCCTCAGCAGGTGGTGGGGGCCTGCGGCATTGGACTGAGGAGGCAGTGGGGAGAGTAGCACCGCGGCCTTCTTCTCAGGGCCGGTGGCTGGGCTCAGCGGGCAGGAGCAGAGGCAGGCTGCCTGTAGTGGCAACACCGGTGGTGGAGCCTGATACTGCAGACAGGTTTGATGCAGGTTTGCTGCGCTGGCTGTGGGAGCAAGTTTAGCCCCGCCCACAGGGCAGCAGGAGGACGGTGGTGAGGTGACATGGCAGATGGCGGTTCTCTGTGTGCAGGCCGGTGAGCTTGTGATGGCATGGGACGCGGCGGCGGCAGGAGACGACGCGAGGCAGCGGCCGCCGGATGGTTGGCGAGAGTCCTTAGGAGCGCGGACGGGGCGTGGTTCCTCGAGCCCTATTCCTTGAAGAGGGCGAGGTCAGCCAGGACGAGCTGGAGGCGGACGTCGAGTGGATCATCCCTGGGAGGAGCTTATGGGCGGTCAGTGGCTGTTGGGCGGATACCTCAGGGCCGGTCAGGTGAGAGACCTTCAGGTCCGTTGCAGATGCGGGTTGGGGCGGGGGCGGGGGTGGGGGTGATGTGCCGAGGGGGGTGTCTGAAGGGCTAGCGCAGGAATTGTTGTCAGGTATGGTGTCGTTGTTGTCCTGTTTGGGGTCGGCTGCGGGCGGTGTCACCGGCGGCGGTGTGGGCTCCGGCTCCGGCAGTTAGCACCACGGAGCGGGCTGGGGAGGTCAGCTGTGTTGGTGCTGCGTTGGCTGGGGTGGACCGGTCGGCTGGGGAGATGGCGGCCAGTGGGGGTAGTAAAGGTAAAGTTGGGGACGAGGTCTGTTTGTCGGACGCAACAAAAGGAGAGGTTTATGTCTGTTTTGAGGGGCCGCTGGGGGCCCATTTGAAGGCAGAGGTTAAAGAAAAAATGTGGAGATATTCTCGTTGCTTCCATAAGAGAAGTTCAATTTGGACAGGGTGAAGCCGGATGAGAGCAAGAAGGAGGAGGAGGAGAAGCGGCGGTAGAGGCTTATTCTGTGGACGTATTTGAATTGGCTTCAGTCGTTCGCCATTTTGGCGAGTGTGGTGGGCAAAAAAGTGCCAGAGAATTTTTCCGCTCTTTTTTGCTATATGAATGCTATTGGGGAGGCGTTTCGTCAGCGGAAGGCAGTGCACATAGTTTGTCGCTGTGTTCCAAGCGGGGAAGGGGAAAAGGATCAGACGTTGTGCTGAAGAGGGGTGACGCCGGTAAGGGTGGACGAGATGGGGCCGTGGTTAGAGATTTACCCAAATAGGGCTGAGGCGGAGTTATTGTTAACAGGTTTCAGGGATGGTTTTCGGATTCCTTGTTTTTCGGTGGGTCCGGTTGTTGCGCCTCGCAATTTGCTATCAGCTCTGAATCATCCGGATGTGGTAGAGGAGAAAATTGGTTAGGAGGTCACGGCGGGACGGATAGCTGGCCCGTTTGCGGAATGTCCATTGCCGGGTTTGTGGGTTACGCTGTTGGGATTGGTCCCGAAGAAGGAAGAGGGCAAGTTTTGGCTTATCCATCACTTGTCTTTTCCGGCGAGTAGTTCAGTTAATGACGGTATTTCTGATGATCTTTGTTCTGTGTCGTATACATCCTTTGATGAGGTGGTCCGGTGGGTGCGTCGATTCGGGCAAGGGGCTTTATTGGCTAAGACTGACATTTTCGTTTATTGACGATTCATCCAGATAGTTTTCCCTTGCTGGGTTTCAAGTGGGATGGTAGTTTTTACGTGGATTGTTGTTTGCCGATGGGCTGTTCTATTTCGTGTTCCTTTTTCGTGTTCCTTATTTGTGAAGTTTGCTTCCTTTTTGGAATGGGTGGTTAAGCAGGAGGTGGGCTGGACTTTGGTTCTGCACTATCTTGATGATTTCTTGTTTTTGGGCCCAGCTGGGTCGCGGGTGGGCTCGGTCCTGCTGCGTACGATGGAGAGGTTGGCGGGTCAGTTTGGGGTTCCGTTAGCGCCGGGAAAAACTGAGGGGCCGGCGACTTCTGTTAAGTTTTTGGGTATCGTGATAGATAGTGTGGCTATGGAGTGCCGGTTGCTGGAGGATAAGGTGGCGGATTTGATGGGCATGGTTATTTTCCTGCGGAGGGCGAGGAAGGTGCAGTTGCAGCGAGTGCAGTCTGTCTTGGGTAAATTGAACATCGCTTGCAGGATTTTGCTGATGGGTCGTTTTTTTTGCAGACGCTTGGCCATGGCCACGGCAGGAGTGAAAATGCCTTTTCATTTTTTGCGGTTATCGGCCGAAGTTAGGGATGACTTTTTTGGGAGCGTTTTTTGGGAGAACTTAATGGCCGTTCGGTGTGGATGGAGGCGCCCGTTTCCAGTGTGGATCTAGAGTTGTTTACTGATGCGTCGGGGTCGTGTGGCTATGGGGCGTTTTGCCAGGGGCAGTGGAGTGGTGCAGGCGGTTAACAGTCAGTCTGCTAATTCATCGCCTGTGTTGCGCTTCCTTTGCCATTTGTTCCTTAGAGGCTTGACGTTGAATTCTTGTTTTGTGGCTGTACATATTCCGGGAGTTTCAATTCGATTGCTGATTCACTTTCTCGTTTCCAGTGTGATCGTTTTCGCGGGCTGGTGCCGAACGCGGACAGGATGGGTTTGCCGTGTCCTCAGTGGCTCTGGAGCGTGGCCTTGGGGTCTCCTTAGATCTGATTCGGCGGTCCATGAGGAAGAGCACGTGGTTGGCCTATTCTTCGGTGTGGTCCCAGTGGGAGCGGTTGGTGGATCAGGTGGGGGGCTGTGAGGGGGTGTATGATTCTCGCATGTTACTGGTGTATTTTGTGGGATTATCTTACAGTGCGGGGTGTCTTTTTCGGTGGTGTCCAAAAAGGTGGCGGCGGTTGCCTTCTGGCTGTGGCTGCGAGGTTTGTACGGGCCGGAGGGAGCACTTTATTGCGGGAGGACGTGTGTTTTTGTGAGGAGGGTGTGCGTTGTGTTTTGCGCAGGTCTAAGACTGACCAGGAGGGACAAGGGGCGTTTATTGTGCTGCGCCCGATGTCAGGGTCTCTCTTATGCCCGGTAAGGTGTGTGGAGGGGTTGTTGGCCATTCAGCCGGACGTGTCGGGCTCGTTGCTGGTGCATCGGGACAGATCGGCTTTGTCCCGTTATCACTTTGTGGCGGTTTTCCGGCGATGTCTGGAGGTGGCGGGTTAGCCGGCATGGGAATTTGCATCCCATTCTTTCGGAATTGGCACAGCAACGGAGGCGGCTAGATGGTGCTTGGGCGAGGAGGCGATTAAGAGGATAGGTCGGTGGGAGTCAAAGAGCTATCGCTGGTATGTTCGCCCTCATTTGTTGTGATCGCAGTTGTTGTAATTTGTTTGATTTGTTTGTTTTGGTGTGCTGCAGTTGGTCAGGTCTAATTTTTGTTTGTTTCCAGGGTCTTTGTGTATGGCGTGGATTTTCGGCCATTCGTTCGTGCATTGAGGTACACTACGAGCGGATGTGAGGAGGAGCGCATGGCAGTTGGGGTTCGATCCGGACGAGTTGCAAGTGTGATGGACAGGTCTGCGGGGTTTGTTGTGGGGGAGGGTGCTTCCAGAGTTTTAGGCTTCTGTCTCTTTGGATAGGCCTCCGGATATTGTGGTCCTGCATGTTGTTGGGAACAATTTGGGGGTTCGCAGTACCAGGGAGGTGATTCGTGACATTAAATTGGACTTGTTGCGGTTATGGTGCGACTTTCCGGGTCTGTTGGTCGTGTGGTCAGAGGTGGTGGCCCGCAGGGTATGGCGTTTTGCACGGTCGGTGGACCAGATCAATATGGCGCGGGCCAAGCTTAACAGGGATGTTGGGCGTTTTGTGCGGCGTCATGGAGAAATTATGATACGGCACAGGGAGCTGGAGGCGGCGTCGCCGCAGTTCTTGAGGTCGGAGGGGGTGCATCTTAACGATGTGGGTACAGATTTGTAGGCTTTGGGGATTCAAGAGGGCCTGGAGACGGCCTTTAGGGTGTGGCAGGATGCCCATAGGTGAGGTGTCCCCTCTGGTCGTTTGTGGCATGTTTAGGGAGGGTCCTGGAAGGCAACGCAAGGTTTAATAGGTGCATGACAAGTTGGAGTGTGCACCTCATGAGATTCGGTAAGCTGGTGGATGGGGTTCCTGTTTGGGCAAATTGGGCCTACAGGGGTAGATAAACTACCGTTTGGAGGTTGGTGCCCTTGGGTCGGTGACCACGGCCAAGGGTAAGGTGGCATGACAAGTGGAGGTGAACAGTGGAGAACGCAGCTTACCTTGTTGCCTTCTAGGATCCTATTCAATGGTTCGGATGTTATGGTATTTGACATGTTATGTGTTGGATTATGTTTTGATTATGTATTATTGTTGATAAGTGGAAAGTAAAATATTGTTTAATAAATTGGCCATGAAGGCTCTTTCCCAAGAAATTGTCTCTGCTCATTAATTTGGTGGTGGGGCGAGTGGTAGCAGGGGCGGATTAGTTTTCTTGGATGGCTGAGTGATCTTCCATCCGGCAAGTCATGGAATAATGGAAACACGAAGCAGTATGACATATCTGGCACACAATTTCAATCACAGTCATATACCTCAATGATAATGTCAGCAGATCACCACAAGTGAATATTTATGGAGGGGTAAAAGCAAATAAAGATATATTGAATATACATGGATTGGCTGGTAATGTAGGGATTGGGAAAATTATATGTAATAAGGATATTTTTCTCAGATTTAGCATATTTTAATTATGTATTATCTTTATCTTTGGAGCTTGTGTATACAGAACATGCAAATTTGAGGACTATTTAATTACATAGTGAAAGACATGCCTTCTATGCGTTGGAAAAAGCCACAAGGGAGAAACCCAGGGTTGGGCTGGAACTTGGCATGCCAAATGTTTTGCTTGTGCCTGATGCGTTTTAAAACTTTGTAAGCGGAGCAGTACATTCTCTTTTAAAAAACTGCAGTACTACACTATTCGATTATGCATTTGGGGTCCATTCACACGTCCGCAATTCTGTTCCGCATTTTGTGGAACGGAATTGCGGACCCATTAATTTCAATGGGGACAGACGATGTCCCGGCCAGGTCGCTTTCCAGAAAAAAATAGAACATGTCCTAAAAGGCATTTTCTATGTAGTGCCGGCGATGTGCGGTCCACATATTGCGGAACGCACATCGCCGATGTCTGTGTTTTGCGGATCCGCAAAACACACACGGACGTGTGAATGGACCTGCTGATATTCATTGGGAGTACAGGCTTCAGGGCTAACCTGGGATGGACTTCAGATGGTACTACAGAGCTCAGCCACTTAGCTAACAGAGTAGAAAGACTATACAACATCTACTTTGCTTAACCGTGAACAGTACAGCAGGAAAAGAAGTTGGACAAGTGATTTGTTGACATTATTATTGAGCAATGAGGTATAATACATGACTTTTCAATCATAGCCAGCATTAATTTTTCAGAAATTTGTGCTATAGTACAGCTCCTCTGTGGGTTTGAACCAGACAAGCTAGGCTTCCTTTCCCATGAACCTTAGATATTGATAAACATTTCACAGGTTCACTGGTTGTTATTCCTTGGACCATTTTTCATGGGTACTTACCACTGCATACTGGGAACACCCTCAGTTTATGCCATTTTGGAGATGCTCTGACACAGTTGTCTTAGAACCACAATGTGGCCCTTGTCGAAGTTGGTAAGAACT
This sequence comes from Bufotes viridis, assembly GCA_033119425.1. Lineage (NCBI taxonomy): Eukaryota > Metazoa > Chordata > Amphibia > Anura > Bufonidae > Bufotes > Bufotes viridis. The sequence goes on along the minus strand of CM065590.1, from coordinate 496,200,084 downwards.
CCCCATTTTTCCTGCTTTAAGTACATCATTTTCAAGAACTAACAGTTAGGCCTCTTGCACACGACTGTATGGCTTTTTCAGTATTATGCGGTCCGCTTTTAACAGATCCATTGTTCCCTTTTTTTTTGTTCCGTTTCCGTTCCGTAGTTCCACAAAAAATCTCTGTATGGTTTCCGTATGCGATCCGTTAATTGCGGATCGCAAACGGAAACATATTTTTAATCATTAATGTAATGTACAGTAATGTGTTTTAACAGTAAACACATGGGCAAAGTGGGCATGGATCTGTATATTTTGCGGACCCATTGACTTGAAGCGAGCCATGGATCATTGTTCGCGTGCAATAATAGGACACGTTCTATCTTTCAATGGAAGAGAATGCACACGGAGTACATTTTTTTTTTTGCGGAACCATTGAAATGAATGGTTCCGCATAAGGACTGCAAACGGAATCCGCAAAAATGGAATGGAAACGTAAAAAAAAAACCTTTGTGTGCCTTAACCTGCTCCCTCATATATGTATACCATCACTTGACAGGTGTCATTGCCACGAGATAATGAATATTAATTCCCTTGCTTATGGGTTTAGTGTTATGTATGATTGGTGTATATCTGCTCTGTGTAAGCTTATGAGTCCTAAGGCCCCTTTCACACGGGCGAGTTTTCCGTGCGGGTGCAATGCGTGAGGAGGACACATTGCACCTGCACTGAATCCGGACCTATTCATTTCTATGGGGCTGTGCACATGAGCGGTGATTTTCACGCATCACTTCTGCGTTGCGTGAAAATCGCAGCATGCTCTATATTGTGCGTTTTTCACGCAACGCAGGCCCCATAGAAGTGAATGGGGCTGCGGGAAAATCGCAAGCATCCGCAAGCAAGTGCGGATGCGTTGCGATTTTCCTGCATTGTTGCTTAGCAACGGGACCCAATCTCTATTATTTCCCCTTATAACATGGTTATAAGGGGAAATAATAGCATTCTTAATAAAGAATGCATTGTTAAATGAAGAGGAAGGGGTTAAAAATAATAAAAGTTAACTTACCTTAGCCACTTGATTGCGTAGTTGTGATCTGTCCTCTCTTTCCCTGCAGCATCTATGATCTAAAGGACCTGTGATGACGTCACATCACATGGTCCATCACCATGGTAAGATGGACCATGTGATTGGACCATGTGATGTGACGTCATCACAGGTCCTTTAGATCATAGATGCTGCAGGGAAAGAGAGGACAGATCGCGACTACGCGATCAAGTGGCTAAGGTAAGTTAACTTTTATTATTTTTAACCCCTTCCTCTTCATTTAACAATGCATTCTTTATTAAGAATGCTATTATTTCCCCTTTTAACCATGTTATAAGGGGAAATAATCAATTCTCCAGTAGACCCGAAACCGGACTTCAGTGGTGAAGTCCGACTTCGGGTTGGGTACCAAACACGTTTTTTCTCACTCGCGTGTAAAACGTGTTGCAAACGTTTGCACCCGCGCGGGAAAAATGCGCATATTCCCGCAACGCACCCGCCTCTTATCCGGGCGTCAAACATGATGCCCGTGTGAAAGAGGCCTAAGGGTGGTCCTTCTTAGTGAATGACAGCTAGATCTATGTGAGTGTGCATACAAAGAAAGCTGTCAAATAGAGCACTAGAACCAAGCACCATACATAAATACACCACCAAAACCAAACACCGTACATATTTACAACTCCAGAAACAGGCTAATTACATAAATACAGCACCAGAGCCAAGCATGTTACATAAATACAGAATGAGTACCACGGTACATAAATACAGCACTAGAACCAAGCTAATACGAATACAGCACCAGAACCAAGCATGGTACATGAGAACAGCAACTAAACCAAGTATCGTACATAAATACAGTACCAGAACCAAGCAGAGTGTATAAATACAGCACCAGAATCAAGCATGGGACAGTCACATAAATACAGCACCAGAACTAAGCATGGGACATAAATACAGCACTAGAACCAAGCTCATTAGATAAATACAGCACCAGAAGCAAACATGGTACATAAATACAGCACCTGAACCAAATATGGTACATATATACAGCACCAAAACCGAGCCCGGTTCATAAAGTAAAGCACCAAAACCAAGCACATTACATAAATACAGCACCAGAACCAAGCATGTTACATAAATACAGCACCAGAACCAAGCACGGTCCAGAAATGCAGCACCTGAAACAAGCGCGGCATATAAATACAACACCAGAACCAAGATCATTACAAAAATACAGTACCAGAACCAAGACGGTGCATATACATTGTGTCATCTCAAAAACAGCTCAATACAGATATAATTTGCATAGTCAGAATAGGCGTTGACATATAAATATGTAAAGTGTGAAACTACAGGTGCCAGTATGGCATGAACAGGTAAAAAGGTATGCTGGGAGTTGTAGTGTTTCACAAAAGAGAATACTACCTCCCATTATCATTCTGTAGACCATATGAGTGTCTACAGTACTGGTTAGACACAGTCAGTGGCAGAATATTGACTTACAGGTGATGTCTCCTGCCAAGATATTCTTTTTCCTTTTCTTTCCATTCGGTTCAAACAACTGTAATGACTTCTCCCTGCCACGCTTTGTCTCTGCACAGTTTCCTGCCCAGATGTCTTTAGCTTCTCGCTTCACCAAACTCACCAACACCTTTATACGAACACAAATTCCCCTTAGTGCTGCAGGCTATGCCCTGAATATAAAAGTAACATACCACATACATACCAAATACCTGTATTATGCTTCCTAAAAAATAAAGCACTACACACACAGTGCTTTTAATGGTAGTGTCCTCCTTTATAGTGCTACACACTCTATGCCACATGAATATGTAGCCTCATGAACTATGCTTCTGTACATAGTGCCACACATGTTGTGCCCACTACATATGGTGCCAGGATCTGTGCACCCTTCATATTGAACCTCTTGCTCTGTAGCCCCTTATATGGAATCAGATTTGGTGCCCCCAAGTATAATGCCAAGATTTGTGCCCCTTTACTGTATATACTGTCAGGATCTGTGACCCGTTTATATAGTGCCTCTTGCTCTCTGCCCCCATAGTGGCTTATGCTCTGTGTTCATCTGTAGTGTCTCATACTCTGTGTCCCCCCTGTAGTGCCTTATGCTCTGTGCCCCCAACAATGTGCCTTATTCTGGACCGGCCTGCATTTGTGGAATATTGCACACTTCACCTGTGTAACAAAAAAACAAAAAACAGATGGCCGGGCAGGGAACTACGAGTTCCCTGCCTCGCCCTTCAGCACTTTTTTGTGGTATAAGCAGAAACATTCCGCAGATGCAGTTCTGGCCAGAAGAGACTAGACTAGCATCTGCTGTAGGACCAATGATTTCCTTGTCTCACCAGCACTGTGGGACAAGGAAATCATACCTCCTAATGCATACCTCCCAATTTTTGAAAAGACCAAGGACCCTTATTGTCCTTATTGGACCCCTATTGTTATGATCCCTTAGTGCCCCCTGACATTAAGAACACCCTGTTAGTGCCCTCACATATTAGAATGCCTCCTTAGTGCCCCCTTCATAGTAGAAAACCCTGAGTGCCGCACACAGCGGTTAGGCCCCATAGTGGCCCCACACAGTAGTTATACCCCCTAGTGCCCCCACACAGTAGTTATACACAATAATGCCCTCACACAGTAGTTATGCCCCCACACAATAGTTATTCATCCTTAGTGCCCCCACATAGTACGCATGCCCATTTAGTGCCCCCACACAATAGTAATAGCCCTTTAGTGCTCTCAAGGAGTAAAATGCCACCTTAGTGTCCCTACACAGTAAAGGGCCCCCTTAGTGCCCATATCCAGTAGTGCTGCTCGTTTAGTGCCCCTTTCAGTTTGTGCTGTCTGCTTAGTGCCCACACAGTAGTGCTACCTTGTTAGTGCCCCAATTCTGTAGTGCTGTCCGCTAAGTGCCCCCATCCAGTAGTGCTGCCCGCCTAGTGCCCCCATCCAGTAGTGCTGCCCGCTTAGTGCCTCCATCCATTAATGCTGCCCGCTTAGTGCTCCCATCCGGTGGTGCTGCCTGCTTAGTGCCCCCATCCACTGCCTCCATAGTGTTACGAAAATAAAAAAATGTAATACTCACCTAGCAGCCACGTTTCCCAGTGATTGAAGAACATCCTACTCTCTCCAGCAGCAGGTAAGATGTTGTGATGTCACCACGCCTGTTGAGCTGTAGAGCCAATTCCCAGCCTGTGCACTCCTTCTACAAAGCCCAGCAGGCGAGATATGTCCCTGCATCCTGCCTGCTGCTGGAGAATGCTCCCCAGTTTATGGTGAAGCATGGAGATGATGGCTCCCTGCTTCACCATAGCATTCAATAGTATCCTGTGGACACAGATACAATTAAATGCAAGGGTACCTAGAAATTGGTTTAGGTGATGGCAGGACCAGCTATGTAGTTTCTGCAGCCTCAAAGATCCTTTTGCAAATTTGAAACAATATATCAGAAAGTTGTAGAACATTTATAACTCAATTAAGCCACATTTAAAACAAGAAAACCCCTTTAGGGGTGGTGTCATACATAGCTTTTTGTGGCAGTTTTGAGGGAAAACAATACAATTCTTGGGGGTTGGTGCTTTATGAGCAGCATCCTCACTGCCCTATTATTTGGACAGGACCTCTCGCCCCCTCTCCGCCTAACTCTGACTATAGATTACTGAACTACACACTAGACTTCCTCCTCCTGGCAGGAAGTCGGACAAGCCTACTCTACCAGGAGAGTGGAACTGGGTGTTTAAACCCTATTACCGCCAGCCAGTTCCAACCAATACCTCCCCCTGCTGGATAAGGTCTGGGGTATTACACTATCTCCTATGATATGATATCCTACTGTACCTGATATTTTGATCACATTGAACGGCTTGCTGTACTGAAAGGCTTGTGAGTAAGTCTACATGCACACGACAGTTGTTTTTCTCGGCTTCTGTTTTTTCTCATTTGTGGACGAGGATAGGCATTTATTACTAGGGATCTGTGAAAACAAAGGAATTCTCCCCAAAAAACTGATGGACCATCAGTTTTTTTTGCAGATCTCGATTTGCTGACAGCAAAAAACAACTGTCGTGTGCATGTAACCCAGGGGCTGACTGGCAACTTTTGGCCCAGGGGGCAAGTAACACCCAGAGGCCCACTGAGCCCCCCTCTACTTCCTGATTCGCTGTCACAAGAGGCTGGGCGGGGAGCTGCGGGAGGAGAGCACAGCCTCTTTTGACAGCTATCCCTGCGCCCCCACACCTCCGCTCTCCTGATCTGTCACAGGAGGCTGAGCATTGCGGAGAGGACAGATGTTGGCCACTCACATCGCTCATAGCCCCCCCTCCTTATGTGCCAGTAGCCGTCCCCCTTATGTGCCAGTAGCTGTCCCCCTTATGTGCCAGTAGCCGTCCCCCTTATGTGCCAGTAGCCGTCCCCCTTATGTGCCAGTAGCCGTCCCCCTTATGTGCCAGTAGCCGTCCCCCTTATGTGCCAGTAGCCGTCCCCTTATGTGCCAGTAGCCGTCCCCTTATGTGCCAGTAGCCGTCCCCTTATGTGCCAGTAGCCGTCCCCTTATGTGCCAGTAGCCGTCCCCTTATGTGCCAGTAGCCGTCCCCTTATGTGCCAGTAGCCGTCCCCCTTATGTGCCAGTAGCCGTCCCCCTTATGTGCCAGTAGTCCCACTTATGTGCCAGTAGCCCCACTTATGTGCCAGTAGCCCCCTTATGTGCCAGTAGCCCCCTTATGTGCCAGTAGCCCCCCTTATGTGCCAGTAGCCGTCCCCCTTATGTGCCAGTAGCCGTCCCCCTTATGTGCCAATTGACCCCCCCTTATGTGCCAGTAGCCCCCCTTATGTGCACGATCAGGGGATGGTCCGAGAGAACTTGCGATTTGGTGGAAAAAGTACAACGCTAAATATGAGTTACAGGTATACAGATATAGTCTATGCTTTGGTAGGAGTTATGTAGTGCAGACTAATGGGAATAATCCTTAACGGAGGGGTTTAAAGCGCGCCAAACATTCATTAACTGTTTCATTAAGGCTTTATATGCAATCACATATTTTCCATTAGAAGTATCCATCAGTGGATCTAAAGCTACATTGAAATCTCCTCCCAGGATTATAGTCCCTTCTAAGAAGCTACTGTACAGAGTTTTTTAAGGGTGGAGAGGAGCCAAGTAATCTGCTCTTTATGAGGAGCCTACAAATTTCCTATAGTCATCATATGATTACCCACTTTGCCCTATAAAAATACGTAGTGGCCTTTTGTATCAATGCTTTTATCTGTCAAAGTAAATGAGATATGTTTACTAATCCCTATACTGACCCCTTTAAAAGTCTTATTACTTGAGACAGAATGTGGGAATGTGCAACTTCCTAAAATGGGTCTCTTGTAATAAGCATATATCTAACCTTATTGTTCTTAAGAATATAAATGACTTGTTCCATTTTGGACAGCGAATTCATACCTCTGACACAGTGGCATAACTACAACTGAATATGCCCTGTAGCTGGCCAGCTAAGACCTGTCCTAGATGGCTATTATACTAATGCCTCTTATGCACAGCATAGAATGTATTACAAATTGGGCTGAGATGCTATGTAATTATGCTGAAGGACAGTCGTTATATCAAAAGCATAGTAATGAGGATGTGCGATCCAGATTCACTCTGCTAGACATTTGAATTGTATCGTTTCTTTTCCCCCCCTCTAGTGTCAGCACTCCTCCCCATTTGGACTAGGTGTTTTTAACCACTTCAGCCCCCCTAGCTTAAACACCCTTAATGACCAGGCCACTTTTTACAATTCCGCACTACACTACTTTCACCGTTTATTGCTCCGTCATGCAACTTACCACCCAAATGAATTTTACCTCCTTTTCTTCTCACTAATAGAGCTTTCATTTGGTGGTATTTCATTGCTGCTGACATTTTTACTTTTTTTGCCATTAATACAAATTTAACGACATTTTTGCAAAAAAATGACATTTTTCACTTTCTGTTGTAAAATTTTTCAAAAAAAACTACATTTCTACATTAATTTTTCTCTAAATTTATTGTTATACATGTCTTTGATAAAAAAAAGTCCAATAAGTGTATATTTATTGGTTTGGGTAAAAGTTATAGCGTTTACAAACTATGGTGCAAAAAAGTGAATTTCGGCATTTTGAAGCAGCTCTGACTTTCTGAGCACCTGTCATGTTTCTTCAGGTGCTAGAATGTCAGGAAAGTATAAATACCCCCCAAATGACATCATTTTAGAAAGAAGACACCCCAAAGTATTCACGGAGGGGCATGGTGAGTTCATGTATCATTTCATTTTTTTTCACAAGTTAGCGGAAATGACACATTCTGAGAAAAAAAAAAAGTTTCAAGTATGGGTATATATAAAAATACACCCCAAAACACATTGCCCTACTTCTCCTGAGTACGACGATACCACATGTGTGCCACTTTTTTGCAGCCTGGGTGCGCAAAGGGGCCCTAAATCCAATGAGTACCTTTAGGATTTCACAGGCCATTTTTACGCATTTGGATTCTCACGCTTTAGGGCCCCTAAAATGCCAGGGCAGTATAAAAACCCCACAAGTGACCCCATTGTGGAAAGAAGACACCCCAAGGTATTCTGTGAGGGGTATGGCGAGTTCACAGAAAAAAAAGATTTGGCACAAGTTAGCGGAAATTGATTTTTATTTTATTTTTTTTACAGTCTCATATTCCACTAACTTGTGACAAAAAATAAAATTTTGCATGAACTCGCCATACCCCTCACGGAATACCTTGGGGTGTCTTCTTTCTAAAATGGGGTCACATGTGGAGTATTTATACTGTCCTGGCATTTGAGGGTCTCCGCAATCATTACACGTATGGCCAGCATTAGGAGTTTCTGCGATTCTCCTTATATTGAGAATACGGGTAATGAGATTTTTTTTTTCCGTTCAGCCTCTGCGCTGAAAAAAAAAAAAAATGAACGGCACAGATTTTTTCATTCGTATCGATCAATGTGGATGAAAAAATCTCTGCCAAAATCAGTGACTGCGGTGTGGTGGGCTGGGCGCTAGCTACCTAACAAGTAGCTAACTAACTGGCGGTGATAAGGGACCCTTATGCCCCATTCACACGTCCGAAATTCTGCTTTGCGGAACGGAATTGTGGACCCATTCATTTCTATGGGGACAGACTTTGTCCCGCTCGGATCCGGAATTACGGATCCGCGCTCGAGTCTGCACTTCCGTTCCGCAAAAATATAGAACATGTCTCTATTCTTGTCCGCAATTGCGGACAAGAAAAAGCATTTTCTATATAGTTCTGGCAATGTGCGGATCTGCAAAATGCGGAAAGCACATTGCCGGTGTCCGTGTTTTGAGGATCTGCGGATCCGCGGATCTGTGAATCCACGGATCCGCAAAACACATATGGACGTCTGAATGGAGCCTTACAAGGGGTGTGATCAATGACAGGGGGTGATCAGGGGTCTAGATGGGGTGATCAAGGGGTTAATAGGTGAGGGGGTGGGGGGTTAGTGTAGTGTTTGGTGCAACTTTACTGTGTTACCTGGTCCTCTGGTGGTCGATCCCAGTAAATGGGACCACCAGAGGACCAGGTAGCAGCTATATCAGACGCTGTTCACAAAACAGCGTCTGATATAGCTGTTTGATGCGATTTAATTCGCATCGACAGCCTGCCAGCGATGGATCATCGCTGGCAGGCTGTAGCCGAACTGCCGAGACGCGCTTCTTTGTGAACGCGCACACGCGCGCGCGTTCACAGGAAGTCTCGGCTCTCACGAGATGACGCGCCGATGCGTCGTCTCAAAGCTACAGGACTGCCCGCAGGACGCATCCCTGCGTTAGGCGGTCCTGTAGCGGTTAATTAGCCTGAGTCTGCAAAGGGTCTATAAATTCCTACTACCTCTCAGATGGATTTCCTGAGGTTTGTGACTGGATGAACTCTTTGCACTCGTTCACATGGTGAAGTCCCGCGTGCCTGCCATTGCTGCCTCAGTGCTGTGCTTGGGGGTGGTGGGGCCCAGAGCCAAGGAGGCTTTGCTGCACACTGGGGATGCTGTGTGGCTTCTGGGTCCCGCTGTCTGCTGCCTGTGCGGTGCTGGGGCGCCGGTGGTCTCCGCGCACTGCTGCTCCATAGAATTAGAGTAGGTCCCCACTTGTAGAGGCTACCTTGTCACGGTAAGTGGGCCTATGCTCTTTGATCAAACTGTATACTAATGCCTCTTATGCACAGCATAGAATGTATTACAAATTGGGCTGAGATGCTATGTAATTATGCTGAAGGACATTCGTTATATCAAAAGCATAGGATGTGCGATCCAGATTCACTCTTATATGCTAGATGGCAATTATGACCTACATGTTTATACAGCTATACCTGCTAATAACGTTAATACAGTTCCTATGTTTTTTATATTAGAGACAGAAAGAGAGTTATTTACAGTGACTTCCTGTTTCTGGATGTCATATAACAGTTATATATTGTATTCACAGAAGCAGAAAGATAATATGCCTTTAGGATTCAGTAAATGAATGTAAGGTAAGCTCAATGACACAGCACAATTAAAAACAGAAAGCATAGTGTTAAACTGTTGTTACTGCCCAGGAGTCTTAACCAATCACAGCTAACCTCACACTAGCAGAATCGTCTGGAGTCAGAAAAGATCAAAAAAGAAGAGCTAAATCCAGTCAGAGCTGTGTTTTATAGGAACAAGAGGCCAAATAGGTATTAAGAACAGTTATATGATGTTTATATCGTTAATATTGGGATTAGAACTGTATACTGAACCAGTTATATATTTGCTTACAGTTCCACCAAACTGCGCAAACTGCGTAAATCATATCACAAACTGCAACCAAACTACCATAAAAGCAATCTATCATCAAATAATTGCATACAAACAAACCAATAGCAAAACTCAGATATGCCTCTCACAGAGAAAATAAAGTGCTTAAATAACTTAGGCTAGTTTCACACTTGCAGCAGGACGGATCCGACAGGCTGTTCACCCTGTCAGATCCGTCCTGCCGCTATTTAGTTGTGCCGCCGGACTGCCGCTCCGTCCCCATTGACTATAATGGGGGCCGGGGCGGAGTTCTGGCGCAGCAAGGCAGTGCACAAAGAAAGGACGCCAGACTAAAAATACGACATGTCCGACTTTTTAGTCCGGCAGCCTCTGCTGCACACTGCCATGCTGCGCTAGAACTCCGCCCCCGCACTAATTATAGTCTATGGGGACGGAGTGGCAGTCCGGCGGCACAGCAAAATAGCGGCAGGATGTATCCAACAGGGTGAACAGCTTGTCGGATCTGTCCTGCAGCAACTGTGAAAGTAGCCTTAAAGTGAAAGTACAGATACTGAAGAGAGAAATATATTCATTTATGTTGAATGACAAGATTAAACAGTTAAACCACCTCTTATTCATATCGCCATTTTGTGATACTTTATGCAACACGTGTTTGTACATAGACTATCTGCTGCGGAGGTGGCAATGTTATATATAAAGAAACGTTGAAGTTAATAAAGAAGTAATTTTAAGCTTTTGGTGTGCTCTTTAAGCCTACTGTTTCCATAGAACGGCGCTAGAAGAATTAAAGCAGAGTAAGGGCTCATGCACACGACCGTATGGCTTTTTCAGTATTTTGTGGTCCACAAAAAACAGATCCGCAAAAAATACGGATGACGTCCATATGCATTCCGTTTTTTTGCAGAACAGAATAGCTGGCCCCTGATAGAACAGTACTGTCCTTATCCGTTAAGCCAGTGCTTCTCAATTATTTTCTGTCATGCCCCCCCCCTAGGAAGAAGAAAACATTTCGCGCCCCCCCGCGCGACTGTAAATAGTATAATTTGTCTATAAAATTGTTATAAGTATACCAATCTCCCCACAGGTGAGGGCCATTAACCATCCCCCCCCACCATATCATGTGCAGACTCCATTAACCCCCCTCCTCAATCATGTGCAGGGTCCAGGCTTCCCCCCTCCCCCCAAATCATGTGCAGGCTCTCTTCCCCCCCAAAATCATGTGCAGGCTCCATTAACCCCCCAATCATGTGCAGGCTCCATTAACCCCCTCCTCAAATCATGTGCAGGCTCCATTAACCCCCTCCCCAAATCATGTGCAGGCTTCATTAACCCCTCCCCCAATCATGTGCAGGCTCCATTAACCCCCTCCCCAAATCATGTGCAGGCTCCATTAACCCCCTCCCCCAATCATGTGCAGGCTCCATTAATCCCCCTCCCCCAATCATGTGTAGGCTACATTAACCCCCTCCCCAATCATGTGCAGGCTCCATTAACCCCCTCCCCAAATCATGTGCAGGATTCATTAACCCCTCCCCCAATCATGTGCAGGCTACATTAACCCCCTCCCCAATCATGTGCAGGCTCCATTAACCCACCTCCCCAATCATGTGCAGGCTCCATTAACCCACCTCCCCAATCATGTGCAGGCTACATTAAATTAACCCCCCAATACTTACCTCCCTGGAGCGCTGGATGCAGGCCTCTTCCGGCCTGTGTCCCGCTCTGCACTCTGCTCAGGCGGCGCGATGACGTCATCGCGCCGCCTGAACCGCTCTGATAGGCTGCCGGCACAAGGCCCGCAGCCTATCAGAGGAGCAGGGGAGGGAGACGCCTCTCCCTCTACTGACGCACAGCACAGTGATCTGTATCGCTGTCCAGATGACGGCGATACAGATCACTATGGAGATGAACGCTTCCACAGTGGAAGCGTTCATCTCCTGTGACCTGGAGCCCCCCTTTACGGAGCCTCACGCCCCCCCTGGGGGGCGCGCCCCACTATTTGAGAAACACTGCGTTAAGCAGACAATAATAGGACATGTTCTATCTTTGAGCAGAACAGAAAAACAAAAACAGAAGGCATACGGAGTACCTTCCGTTTCTTTTGCAGATCCATTGAAATTAATGGTTCTGTATATGGTCCGTATACAGAAAGCAAAAAAACGTAAATGTAAAATACATATGGTGGTGTGCATGAGCCCTAACTGACAGTCTGGTTCGAGATATCAAATTTTTCTAATGCCAAAGCGCAAAGGGCACTCGATAGTGCTGCGCCTGTCACTGTGTAACTATCGACCTCAACGGGCGAAGCGATAGCGCCCCTCAGCTTGCACAGTAAAAAGCACAGTAGAGCAGCGGAGCGCCAGCATATAACGCCGCGCAGCAACTGTTCCCTAAGTGAGCAAGAAAAGACACCTCAGCGGAGCTACCATAGAGGCCATAGAACGAGTGTATTAGTCAGACTGTAGCTGACACTTAAAGTGGCAGAAGAGCAAAGGTAAGATAGTCAGAGAAAGAGCTCCAATAGTGATGAGCGAGCACCAAAGTATTCGGGTGTTCGGGCCGAACACAAAGCTATATTCGTGTGCTCGGCCGAGCACCCGAGTATAATGTAAGTCAATAGGAGACAACCAGGCACCCCCTGCTTTGAAGAGGGGAGGGTGCCTGGTCCATTGGAAAAGGTCTGAAAGTGACAGAAACATGACCGAAAAGGATCAGGAACAGCATGGGGACCATGTCTGGATGCATCTTGGACTTCCAGGTCGCTGCTGGGAACTGGCAAAAATACACTCCCCCCCCAAAAAAAAATCAAAAAAATCAATCAATTGTATATAAAGTGCAAGTGCTGCCAAAAATTACAAGCAAGAGACACTCCGAAACAGCCTGTATTTCACATAAAGAAGGGCCCCATTACAATTGTGGTACAATTGTTCAGGTAGTGGGACTCCTGCACTGATAAAGCCTTTGCACTAAGTGAAAGGGCTGCCAAAAATTACAAGGAACCGGCACTACAATACACCCTTTATTACACATTAAGGAGGGCATTATACACACTCTTGAAAAGTTTTGATTGGTGTCCTGCTGGTGACCCTCTAAAACATTATGGTTGAGGACCTGCTGGTGAGCTGACCCTGTAAAACATTATGTTGAGGGCTTGTCAGCATTGTCAGTGGACAAGCGGATACGCTTATCAGTTATAATGCCACCAGCAGCACTAAATACACGCTCAGACAAAACGCTGGCAGCAGGGCAGGCCAGCCCCTCCAAGGCGTAGAGCGCAAGTTTGTGACACGCGTCCAGCTTGGATACCCAGTAGTTGTAAGGCACTGAGGGATCATTTAGGATGCTGACAAGGTCTGCGATGTATTCTTTCACCATCTTCCAAAATGTTTCCCTTCTTGTGTCACTAGGCCGCTTTCAGGGTGAGGTTGCTGGAGGGGTGTCATGAAATTGTCCCATGCCTTGGAGACTGTTGCCCTGCCTTTGTTGCAATTGCTGTGTGTTCCCCTTGTATCCCTTCCTCGGTTGCTTAAGGAAGTACGGACTCTGCCAGCCGCGTTGTCAGATGGAAAATTTTGGAGCAATCTCTCATCAAGTACCTTCTGGTATTGCACGGTTTTACTCGTCCTCTCTACCACATGAATAAGAGATGAGAAGTTCTCTTTGTAGCGGGGGTCGAGAAGGGTGAACATCCAGTAATCTGTGTTATCTAAAATGCATAAAACGCGAGGGTCGCGGGAAAGGCAGCCTAACATAAAGTCAGCCATGTGTGCCACAGTACCAACAGGCAAGAAGTCGATGTCAACATCAGGATGACTCTCCATCCCCTCCTCCTCCTCCTCCTCCTTCTCCTCCTCCTCTGCCCATCCACGCTGAACAGATGGAATTAAAGTTCCATGGGTACTACCCTCTGTAGCAGAGGCAACTGTATCCAGCTCCTCCTCCTCCTCCTCTTCATGGCCCAATTCACGCTGAGAAGACAAACTGTGGGTGATCTGGCTATCACCCTGTGTAATGTTCTCCCCCATTTCCTCGTCTGCCACATTTAGAGTGTCCTCCTTAATTGTGAGCAGCGATCGTTTGAGTAGACACAGCAGTGGGATGGTTACCCTGATAATAGCATTATCGCCACTAACCATCTGTGTGGATTCATCAAAGTTTTTTAAAACCTCACAGAGGTCTGACATCAATGCCCACTCCTTGCTTGTGAATTGTGGCAGTTGACTGGAAAGGCGACGACCATGTTGCAGCTGGTATTCCACAACTGCCCTCTGCTGCTCACAAAGAATGGCCAACATGTAGAACGTACAGATCCAGCACGTGCTCACGTAGCACAACAGTCGGTGAGCGGGAAGCCGCAAGCGCTGCTGCAGTGTTGACAGACCGGCTGAAGCTGTGGACGACTTGCGGAAATGGGAACACATGCGGCGCGCCGTCACTAGTAGCTCTGCCAAATTGGGGTAAGTTTTTATAAACCGCTAAACCACTAAGTTTAAGACGTGTGAAATGGCTGTCGCTGCTTGGTGTCTATAGACGAGAGCGTCCGTCCCTAAGCCCTCAACTGTTGTTTCCATTGTCCATGATTGACAAATAAAGAAGAATCTCTTATACCAGTGGTGAGTGCTGCTTTGTCTTTTCTCTATAAGCAAGTTTGAATCAGGCTGCGGAAGGCCTCAGTGTCCACAAGCCTAAATGGCAACATTTCAAGGGCCAGTAATTTTGAAAATTTCGCATTTAGTGCTATGGCCTGTGTGTGGGTGGGTATTTGCGCTTGTGGTTGCTAGTGTTCACGCCCCGGCTCATTTTGGCATGGCACAGGTTGCAAACTACCACTCTTTGTCGTTTGCACTTTCCTCATAAAAGCGCCATACTGTAACTGTTGCGGGCCTGTTTGATGTGGGCCGACTTCTCCCTTTTGCAACCCCACTGCCTCTTCCAGACTGTTGTGGTGCTGCGGATGCCCCCCCCCCCCCCTGTACTGCAGTCCTCGCTCTGCTTTTCACCTTCCCATGTTGGGTCAGTGACCTTATCGTCCACCACCTTCTCTTCCACTTCCTCACTCTGCTCATCCTCCTGACTTGACCTAACCACAACCTCAGTGATTGACAACTGTGTCTCATCATCATTTACCTTGTGAACGAATGATTGCCGTTCACCACCGTCATCTTCTTGAGACTGTCAGGTACCTCTTCAAGCGTGCTTGGCGAGAGAGCCAAACCAAGTACTGGCGATGAAAAGAGGTCATCATGTGAATATCCGAGTGTGGGATCACTTGTTTGGCCAGATTCGACATGGTGGGAGGAAGGAGGATCAGAGTGAGGATTCAGTTCACCAGACTCTTGGCTGCAGAGACTGAACTTAGTGGAAGAGAGGGTGGTGCTTAACTGACTGGAAGCATTATCTTCAGCTATCCAACCGACCACCTGTTTGCACTGGTCCGACTTGGACAGTGTTGTCCTGCGCCACCCAGCTAAGTTGGACATGAAGTTGGGTAAGGTGGATTTTTTTGTTCTTTCTGGTGCACTGGCAGCAAGCACAGTTTCATTGCGCCCAGGGCCACGGCCTCTGCTTGCACTATCAGCATCTCGCCCACTTCCCTGTCCCTTTGTGCTCGCCTTCTTCATATTAATGGTTTTGTCACTAGATGTGGCGCAGATTGTTTTACTGTCCACTAAAGACAGTGTTTTTAGATACAGTTCAGTATTGGATACAAAAACCAACAGATTTTGTACACTACACTAGGCCCAGATTAATGGAAGTTGTAATATAGACAGTGTTTTTAGATGCAGTTCAGTATTGGATACAAAAAACAACAGATTTTGGACACTATACTAGGCCCAGATTTTTGGAAGTTGTAATATACACACTGTTTTCAGTTGCAGTTCAGTATTGGATGCAAAAACCCACAGATTCTGGACAGTACACTAGGCCCAGATTAATGGAAGTTGTAATATAGACAGTATTTTTAGATGCAGTTCAGTACTGGATACAAAACCCCACAGATTTTGGACACTATACTAGGCCCAGATTAATGGAAGTTGTAATATAGACAGTGTTTTTAGATGCAGTTCAGTATTGGATACAAAAACCAACAGATTTTGGACACTATACTAGGCCTAGATTAACCCCTTAAAGTATAACTGTCAAATTTTTTTTTTTTTTACTATTGGATTCTGGTGATTAATATTACCTTATTGGCCCTGTTTTAATTTCTGATTCTTAAATAAATAACCCCTAAAAGCCACCTAAAAGTCCCCAGTATTGGCTATATTTACCTGAGATAAAATCAGGTTGCTATGCTGCTTCCGTCTACCAGATAGAGGACGGAGCACGCTGCGTGCACTGGGAACTGATAGTGAGTCAACATTGTAAGGGAATGTATAAAAAGCCAGGTTCTTCCTGACAGGAGATAACAGTGCTGGGCTGTGTGTGTGAACTTCTCCACATGTCTGTGCTTGGCAGACACTCCCTTAGCAGTTCTGGAGAATATACAGCTCAGAGAAGATATGGGGCTGCTCAGTGTATAAATGACAGCCTTATCTGATAAGAGGAGAGCTTGTAGGAGAACTACAGGCTTCAGCCAGACCTGGGAACTTCACTGCAAGACCCCCCTATACAGAGCTGGTCTTCACTAACTTCACTGCAGGTGTCCTATGGATTAGCCTCTGGGCTGAGGGCGGCCATCTTAACAGAATAGTGAAATTGCAGTTTTATGCAGACTGGTTGCTAAGGGCTGAATCTTATTAAATAAGGGGTAAGTAAGTCTAATAGTTATTGATTCAGGAATATTATCATATTAGTAACTACATGTATGAAAACTGAAATTTGGGTCTAAATGTGACAGTTATCCTTTAAGGCCCGGATTCATTTTCACCTTAGGACCAGGCCATTTTTTGCAAATCTGACCAGTGTCACTTTATGTGGTGATAACTTTAAAACGCTTTTTCTTATCCATGCCATTCTGAGATTGTTTTTTCGTCACATATTGTACTTCATGACACTGGTAAAATGAAGTCGAAAAATTTCATTTTTATTTATAAAAAAATATCAAATTTACCCCAAATTTTGAAAAATTTGCAATTTTCCAAGTTTCAATTTCTCTACTTCTATAATACATAGTAATACCGCCCAAAAAAGTTATTGATTTACATTCCTCATATGTCTACTTCATGTATTGATTATTTTGGGAAAGCCATTTTATTTTTTGGGGACGTTACAAGGCTTAGAAGTTTAGAAGCAAATCTTGAAATTTTTCAGAAATTTTCAAAAACCCACTTTTTAGGGACCAGTTCAGGTCTGAAGTCACTTTGTGAGGCTTACATAATATAAACCATCCAAAAATGACCCCATTCTAGAAACTACACCCCTCAAGGTATTCAAAACTGATTTTACAAACGTCATTAACCCTTTAGGTTTTCCACAAGAGTTAATGGCAAATAAAGATAAAATTTCTGAATTTCGATTTTTTGGAAAATTTTCCATTTTAATCCATTTTTTCCAGTAACAAAGCAAGGGTTAACAGCCAAACAAAACTCAATATTTATTGCCCCGATTCTGTAGTTTGCAGAAATACCCCATATGTGGGCGTAAACTGCTGTACGGGCACAAGGCAGGGCATAGAAGGAAGGGAACGCCATATGGTTTTTGGAAGGCGGATTTTGCTGGACTGGATTTTTGACACCATGTCCTATTTGAAGCCCCCTGATGCACCCCTAGAATAGAAACTCCATAAAAGTGACTCTATCTAAGAAACTACAGCCCTCAATGTTTTCAAAACTAGTTTTACAAACTTTGTTAACCCTTTAGGTGTTCCACAAGAGTTATTGGCAAATGGAGATGAAATTTCAGAATTTCAATTTTTTGTTACCTTGCCTCAAAAAAAGTGTAATATAGAGCAACCAAAAATCATATTTACCCTAAAATAGTACCAACAAAACTGACACCTTATCCCGTAGTTTCCAAAATGGGGTCACTTTTTGGGAGTTTCTAGTTTCTAGTTTCTAGTTTGCAGAAACACCCCATATGTGGGCGTAAACTGCTGTATGGCCAAACAGCAGGGCGTAGAAGGAAAGGAACGCCATATGGTTTTTGGAAGGTGGAATTTGCTCGACTGGATTTTTGACACCATGTCCCATTCAAAGCCCCCTGATGCACCCATAGAGTAGAAACTCCAAAAAACTGACAGGTTAGATTGTGTGCTATTTCTATAGAGCAGGTTGCTACGGACGCGGCAATACCCAATATGGCTACTTTTTGGTGGGTTTTGTTTCAGTTTTACATAATACAGCATTTTTGAAACAAATGATTTTTTTGTGTCTTCACATTCTGAAAGCCATATTTTATTTTTATTTTTTGGACGACTGTCTTATGTAGGGGCTCATTTTTTGCTGGATGAGATGTCGGTTTGATTGGAACTATCTTGGAGTGCATATGACATTTTGGTCGCTTGCTATTACACATTTTGTGATGTAAGGTGACAAAAATAGCTTTTGACACCGTATTTTATTTTATTTTTTTCTTGTGTTCACCTGAGGGGTTTGGTCATGTGTTTTTTTTATAGAGCAGGTTGCGAAGGACGCGCCGATACCAAATATGTATACTTTTTATTTATTTATTTAAGTTTTACACAATATTATCATTTTTTAATACAAAACAAATCATGTTTTAGTGTCTCCATAGTCTGAGAGCCATAATTTTTTAATTTTTTGGGGTGATTGTCCTATGTGGGGTATCATTTTTTGCAGGATGTGATGACGGTTTGATTGGCACTATTTTTGGGTGCATATAACTTTTTGATCGCTTGCTATTACAGTTTTTGAGATGTGAGGTAACAAAAATGTTTTTTTTTTACATTGTTTTTATTTTATTTTTTTAAGGTATTTACCTGAGGGGTTAGATAATGTGATATTTTTATAGAGCAGGTTTTTATGGACGCGGCGATACATAATATGTATACTTTTTATTTATTTATTTTACTTTAACACAATAATAGCATTTTAGAAAAAAAAATTATGTTTTAGTGTCTCCATAGTCTGAGAGCCATATTTTTTTATTTTTTTGGGTGATTGTCCTATGTAAGGACTCATTTTTTGCGGGATGAGATGGCGTTTTTTTTGGTACTATTTTGGGAGGCATACGCCTTTTTGATCACTTGGTATTACACTTTTTGTGATGCAAGGTGACAAAAAATGGCTTTTTTACACCATTTTTTTTTTTTTTACGGTATTTGCGTGAGGGGTTAGGTCATGTGATATTTTTATAGAGGAGATTTTTACGGACGCGTCGATACCCAATATGTGTAGTTTATTTGATTTTTTTAATTTTTATTCAGTGATATGTATTTTTCTTATTTTACTTTATTTTCACTTTTTTGACATTTTTTTTTGACCCAGACCCACTTGGTTCTTGTAGATCCAGTGGATCTGGTGTCTATATAATACAGTAAGTACACTATATAGTGTACTTACTGTATTTTTTACTTTACAAAGTCTGAATAGGCTTTTGCCTTCTGAAAGCGTCCTGCTGCCATGGTAACCATCACCCGCTGCCATAACAGAGCAGCGGGTGATGGGAATGGAGGGGAGCTCCCTCCCTCTGCTATCCTATCCTGTCGAGGGCTGCAAAGGTACAGCAGCCCCCCGATGGGAGAGGGAGGGAGCTCCCTCCATGTTAACACTTTCCATACCACGGTCCGTGCGGACCGCGGTATAGAAGGGGTTAAACTGCTGACATCTGCAGCACAGATGTCAGCAGTTTATAGCAGGGGGTCAGCAATGTGCTGACCCCCTGCTATACCCACTAAACACCAGGGAAAGCATCCCGCCCACCCGCAGCACCGCCCTAAATCCTCCACCCCTGCACCGCCCGGGGGGACACAAATATGGCGAGGTGCAGGGGGGGTTAATATTTATAAGTTTGGGGCATATTTTGGTCTCTGATCCCCGCGGTCACAGACCGCGGGGATCAGAGACTACAGATAGCGCAGCAAACCGCAGGTCTGAATTGACCTGTGGTTTGCTGCGATCGCTGACATGGGGGGGTCACAGGACCCCCCTGGGCATTGTGCCAAGGTGCCTGCTGATTGAATTCAGCAGGCATCTTTTTCCGATCACCGCCATGTGCGCAGTGGTGATCGGATATTCGCAGGGTGTACATGTACGCCCTTAGTCCTTAAGTACCAGGACACAAGGGCGTACATGTACGCCCTTCGTCCTTAAGGAGTTAATGGAAGTTGTAATATAGACACTGTTTTTAGATGCAGTTCAGTAGGCCCAAATTAATGGAAGTTGTAATATACACACTGTTTTCAGATGCAGTTCAGTATTGGATACAAAAATCAACAGATTATGGACACTATACTAGGCCCAGATTAATGGAAGTTGTAATATACACACTGTTCTCAGATACAGTTCAGTATTGGATACAAAGCCCCACAGATTTTGGACACTACACTAGGCCCAGATTAATGGAAGTTGTACTATAGACAGTGTTTTTAGATGCAGTATACTATTGGATACAAAAACCCACAGATTCTGGACACTATACTAGGCCCAGATTAATGGAAGTTGTAATATACACACTGTTTTCAGATGCAGTTCAGTTTTGGATACAAAACCCCACAGATTTTGGAAACTATACTAGGCCCAGATTAATGGAAATTGTAATATAGACAGAGTTTTTAGATGCAGTTCAGTATTGGATACAAAACCAACAGATTTTGGACACTACACTAGGCCCAGATTAATGGAAGTTGTAATATAGACAGTGTTTTTTGAAGCAGTTCAGTATTGGGTATAGAACACCACAGATTACGGACACTACATTAGGACCAGATTATTGGAATTTGTAATACTGACAGTGTTTTCTGAGGCAGGACAGTATTGGTTGTAGAACACCACATATTTTGCAAACTATATTATGCCCAGATTATTTGAATTTGTAATACAGACAGTGTTTTATGATGCAGGACAGTATTGGTTACAGAGAACACCACAGATTATGGACACTTGATGTGACCCAGATTATTAAAGAGTACAGTATATGTCACTAATAGTTATAAAATAAAAATATCTTGCTGCTGTGAAACACACACAGTAGCCCTTAAAAGGATTTTGGGTTCTTTGAAAAGCTTTTGGTATTAAATACAGCAATCTTTTCTCCCTGCACTATCTGTCCCTTCCTTAGCACAGATGTCCCTGACACTGCTGTTAAATATATTGTTGATCTAAAACACACACACAGTAGTCCTTAAAAGGACTTTTGGATCTTTGGATCTCTAACTAAATTTGCTGAAATTCCATCCCTGCTCTGTGTTTCCCTTCCTACCCGATGCTCTCCCTGTCTATGTCTGAGCCGAACATGCGTCATCGGGTGCTATATAGCACCCGATGACGCGTTCTGGCCAACCAATCACTGTAATGCCAGCAGCCAACATGGCTACTAGCATTACAGTGAGGGCAGTACTTACCTGCACCTTTATTGGCTGCTTAAAACCCTCAAAACGTGCGGGGCAGAGACTCAAGCATTTAGCTCGAGCACATGCGGTACTCGGCCGAGTACCGCCATGTGCCGAGCATAGCGATGCTTGAGCCGAACAGATATTCGGCTGAGCATGCTCACTCATAACTAAGCTCCAACCCTCCTGCGAGCGCTAGAGAGAGAAAGAGACGCATGGTGGGAGGCCAAAGTCCAGAGCCAGAGTGCCCACACCACTATCCACAAAGAGGCCACATACTGCAGCCAGCTAGTTTCCCGCCATTAGGCCCAAAGCCTGCAGCAGCGTATCCAATCCAGTGCATCGCAAGTCAGCACAGAACATCGCTAGTCAGCACAAAGCATCGCATCACATCAAGAAAAGCTGATTGAGCAAGTGCAAGCAAGAAAAGACACGTCTCCTTTAAGACTGAAATTTGTTCCAGTAACCTTCAGATCGCAGTATCCTGCTCTTCAAAAAGTTCCGAGCTTTCCTTTTTATTACTTATCATTGCATACAGGATTTGGCATAAGGAGACATTTTCGTGTTCAGGAATAAAAGTAAAACAAAGGACAGTTTGTAGTACAGTGATTATTTAAAGTAAAAGTAATTTATTGCCTGCATTTATCGCTGTTACATTTAAAGTGAAAGTCATTTATTTCTGCATTTTTTAATATTGCATTTAAAGTGAAAGGTCCTTTTAATATTCGTATTGATTGTTATAGCATTTAAAGTAAAATGTCTGAACCTGGTATTACCATGCCACTGTTAGAGGATACAAAGATAGATGGGATAGAAGGTGAAGAGCAAGAGAACCTGTCTGAGTTAGAAGAGTCTGAAGCAACACTAGTCTTGCCTCAAACAAATATAGGCCAAGCAAATGAACTAAGACGTTCATCATATGCCAGAAAACCGACCTCGAAAATGCTGGAAAATTTGGAGCAAGAAGCAGCATTAAAAGAGAAAAAGTTCGCCCTGATGTGATAGGTGGAAAACATACATTAAAGACATTAATAGAAATCTAAAGCAAGAAAGTATAAAAAGAAACTTGAGTGATATGGTAGAGATGGTTGAAGAATCTGAATCAGCGCTAATGGCAGCATATGTCAACCTTCAGGCATTTACGACACCTTCCTAGGACATTGTAAGGAACATGGACACATGTACTATGGTCACTAAATATTTAGTAAAGCCTTAGGTGGAACCACAATCTCAAGTGGGACTTTCTACGCTAGCAGAAGTGCCAGCCCCATATCAGAGTCCTAAAGTACTTCAGCCAAAAGAAAGGAATTAGCTGAACAACTTGCTGTCAAGAGAGCAGAAATTAAGATGAAAGCTGCCATCGAGTAGCAGTGCCAACTGATGGCTGAAATCGAAGCTGAAAAGGATGCACAGCGCCATCAAATAGAAGCTAAAAAGGATGCACAACGCTATCAAATGGAAGTTGAAATGGAGGCACAGTGCCAACAGATGAAAAGTTTGGAAAGGCAGAAAGAAGTTAAGATCATGGAAGCCAGACTCTGAGTACTTGAAGAGGATATGAATCAGAGTAGTCTTAGGTTCAAATCTGTACTAGTGAAGAAACAGACTCCTATTTTCCTCCATACGCCCAGGAAAATGGGAGGAAATCTCCAGCACTTACTGAGAAAATAAGTCATTATCCTTCCATCCCTGCTCAGAAAGACAAAGAGAGGCTTAGTCCAGTGTGAGGACAAAGGTATGTGAATTTACCCTCTATCTCTACCAGAAAAGTTGAAGAATGGGAATCACCTAATTCAGAACTAAGTGAGAAAATAGAATCGGGTGATTCTATTCCTAGATGTCACAGCAACAGTCAGGAGAATGTTACAACTATTGTCCCAGCTAAACAGAGAACAGTCCTTGTTAGACTTCCCATTCCGGAACCCACTGTATTTTCAGGAGACGTACTGAAGTTCATAGAGTGAAAGGCAAGTTTTGAAATCATCATCGAGCATCATTGCTTCAGTCCAGTCGACAAGTTATTCTATCTTCAGAGATATGTTGGTGGAGAAGCAAAGGACGTTCTTGAGGGTAACTTCTATAGAAAAGACAAAGAAGCCTACAAGCAAGCATGTGAAAAATTGAATGCAAGATATGGTCATCCTTTCTTAGTACAAAGAGCTTTTAGAGAGAAATTGAATAACTGGCCTAAAATAGGAGAACTATTTACAAGAAGTACTGAACGACTATCTAGAAAACCACAGGATGCTAGCTAAGCTACCTGAAGAAGTGACTTCTAGATGAAATGGCTATGTGACTGAACAGTTAGATCTAGGTAAGAACTACCCAAGTTTTAAAGAGTTCTCTGAGTTTGTCAATAAGGAAACACGGATAGCATGTAATCCAGTAACAGCATCTTACGTCTTAAAAACCTTAGAAGAAAGGCCTGTGAGAGATATAAGACGTGCAAAAGCAACTAGCTTTGCAACCAACACAGCAGCTAAAGGTCCAGATACCTACGAGAGCAAGTTCAAAGTCACTACTGGGATTAGTACAGAACCGACAAATGTTCAGACTACCTTCAAATGTATGTTCTGTGGAGAGAACCACTCCATACACAAGTGCCAACAATTTGAGGAGAAGTCCCCAGATGAAAAGAAAAAATTTGTACTTGATAACCAACTGTGTTTTGGATGCCTAAGAAAAAGCCATGTTACTAAGGAGTGTAAGAAAAAGGCCACATGCAGCATTTGCAAAGGACGCCATCCTACACCACTACATTAAAAACGTCCAAAGAAAGATAAATCCTCAATACCTAAAGATGCTGAGGAAGAAAAGAAAGTATCGGTATTCTCTTGCAGAGTGAGGGAAAGAGAAAGCAACGGCACATCAATGGTTGTACCAGTGTGCAGCCCATTCAGCGGTGCAGTTATATATTCTAAAGCCTTTCTTGGCGTGTATTAGTGGGGGAAAAAAGGGCTTATTAGCCATTGTGTGGTGAAGTGAGAAAATTACAGCCTTTTTTGGCATGTAATAGTGGAAAACAAAAAGTATTTGCCGTTCAGCGGTGCAGTTATATGTTCTAAAGCCTTTTTCGACCTGTATTAGTGGGGGGAAAAAGGGTCTCATTTGCCGTTGTGTGGTGAAGTGAGAAAATTACAGCCTTTTTTGGGGTGTTCATTTCCTTTTTATTTATTTATTTGATCTAACAGTATGTCAGACAGAGAAGTGACTGACACTGCACAGGGGAGGGGCAGAGGCCTAAATGTTTCTGGCACAAGCATAGGTCGCAGCAGAGTAAGGGGGCGTAGCAGAAAGGGTCACTTCGAGAGGCCTGAGCTCCTGATGTCATCTAGCGGTCGTGTCTTGACTAGCAACCCAGTGGTTCTTGAATGGTTGACTCGGTCATCCACTTTGTCTCAAGTGACATCAGACACCCCCAGCCAAGAGTCGTGGGTTTGTCAGACGAAACCCTTAGTTTATGGCTATATATAATAGATCACTCCCGTAGTATTGCACGTTATGAAATTATTGATTTAAAATGTGACATTATTATTTACTATCATTTTTATTGGCCCCTTTTCTGATTTTTTGATGTTTTTGCATTTTTTACAATTATTACAGGTTCTACAGGGTAAAAAAACTGTTATCCTGTTAGTTTTTAATGTTCGGTAGATATTTTGATTTTTTATTGTGGGTGCTATCATATTTGCAAGATTGGGAGCTTTTCTAAAAATTAATTTAGGATTTTCTGATATCATTTCTCCTATTTATTTGTCTTGTTTTAGAACCTCCCAATTTTCTTTGACTATTTTTCTAAAAATAGGAGCCCCTGCACTGTATTTACTTATAATCAGGATCTGCAGTTTTTCAGTGTCCTTTTTTATTTTTGTTTTAATTTGTGTTTCATTTTCTTTCTTGGATTCTTGTATTTGTATATCTCCTATCAAGGTAGACCTATCCCGTTCCTTAATTTCTTTGGCAATGGGTTCTAAGTTTTTTATGGGATATCCTTTTTCCTTAAATTTGGTATTGAGAGTTTGTGCCTCTATTTTATAATCATTGTCATTGGTACAATTTCTATGTGCACGGATATACTGACTGCTTGGGATATTCTGTAGCCACAGTGGTAGGTGGCAACTATTCAAGAGGATGAATCCATTAGTATCCGTAGGTTTGTGGTATGTCTTGGTGCTGAGAATTCCATTTTCAACAAAAATAGTTAGGTCCAAAAAATGTATTTGTTCCCTACTCCAGGTGGGACTACAATTCAAGTAAAAATCATTTTTATTTAAATTAATTAAAAATTCATTTAGGAGTAGTTCATCACCCTTCCAAATAAAAACAATATCGTCAATAAAACCTTTTTTCAGAGGACCAGATTTGCACCGAGTTCAGGCCCAAGGGTATGGATTCCATATGCCGCGGTAGTGGAATCCATAACGGGATGCGGCGATTACCCTAACTCGAACGCCAAACTAATTTTTGAAGTTCGCTCATCTCTACTTAGAACCTATTACCAAAGAGATTAAGGAACGGGACAGGTCTACCTTGATAGGAGATATACAAATACAAGAATCCAAGAAAGAAAATGAAACACAAATAAAAACAAAAATAAAAAAGGACATTGAAAAACTGCAGATCCCGATTATAAGTAAATACAGTGCAGGGGCTCCAATTTTCAGAAAAATAGTCAAAAACATTGGGAGGTTCTAAAACAAGACAAACAAATAGGAGAAATGATATCAGAAAATCCTAAATTCATTTTTAGAAAAGCTCCCAATCTTGCAAATATGATAGCACCCACAATAAAAAAATCAAAATATCTACCGAACATTAAAAACTAACAGGATAACAGGTTTTTTACCCTGTAGAACCTGTAATAATTGTAAAAAATGCAAAAACATCAAAAAATCAGAAAAGGGGCCAATAAAAATGATAGTAAATAATAATGTCACATTTAAAATCAATAATCTCATAACGTGCAATACTACGGGAGTGATCTATTATATAAAGTGTCCATGTCAAAAAACTGTATGTAGGCAGAACAAAAAGATCATTGAAAACCAGAATTAGAGAACATATAAAAAATATACAGAAAAAATATGACGGACACCCTTTATCTCGGCACTACACACAATATCATGCAAATAGCTTTACAGGTTCCACATTTTATGGCATTGAAAAAGTAACAGCTAATAAAAGGGGAGGAGACTATATTAAAGCCATGTCACGCAAAAAAAAGTAATTGGATCTTTAAATTAAATAGTCTGGCCCCTTATGGCTTGAACCAGGAAATAGAACTATTTGCGTTTGATTAAGGATGAAGATGTATTCAGAAGTGAACATTCCATGAGCTTAATAAACACAGCCGTTACCATGGGAACGCTTGTCTATATATACACTAGGACTCACAAACTACGACATCCCTGAGGAAGGAGCCCACTAGGCTCTGAAACGCGTAGGTTTGTTTGTGTGACCTATAGGCTTCCATACCTAACGCGGTGACGTCACACGCCGGAGCACCAGTGGATTACGGACTGTGTTTGTTTCTCCTACCGGCCGGAGCCACGCTTAGCGCTTGAGGTGAATGAAGAGCAGGACTGCTCACACTGCATCCCCCGCCTGGATTAGAGAATGCACTTCTGGATTCGCTCTGCTCCATAGCAACTAAGGTAAAATTGAAGGGGTTTTATTCAGTGACTTTATCCAGTGATACTACTTATTTATGTACTAATTTAGGGGAATATATCATTGTCAGCCATTGCAGTATCAGCATCAATTTTTCAGAAAAACCGATTGATAACAGTTAAATGAACTACATTTCCATTCAGTGACACTTCTTACTGTTTTAGTATCAGCCTACCAATTGAAACGACATATCTTTCTTTTTTAACACACAGTAACTCAGCGCAGGTATCCACCTGTCCAATAATACAGCACATTTAACCTGACACACTGTTCATTGGTCCAGTAATTTATATTTACTACTTATCGATACATTCATCATCCTTTGCAGCAGACTGATTAGGGAATACCTAGCAGCGACCTCTGTGAGGGATTGTGTGAAACCTACGGGAGCGCAGGTGTAATACAACATTATACATTGAAATATAAATAATTACATAGACTCATCCATACATTACACTCATGTATCCAATCACTCATGGAATGTATATTATTTTTTCCCAGATAATAGACCGCTGCGGAAGGCCTATCTGGGCAGAAACGTCCGGTCGCTAAATGTATCATATGTGTTTACCTTATATGTCCTATGACACTACTGGATCATGAACTTTATGTGATGTAATACCAATAAAAATCATTTAAACACAGATACAAAAGAATGTGTGCCGCAATTATCTACTACCGTGATCTCATGATGTGAATCCCAATCTAAACTGCAAAGTGCTCATTACCATTATACCAGGAAAAACGTATCCAATTCCAAAATTGAATAACAGAAATGAACCTAAAAAAACAATCAAAAATTAAGTGTCAGCGAAAATATGAAAGAGAAAACAAAATTACTGTGCATAATATCTAGTGAAAGGGAGTTCTTCATTTGCACCAGACAGTGTAAAAGAGCCCTTATTAAAAATCGACCTGGATTCAGATTTAAGCAGTTGTTGAGACACAGGTGCTCCCCTAATATTGCTATGAACGAGATCCAACCCCGCAATCCTCAAGCCACTATACCTACCTCAATGATGTTCCAAAAATTGAGATGCAAACGACGTCAGAGGTTTATCTTTCTTGGACCTATCTCGAGATGCCAAGACCATATTGGAAAGATCCTGCTGTATCCTCTTGCATAGTTCCTGTGTTGTTTGTCCAATATAAATCTTCCTGCAAGGGCACGATAAAGCGTATACCACATTTCTAGAGTGACAGTTCACGTAGTTTTTTAGAATTATTTTCTTCTGGTTACCCAGATTAATAAAATTATCCGAGCACAGCTTAAGTTGGCATACATTGTAATTACCACAATGATATGTGCCTTTCAGTCTTGTGCCTTCCTCAGTTGCACCAGTCGGGCGTAGAAAGTGACTTTGCACCAATTTATCCATCAGATTAGATGCTCTACAGGCATCAATTCTTGGTTTTGCATCAATATACGAAGTAAGTCTTGTACATGTATCTGATCTGAGGTAAGTAAGAACCAATGTGTACCCAAAATCTTGTACAAGTCAGTCCATTGATTATTGTATCGAGTGATGGGACGGACCTTATTATCACGGATCCTATATCATGGTTTGAACAAATCAAGACAATTCGATCCCTTGGCAAGACAATAGGCTTGTGAGATAATTTTTTGGGGTATCCCCTCTTCTGAAAGCATAGCGATAAATCAGTAGAAGCCTCCCTGAAATCTGCCATGGACGTACAATTTCGACGGAGTTTTAGAAACTGGCCCTTCCGTATTCCCTTCCTGAGATGAGTTGGATGAAAGCTGAGATAATGGAGTAAACAATTAGTAGCAGTGTTCTTACGAAACAGAGATGTTACAATGTGAGAGCTGTCCGGATCTTCAAATCAAAGAAGTCAACCTCCGCCTCCGAAATCCTATGTGTTAGGAAGATGTCAAACCGGTTTTGATTCAATAAGCCAATAAACTGTTCACATGTCTCTTTTGATCCCTGCCAAATAAATAAAACATCATCGATGTAGCGAAACCAGCCAACAACATGTTCCTGGAACAGATCTAGTGGCTGCACGTATGCCTCCTTCCACCAACCCAAAAAA
This sequence comes from Bufotes viridis, assembly GCA_033119425.1. NCBI lineage: Eukaryota > Metazoa > Chordata > Amphibia > Anura > Bufonidae > Bufotes > Bufotes viridis. Next base: position 496,171,073 of record CM065590.1, on the reverse strand, counting down.
GGTTGGCATAGGAGGGCACCCATTGCTGCACCGGATATCTGTTTATAAAAAATCTGATCAAACACAAAATAATTGTGGTTGAGAATAAACTCCAACAAACTTACCAAAAAGGTATGGTGTGCTGGGTCACCCTTCAAAGATTTTGCCAAAAAATACTTTGTGGCAGTGATGCCATCAGTATGTGATATATTTGAAGACAACCATTCGACGTCACATGTGACCAACAAGATATTTGGCGGTAGTATTAGATCATGTAAACTTTTAATCAAATGCATGGTTTGCAATAGCTCCATTGCCCCCGAGGACGTCGCGTGTGCGGCAAAACATGTTTGGGGGAGTAATGTCTTTGATGTTTAAAAAAAAAACAAGAAATATGGCCTAATACAGACTTAGTGATGGGGTGTTCTGCAGGCACCCAGCACAGCAGTATGTTATAGAGAGATATATTAGAAAGGGAGATAACAGCATTGCCAAAATATACTTAGCTGGCAATGATAAAAGGAAAGGTACAATTGCTACTAGCTATTATTAGCTGAAAATCCTATTTGCCATCTATAAGTATGGCTCTTTCACACTTGCGTTTTGGTTTTCCAGCATAGAGATCCGTCGTCGGGTCTCTATGCCGGAAAAATCCTGATCAGGATTATCCCAATACATTCTGAATGGAGAGAAATCCGTTCAGGATGCATAAGGATGTCTTCACTTCAGGACCGGAACGTTTTTTGGCTGGAGAAAATACCGCAGCATGCTGCGCTTTTTGCTCCTTCCAAAAATCCTGAACACTTGCTGCAAGGCCGGATCCGGAATTAATGCCCATTGAAAGGCATTAATCCGGATCCGGCCTTAAGCTAAACGTCGTTTCGGCACATCGCCGGATCCGACATTTAGCTTTTTCTGAATGGTTACCATGGCAGCCAGGACGCTAAAGTCCTGGTTGTCATGGTAAAGTGTAGTGGGGAGCGGGGGAGCAGTATACTTACCATCCGTGCGGCTCCCGGGGCGCTCTAGGATGACGTCAGAGCGCCCCAGTGCATAGATCACGTGATCGCATGGAACACGTGATCCATGCGCATGGGGCGCTCTGACGTCATTCTGGAGCGCCCCGGGAGCCGCACGGATGGTAAGTATACTGCTCCCCCGCTCCCCACTACACTTTACTATGGCAACCAGGACTTTAATAGCGTCCTGGCTGCCATAGTAACGCTGAAAGCATACTGAAGACTGATTCGTCTTCAAATACTTTCAGGTCACTTGCTTTGTTACGGATCCGGCGGGCACTTCCGGCAAATGGAGTACACGACGGATCCGGACAACGCAAGTGTGAAAGAGGCCTATGCATTGCAATGGTGTTGTGGGAAATTGTTAAATTTGTTGCCTCAGGTGTGAAAGAGCAACAAGTAGATATAATAAGAAATAATATAGCCACAGCACAGTAAATCAAAGGGATATGAAGGCAATATCCCTATGAAATCCCCCTTACTATATAAAAGCCAGTATCATTGTAATAGGGATATATAAAATATCATAGGGCCAATTTCATTTTTTTTTTAGTTTTTTGTTGTTGTTGAGCAGTTTGATGATTTTAAAGAAAGCAATAAATGTTATGTTTTAAATAAAGTCATGAATAAGTGATTTGTAGAATAGACGGCTCTACTGCTCAATATAAATGTTAGAGGTGCAGAATTTTGCCAAGTCTGACTCACCCAGTCAGGATAGTAGATAGTGTAAAAATAGAGGTAGCAGGCACACTCTTTTTTTTAGATATAAAATAAAACTTATGTTTATTCAAAAAAATAATAATTGTATATAAACTTACATATGTGTCAGGTATATTTGTGTATATGGATTTATATAAGAGGGTAGATGCTGATTCTGGTTATAGTGGTCTGGTACCCGATAAAGTGAGTGGTCAGGTGCTTGTGAGGTGGTAAGGTGCTAGTACTGGTTATAGTGGTCTGGTACCAGATAAACTGAGTGGTTAGGTGTTTGTAAGAAGGTTAAAAAGAAAAGGTTTTAAAAAATATCAGTAGGATAAAATATCAGTCAGGTCACATATGGACTCAATGTTCCTAGATAATCTAGTCATATACAGTATAGGTAGATCCGTAATTATCAATAGTCCGTAGTTGATAAGAACAGTTGATAAGCTTCCTTATGTTGAAAAATGCCGCTCCAATTCAATTAAAATTGAATTTTATCAGCCAAAAGTCAAAGAAATTAAACCCTGAGGAGCGCTCCTGAAAAAAGAACATTGCATCGCAAACCATCTCGATCACGCGACTCTCTGACAATCACAGCATCATACAGCAAGTGCATGAATCGCATTCGGGAACAATGAGGGGCGCCGTGGATCTTACAACTGGACTGCAAGGAATACCTACCGAAGGCCTGCATAGACAACAGCTCTGGTCTGTGGGTAAGTGACCTCTGAGCCGGAGAAAGCGCGGGACGCCACGCTTAGGCTCAGAGCACCATCCTTTTCCCCCGCAGCACCGTGCGGCATATCAGTAAAACCTGTAGCAGCAAATATCAACTATTGTACAATACTGTTGCATGCAAATAAGACTCCCTTAATAGACTGCTCTGCACAATTTAAGACATTTTTTCTAGGTTTAAAATGGCAATACTTTCTGACAAAATGAATTCATTATGCCATTTGTTTATTTTTACATTAAATAAAGTCATAATGACAAAAAACAGGCATTAGATAGCCTTTTTTCTAGGCTATTCAACCAAGTGGAACGCATGTTGGCACGCATTGTTGGGAACTGGCGCATGCGCATATTGATTATTGTGATGCACTTCCGGTTTTTGGAACGCATCATGAGTATAAAGGAAAAAAAAATGGAGATTGCAGTCAGCACAACCCAATACGCAGGTGCACGTTGCTATGGTGAAATACACATACAAACGTAAAAACAAAGGTGCAATGGCACACTGCAGCTAGAGCTCCGTCCTGCCACTATGCTGGATGTTAGATGAGGCATTAGTTTATATTTTGGCCAAATTATGTAAGCCACCCACCACTTCACGGTTGCCTCTTGAGTGGTCCCTAACATTAATTCTTACCTTTTATGGGCCATATCAGCCACACAAAACCCAGGGAGTGCAGGTGCAGCATGCATGCCAGATACACTCTGCTTGTAACCCCGTCTGGTGCCATACAGCGTTCATCAGATCAAGGGATGCAAATACCAACATGCATGCTGAGCCCACTAGTACTTCTCCTGGAACCAAATGGCTTCTGGTAAGTTCAATAAAGCAGACTCAGTTTTATACTGACTTTAAAACCAGCCTACAGGGCGGATTCACTAGTCAGGTGTGCATGACTGCATGGAGGTCACCACGCCTCCCATATATGCTACAAAGGAAAAAAAAATGGAGATTGCAGTCAGCACAACCCAATACGCAGGTCCACGTTGCTATGGTGAAATACACATACAAATTCATGCATCATGAGTATACTTCCGGTAGGGCGATATCTTGCGCAAATTGCATCTTTCAAACGCCGGTCCGTATCAGGCGGCGCCATCATGTAGGGACGTGGGCTCTTCATCGGGAACTTCAATGGAGTTTCACCACACCCCCTTGCCTTTTGTTTGTTTATTTCTAAACAGGTGACATTCATTACTTATGAACTATTTATGTAATTGTGCACATTTGCCTTTGCTTATGGACCCCTGAGGAAGCCAGTTTTGTCTGGCGATATGCGTGGGGAATATTGTACCCACACACCATGTCCGCTGATCTTTCTATCTGATAAGTATTCACATTTTCTGTTGCCTTATTCATGTATTATGTACTACTTTGGCGGTGTATATATGTTTCCATTTAGAAACTGATGGTTGTGGGTATGTGTGTTGGACATATGTTTATTCCACACACAATGCTGTAATTGTATACAATGACTTTAATTTTTGGGCTTTGTGTTTTCTAATAAATTATTTTTATAACAGGAGGTGCAGCCTTTGTATGCGGTATTTGTTTTCTTCAATTCCATACCAGTCCTTGAGCCTGTCGATGTCTGCCGAAGTGCACGGCAGCGCTGATGTGTGAAGCTGTAACTATGGTCAAGGACAATATATGTCCTTTACAGCCAGGGCCGGCGCTACCATAGGGGCAAGGGGGGCAATTGCCCCCGGGCCCCCGAGTCCTTAGGGGGCCCCGCCCCGGCCGCCGCACAACACATTACTACACTTAGCTGTCGACTCGGCACTCGGCAGGCTTTGCGCAGCGGCGGCGCAGGCAGCAGCAGTCTGCAGAGTGCAGACTCAGAGACTATGAAGGCCGGGCCCGCCTCCCGGCCTGAACGAGCGAGAAGGGGGCGGGGCCTGCGGCTGCTCTGAGCTCCGCTGCGTGTCCGTCTCCCTCGCAGTCCCAGTCTCCCAGAACTTCAGAAGACCTTCTCTAGTCGGCCCTGTAGAGAAGTACCGCCGGTATTTATGATATGGGGGGGGGTGTGCTGCTGCCATGTGTCACTGGCCCATGCCATGCCATGGAGGGGAGAAATGTGCCATTGGGGGTGGGGGCCACAGAAGGAGAGATGGGGAGGGGATGGAGGGAGGGGAGAAATGTGCCATGAGGGCCATGGGGGAGGGGAGATGTGCTGCTGCTGCCATGTGTCACTGGCCCATGCCATGGAGGGGAGAAATGTGCCATTGGGGGGTGGGGGGCAACAGAAGGAGAGATGGGGAGGGGATGGAGGGAGGGGAGAAATGTGCCATGAGGGCCATGGGGGAGATGTGTTGTTGCCATGTGGCCATGGCACATGGAGGGGAGAAATGTGCCATGGGAGCTGGGGGAGAGATGTGCCATGGGGGAGAGATGTGCCATGGGAGGGGGAGGAGAGATGTGCTGCTGCCAGCCCAATGGCGCAAGGATTGGAGTGGGAGAAATGTTCCATGGGGGGTGATGTGCTGCTGCCACTGACCCATACAGGGGAGAAATGTGCCATTCGAGGGGGGAGTATGCTGCTATGGAGGGGTGGGAAGAAATAATGTGACATGAAGGGGGTGATGTAAAAGGAGAAGGTGATGACGTGACATGGATGGAGCTGGGGGGTGACATTGAGGAGGTTAAATGTGACATTGAGGGGGAGAAATGTGACATGGAGGCTGGGGGCATCATTGGAAGCAGCACTTTTACTGGCACATTATTGGGGTCATTTCTTACTGGCACATGATTGAGGGGCATCTATGGAGGCACTTCTTACTGGCACATTATTGGGCACTTTTACTGGCACATTATTGGGGGCACTATGGGGGCTTCTACTGAGGCCACAAAGAAGGGGTATTTTATATGGGGGCTCTGTGTGGTACTAGTATTATCAGGGGTATTATCTGTTTCTGCAGTATAGTATTGGGGAGCACAGCGGCACAGTATTGGGGGTAGTAGGATGATTCGTCCAGAAGATGGGAGGATGATGGAAAAGTAGTAAACTAAGATTTTTTTTTTTGTTGTCAAACTGCAGAGATGGAAAATGGCGGTCTGGTCTGAAAGGAGAAGACGGGGTCAAAGAACATCTACATTAAAGGAGATGTCACTGGATGTAAGAGGTATGGGGCGCTGTATTTCTGTATGCTGCCATAGAGAGGGGGAGAAATAATGTGACGCGAAGGGGGTGATTGATGACGTGACATGGAGGGGGGCCCCTTATTGTTTTTCGCCCCCGGGCCCCATTTCACCTAGAACCGGCCCTGTTTACAGCCCACTGTGTGAATGTGGTTCCTGCCCAGCTAAACCAGCAACTTGGCCAGATGACGCCGCTTCCGCCTCCACTTTCTCACGCTGTTGGTCCTGCGACAATGTCCGCCTCTGCCTCCTTATCCACCACCGTGTCCTCAGCCTCTACTGCAGGGACAATTCACAGTGCTCCACCAGCATACCATATGTGCAGGGCACGGCGGTGTCACACTGTTCTACACCTCGTTTACCTGGGCAAACGGAATCACACAGGAGAGGACCTACTCTGTGTCCTTCATCAAGCAATCGAATCCTGGCTTTCTCCGCAACAATTCAAAATCGGAACCATGGTGATTGACAACGGGAAGAATATGGTGTCGGTGCTGCGTCAAAAAGGGCTGAGCCATGTGCCCTGCATGGTGCATGTGTTCAATCTGATGGTCAAGCGGTTCCTGAAGTCTTGCACCCATCTGCAAGACATCGTAAAAATGGCCAGGAAACTTTGCATGCACTTCAGCCACTTGTACACCGCAAATCACACCCTCCTTGAGCTGCAGCGGCAGAACGGCATCCCCCAACATAGGCTGATATGCAACGTTTCCACCCATTGGAATTCTACCCTCCATATGGTGGACCGACTATACGAACAGAGAAACTATTTCTTGATGATCCAAGCAAACAGCAGTACTCCCCTGTGAAACTTCGATGTCAGCCAGTGGCAGCTCATGCGTGACACCTGCCGTTTGCTCAGGCCCTTTGAGGAGCCCACGTTATTTGTCAGTCGCCAGGACTACAGGATGAACAACATCATTCCACTGCTTCATGTCCAGGAACAGATGCTGGTAAATCTGGCTGGTCAGAGGACTGGAGACAGAGAGCCTAGATCTCACAGCCACATAAGCCCTGTGGGGACTGAACTGGAGGAGGAGGAGGAAATTAGAGCACAAGCAATGTGTAGTGAAATGGGTGGTTTTTCTACACAGGTGACAGGAGAGGAGGAGCAGGGGCAGCTTTAGAAGCAAGAGGGAGATGAGGGGGCCATAGTTGCCCCAAGGAGAACTCGCCTGTCCACCGCAAATGTGGAGAGACTGACCTTTGTCAAGATGAATCAGGAATGGATCTGGCAGGATTTCCACCCACCAATGACTGATGCATTAGATTAGATCATCCATGCTGCCTCACCCAAGCCTTGACAAAAGAGACTGGTTTGTTCTGGCTACCTGCCTCAGCTACTATTCTGACGCTGCCACCCGCCTGATGCCACACATCTGATGCCAAATGCTCCTTCTTACACCCACCATCGTCAGCGGGTACTGTTAATGCCACCCATCTCCCTACTCTGTCAACAGGTCACTCTGTGGTCTCCTGATGCTTCTGCCACCTCACTACTCAGGTCTCCTCATGCTGCTGCTGCCACCTCCACATTCTGTCATTGTGCCACTCTGTGGCCTCCTCATGCTTCTGCTGCTGCCACCTCTATACCATGTCATCTTGCTACTCTGTGGCCTCCTCATGCTGCTGCTAACTCAACACTATGTCACATTGCCTGTCTGTGGCCTCCTCATGCTGCTTCTAACTCAACAGTATGTCACTGGGCCACTCTGTGACCTCCTCATGCTGCTGCTGCTGCCACCTCCACACTATGTCACCTTGCCACTCTGTGGCCTCCTCATGCTGCTGCTAACTCAACACTATGTCACTGGGCCACTCTGTGGCCTCCTCATGCTGCTGCTAACTCAACACTATGTCACTGGGTTACTCTGTGTACTCCTCATGCTGCTGCCACCTCCACACTATGTCACCTTGCCACTCTGTGGCCTCCTCATGCTGCTGCTAACTCAACACTATGTCACTTGGTTACTCTGTGGCCTCCTTATGCGGCTGCTGCCATTTCCACACTCTGTCACCTTGCCAGTCTGTGGCCTCCTTATGCTGATGCTTACTCAACACTATTTCACTGGGCCACTCTGTGGCCTCCTCATGCTGCTGCTGCTGCCACCTCCACTATGTCACCTTGCCAGTCTGTGGCCTCCTCATGCTGCTGTTAACTCAACACTATGTCACCTTGCCAGTCCGTGGCCTCTTCATGCTGCTGCTAACTCAACACTATGTCATTGGGTTACTCTGTGGCCTCCTCATGCTGCTGCCACCTCCACACTATGTCACCTTGCCAGTTTGTGGCCGCCTTATGCTGCTGATGCTGCCACCTCCACACTATGTCATCTTGCCAGTCTGTGGCCTCCTCATGCTGCTGCTGGCACCTCCACACTCTGTGATTGCACCACTCTGTGGTCTCCTCATGCTGCTTCTGCTGCCACCTCCACACTATGTCACATTGCGAGTCTGTGGCCTCCTCATGCTGCTGCCACCTCCACACTATGTCAGCATGCCAGTCTGTGTGTCAGGGGTAGAGTAACGGGTATCAAGATAGAGCGGAGGTGCACCCCCTGAGCTGCAACCCGGTTCCCTGTCCCTGCCTACTTGCACCACCTGCCCTAGGTGATAGAGCGCAACTGGGTGACGGTCCCTAACCTACTAAGTGCAAGCATAGAGAAAGAGACAGCAGGGAAGAGGACGGCCACAGGGAAGTTACAATAAGCGGACAAGAGGTAGAACAAAAATGGAAGGCGAGGTGGCTCAACTAGCCGAGGTCAGTCCAGGAGGTCAAGTCAGAACAAGGGAAGAGGCAAAGACAAATCCATAAGCAAACCGAGGTCAAAACCTGAGAGGTAGTGTCAAGGTGCAGGGAGCAGGCAGAAGAGATGTCAAGAGGCAGATCGAGGTTCAATTCCAGAGGTAGCTAAATCACAATAAAGTACACAGCCTATAGGACGAAAATCAACCTGTAGCCAGCTGGCCGTCTGTATTTATAGTGGGGAGTGAGGGTCATGACCGACAGAACGACAAGTCGAGCACTGAGTGATCAGCTCAAGGCAGACACTCGGTAACCTCCTCATGCCATCAGGAGAACTGACCGGAAGCGGCGATTCGAACTTCCGGCAGTTGGAACGCAGGCGTGCTGCGTCTGATGTCATGGGCGCGCCGCCTCACTCCCGTTTTGGTGCCAAAATTCAAGTTAAGTAGCGGTGTTTTCCTGAAGCTCCGGTGCCTGTTGTGCCTGGCAGCCGAGCTCCAGCAGTGTTAAGGTATAGGCCTGTCCTATTGTCAGGCAAACCTTATCTTGATTCTGCTCCCTGTATATTCACTGCCCTCTTTTTTTATGTACAGATGTCTAGTATATTCAGCAAAGCAGAGAAGAGTTCCTGTAAGAGCAAACACAGGATGTGCCAGTCTTGTGAACAGCCTCTGGCAGACGATTTCCCTCAGGATCTCTGCATAAGGTGCTTTAGGGATACTCAGGATCCTTCCCCGTCAAGGAAAAAACAGAGATCTAGTGCTTCTCTCTGCATCTCCTGCCTTCAACCCCTACCGGATAACTACGCCTCTAATGTTTGTGAGCAATGTTCTCACCCTGATCATTCGTCTGAGGATGATGAGACAACTAGGATGATGTCCCTCTTTAGATCCTTCCTCAAGAAGTCCACGTCTAAAAAGAGGGGTACTAAGAAGAGACATCGCTCCCCTTCTACTTCCGAGAGATCGTCTCGTTCTGAAGGAGAAATCTCCTCCGTTTCTGATTATCCCATTGTTGAGGACAATTTTTTATTTGACAAAGGAGACACAAATCATCTGATTAAGGAAGTCAAGGGGATTATGGAATCCAGTAAAGAGAGATCCAGTAGGCATAATGAAGAAGACCTCTTTTATTTTCCTATTTCCCAGTTCTGGATGCTGTAATGAAAAAAGAGTGGGAACATCCAGTCGGGAGAATACATTTGGGGTTCAGATTCAGGAGCGTGTATAAAACGGATCCTGCTGAATCCTCATCCTGGGAGACCCCTGCTAAAGTTGATCCGGCAGTAACTAGACTGGCCAAAAGATCATTTTTCCCTTCTGACGAATCAGCTTTGCTAAAAGACCCTATGGAGAGGAAAGCGGATAGTCTTCTCAAAAGACAACACACTTACCTCGCCTCTCAAAAATGGCGGCTATGGCAATTGTTCCTGTAGCCCGTGCGTTTAGAGTGTGGCTCAGCCATCTTAGCAGGGACATTTAAGATGGGGTATCCAGAGAGAAACTTCTCAAGCAATTGCCTACCCTCAAAATGGCAGCGGAATTCCTCTGTGATTTCCCGGTTGATACCGTAAGATTGTGTGCGAAGAACATGGCATTGACTAACGCGATCTGTAGGTCTCTCTGGCTGAAGATTTGGTCTAGTGACTCTTCTTCAAAAAATAATCTATGCGCCCTTCCATTTGAGCCTGGGAAGTTGTTTGGATCGCATTTGGATAAGCTGCTTGAAGCTAACATGGAAGACAAGGCACTAAGTTTTCCGAAACCCAGACGCAGGTACAAATCCAATTATTTTTTTTTCCTACAGAGGACAGGACTCCAGAAGATTAAACTTCAGAGGACGTTCTGGCCGAGGAAGAGCTGACCGTAGAGCCTGGGCCCCATCGGAAAAATCGAAGAAAAAATCTGAGAGAAATCAGAAATCTTAGTTCTGACGCCAGATCGCAATAAGTGGGAGGCCGTTTAACTCGCTTCTACGGAACTTGGCTCCACATCACTTCAGACTTCTGGGTCTTGGAAATTGTACAAAAAGGATATCGACTAGAATTTGATCAATTGCCAAGAGACAGATTCATTCTCAGCAAGGGGGAAGATCCACAAGTTTGTCTACTGCTAAACAAGTTTTTGGAAAAGGGATCTCTGGAACAAGTTCCAGATCATCAAAAAGATTCTGGCGTATATTCCAGGATTTTTTGTGTTCCAAAAGGAGATGGCAGAAGTCGGCTGATTATAGATCTCTGCTACTTGAATTGGCTTATGATTTGGTAGTCAAAAGCAGGAGTAAATAAAAAACATTCACGTGTCATCTCTGTTTTAGATCCACTCCAGTTTTTTTTTTGGCTTTAGCAATACTGATGGATTACTGACCAAATGCTGACCGAGTGAAGGCGGATGCTCAACAGACAGGATCCATTTTTTGGGGGGTTATTGTTCTGACAGGTCAGAGGAAGGGCAAAATAATTCATGATGTCAACCAACTTACTGCTGACACCCTCTCCACTCTGTCAGGGGGGCTCTACTTGTATAAGCATTTAATAGAACAGGTTCTGTAGACATCTATATGGAATCAGCTGACAACGGTGTAAAAAGAGGTGCGCTCTTTTACTCTATAGTAGGATCTTGGGCCTCTGCACGGTTCTTTATACCTGGAACTAATATCAACCTGTAAGGCTGATTTCACATTTGAGTTATTTGGTCAGTTTTGGCCCTGTAACTGCCCAAATAAGTGAAGTGTGCAGTGATTCTATAAGTGACGCCTTTCATGTGTGTGTCATACTGACTCACAGTATTGTTTCACCATAACAGCAGACTTTCTATGCGTGTTACTGCAAGGCACAGTGTTCTACACTACTATACAGGCTCTCTGCAGCCAGGAAATAGCTGTTTTTTAACGAGTTCCGCCACTAATAAATTCGGATCGAATCGAATCTTTTCGGAAAAATGTTGAGAAATTCGCTCATCTCTAATCCTATTCAATATCATTTAAATTCCGCAGCAGTGCTTTTGTAGTCTTGAGATAAGATGGAAAACTTTTTAATAGAGGTCTCATAAAACAATCCAAATAGTATGACAGTGGTTCAAAAACTGAGCCAGTGCCAACCACTATTGGTCCCCTAGGGGGTCCACCATCGTTTTGTGGATTGTTGGCAAAAAATACTAATTAGGTTTTAACGGATGAAAGGGGAACGATCTGCTAGTCGTTTAGAAATAATACCTAACTCAAAGACCCCTTCTAAGAAAGGACAGCAGTTTGCCCTGTATCATAATTGTCGGGTCACCATCTAACCTAACATATGTATCCTGATCTTGAAGTTGACACATAGCTTCTTTGTCTGCTGGCTTTATTTTTATCCATTGCAAGGCTCTTTTTTCACTAGCACTCAAATTTTCCACAGGAGATGGATAAATTAAAGTCTGTGTATCATTCAGAACTGGGTGGAAAATATGAGGATCGTATACCTCAGTTAAATTACTCTTTAGGTACCATATCCTCTGCAATGTCATCTTCATTTAATAAACATTATAAGGGCTCATGTACACGGCAATTAAATCCTAATGAGGAGTTATATAATTAGAGGTGTACAGGTGACTCATGACTGAGTGACTTGTAACACATGGCACTAGTACTTGAGTTGGGTTTAATTTTACTCTTATTAAAAGTAGATGGAATATTGCATAATATTTTAATGACAGGAACAAATTCTGCTTACTTCATTTGACGTCTATGGAATTGTGTATGCACCCTTGGGGGTTAGACGTCATAGACTTTGAGATTCTGGAATTGGGTCATGACTGCTGTATGTAGTGCTGTTCATAGGGACCTAATAGGACATAGGACTTGGAAATATGTAAAACTTCATCACCACACAGTAGAGTATTAATAACACAACATACACTGGGGGCTCAGCCAGGACCATATTATTATTGGTGTACTTGGAGCATTTACTCCAGGTTTCACTGTCCTTCTGGCTTAGGAAAGTCCCAAGCTCCCCTTGTTTCCATATCCCCCACTTGCTCTGTCTCACATTGTATAGTAGCTACAGATATGAACCAGGTCTTGTTTAAAAGCTATAAGCATTGAAACAAGTCGATGATGGAGAGGCACGCAGCAATACAGTTGAACAGCCATTGGAAACTGGGATGGGATATGTGCAGGTAATACCTGTAACTCTCACTCCTAACTAGTAATGATCGGGAGGTGCCATATTTGATTTTCATCAAAATCGAATATTCGTGATTATACTATTTATCACGAATAATATGCGATTTCATTATTTGCATGTTGCGAATAGAACTTTGAACGGGGTATTGTCACGGTGGGGAGTGGTGAAAACCCCCCACCGTGCAATGTCCAAGGCCGCTGGGCTGGAATGCAGGGAAAAAAATATTGAAAAAAATAGGTAAAGTAATGTTTTTGCATCGCGCATCCAACTTAGAGCTGGGTACAGTCAACTTTCCTATTGGCTTGCTTGCTAGAATTAGCGAATATAGAGAATATAGAGCTATATTCGTATTTGTCATATTCGTTAATTCTTCCCAGCCAAACAATAGTAAAGTAAGTTGCATATACCCTGCTCTAAGTTAGATGCGCAAAGCGACTAATATTACTTAAAATTCTAGCATTGCGCATCCAACTTAGAGCTGTGTATAGGCAAGTTTACTTGCCTTGCGAGAATTAACAATAACCAAGATAGAATATGAATTATTCTCTATATTTGTGAATTCTAGCAAGCCAGACAACCAATAGGAAAGTTGACTGTACCCAGCTCTAAGTTGGATGCGCAATTCGAAAATATTACTTTTACCTATTTTTTTCAATAAATAGAATACTGACTCATTATTCTATTTATTGCCAAAAATAGGCAAAGTTATATTTTTGCATTGCGCATCCAACTTAGAGCTTAGTACAGTCAACTTTCCTATTGGGTTGGCCTGCTAGAATTAACGAATATAGAGAATATAGTGCTATATTCGTATTCATATTCGTTAATTCTACCCAGCCAAACAATAGTAAAGTAAGTTGCATATACCCCGCTCTAATTTGGATGCGCAATGTGAGTAATATTACTTAATATTCTCGTATTGCGCATCCAACTTAGAGCTGTGTATAGGCAAGTTTACTTGGCTTGCTAGGATTAACAAAGATAACGAATACGAATATAGCGCTATATTCTCTATCTTCGTTAATTTTAGCAAGCCAACCAATGGGAAAGTTATACCCCGTTCAAAGTTCTATTCGCAGTACGCAAATATTACATAATGTATTATTTGAATACTGCGAATGATCTTTTGACTTTCCTATTGATTGGCTTGCTAGAATTATGAAGATAGAGAACATAGCGCTATATTCTCTATCTTAGTTAACGGTATCTTATTCTTGGGTTCTGATTAAAAAAAAAAAACAACAAAAAAAAACAATATTCATTTTTACGAATATATAGCACTATATTCTAAATATTTGCGAATTAGCGGTGTCAATATTCGTAAAAAAAATTCGCTATTCGAATATTCGCACTCAACACTACACCTAACCTGGTTTCTGAAGGCTCTATACAGCCTAAGATAGAGAAGAGTGACAAGGGTTTTCTGGGAATGAGAGACTTCAGAGTTTTTACTAATCATAATATGTAGATGCAGAGTGTATATGTAGAGTATCTGCAAATTGTTTGTTTTATATTGCTACAGTTTTTCTATGTCAGACATTGTTACACCAGTAGATGGAGTATGGGTGGCACTGGGAATGGAGCTAATTACGCCATTGACCTCCTCTTGATAGGAGTGGGCTGGTCCTACTTCCTGCCAGGAGGGTGAGCTCTAGAGAGTTGGAGAGTTAGATGAGCAAGCCTGGAGTGAGGGAGCACATCTACCTGCTGCTGCTCCATGGCCTTGGGACTGAAAATACAGCTTGTGTATGAGTAGCACACTTAAAAGCTTGCATTTCACAAGTTGACACATATTGCCAGCTTATTACTATTAGTGAAGGGAAATCAGGAGAGAGAAAAGGACTACTCTAGAATACTATTGTCTGCCATTTTGCCTTACCTCATGATCTGGGGATAGAGACATCGCATCTTGTACAAATCACAGCTGGATGTCCTGTAACTCATCCTTTGCGCTCAGTAAAGAAAAGCATTTGTTGTTCGTCTGCCTGATCCTTTCACAATACCTTTTCACTGCACAGAACCCCATGAAGGGAGTACACTGTGATACAACATCTCATCTAGGCCACTACTATCCTCTGCATCGGCTCCTCATACAGTAGAATTAGTACACATGCTTAATCAGACATGTTATCTAAACTAGTTGTGTTAAAGAGGACCTTTCATCTTATTTTCAAAGTAAAAGTCCCCATAGGGCGGCCCCCATAGATGCCAAAGCCTTTTTTTTTTTTCAATAGACCCCGCCGTTTGGCCACAGTGTCCCCCGCTGTATTTCCCACCTGGCATGTAAATTAGGAGTATTGGTACAGGGAGTAGGAGACACATTTCTCCTCAATAGGTGTCTCCTTCTCCCTGACTGTGAGCGGGATCCAATCAGAGCAGACTATTTCACAGCCAGAGAAAAGGAGCTCAATTTTCACGAGGTTCACAAGAACTTGAGCATCAAGTACTTCTGGAACGGGCACCATCTTGGAAACCTGTTCAAAGCGTAGCAGCGGATAGCGAGCGGTGGTAGCAGCAGGAACAGAGGAAGCAGCAGCATCAGCGTATAGTTAGTAAAATATCACCCCTGAAAAATTAGCAAGGTGGCCAATCGTCAGTACTACCCCCCCTAGACAACAAGCATGCTGGGGGTTATAGTTTGCACCACAACCCCCTGTGGCGATCAGCTCAAATGGTGATTTCAGATATAGTTCAAACAATAGTCTTTTATTTACTCACTTACTTCAGCATGTAAACACACAAAAAACACAGTCCATGTGAAGTTGTCTGACTCACAGTCCTCTGTAGTTTCTGGTTTCCACCTCCAGCTTAAGGGGGAAAAGACTTGGCAATAGCAGGCTTCTCCGCTGAAACACCCACACCCCCAGCTCTTCTGGGCTTCCTAGCTTATATAGGCCAGCAAAAACCTGGTCTGGATACGTAGGAGTAGTCATCCCATCCTGCTATTTGACGACTCCAATGAAATCTGGCCTGGATCAGCTGCAGACAGCAGCTAAACTACTACTTACAAGTGTCAGTAACCTAGGGTCAGGCTCCTCGGTGACACGTGTCTATCGTTTACTATGGACTGTGTCTGTCCAATGCCGGGGGCTTGGGCATCTTTAGCCACCAGACTGTGTTCCCTTGACAGGGCATCCGCATTCCCTTGCATCTTGCCTGCCTTGTGTTCTACTGAGAAGGAGAAATCTTGAAGTGCAAGGAACCACCGGGTAAGTCTACTTTCACACTCGCGTTTTGGCTTTCCGTTTGTGAGATCCGTTCAGGGCTCTCACAAGCGGTCCAAAACGGATCAGTTTGCATTATAATGCATTCTGAATGGAAAAGTATCTGCTCAGAATGCATCAGTTTGGCTCCGTTCCGCCTCAGTTCCGCTTTGGAGACTGACACCAAAACTCTGCTTGCAGCGTTTTGGTGTCCGTCTGATGAAACTGAGCCAAACGGATCCATCCTGGCACACAATGTAAATCAATGGGGACGGATCCCTTTTCACTGCCACAAACTCCCACAATTGAAAACGGATCCATCCTCCGTCTTGGCTATGTTAAAGATAATATAAACGGATCCGTTCTGAACGGATGCAGACGGTTGTATTATCTGAACGCATCCGTCCATGACAGATCCGCACAAAATGCGAGTGTGAAAGTATCCTAACTCAGGCATTATTCCCCATCTTCTCTCGCATACACCTTAGTGAGGCATGGTCCGACACTAATCTGAATCTCCTTCCCAGTAGATAGAACCTGAGGGAGTTTAGTGTCTATTTTATGGCCAGATACTTCTTCTCAATGATGGCATAATTTATTTCTGCTGGTGACAGTTTTCTACTAAGGTATATCACTGGGTGCTCTTCTCTATTCACTACCTGAGACATGACTGCACCCAGACCTACATCGGAGGCATCGGTCTGGACCACAAACTCAGAAGTTCAGTGCTATCAACAAGGGTTGCGTACACAGGGCCTGTTTAAGCTCCTGAAAGACCCTTTCTGCTTCTGGGAACTGTAACAGGCGCAGCACTATGAAGTGCCTTTTGCGCTGTGGCATTAGAAGAATTTGATATCTCTAACTTTTTAGTCCAACCAGACTGTCTATTACTCTGCTTCAGTCTTGTTTCTTTTGAGCTAATTCTCACACCATGTAAACATTCACAGTGCAGGTGGAAAAAGTATGTGAACCCTTGATTTAGTAACTGGTTGAACCTCCTTTGGCAGCAATAACTTCAACCAAACGTTTCCTGTAGTTGCAGATCAGACGTGCACAACAGTTAGGAGTAGTTCTTGACCATTCCTCTTTACAGAACTGTTTCAGTTCAGCAATATTCTTGGGATGTCTGGTGTGAATCGCTTTCTTGAGGTCATGCCACAGCATCTCAATCGGGTTGAGGTCAGGACTCTGACTGGGCCACTCCAGAAGGTGTATTTACTTCTGTTTAAACCATTCGGTTGTTGATTTACTTCTATGCTTTGGGTCATGGTTCTGTTGGAACACTCATCTATTGTTGAGCTTCAGCTGGTGGACAGATGGCCTTAAAGGGATTTTGTCTCGGCATTTGACCCTATAGAGCTGAGGACATGCACGGCTAGATCGCCGCTAGCATGTCTGCAATATAGCAGTAGAATAGCTCTGGGTGCTTTTATTTTCTTTAAAAAATGATTTTATTGATATGCAAATTAACCCGGGAAGGTGCCCAAAGGGCGGTACTAACCTTCCTGGTGCCCAGCCACGCCCCCATGTGAAGGAGCCCAGCACCGCTTGCGTCCGCCGAATCTCCTCCTTGCTTCAGTGAGATTGCAGTAAATCTCGCGATGCGCGAGATTGCGCATGCGCAGATCTTTCCCATCAGCCAGCACAGGAAAGAAACACTATGTTGCAACTGCGCATGCGCATCACGAGATTTCCTCCACCCCTAGGGCACATTTGGCTGGGTTAATCGTAAACCCTGCCTTCCTTAAGGCATTAAGGGCGGCCTAAACTTTTCTGAGATGACTTCTCCATTAAATCATCTTTTAAAGAAAATAAAAGCACCCAGAGCTATTCTACTGCTATATTGCGGACATGCTAGCGGCGATCTAGCAGTGCATGTCTGCAGCTCTATAGGGTCAAATGCCGAGACAGAATCCCTTTAAGTTCTCCTGCAAAATGTCTTGATTTTGGGAATTCATTTTTCCTTCGATGATAGCAATCTGTTCAGGTTCTGACGCAGCAAAGCAGCCCCAAACCATGATGTCCCCACCATCATACTTCACACTTGGGATGAGGTTTTGATGTTGGTGTGCTGTGCCTCTTTTTCTTCACACATAGTGTTGTGTGTTTCTTACAAATACCTCAACTTTGGTTTAATCTGTCCGCAGAATATTTTGGCTGTACTGCTGTGGAACATCCAGGTGCTCTTGTACAAACTGTAAACGTGCAGCAATGTTTTTTTTGGACAGCAGTGGCTTCATCTGTGATATCCTCCCATGAAATCCATTCTTGTTTAGTGTTTTGCGTATTGTAGATTCGCTAACAGGGATGTTAGCATATGCCAGAGACTTTTGTAAGTCTTTAGCTGACACTCTCTTCTTCACCTCATTGAGCAGTCTGGCTGTGCTCTTGCAGTTATCTTTACAGGACGGCCACTCCTAGGGAGAGTAGCAGCAGTGCTGAACTTTCTCCATTTATAGACAATTTTTCTTACTGTGGACTGATGAACAGCAAGGCTTTTGGAGATACTTTTATAACCCTTTCCAGCTATATGCAAGTCAACAATTCTTAATCGTAGGGCTTCTGAGAGCTCTTTTGTGCGAGGCATCATTTACATCAGGCAATGCTTCTTGGGAACTGGTGTGTGTTTTTTATAGGGCAGGGCAGCTGTAACCAACACCTCCACTCTTATCTCATTTATTTGACTCCAGTTGGCTGACACCTCACTACAATTAGCTCTTGGAGATGTCATTAGTCTAGGGGTTCACATACTTTTTCCACCTGCACTGTGAATGTTTACATGGTGTGTTCAATAAAAACATGGTAACATTTAATTCTTTGTGTGTTATTAGTTTAAGCAGACTGTGATTGTCTATAGTTGTTACTTAGATGAAGATCAGATCACATTTTATGACCAATTTGTGCAGAAATCCATATCATTCCAAAGGGTTTACATACTTTTTCTTGCAACTGTATAACACTGCCACCTCCGCAACAGATAGTCCATGTACAAACACGTGTTGCATAAACTATCACAAAATAGCAGTATGCAAAAAATGGGGGTTTAACTGTTCAATCTTGTCATTCAACATAAATGGTGGATATATTTCTCTCTTCAGTATCTGTACTTTCACTCTAAGTTATTTAAGCACCTTATAATCACTCTAAGAGGTATATCTGAGGCTTAACCAATAGTTCTATTTGAGCAGTTTGCAATATAATTTGCATAGTTTGGTCGCAGTTTGTGTGTAGTTCGGTCGCAGATTGGTGGAACTGTGAACAAACATATACAAGTGGTCTCAGTATATAGTTCAGATCACAGTATTAATAATATGAACATTATATAACCGTTCTAAATACCTATTTGGCCTTTTGTTCCCATAAAACACAGCTCTCACTGGAAATATACTGACTCCAGAAGATTCTGCAAGGGGATTTCCCACACATACTCAGTGTGAGGTTGGCTGTGATTGGTTAAGACATCTGGGCAGTAACAACAGTTTAACTCTATGCTTTCTGTTGTTAATTATGCTGTGTCCTTGAGCTTACCTTACATTAATTTACTGAATTCTAAAGGCATATTATCTTTTCTGCTTTTGTGAATACAATATATAACTGTTATATGACATCCAGAAACATGAGGTCACTGTAAATAACTCTCTTTCTGTCTCTAATATATAAACATAGGAACTGTATTAAATTTATTGGCAAGTCTAGCTATATAAACATGTAAGTCATATTGGCAACCTAGGACAGGTCTTAGCTGGCCAGCTACAGGGACCACCTCACCATGGCCGACTTCGTGCCCTTTGTCAGGTCGGTCAGGGGAACCGCTATTTCTGCGAACCTGAGGACAAACCGCCTATAGTATCCCACAATACCCAGAAACACCTTGATCTGCTTCTTGGTTACTGGGCGGGGCCAATTCTGAATGGCTTCTACCTTATTAAGCTGGGGTTTAATCTCCCCTCTCCCCAATAGGTAGCCCAGGAATCTGGTTTCCTCCACCCCTAGGGCACATTTGGCTGGGTTAATCGTAAACACTGCCTTCCTTAAGGTATTAAGGACGGCCTGAACTTTTCTGAGATGACTTTCCAAATTGCGACTAAAGATGACAATGTCATCTAAGTACGCCGCCGCATACTCCCTATGGAGGCATATAACTTGGTCCATGGCTGTCTGGAAGGTGGCAGGGGCCCCCTGCAACCCAAACGGCATTCGTACATACTGAAAAGACCCCTCAGGTGTAGAGAGAGCAGTCTTCTCCTTAGCCTCTTTTGACAGTGGGATCTGCCAGTAACCCTTAGTGAGGTCTAAGGTGCTAATATACCTCGCCGGGCCTAGTCATTCGACCAGCTCATCTAGCCTGGGCATAGGGTAGGCATCAATCATGGACACTTCAGTAACCCTTTAAGGACACAGGGAGTATGGGTAAGCCCTAATGTCCGAGTCCTTAAGGACACAGGGCGTACCCATACGTCCTGAATAAAATCGGATGTCGGATGTCAATTCAGACATGCGGTTTGCAGCGCTTTGCGATGTATCTGATCCCCGCAGTCAATGACCGCGCGGATCAGAAACTTTAAAATGCTGGCAAATGCTTTTTTTTTATATTTCTAACCTCCCCCCGTGCCCTCATTGTGATGAGCGGTGCGGGGAGGCTTGCGGGCGGTTCGGCAGGCGGGCGGACGCGCCATCCTCTGCCCGCCCCCCCGCTCAATTTCAGGATGGCCGAACTTAGCAAGCAGAGTGTCAGCACATTGCTGACACTCTGCTTGTAACGGCTGACATCCGTGCAGGTATGGTTGTCAGCCTTTTAACCCCTTCCATGCAGCGGTCCATAGGAACCGCTGTATGGAATGGGTTAAGAGGGAGGGAGCTGCTGTGGGGGGCTGCTGTGCCTGGTGCAGCCCCCCTAGCTTTAGTCTTCAGCTTCCATCCCTCCCCATCCTCCGCTGCTCTGTTATAGCAGCGGAGGAGGGTAACCATGGCAACAGGACGCCTTCAAAGGCGTCCTGCTTGCCATGGTAACAGAACTCTGATCAGATTTTTGCTAAAGGCAATATAATAATATATATAATGTACTGTACTGTATTATACAGACACAAGATCCACTGGATCTTCAAGAATCAAGTTGGTCTGGGTAAAAAAAAAAAAGTAAAAAAAAAAAGTGAAAAAAGGTAAAGATAAAAAAACACATTTATCAATAATAAAAATTAAAAAAATAAAATACACTACACATGTTATATATCACCGCGTCTGTAACAACCTGATCTATAAAATGGGTTTGTTACTTTCCCCACACGGTGAACGTCATAAAAAAAAAAAAAAACTATGATAAAATTGAAATTTTGCCCACCTCACTTCTCAAAAAAGTTAATAAAAGTGATCAAAAAAGTTGTATCTACACCCAAATGGTACTAATCAAACCGTCACCTTGTCCCGCAAAAAATGATACCTTACCTAAGAAAATCGCCTAAAAAATTAAAAAAATTATGTCTCTCAGGCTATGCAGACACTAAAACATGATTTTTTTTTGTTTCAAAAATATGATTGTGTAAAACCTAAATAAATAAATAAATAAAAAGTAAACATATTATGTATCACCATGTCCGTAAGAACCTGAACTATAAAAATAACACATGACCTAACCCCTCAGGTGAACACCGCAAAAAAAATAAAAATAAAAACTGTGTCAAAAGCCATTTTTTGGTACCTTACATCACAAAACGTCTAATAGCAAGCGATCAAAAAGTCATATGCACTCCACAATAGTGCCAGTAAAACCGTCATCTCATCCCGCAAAAAATGATACCCTACCTAAGAAAATCGCCCAAAAAATAAAAAAAATTTGGCTCTTAGGCTATGCAGACACTAAAACACGATTTTTTTTGTTTCAAAAATTATTTGATTGCGTAAACCTAAATAAATAAATAAAAAGTAGACATATTATGTATCGCCACGTCCGTAAGAACCTGAACTATAAAAATAACACATGAACTAACCCCTCAAGTGAACATGGACACCGCAAAAAAAAATTATGTAAAAAGCAGTTTTTTGTCACCTAACATCACAAAAAGTGTAAAAGCAAGCGATCAAAAAGTCATATGCACCCCAAAATAGTGCCATTAAAACCGTCATCTCATGCCGCAAAAAATGAGCCCCTACCTAAGACAATTAGACAAAAACTAAAAAAAAAAAATGACTCTCAGACTATGGAGATACGAAAATGTTTTTTTGTTTGTTTAACAAAGGATATTATAGTGTAAAACCTAAAAATTTAAAAGAGTAAACATATTAGGTATTGCCGCGTCCGTAAGAATCTGGTCTATAAAAATAACATATGATGTAACCCCACAGATGAAGACAGTCACAAAAAGAAAAGAAAAACGGTCCCAAAACAGCAATTTTTTTCCAAATTTTCCATTTTAATCATTATCATTTCTTTCCGGTAATAAAGCAAGGGTTAACAGTCAAATAAAACTCTATATTTATTGCCCTGATTCTGAAGTTTACAGAAACACCCCATATGTGGTCGTAAACTGCTGTATGGCCAAACGGCAGGGCACAGAATGAAGGGAATGCCATATGGTTTTTGGAAGGCAGATTTGCCGGACTGTTTTTTTGACACCATGTCCCATTTGAAGCCCCCTGATGCACCCCTAGAGTAGAAACTCCATAAAAGTGACCCCCATATAAGAAACTACACCCCTCAAGATATTTAAAACTGATTTTACAAACTTTGTTAACCCTTTAGGTGTTCCTCAAGAGTTTATGGCAATATATGTTCCTCAAGAGTTTATGGCAATACGGCAGTTTACAACCACATATGCGGTGTTTCTGCAAACAACAGAATCAGGGCAATAAATATTGGGTTATGTTTGGCTGTTAACTATTGCTTTGTTCCTGGAAAAAGCGATCTTATTTGTGCCCAAGGGGCGGTGTTTAATCTCCTGTTGTGCCCAGCCGCACCCTAACTGCCGGATTGTAGCGCCGCCCAGCTCATCAATATTCAGTCTGAAGATGCCTCTGAAGATTTGTGGACGCAGGCGCAGTATCGCTGCTGCCTCTGTGAGTGCCAGCATCGTATCCCGTGCATGCCCAGAAACTGCTACTGAGGCCGATGCCCATAGCTTTGTAATGGGCATGCGCGGGATCAAGGAGCGTCGGGGGAGAGCAGAAGTGAATATTGATGAGCTGGGCGGCGCTACAGTCTGGCAGTTGGGGTGTGGCTGGGCACAACAGGAGATTAAACACTGCCCCTTGGGCACAAACAAGATCTCTTTGGAGAGGTAATAAAACTTGATTTTATGCTGTTTATAAGGTCGACAGGGGTTATCCTTATATGGTTTAAATGCTAATTAGACCATCTATGCCCACATATTTAGGGTTAAAAATGCATTTTGGCCCTGTCAGTGTCCCTTTAAGGGGTTAAGCTTGTGGTAGTCATTGCAGAATCTCCACTCACCATTTGGTTTTGGCACTAGCACTATGGGGCTGGACCTCCCACTTTTAGATCTCTCAATCACTCCTAGCTCTGTCATCCTCTGGAACTCCTTGAAATAACCTCCCGGCGGGCTTCAGGGATCCTATACGGTTTTAAGTTCACCCTCACTTGGGGATCCGTGAGGATCTCATGTTCTATAACATTGGTATCCCAGGGGTTTCTGTGAAGTGATCCTTATTCCTCTGTAGCAGTTCCTTACACTGTTATTTTTGGGAGGGGGACAGGGTCTCTGAAATCTTAACAGCTTCAATGGTGGACTCTGGTTGAGTCACCTGGCAAGAAGCTTCAGGTGGGTCTTTCTCCTACCAGGGTTTGATCAAATTGACATGGTAGATCTGAAAGGGCTTCCTCTTCCCTGACTGGTGTACCCTGTTGTTGACCTCACCCACTTTTTCCACTATCTCATAGGGACCCTGCCATTTGGCTAGAAAATTCCTCTCAACAGTGGGGACTAACACTAATACACGATCCCCTGGAATAAACTGTCTCAGACATTTTGACCTATTATAGACCAGGGCCTGTGCCTCTTGTGTCTGGAGCATATGCTCCTTTACAATGGGCATCACCCTCGACATCCTCTCCTGCATCTGGGCTACATGCTTTACTACACTTTTGTAGGGCGTGGCCTCTCTTTCCCATGTTTCCTTTGCAACATCCAAGAGACCCCTGAGGTGCCTGCCATACAGTAATTTGAAGGGTGAAAACTCTGTGGAGGTTTGGGGAACTTCCCTAATAGAGGACAATAGGTATGGTAGAAGACAATCCCAGTCCCGCCTATCCTTCTCTACCACCTTCCTTAGCTTGGCCTTTAGGGTCTTATTAAATCACTCGACAAGGCCTCCTGTCTGAGGATGGTAGACTGATGTACGCAGCTGAGTGACTTTTAAAACTTTGCACAATTCCCTCATCACCTTTGACATAAAGGGGATTCCCTGGTCTGTAAGAATCTCCTTGGGAATTTCTGTTCGGGAGAAGACATAGAACAATTCCTGGGCAATATTTCTGGATGAGAGGTTCCGTAGGGGAACAGCCTTGGGGTAACGGGTAGCGTAATCAACGATTACGAGGATGTACTGATGCCCCCTAGCTGACTTCACCAAAGGCCCTACCAGGTCCATTGCTATCCTTTCAAATCAGCTCGAGTGTATCGAGTGCAGATACCTAAATGATTGGTAATGAGACCAGAGGGCTACGGAAGTGGGCTATCGGGAAGTGACAGAAATCCCTAATCTCTCGGTAACACCCTGGCCAATAAAATAGTTGTAGGACCCTCTCAAGTGTTTTCTCTGCTCCTAGGTGACCACCCAACACATGGGAGTAGGCCATATCCATAACCATACAGCTATATGGTCCCAGAACTAGTAGC
Source organism: Bufotes viridis (assembly GCA_033119425.1). Taxonomy (NCBI): domain Eukaryota; kingdom Metazoa; phylum Chordata; class Amphibia; order Anura; family Bufonidae; genus Bufotes; species Bufotes viridis. The sequence goes on along the minus strand of CM065590.1, from coordinate 496,146,539 downwards.
TGCTTTACCACTTTGTCACGTATTTTGGTCACCCGGTATAAAAGGTCCTGATTCGGGGCAAAGAGTGGAAACCATTGGTCGGAATACCATTAAGGACCACCACATACTCTAGTGCCCCTTTCAAGGTCAAATCTCGGAGTTGGGCTGTACCAATATTTCTCCGGGACACCTCCAAGTCGGGGACATTTTCCTCTCTGGTAGACTCTTCTTCATTGTCCCCTAGCAGGACAGTCAGAGGGAACTCCTGGATTACCTCTGGACTTCCACCTACCGGGTTGCCTGGACCTTCTGGGTGATTTGGCATAGCCGTCTTTGCCCACAGGTCCCAGAACAGGGGGCAGTCACGACCAATAAAAGCATCATGCAGTAAGCATTTCACCATCCCCACATTGTGCGTCAGGGTACCCCAGCAGTCTCTAGAGTAACCTGGGCCACTGGGTAAACTCGGGTGTTGCCGTGAATACATGTGACCCCCAGATTTTTCCCAGGGGCCAACACATGAGGAAGAGAGGCCGAGATAAAAGTGACCAAGCTCCATGAGTCCAAAGGTCCTGAGACAAGAGTCCCATTGATTGTTAGTGTAGACATCTGGGGTCCCTCCCCCTTGGGTGACTTCAGGTTCCCTGGACTGCCTAGGGACTTCTCCATAGCATGGAATCTCTCCACCAGTCCCACCAGGTCATCTGCCATCTGGGGGTCACCCTGTGCAATCCAGCACAGGATGGGTTGGGGAAGGGAGTGCATGAACCGGTCCATGACCACACGCTCCACTATTTCAGCCGGGAAGCAGATCTCTGGCTGCAACCACTTCTGGACTAGCTGTAGCAAGTCAAACAGCTGGGATCTCGGAGGTTTGTCCAGGCTATAGACCAAGTACTGTACCCTCTGGGCCCGCACCGCCCAAGCCGTGCCAGGATCTCAGCTTTTAATTTAGGGTACTCTTTAGCATCATGCAGGGCAAGATCATAATATGCCTTTTGGGGTTCCCCAGTCAAATATGGGGCCAGTACTTCGGCCCACTGATCCGGCGGTAGCTTCTCCCGGTCAGCGACCCCCTCGAACACAGTGAGCAAAGCCTTGATGTCATCCTCCAGGGTCGTCTTCTGAAAGGCTTCCCTGACAGTCCTCCTGACGCTATGACCATCATCCGGAGTAGGCGGATTTCAACTCTCCCGGGCGTCAGTACTCATTGGTTTTAGGGCCCCTTTGCACATCTTGGCTGCAAAAAAGTGTCACTCATGTGGTATTGCCGTACTCAGGAGAAGTAGGGAAATGTGTTTTGGGGTGTATTTTTACATATACCCATGCTGGGTAAGAGAAATATCTCTGTAAATTGACAACTTTGTATAAAAATTTTAAAAAGTTGTCATTTGCAGAGATATTTCTCACACCCAGCATGGGTATATGTAAAAATACACCCAAAAACTCATTGCCCTACTTCTCCTAAATACGGTGATACAACATGAGTGACACTTTTTTGCAGCCAAAATGCGCAAAGGGGCCCTAAAACCAATGAGTACCTTTAGGATTTCACAGGACATTTTTACGCATTTTGGATTCTCACGTTTTCGGCCCCCTAAAATGCCAGGGCAGTATAAATACCCCACATTTGACCCCATTTTGGAAAGAAGACACCCCAATGTATTCTGTGAGGGGCATGGCGAGTTCACAGAATTTTTTTTTTTGGCACAAGTTAGCGGAAATTGATATTTTTTTATTTTTATTTTTGTTTTTTTTTACAAAGTCTTATATTTCACTAACTTGTGACAAAAAATAAAATTTTACATGAACTCACCATACCCCTCACGGAATACCTTGGGGTGTCTTCTTTCTAAAATGGGGTCACTTGTGGGGTATTTATACTGCCCTGGCATTTTAGGGGCCCCTAAAGCGTGAGAAGAAGTCTGGAATCCAAATGTGTAAAAATGCCCTGTGAAATCCTAAAGGTACTCATTGGAATTTGGGCCCTTTACGCATCTTGGCTGCAAAAAGTGTCACACATGTGGTATCGCCGTACTCAGGAGAAGTAGGGCAATGTGTTTTAGGGTGTATTTTCACATATAACCATGCTGGGTGTGAAATATCTCTGTAAGCGACAACTTTTTAAATTTTTTATACAAAGTTGTCAGTTTACAGAGATATTTCTCTCACCTAACATGGTATATGTAAAAATACACCCCAAAACACATTGCCCTACTTCTCCTGATACGGCGATACCATGAGTGATACTTTTGCAGCCTGGTGCAAAGGGCCCAAATTCCAACGAGTACCTTTAGCTTTTACATGGCTGCTCACAATTTAGCCCCGCCCAAAATGCTAGAACAGTAAACACACCCCACAAATGACCCCATTTCGGAAAGTAGACACCCCAAGGTATTCACTGAGGCGCATAGTGAGTCCGTGGGAGATTTTTTTTTTTTTTGCCAGAAGTTAGCAGAAATGGAAACTTTATTATTATTATTATTTTTTTCCTCAGAAAGTGTCATTTTCCGCTAACTTGTGAAAAAAAATGAATTGATACATGAACTCACCATGCTCCTACTTTGGGGTGTCTTCTTTCTAAAATGGTGTCATTTGGGGGGTATTTATACTTTCCTGGCATTCTAGCACCTGAAGAAACATGACAGGTGCTCAGAAAGTCAGAGCTGCTTCAAAATGCCGAAATTCACTTTTTTGCACCATAGTTTGTAAACGCTATAACTTTTACCCAAACCAATAAATATACACTTATTGGATTTTTTTTTATCAAAGACATGTAGAACAATAAATTTTGCGAAAAATGTATATAGAAATGTCGTTTTTTAAAAAAAAATTTACAACAGAAAGTGAAAAATGTCAGTTTTTTTGCAAAAATTTCGGTCATTTTTGATTAATAGCAAAAAAAGTAAAAATGTCAGCACAGCAGCAATGAAATACCACCAAATGAAAGCTCTATTAGTGAGAAGAAGAGGTAAAATTCATTTGGGTGGTAAGTTGAATAACGGAGCAATAAACTGTGAAAGTAGTGTAGTGAGGAATTGTAAAAAGTGGCCTGGTCATTAAGGGTGTTAAAGCTAGGGGGGCTGAAGTGGTTAATAATGATCCATATATTATATTCACTGTTGGTGGTATAGTGTAACCCAACCCTACGTCCCAAGTGGTAACAGTGAGGCAACATGTATTTAATAACCACTGAGGAAGGGGTCATACACTACCCCGAAACACGTTTGGTATCCCCGAGAGAATAAATACATAAGTTGGCTACCATCAATCCAGATACATCGAATCCAAGGACGACTTGCAGTTGATCCACAGTGCCCCCACAAAAGAAAGTTCGTCTGCCGTGCGAAACGGCGCTCCCAAGGAATCAAACACCACGTGGAGACGCCGGCGTGGTCTGTTCAGACTACATCGACTTCGGGGACGAGTGGAGACATCATCTTACCTGCCCGTACTGCTAAGATCGTAGCCATTCTCTACACATAGCTGGCTATCATATTAAGAAATACAGCGGGACGCCGCTGGACATATAAGAGCGGGACGCCGCTCCATTCCACTGAGACCTTGTGTAATTATTGCGGATATCACTATAGGCAATTTGGGTTGATCTCAAGACTGACAATACCCTTACCAACACAAACCATACAGCGAAGTGCGAAGTTTATGGGTGATTGAATTTTAAGGTTATTTTTAACCCTTGGCCTTACTATATGGGTCACATTGGCATTTGCACAATATTTTAGGCTACTATTGCTGCTATTTGTATTGTAGGAATATTACATCATAACCATCCACTGTTTATTTAGGAACATTTGCGATAGACATTATATGCTGCCACTGTTACTATTGTGTATTGTTGATACATTGTCACAGTATCGCCCTTCAGCTATCCAATATTTTCATATTTGTAGTGTAACCTCCCTTTATACATTGAAAGTTACGTTTTTTTATACATTTTTTTAATATATACTTTTAAAAAATCGAATGGTTCTGACATTTTCCTAGATACAAGAGAGTGCCCAGTCTTTTTGTTTATGTATTTAATAATGATCCATATGGTATACTCACTGATGTAGTGTAAACCGATCGTGCGTCCCACGTGGTAACAGTGAGGCAACAGTGAGGCTTGTCTTACCTCCACACGGAGGTGTATGGTGGGTGCTACTACCCGTTGCAAGCGCTCGTGCTGGTGTCTCACATGGTATCGCTATTCTCAATGGTCCACGTGGTGCAGATACACTCGAGCTGGTCTGCTGTTGTAGAGTAGTGCTTACAATGTCCGTGGAGGGCTCCAACTTTCTTTCAACAAAGCCATATTCTGGCAATAGATGAATAGATTATTCTGTGGATCTTTATTATTAAATCTGTAGTACCAAACGCGTTTCGGAGTTTGTCTAACTCCTTTTTCAGTAGCCATGTTTGATCAGAGATCCACCCCACTTATATACCCATATTCAGTCTTTCCCAAGACCCAAAATGGATTCTCAATTATCATCAACTCAAGTTGTTTTTGTATTTTGAGAGCATATATTATCCATATTTCATTCATATATCTGAGGGTTTGGGTTCATATATAGTTCAAACAATATTTTGTCTTTTATTTTGTCCAAAACGGATTAAAGAAATACTCGCTTACTTCAGCATGTAAACATACAAAATAAACACAGTCCATGTGAAGTGGTCTGACTCACAGTCCTCTGTAGTTCCTCGTTTCCACCACCAGCTTGAGGGGGAAAAGATTTGGCAATAGCAGGCTTCTCCGCTGAAACACCCACACAGCTGTACTCCCAGTCTATCACACTTTCAGACTAGGAACCACACCCCTGCTCTCCTCCTGGGCTTTCTAGCTTATATAGGCCAGCCAAAACCTGATCTGGATACGTGGAAATAGTCATCCCACACTGCTCTTTGACAATGAAATGGCCTGGATCAGCTTAAACTTCTACTAACAAGTGTCAGTGACCTAGGGTTACTGACAAAACATTACCAGTTCATTTTACTGAGGCCAGGCACCTCAGTGACGTGTATCTATCGTCTCCTATGCAGTGGCATTGCTAGGGCTGGTACCACCCGGTGTGGTAGAAAATGGTGTCACCCCCCCAGCACAACACCCCCCCCCCCCCCGTCGGCGATCTGTCTGCTTAGCCCCCCCCCCCACGTCAGCTGTCTGTTTACTATCCAAACCCCCATCCATGTTATCGCTTGGGTTCAAATTATAGCACCCCCAACAGGCCCCCCACCCCAGCCCCGGGCTGTCTTCGGTCTGCTTAGCACCCCCCCCCCCCACATATTTGCATACAGAAAAACAAAACAAAAAAAAACACATACTTACCTCCATGGCAACAATGCGATGCAGGCCTCTTCTGGCCTGTGTCCTGAGCAGTACGGCTCAGGCGGCACGATGACGTCATCGCGCCGCCTGTGCCGGCCTCTGATAGGCTGCTGGCCTTGTGCCTCTCCCTTGCCCTGCTGCAGTGTTCATCTGTATCGCAATACAGATGAATGTAGGGAGATAAGTGCTTCTATAATGCAAGCGCTCATCTCCTAGTGGTGTCACCCAGGGGCGTAGCTAGAAATGACTGGGCCCTATAGCAAATTTTTTTATGGGACCCCCCGCCCCATAGCTAAATTTTTTTATGGGCCCCCCCCTCCCGGATCTCCCACCCTCACATACCTATCGGACCTCCCACCCCTTCCAGAGCTTCCACCCAAACACCGCTCCAGGACCTCCCATCCCAACATTACCACACCCCTCCCCAGGGCCGGCTCCAGGTTCATGTGGGCCTTGGGCGATAAATCCTAGTGGGCCCCTTCAGGCGTTTTTTCACATTTTCATGTCCCCCTGTGGCCCCACACACAGTATAATGACCACTATTGGCCCTTCACACAGTATAATGACCCCCAGGGGCGTAGCTAAAGGCTCATGGGCCCCGGTGCAAGAGTTCAGCTTGGGCCCCCCTTCCCTCAGTGCTTTGTGTGTCTTCTAATGCAGCACAAGTGTCTTTGGTCCCCTTCAGGCTCCTAGGCCCGGTAGCGACTGCTACCTCTGCACCCCCTATAGCTACGCCCCCTGATGACCCCCCCCCACACACAGTATAATGACCCCCAGTGGCCCCCCACACAGTATAATGACCACTAGTGGCCCTCCATTCAGAATAATAACCCCCAGTCACCCCCCCCCTCATTCAGAATAATGACCCCCAGTGGTCACTGGGGTCATTATATTGAATGGGGGCAGGCTCTGGGGGTCATTATACTGTGTAAGGGGCCCTCACAGTATAATGACCCCCCGTGCCCCCCCCCCCACAGTATAATGACCCCACAGTGGCCCTTCATTCAGAATAATGACCCCCAGTGCACCCCACACAGTAATATGTAAATTACATCGCCATACTGTGACCGGATAAAAGTGTATAAGAGGGCACAGTAAGGGGAATGACTAGGGGCACTGCACAGGGTGTGGTAAGAGGGCACAATGCAGGGTATAAGGGAGCACAATATGGGGTGAGGGGAACAGTACGGGGTGGGGGGCACAGTCACATGACCCTGTGACGTTAGAAGGTCCTTATGGTGAATGTAGTTTAGACACCACCATAATGAGAGGCAGAGGATTGAGACAGGGGCCCGGGGCCATGGATGGACAGGAGGAGTGAACACAGCAAGTAGCTGGAAGGGGCTGAGGGGGATTCATTAAAGAAGTAGTGGCAGGAGGTCTGTGCAGGGCAGCAATAGAGACAGGAGCCCTGGGTATATGAGGAAGGAAAGGAGGCAGCAGGATATGAGGAGGGAAGGTGTCATGGAGGCAAACTGCTTTATGAAGCAGTAAAAGAAATAGCATGAAGCTGCTTGTCTACTACAACATCCAGCAGCACCTGGAAGAGTTCCCTGTCCCAGAGACAAAAGGCAGTCACAGTGCAGACTCACTACTCACAGCCCAGCCATCTTGATCTTCTCTCCTTGCTGTCCTCAGACAGCACATGTAGAGGGGGCGTGTCTGAGCCTCTGCAGCAGCCTCATTTGTCTATCAGAGGGCCCTCCAGAAGGGGTACTGCGTAAGTGAAATGACAGCGGCTCCAGCAATGAGTTCTTCCAACTGTATTGATGGAGGTGCTCATAGCAGCTCAGTGGGCCCCCCAGAAGCAGTGGGCCCCGGCACTTGCCCTTGTATGCCGGGTTCTAGTGCCGGGCATGCCCCTACCTAGATCCCCCTAAGTGTTATCCACACATTCCCCTAAGTGTCATCCACACATTCCTCTAAGTGTCATCCACACATCCCCCCATCAGTGTCATCCACACATCCCCCATCAGAGCTTCATATTAACCTGCTGTACTAATATAATGGCTAAAAACCTCAGTAATAGTTTCCTATATATAATATAGGATTGTGATGCATTGTAAACGGGATCAGACCCACAAAAGTTGAATTCCCAGAGTGGGAAAAAAATAAAGTAAAAAAAATAACTTAAAAAAAAAAAGCGCCCTTTTCCCAAATTAAAGTAATTATTTTTTTAAAAATAGGGAAAAAAGGAAAAGTAGACATATTATGTATTGCCGTGTCCGTAATGACCAGCTCTATACAAATATCACATGAACTACCGTATTTTACGCCCTATAAGATGCACCGGCCCATAAGACGCACCTAGGTTTTCGGGGAGGAAAATAAGAAAAAAAATATTTTTAACCAAAAGGTGTGCTTTTGATGGTTTTGGAACTAATGGTGGTCTGTGGATGGCACTATTATGGGGGATCTGTGGATGTCACTGTTATGGGGGGGGATCTGTGGATGTCACTGTTATGGGGGGATCTGTGAAAGACACTGTTATGGGGGATCTGGGGATGGCACTGTTATGGGGGATCTGTGGATGGCACTGTTATGGGGGATCTGTGGATGGCACTGTTATGGGGAATCTGTGGATGACACTGTTATGGGGAATCTGTGGATGACACTGTTATGGGGGATCTGTGGATGGCATTGTTATGGGGGATCTGCGGATGACACTGTTATGGGGGATCTGTGGATGTCACTGTTATGGGGAATCTGTGGATGGCACTGTTATGGGGGATCTGTGGATGGCACTGTTATATATGTGTCATCCACAGACCCTCCCCACCCCATAACAGTGCCATCCACAGATCCCTCATCCCATAACAGTGCCATCCACAGACCCCCTCCCCCCATAAAACTGAGCGAGCGGGGAGGGACTGGGAGGAGGAGCTGGGGGCTGGCAATTGCGAAGGGGCCGGTGCAGTGACTGTACTCTGGCCCCCCCGCTCCAGTGCTGCACTATAGAAATATAAGATATCTAATTCAATTAAAAGTTACTGTCCATGCCCCAACTCCTAATATTACCGACACACGGCAGCTTCTGTTGAAAGCAGGCAGTAAGGCCGGGCGGCCGGCGTGTCACTCACTGACATCACGCGCCTGCGCCGCCTACTTTATGAATGAAGCAGGCGGCTCAGGCACGTGACGTCAGTGAGTGACGCACCGGCCGCCCGGCCTTACTGTCTGCTTTCAACAGAAGCTGCCGTGTGTCAGTAATATTAGGAGTGGGGGGCAAGGACAGTAACTTTTAATTGAATTAGATATCTTATATTTCTATAGTGCAGCACTGGAGCGGGGGAGCCCCCAGCTCCTCCTCCCAGTCCCTCCCCGCTCGCACATACATCGCAGCTTGCGATGTAAAAAATGTCAGCATTCGCCCTATAAGACCCATAAAACTGTGCTAAAAAAAATTTTTTTTGTCACCTTACATCACTAAAAGTGCAACACGAAACGATCAAAAAGGCGTATGCTCCCCAAAATAATACCAATCTAACCATCACCTCATCCCACAAAAAATAAGCCCCTACCTAAGACAATCGCCCAAAAAAAAATAAAAAATATGGCTCAGACTATGGAGACACTAAAACATGATTTTTTTTTTGTTTCAAAAATGGTTCTATTGTGTTAAATGTAGACATATTAGGTATCACTGTGTCTGTAACAACCTGTTCTATAAAAATACCACATGACCTAATCCCCCAGGCGAACACCGTTAAAAAAAATTAAATAAAAACTTTGTACAAAAAGCCATTTTTTGTCACCTTACATCACAAAAAGTGTAAAAGCAAGCGATCAAAAAGTCATAAGCACCTTAAAATAGTGCCAATCAAACCGTCACCTCATCCCACAAAAATGATACCCTACCATCGCCCAAAAAATTAAAAAAACTATTGCTCTCAGTCTATGGAGACACTAAAACATGATTTTTTTGTTTTAAAAAATGATATTGTTGTGTAAAACTTAATTAAAAAAAGAAGTACACATATTAGGTATCGCTGCGTCTGTAGGAACCTGCTGTATAAAAATATCACATGACCAAATTCTTCATGTGAACACCGTAAAACAATAAAAATAAAAAGTGTGTCAAAAAAGGCATTTTTTGTCACCTTAAATCACAAGAAGTGTAATACCAAGTGATCAAAAAGTCATATGCACCCTAAAATAGTACCAATCAAACTGTCATCTCATACCGCAAAAAATGAAACCCTACCTAAGGCAATCGCCAAAAAAATAAAACAACTATGGCTCTCAGAATATACAGACACTAAAACATGATTTTTTTCAACAGATAACATTGAAAATTAACTCCTTCTGTAATAGTACGGCACTGCGGGACATGACCAGCAGCACTGCAGAAGTATTGTAATGCATTGTAAAGGGGATCAGACCCCCAAAAGTTGTGAAAAAAAAAGTAAAAAAGAAGTTTAAAAAAATTTAAAGTTTCAAGTAAAAACAGCGTCCTTTTTCCAAAATAAAGTTTAATTTTTTTTAGAAGAATAGGGAAAAAAAAGTAGATATATTAGGTATCGCTGCGTCTGTATGGACTAGCTCTATAAAAATATCACATGGTCCATCCTGTCAGATAAACGCCTTAAAAAATAAAAATAAAAACAGTGTCAAAATAGCCATTTTCTGGTCACCTTGTCTTTCAAAAAGTGTAATACCAAGTGATCAAAAAGTCTTATGTACCCCAAAATGCTACTAATCAAACCGCCATCTCATCCCGCAAAAAATGAGCCTCTACCTAAGACAATCGCCCAAAAAATAAAAAAAAATTGGCAGTCAGAATATGGCAGGGTCTCTTCAAATACAAAATGGTGTCCAAAATCCATTCTAGCAAAATCTGCCTCCAAAATCCATATAGTGCTCCTTTCCTTCTGACCACTGTCACGTGCCCATAGAGCAGTTTGCCACCACATATGGAGTATTTCTGTAAACTGCAGAATCAGAGTAATGCATATTGAGGTTTAGTTTGCTGTTGACCCTTGCTGTGTTGCAAGAAAAAAATAGATTAACATAAAAAATCTGCATAAAAAATGAAATGTTGAAATGTCGCCTCCTTTAATTCTTGTGGAACACCTAAAGGGTTAACAGAGTTTGTAACATCAGTTTTGAATAAGTTGATGGGTGTAGTTTCTAAAATGGGGTCATTTATGGGTGGTTCCATTATGTAAGCCTCTCAAAATCACTTTATAACTGAATTGGTGCTTAAAAAAATGGTTTTGAAAATTTTGTTGAAAATTTTAAAAATGGCTTCTAAACTTCTAAGCCTTCTAACGTCCTAAAAAAAATAAATTGACATTTAGAAAATGATGCCAACATAAAGCAGACATACCGTATAGGTAATAATGACTGATAACTATTTTATGAGGTATTACTATCTGTCTTAAAAGTAGAGAAATTTAGAAAATTGTGAATATTTCCACATTTTTGGTAAATTTTTAATTTTTTTTTATAAATAAAGGAAATATATATTGACTCAAATTTAGCACTGTCATGAAGTACAATGTGTCAAGAGAAAATAGTCTCAGAATGGCCTGGATAAGTAAAAGTGTTCCAAAGGTATTATGACATAAAGTGACACATGTTGGATTTGCAAAAATGGCCTGGGCAGGAAGGAGAAAACTGGCCAGGGATAGAAAGGGTTAAATATCTTCCATATCTATACAAGACTGTGAAATAGCTTCTTTGGCGGACTTTGTCCCCACTTTTGATCCCTCACTAATATAAAGTACCCAACAGGGGCCCCAGCTATATAAATGTCCTCCATAGTGGGCCATGATGACTCCCATTGTGGCCTAGGTGGAGTGGAGGAAATCCGTACTACTACTACCACAACCACCCCCCTCCTGCTCTTTGTGTAGGATGGTGGGAGTTTGGGGGGGGGGGGGGTGTTTGTGTTAGTAGTAATACAGATTTCCAGGCATGCTCATTGCCTAGGGGCATGGGGGTTGTGGTGCAAACTATAACCCCAAGCATGCTCACTGCTTAAGAGGATTGTGGTGCAAACTGTAACTCCCAGCATTCTCAATGCCTAAGGGGGTTGTGGTGCAAACTATAGTATAACCCCCAGCATTTTCATTGGCTAAGGGGGTTGTGGTGCAAACTATAACCCCCAGCATGCCCGTTGCCTGAGGGGGTTGTGGTGCAAACTATAACCCCCAACATGATCGTTGTCTAGGGGGGTTGTGGTGAAAACTATAACCCCCAGTATGCTTATTGCCTAAGGGGAGATGTGTTGCAAACTATAACCCCAGTATGCTCGTTGCCTAAGGAGGTTGTGTTGCAAACTATAACCCCCAGCATGCTCATTGCCTAAGTGGTTTGTGGCGCAAACTACAGTATAACCCCCAGCATGTTAGTTGCCTAAGGGGGTTGTGGTGCAAACTATAACACCCAGCATGCTCATTGTCTAGGGCAGTGGTCAGCAAACTGCGGCTCTAGAGCCACATGTGGCTCTTTAGCCCCTTGATATTGGCTCTTCCAGGTGCGGGCTCACATGTACAGTGAGATCGCATTTTTGTTGCCCGTGGCAAAAATCAGCAGTAGGGGGAGGACCAGGAAGCAGTGAAGGCTCTGTACTCACCGCTTCCTGGTCCTCGGCTGTAGGCTGTGCAGGGCTGCGTACAGTGTCAGGCGCTCTGTGACGTCACGCTGTGCACGCCAGTTCACAGCACAGCCGACAGCAGGAGGAACACAGAGCGAGGGTGGTGAGGAGCAGGGGCATCCAGGAGCAGGAGAGGTAAGTGCTTTTTTATTTTATGAAACTTGGGGCTGATCTAAGGCAATGGGGTGATGAGAATCATAATGGGGATATGAGAGGTATCATGGATGATGAGAGGCATCATTGATGATAATGGGGATGATGAGAGGCATGGGGTTCTTATCTGAGGTCTGATTGGGGGTCATTTACTTTGGGGTCTGATCTGAGGGAGGTCTTATTAACATTGGGGGTATGATTAGTGGTTTGACCTAAGGTTTAATAAAAAATATTTTTTTTCATATTGTCCTCCTCTAAAACCTACGTGCGTCTTATAGGGTGAAACGTTGTGGAGTGAAAGATGTAGTGTCGAGGATTGAGAAAGGTATGTTCAGATGGTTAGGAATACCCTTATTAAATTAAAACAATGTACCTTCCTATATAGTTTACGTTTAAAAATTTGGCTCTCAGAAAAAATGTAATTGCTGTTTTGTTGATATTCGGCTAAGTTGACTAATAAGTTTGCCCACCACTGGTCTAGGAGGTTGTGGTGCAAATTATAACCCCCAGCATGCTGTTGCGGAAAGGGGGTTGTGGTGCAAACTATAATCCCCAGCATGCTAGTTGTCTAGGGGGGTTGTGGTGAAAACTATAACCCCCAGTATGCTCATTGCCTAAGGGAGTTGTGGTGCAAACTATAAGCCCCAGCATGCTCATTGCCTAAGGGAGTTGTGGTGCAAACTATAAGCCCAAGCATGCCCGTTGTCTAGCGGGAGTAATACTGCCGATTGGCCACGTTGCTAGTTTTCTAGGGGTGATATTTTACTTTAAAATTACTGGGATAGAGATTGAAAATGACCCTTCCCCCATTTTGTTATGTATGCTTCCCGGTGCAATCGGCTACCGTACTAGACATCTTATCCGATTTCTAGTCTTAGCGGCTAAAACGGTAATTCCCTATTTGTAGAAGAACAGTTGCCCCCCCCCCCTCCCTCTCCATCTCAGAATGGTTCCAAGAAATGTTTCATCTAAAAAGAATGGAGGAGCTAACAGCAGACTCTCATTTCTCCCTTGATGCTTATAATGTTAGCTGGAAGCCTTGGATGTATTTCCTAGTTTCTCCAGACTATCTCATCTATGCTCAGACTCTGTGGTTCCTTCTCCAAATGGTGTTAAACCCCATGCCGATTCTAGTTCTTCTGCTGTCTGAGGCTAAAATTTAAATGGCGCCCCCTCCCATAAAAAAATAATATGAAAGCCAAGTAGCCACCAAGCTCCGAGACTGTCCTGCCAGATCTGGGGTGGTACAAGTTCAGATAATGTTGTTGGTATCAGCTGAAGTCCTATGTAACACCACAGGTAATACAGTGCCAAATTTCTGAATACAGATCCTATAGTAAATGTTACCTGCAGTCCTATGTAACAGTACTGATAACACAGTGATGGCTATCTGAGTACAGAGAATGTAGTAGTCTTACCTGCATTCAGTTTTGGACTGGGGTGCCTAGGGCCCACCAGTGGAATTGATTTTGGGGGCCCACCCTAAAGCTGGAGTTATTACTTGTTCATTTTTAAGTCTCACATTTTTAAGTCTCACATTTTAGCAGTATTGTGCACTGCTCTATATCAAATTGTTCCTCATTAAAGAGGACCTTTTATTAGGATAAAAAATATAAACTGAGTATGCTGACATGTAGAGACGCCCAGGACAAAAAGGGCAGACTCCTCCCAGTTGAGCCGAATTTCTGAAGATACTGGAGGACATACCGGGAGAACGGAGCGGCACCCAGGGATAATAGTAAGTGCAGGGAGATCCCTGGACGCTGCTCTACATGTCGGCCTACTTAGTTTAAATTTTTTATCCTAATGAAAGGTCCTCTAAGCAGCTTATTTAGGGTATTTTAACACTAGCGGCACAGACCTCTGGCAGGCTGTTCCAGCGGCTGAGCAGCCTGGTGGATCCGTCCTAGTGAATGTGTGCTCCTGGACTACTGCTCCGGCTCCATTGACTATAATGTCCTAGTTTTATTCCAGCAGCCTCTCGGTGTGCGCTGCCATGCCTCCGCCGGAACTCTTTCCGGCCCTTGTTATAGTCAATGGAGCTGGAGCAGTAGTCTGGGGGCACACGTTCACTAGTGGCAGGACGGATCCGACAGGCTGTTCACCCGCCGTTCACTAGCGGAGGTCCGTGCCGCTAGTGTGAAACTTGCTTTATTTGATAACTGTGTCTGTTATTTACAGTATGTAGTTTGGACATTGTTCACACGTGGACATTCCATGTCCTAGATAAACCACCCAGTCCCCCAGCCTATCTCCAAAGTGAAGGAAATGTTTCCTGGCATATTCCAAAGGATAAGTTTATTGAAGTGATGGCAGTAGCGCCATCCCTTGTATAGCGGCTGTGCTCGGTATCACGCTCGGCATCTTTCACTTCTATGGGGCTGAGGTCACGTGATCAATGAACATGACATCACATGGCCTAGGAAAAGCACGGAGAAGAGCACAGCACTCACAGGAACGCTGGTGCCTTCTCAAACAGCTAATCAGCAGTGGTCCGGGGTGTCAGACCCCCACAGATCAGATACTGATGACCTATCCACAGTCGTATGTGACTGATATCAGCTTCTTCTCTGATAACGCTCCAGCGCTAATATAACCTCCAGAGACATTACATCATATGTGACTGATATCAGCTTCTCCTCTTATAACACTCCAGCACTGATATAACCTCCAGAGACATTACATCTTATGTGACTGATATCAGCAGCAATTCTTATATCGCTCCAGTACTGATATAACCTCCAGAGACATGACATCATATGTGACTGATATCAGCCGCTCCTTTGATAACGCTTGAAGATCGATATAACCTCCAGAGACATTACATCATATGTGACTGATATCAGCCGCTCCTCTTATAATGATTCTGTACTATAATAATGTGACTGATATCAGCTGCTTCCCTTATAACTCTCCAGCACTGATATAACCTCCAGAGACATTACATCATATGTAACTGATATCAGCCGCTCCTCTTATATCACTCCAGTACTGATATAACCTCCCGAGACATTAGATCATATGTGACTGATATCAGCCGCTGCTCTTATAACGCTCCAGTACTGATATAAGCTCCAGAGACATTTGCATCTTATGTGTCGGATATCAGCCTCTCCTCTTATAACGCTCCAGTACTGATATAACCTCCAGAGATATTACATCATATTTGACTGATATCAGCCGCTCCTCTTATAACGCTCCAGCACTGATATAACCTCCAGAGACATCACAGCATATGTGCTGATATCAGCTGCTCCTCTTATAATGTTCCAGCTCTGATATAACCTCCAGAGACATTATATCATATATGACTGATATCAACAGCGACTCTTATATTGCTCCAGTAGTGATATAACCTCCAGAGACATTACATCATATGTGACTGATATCAGCCGCTCCTCTTATAACACTCCAGTACTGATATAACCTACAGAGACATTATATCATATGTGGGGAGTGAGTGGCTGGGAAAATGTGAAATGCCACTGATGAAAGGGAAGGGGATATTACTGGGAGACATAACCTCTTAGTTATGTATAAAGTCAGGCTCGGACTGGCCCACTGGCATGCCGGTGAAATGCCCGGTGGGCCCCTTGCCTGCCTGCTTACCATACAGCTAGAACCACTAGCAGGGCAGTTACTATACTGTCACAGGAGGGCGAAAACTGGCCAGGGGTAGAAGGGGTTAAATCTCACATAAACAATTGTAAAAGTTAACAGAGAATGACAGGAGAGGGCCACACACTACATATGCGGGCTACATAAAGAGAATAAGCAAGGCACATGTTATTCCCCATGGAAGAGGTAACACAACGAAACACGTATTGGGGTTGTGAGGGTCCATTTACTTGGCCTGTATGGATACTACTGTATATTTTTTACATCTTAGATGGATTTCTATGTTTTCTTCTTCTTTTTTTTTGTCAATGTGTATATATAACACACAATCTACTTTCCATGTCGCCAATGTTTAGCTCATGAAGGAAGTCGTGTGTCAAAAGCTGGCTTGATGGGTATATACGGTGTGTGATAGACCTTCTGCACACATTCCTTGTTGCTGACATGGATAAAAGGGAAGATTCATCAGAGTTAGAGAAAGCGATTGTTAGCCCAGTGCTCCATGCCTGCGCTGCTGGCCCTACACGCAAGCACAGGTCCCGTGCTCCCTCATTCCCTTCTACTGCCGTGCGCCATTCTGACAAGCGTGGGCAGCAGGTAGCTTAACTTTGTATCTGTGCTCCGTGCCAGAGTTGACTTCCTGCTTGAGTTCTGTGCTGTTGTTAGGGCGTGCACAGGCATGTCTCTCCTCCCATGTGAGGCAGCACGTACATGCCCTCTCTCTTTCTTCAGCCTATGGCTGGGTTACAGGAAGTATTTAAGGCACTTTCTGTCCCAGGAAGGCGCCTGAGCAATTTTGGTCACTAGCTTGTCTACTTCCTTGTGTGAAGATGTTGTGGAAGTGTCTACTTTTCTGTGTACCGGACCCTACTTCTTTATTTAACGGATTTTGCTTGTTTGCCTCTGACTTGGACTTTGCTTGATCGCTGCCTGCCGTGACTCCAGACTTGCTGACTACTTCCTTCCCCTCAGTGCTTGCACAGGTATCTCTGACCTGTGTTCAGCTGTCACTGACCCGGGGACTGCTATGAAGTGGCACCTGGTAACTACCCTAATGTTCCAAGCCTATCCTCACCATGAGAGGCTCTAGCTGCATTGCATAACAGGGATGAATTTTGGCTTTCAGAAGAGAACTGTCTGAGGACTTGAGAACCAAAATTGTGAAAAAATATCAACAATCTCAAGGTTACAAATTCATCTCTAGAAATCTAGATTTTCCTTTGTACTCAGTGCGCAACATTATCAAGAAGTTTACAACCCATGGCACTGTAGCTAATCTCCTTGGGCGTGGACGGAAGAGAAAAATTGATGAAAGGTGTCAACGCAGGACAGTCCGGATGGTGGATAAGCAGCCCCAAACAAGTTCCAAAGAAATTCAAGCTGTCCTGCAGGCTCAGGGAGCATCAGTGTCAGAAGGAACTATCCGTCGACATTTAAATGAAATGAAACGCTGCGGCAGGAGAACCAGGAGGACCCCACTGCTGACACAGAGACATAAAAAAGCAAGACTACATTTTGCCAAAATGTACTTGAGTAAGCCGAAATTCTTCTGGGAAAACATCTTGTTGACAGATGAGACCAAGATAGAGCTTTTTGGTAAAGCACATCATTCTACTGTTTACCGAAAACGGAATGAGGCCTACAAAGAAAAGACCACAGTACCTACAGTGAAATATGGTGGAGGTTCAATGATGTTTTGGGGTTGGTTTGCTGCCTCTGGCACTGGGTGCCTTGAATGTGTGCAAGGCATCATGAAATCTGCGGATTACCAACTGATCTTGGGTCGCACTGTAGAGCCCAGTGTCAGAGAGCTGGGTTTGCGTCCGAGATCTTGGGTCTTCCAGCAGAACAATGACCCCAAACATACGACAAAAAGCACCCAGAAATGGATGGCAACAAAGCGCTGGAGAGTTCTGGTGCCCAGCAATGAGTCCAGATCTAAATCCCATTGAACACCTGTGGAGAGATCTTAAAATTGCTGTTGGGAAAAGGCACCCTTCCAATAAGATAGACCTGGAGCAGTTTGCAAAGGAAGAGTGGTCCAAAATTCCGGGTGAGAGGTGTAAGAAGCTTATTGATGGTTATAGGAAGCGACTGACTTCAGTTATTTTTTCCAAAGGGTGTGCAACCAAATATTAAGTTAAAGGTGCCAATAATTTTGTCCAGCCCATTTCTGGAGTTTGGCGTGACATTATGTCCAATTTGCTTTTTTCTCTCCCTTTTTCGGTTTTGTTCCAATACATACAAAGGGAATAAACATGTGTATAGCAAAACATGTATTACTGCAATACTTTTCTGTGACAAAAATACTTCATTTTCTTGAAAAATTTCAGGGGTACCAACATTTCCGGCCATGACTGTAACTGCTAAATTACTGCCATCCAACCTGCCTCCATAATCCTTACTGGTGCCAGAGAAGGTTTGCATTTAAAATCTGCTGCTACTGAATGTATTTGAAGTTCTATGTTGCACGTTTAATTCTGGCCTTATTCTTTAATGCTACTTTTCCAATGCACTGATCCCCAGGGAGCGACGGCGGACATAACACTTTATTAGGGCCAATTTCACTCTCATCCTCTGCAACGGCTCCTCCAGGGCTCTATCTATCTATCTATCTGGTGGTGATGCTAGGATTTACTGGAGGTTATTTTAAAAGGCTTTACATCAGGTTTTTAGCTTTAAAAAGTTGCAAAATGTAGCGCAAATTATATTTTGCACACAAATTTTGCTATTTTTTATGTTTTATGCTATTATGCTATCACTACTTAAAAAAAAAATGGGTGGAGCTTAATGAAGGTGGCTGGCCACTGCTGAGATGCCAGAAAACTGGTGTAAAACTGGTGTAAACTGTAAATGAAATCTGCTCCAACTTCTATCTGCAGTAGATTTCAGTTTCTGGTGCACATCCATCATTTAGAATAGCATCCAGTTACACAAGTGCAATATTTATATGTAACTGGAAATCTCCATATAAATGCTACACCAGCAGCTTAGGAAATTACATAATTGCTGCCTTCATTGTAATGTACGCTCATTGTGATTTTACTGGGAATTTAGTTCCTGATTGCCTTCTATATTTAGTTATTTCATGGGGTGCAGCTATTGTATGTTTATTGTGGAAAGAAACAATGCTCTACAAAGCCACTTCTCAAACATTCTCTAGAGCTGTTCCTATTTTGGTAGCACATTCAGTAATTGCTGTTTTTATTATGATATTATGTCTTTTTTTTACTTATTACACACAGTAGTTTGTTCTCCTCCTGCTTCCTGGGAACAACCAGCAGACTGCTGTTGACTGATGTTATTCTTACAATTTGCTAGTATTTTGTACTCAGTGTGGGCACTGCTTTTCTCAGTGTCACTGATTCTATAACCTTTAGCTATCATTATTTGCTTAGTATTTGGCCGTGGTACTTCTACTGTTAGCCTTTCTGCTGCCTAAGGCACAAACTGAAATGCAACCCCTACCCCCCAACCTTACTGTTTGAGACATACGGTATTTGGAAAAGATTACTTAGAGTCATACAAAATATACTGGAGAATACAGCACTACTTGCCTTTTACATCCAATCATGTCTCCTCTGATGTAGATGTAGACGTTCTCTGTTCTCCTCTTCTCCATTCAGACCAGACCGCCATGACGATTTCTTTCAGGCACCTCTTGTCTCTGCAGAGTTTAAAGCGCAGATGTCTTAGGTTCCTCACTTTCCCATTATCCTCCCCCTCTTGGTGCCCCAACATTGTTATCCTGCTGCTACCCCCAATACTGTGCCCGCTTTGCTCCCCAATGCCCACAAACACTATACTGAAAAATTAATAGTGTCATACAGATTGTCACTCCATAGTAATAGTGCTGCCAGACTGCCTTTAATGTGTCCCCTACCACACCCCAATAGCAACAATGCTCCCCTATAATGCAGGTAGTGCCCTCCATATTGTGCCTAATAGCAATGTATTTTTTTAATAGGAATCTGTCATTTTTTTAATAATTTTATTCGGATCAGAAACAGGTTGACATATGATGACACAAGAAAAGAAAGATCTTTCATATAGAGAGCAGATAAAAAAAAAAAAGGAAATTGTTGATACATCTTATCATTTCAAGAGACATTTTCAAAATAGCATGAGATAAAATGAAATAAAATAAATCACATTCTGATCCATTTTTCTATATATAAAACCCTCCCCTTCCCCCGTCCCCCAACAAAACATAAGCCCACAGCACTGTGAGGAGACTGGACCTAGAAACTAAATTGCCAATTTACCTAACCTATTGGCTATTTGTTCGTAGTTTTGAGCGTGAATATTCTAATTGCGAATTTTAATTGCAAATATTGCCACTTCGAGAATTTGCAAATATTTAGAATATAGTGCTATATATTCGTATTCGCGAATAGTATTAATCGTGAATATTCTAATCGCAAATTTATCCCAAATTTATTGCGAATATTGGCACTTAGCAACATCCTTAGCAACCAACCCCTTAGTGTTGATCGGGAATATATTACATTGCCGATTTTCACAATCAAGTAAATAATGACGAATTCTGGAATTTGCAAATTTATGGCGAATATTCGGCCAAAAAATGTGCAAAATATCACAAATTCGAATATTGCCTATGCCTCTCATCACTATTTGTTCCTTCATAAACCAAGTGGTTCCAACAAATGGTTTCATCACCTCTCTGATTTCATGTACTGTAAGCGCCTTTTCAATAAACTTTCTCAATTGTTTAAAGAAATTCTTTGTGGCTTTTTCTTTGTTTCTTTCAGTATCTAGTCTATCCATATAGACCATATACATAGGCTTTTTCATTGTTCCAATCACTTCATCTAGAGAGGGTAATTGGGGTTGTAGCCACTTTCTAAAAATACACTTTTTGGCTGCTAATAACAAAATATGTGGTCCCTTAATGCTCACTTTCTTTGTTGAGTCTGTATCCTGATCTCTGGGAATGAACTGGAAGATACATTGTTGAGGCACATCAGGAACTTCAACTTCCCAAGTTGTCTTAACAACCGCCATAAGTTTTTTAAAAGTCTCCATCCATCTCCACCAGACAGAATGACAGCATTTCAATGGACCAGGATTTTGAAATCCTGGTATTCAGGGCCAGGGATCGCAGATGGGTAGGGGGTTACTTCCTTTTTCTATTTCTTTTTCTAATTGGGAGATGGACAGCTGAACGCTTCCATGAGATAGTGTGAAGATGCTTGGTGACGGTAAAAGATGTGGTGGCGTTGCTGCCACATCCTCTGTTTGCAGGGTGGCAGGTGCCACTGTCACACACTTGTGCTCAGGTTTAGAACGTTTATTTTTACGTATTTTATGTTATTTTAAGTTAGTTCGCTATCTAAATTTGCAGTGCACGTGTTCTACTATTACTGTCATTTTGCTTGAATTTCCAGCCCTCTAGCCCTTTCCAGGACTTTTTTAGAACCATTTTAGTGCCCCAAAGTTCAGGTCCCCATTCACTTCAATGGGGTTCGGGTTCGGGGTAAATTTGGGTCAAGTTCGGGTCTTGAACCCAAACTTTTTTGTGAAGTTCGGCTGAACTCGTTGACCCCGAACGCCCAGGTGTCCGCTCAACTCTACTTAAAATAAAATAAAAAAAAAAAAAATTATTAACCTGCAACTCGGAGGAAGAGGTGGATGTGGAGTCGGAGGTTGAGGAGGCGGTGAATGTGGTGTTGTAGGTGCAAGCGGCGATGGAGGAGGAGGAGATAGCTAATTTTTTATTTTTTTTTATAAATTGGGGTAGCCCCCAAAATAATGTGACAAATAAAAAAAAGAAATCAAAGAATAAGTGCACTTGAGTACACGAATGTATGGTTGAGGCGGGTATTAATGTCTATTCTGCACAAGGTACAGACAAGTCTTGTGGGATCCAAGCCTGGTTCATTTTAATCAATGTGAGCTTGTCCACGTGGGCTGTGGACAGGCGGTTGCGTTTGTCTGTAATGACGCCCCATGCGTGCTAAATACATGTTCAGACAATACACAGGCTGCAGGGCAGGCCAGCACCTCCAAGGCGTAAAGGGCAAGCTCAGGCCATGTGGACAATTTGGAGACCCAGAAGTTGAATGGGGCAGAACCATCAGTCAGTACGTGTAGGCCTGTGCACACATACTGTTGCACCATGTTGTTTAAATGCGGCCTCCTGCTAAGATGTTCCATATCAGCTGGTGGTGCTGGTTGCTGTGGCGTGGTGGCAAAGCTTTTCCACATGTTGGCCATGCTAACCTTGCCTTCGGAGATGCTGGCCGTGACCCAGCTGCGTGGGCGACCTCTTCCTCCTCCTCTGCCTTTGCCTTGTGCTTCCACTTGTCCCCCGGTGTCAATTGGGAATGCCCTCAGGAGTGCATCTACCAGCGTGCGCTTGTAGTCGCGCTTCTTCCTATCATGTGAGGGAATTAAGGATGGCACCTTGTCTTTGTAACAGGGATCCAGCAGGGTGGCCACCCAGTAGTCAGCACAAGTTAAAATGTGGGTAACTCTTTGGTCATTGCGCAGTCACTGCAGCATGTAGTCGCTCATGTGTGCCAGGCTGCCCAGAGGTAAGGATAAGCTGTCCTCTGTGGGTGGTGTATCGCCCGTGTCCTCCGTATACCCCAGCCATGCTCCAGTGATGGCCATGAGCTGCGTCGGGTGCCACCCTGCTGTGAACCTGGTTCCTCCTCCTCCTCTACCTCATCCTCCTCGTCCTCCAGAACTGTGCCCTGGCTGGCCACATGTGTACCTGGCCTCTGCTGGTGCAGGAACCCACCCTCTGAGCCACTTCTAAATGACTGGCCTGAAACCCTGTGAAATGCGCCCTCTTCCTCCTCCTCTTCTTCCTGTGCCACATCCTCTTCCATCATCGCCCTAAGTGTTTTTCAAGGAGACATAGAAGTGGTATTGTAACGCTAAGAACTGCGTCATCGGCACTGGCCATATTGGTTCAGTACTCGAAACACTGCAACAAGGCACACAGGTATGACATGGAGGCCCACTAATTGGTGGTGAAGTGGTGCTGTTCCGCAGAGCGACTGAACTGTGCGTGCTGCAGCTGAAACTCCACTATCGCCTGCTGCTACTCGCACAGTCTCTCAAGCATATGCAAGGTAGAGTTCCACCTGGTGGGCACGTTGCATATGAGGCAGTGATTGAAAGGCCGAAGCAGCAGCGGGGCAGCAGCAGGGTAAGAATGTCGAAAGTGCGCACAGACGGACCGCACTTTCTGCAGCAGCTCTGACATGTCTGGGTAGTTTTTAAAGAATTTCTGCACCACCAAATTCAGCACATGCACCAGGCAAGGGATGTGCGTCAAACCGGCTAGTCCCAGAGCTGCTACGAGATTTTGCCCATTATCGCACACCACTAGGCCGGGCTTGGGGCTCACTGGCAGCAACCACTCATCGGTTTGTTCTTCTATGCCCCTCCACAGCTCCTGTGTGGTGTGGGGTTTGTCCCCAAACACATAAGTTTTAAAACAGCCTGCTGATGTTTACCCCTGGCTGTGCTGAAGTTGGTGGTGAAGGTCTTTCACTGACCGGATGAGGAGGTGGTAGAAGATGAGGAGGAGGAAGCAGAGTAGGAGAGGAGGCAACAGGAGGCAAACAGCCGCCACTACATTTACCCAGTGTGCAGTTTGGGAGATACAGCATCCCTGCCCGTGCTTCCTTTTCCATGTATCTGTGGTTATGTGGACCTTGCCACAGATGGCGTTGCGCAGTGCACACTTGATTTTATTCTCCACTTGGTTGTGCAGGGAAGGGATGGCTCGCCTGGAAAAGTAGTGGCGGCTGGGAATGACGTACTGTGGGACAGCCACCACCATCAGCTGTTTAAAACAGTCCGTCTCCACCAGACGGAATGACAGCATTTCAAAGGCCAGTAATTTTGAAATGCTGGCATTTAGAGCCAGGGATCGAGGGTGGCTACGGGCTATTTTCTATTTCTCTCCAGTCTTTGGGAGATGGACAGCTGAACAATTGGGTGTGAGGTGGAGATGCTTTGTGATGATGACGGAAGTAGTGGTGTTGGTGGCACATCCTGGGTGCAGAGACAGCAGCAGAAGAGGAAGCAGGAGGAGCCTGAGACCTTTCTTGATTTTTAAGGTGTTTACTCCACTGCAATTCGTGCTTTGCATGTAGATGCCTGGTCATGCAGGTTGTGCTCAGGTTTAGAACGTTTATGCCTCGCATCAGGCTCTGATGGCACAACGTGCAAACCACTCGTGTCTTGTCGTCAGGACATTGTCTGAAGAACTGCCACGCCAATGAACTCCATGGAGCTGGCTTTGGTGTGCTCGGTCCCTGGGTGCGGTGGGCAGTAGCAGGCCTGCTGTCTCGGGGACGGCCACTCCGCTTTTGCACCAAGCTCCCTCTTTTGCTGTGCTGTTGCCCCTGAGCGACCACCGCCTCTTCCTCAGAACTGCACATGTCACTAGCATGAATTAAGTCCAGTCGGGTTTTGGACCTCATCATCCTCCACATCATCTTCCACCCATTCTTGACCCCTGCCCTCCTCGTTGGTCTGCACACTGCAGAAAGCCGCAGCAGTTGGTACCTGTGTTTTGTCATCATCAGAGACGTGCTGCGGTGGTATTCCCATGTCCTCATCCTGCAACATAAGTGGTTGGGCATCAGTGCATTTAATGTCTTCCACTTCTGGGGCAGGGCTATGTGGATGGCCCGGGGAAACCCTGCTAGCAGAGTCATCAAAAAGCATAAGAGTCTGCTGCATGACTTGGAGCTCAGGCTGTTTGGCTGCTTTGCAAGGAAGTGAGGTGAAAGACTGATGGGCATCAGGCAGGTGCCAACTCTAAGCTTTCTGCAGAGGACTGGGTGGGAGATACTGTAAAGGAACTGGAGCCACTGTCAGCCACCCAATCTACTATCGCCTGTACTTGTTTTGGCCTCACCATCCGTAGAGCGGTATTCGGCCCTACCAAATAACGCTGCAGGTTCTGTCGCCTACTCGCACCTGAGGAAGGTGTTTCACTTGGACCTATAGCTGGCGCAGAATGGCCACGTCCTTTCCCAGCAACAGAAGCTCCACCAACACCACCATGACCATGTCCACCTCCCTTTGATGTTCTCCTCATTATTTGCATTCACCCACCAAACTAACAGATTGTTTATCTCAGGTGTCAATTTAACTGCCAATAGTCAACACTTAAGTTCACTAACAGTAAGGCAGTGCCCGTGTCATAAACAGAATAAATTTCTTTAGGTCCCACAACAGTGTAACGGAGCAATTCAATACAATTACTTCATTATCAACAAAAATTTGATTTTTCAAACCAACAATGTAACAGCAGAGGTTAACGGTTTAATTTGACTGTCAGAAATGCAGCGTACACCGCAAATGTGCTATCTACCACAAAACGTGTGTTTTTGCAACCAACTATGAAAATGCGGAGTTCCACAGGTTACTTATAATGACTAAAATACAGGGTAGGCCTCAGATCTGCTATGTTGCACAAAACCACTGTTTATTGCAACAAACTACAGAAATGCAGTATGTCACCCCAGGTTTTTCAGCACTGTGTGCAAACATGCTCTGAGGCACAACAGTACGAGTTTATGCCCCCAACCACAGAAAAGCAGTATGTCACCCCAAAATTATAAAACAGTTTTTTTAGCGTTGTATGCAAACGTGCTCTGCGGTACAACAGTACGGTTTTATTCCCCCAACTACAGAAATACAGTGTTTCACCGCAAAATTATAAAACAGGTATTTCAGCGTTGTATGCAAAAGTGCTCTGTGGCACAACAGTACGGGTTTATTCCCCCAACTACAGAAATGCAGTTTTTCACCACTAAATTTTAAAACAGTTTTTTCAGCGTTGTATGCAAACATGCTCTGTGGTATGACAGTACGTGTTTTTTCCCCCAACTACAGAAATGCACTATATCACCGCAAAATTATAAAATAGGTAATGTAGGGGGACTTGACCTGCCAGAAAAAAGGAATTATTCCTCCACTGAGCTACCAAAAAATAATTAGACTGATGTCCCTGGCAGGCTGGCCCATATGCAGGTCACATGCAGTTCTAAGGACACTGCAGTTGCTAAAATGGCCGCCGACCCCCATCTCAGTAACAGATGGATTAAAAATTATTTTGCAGTATCACTGGGCTCAGGGCTGGGTACAAATATGTAGCAAAGCACCCTCAATAATTGCTGTAGTTTGAAAAGTTTATGCCACCAAGTTCAACAGATTTCTTCCCTAATCTCTCCCTCACAGCAGCAGCAGCAACCTGTCCCTACACTAAGAGCAGCAGAGTGACGTGCGGTGCTACGTGACTCCAGCTTATATAGAGGCTGGGTCACATGCTGCACTTAGCCAATCACAGCCATGCCAATAATAGGCATGGCTGTGATGGCTTCTTAGGGCAAAGTAGTGAAACGCTTGGCAGCCTTTCAAAAAGCAGGAAGAAATCGCTGAACAACAAACCCGCACCCGAACTTTTACGGAAATGTTTGGGGCCGGGTGCGGAAAACTGTAAAGTCCGGTACGAACCCGAACTATACAGTTCGCGTTTGCTCAACTCTACTCCTTGCAGCTTGCCAAGCACAGCGCCGTCCACAGCATTTCTTGGTATTGCAACACAGCTCCATTCACTTAAAAGGCTGGCAATCATTGATAGGACCGCCTAGTGGACTCTCAAAACCAGAATGAGCAGAAATTTAGATCAATAAACGTTAAAGAGGACCTTTCACTTAGGGTTGAGGTAGTGAAATACTTACACTACCTTCCTGGGCGGCCCTCGCTGAGGTCCAGGCAACAGTTATTTTTTTCAAAATAACCCCCGGTTCATCCGCTCTGGTTCCCGTTAGTTTTCATATGGCCGCGATTCTTTGTATGAGGCGGGACTTGTCTTTTACCTAAGGAGTGGTTTTCCTCTCCCTGGCTGCGAGCAGAGCACTATGATTAGGACAACCACTCCCCAGGCAAAAGACAATTCCCCGCCTCATACAAAGAATCGCCGCATATGAAAACTAACAGGGACTGTAGCGGATGAACCAGGTGTTATTTTGAAAAAATAACTGTTGCCTGGGCCTCAGTTGGAGCTGCCCAGGAAGGTTGTGTAAGTATTTCACTACCTCAATCCTAAGTGAAAGGTCCTCTTTAAACTGAATCTTTACAGACAAAACGATATAAATTTTCTCAGGTCATCCAACTCATTATGATGCTATCTGCAGATCAGAGTGAATTTTCACTATGACAGGTTCCCTGTAAAGGGATTCTCCAGGAGTAAAAAAAAAAATGAAAATACTTAAATATTATTTTATAATAAATATATTCACAAATACCTTTCATTAGTTATAATGGCTTGTTTTGTCTAGGGAGCAATGATTAGGAGAAATAAAACCGTCCTATTAGTTTACACAGAACCTGTCCTAATCACACAGCAGGACAAGTTACTTCACCACAATGAGCCATAGTGCTGCCTCATCCTCCTCTCTGCTCTGATTGTGAGGGATCATAATCCTGAATACAGGTGAATCACTGTGGGAATGGAGATGATGAGGAGGGTGAGGGAGGTGTGGCTAATGAGATTCAGCACTTGTATGCAGTCTCCATTACCACAGCAACACCTGACCACAGTCTGTCCTGTCCATCCTCTCTGTACTTCATGTCTCTTCATGAACTCCATTCCTACAGAGATTCAGCTAAAGATCTTATCATCTGTATCCAGGATTATAATCCCTGACAAGTAGAGCAGAGAGAAGGTTTAGGCTGCTCTTTACCTCAGTGTTGTGAAGTAACTTGTCCTGCTGTGTGATTAGGACAGGTTTTGTGTGTACTTATAGGACAGCAGCCATTTTGTCTCCCCTGATGATTGCTCCCCAGACAAAACAAGCTATTTTAACTAATGAAAGGTATTTGAGAATATATTTATAATAAAGTAATATTTAAGTATTTTAATTTTCTTAATTCCTGGAGAACCCCTTTAAGCCAAGATCAGGAGAGGATTACAAAGGCAAAATGCACTTTGTAGTCCGTGGCAGGAACCCCTATGCTTTCTGCGAATTTTTCTCTTGTGGTTTAGTCCCATTAAATGGAGCTAAAATGTAGTTGGACAGTGGTCATTGTTTTAAGCAGTGTCCATTATTGGTGTCAAAATAGTATTAAACCAAGTGCAGCACAGTATGCCATTAAAAACAATAGGAGGCAGATTCATTGAGGCTGCTGGTGGCTTTATGGAGTGGAATCAATGCCAAATTCTGCTGGTAAAAGACTGTGTCAAGGAGTTTTGTCACTTCAGCAAATGGCATTTATCATGTAGTGGAAGTTAATCCAAGGCCTTTACTAATGTATTGTGATTGACCATATTGCCTCCTTTGCTGGCTTAATTCATTTTTCCAACACATTATACACTGATTATTTCCATGGTTATGACCACCTGGCAATCCTGCAGTGGTGGTCGTGCTTGCTCACTATAGGAAAAAGCGTCAGCCTACTGTATGTTCACTACCACGGTCCTGGCCTCCAGAGAGGCTGGGACCTTTTCTTGCAGTGTGCAAGCACAGCCACCACTGCTGGATTGCAGGCTGGTGGTAACCCCTGGATACGATCAGCATCTAACATGAATTTTTCCATCAAAGAAGGCAATCTGAACAATCACAATACATTAGTAAGTAACTTGTATTAACATTCTCTACATGATAAATGCCATTTGCTGAAGTGAGACAACCCCTTAAGTATTATAGTGTATGCTGTAGATTTTCTGTTGAGGATTTGCACACATAAAATCAGCAGTGTTTTAGTTTTACAGTACCAGTAAAGTGGGAGACATTTTAGAAAATCTCATTTACACACTGTGAAAAAATTTACAACAGAATCTGCAAACTTAAGGCTCCTTTACACTGGCCAGACATCAGCCAGATAATCGCTGACAACTAGATTATCCGATGAAAGAGCAGTCACCAAAATCATTGTTTGCTGGCAGCAGATTGTGCTGTCTAAACATGCTCTGCTGCCGGCAAACAATTATTCTGTATGGGGACGAGTGATGGTATCAGCAATCACTCCACTGCGTACTGTGGAGAAGATCTCTGCATGTTAATAATTCAGTCTCCCTCAATGACGAACAGGCAATTGTTAGGAAGGCTCTCTTCCTTCCTGACAATCGTCTGCTAAATCTATCAATGTAAAGGGACCTTCAACGACCTATGGTGTCAATTCATGCAGTGGATTACTGCAGCAAATTTCCCCGTTTACAATGCAGAGGGTTAAATTTACAGCAGACTTGCAGTATTTCCACCATTTGGTGTGTACTTTGCTCCTGCAAATTTTGGGCAATATCCACAGTTGAAAATTTTCACTGCTGAAAATCTGCAACTAACCTGCCCAATGTGAATGTTCTCTTAAAGGGGTTTTCCGAGTTACATAGTTGTCATTGTTATCTGTGGTGTTACATAAGACCGCAGGTACCATCAACTACATTATTTGTGCTCAGAGAGTTATCATTGTGTCATCTGTGGTGGTACTTAGGACTGCAGGTATCATCTACAGCAATATCTGTACTCAGAGAGGTACTGTGTTATCTGTGGTAAGGATGAGCGAACCAGTTCGGACTGAACTGCTATTTTTCGGACGGCAGACTAACCCGAATCTTTTCAGGTTAGTTTTGGATAAATCCACTAAAATGTCATGTAGCTCTTTGTTCAATTTAATGAAACCTTTAATCTACCTATGAATGTCAATGTGAAATTGAGTGTCAAGCTTCAATCGTCCATTTCGGTGAATTTCATTAGCAAAATTTTGCAATTACATTTTTTTTTGGGGGGGGTTGAATTTATTAAACCATCATATATACATGATTACTGCAGCAAAACACATGGTACAGCAGCAATCTACCTGTGAGTGTTGATATGAAATTGAGTGTCAAGCCTCAATAATCCGTTTATGTTTATTCAGTTTCCACACTGTTGCAATTTCATTTTTGGGACATCTTTAATTTTATTTAACGAGCATATATAGGTGATCAGTACATCAGTATAAAACGGTTACAGTAAGAATTTGTCTGGGAGTGTTAATTCCATATGTTTTTCATAATATATTTTTTGGGGACTTGTTCAATTTAATTAAACCATCATATATATGTGATTACTGCAGCAAAACAGTAGGTATAGCAGCAATCTACCTGTGAGTGTTAACGTGAAAGCATTGGGCCTGGCCCTTAATCATCCGTTAAAGCAGCTCTGTCACCAGAATCAACCCTATTAAATCAGACATACTGTACTGCCTGGTAAGACTCATCATGCTGATTAAAACTATAACAAAGATCACAGAGGCTATATTCTTGCTATACTGATTAAAACTATACCTTTCTTTTGTCTGTATGCTAAACAGTGTTTGATTTATATACAAATTAGTAATTTGAGCACTAGGAGGAAGGGCTGAACCCGTTTAACTGCTTTGTAACACCCCCTGTGCTGTGCAAACGACCCCTCCCCTTGATTGACAGGGCTATACATGCTGAGGGCAGAGTTGTGTCCAAGAGCTATGTGCTAGCCTGTAAGTCATTTGCTCTGCTTACTGTAGCTTCACCACATTGAGATAAGCTCAGAAGGCTAATCTACATATTATGGCTTTATTCACAAGCAAGATATTTGGTTATTAGTGATGAGCGAATCAAAGCATCCAAAGTAGAATTCGATCCGAGGTTTAGGAAAAATTAGATTCGCAACAAATCCGAATTTCCTTGCGCTTTGTGGTAACAACTTTTTTCCAAAAATTACGCTACAAGTGTTACAAAGTGAAAGTAAGAAGCCCAGGAACGTGAGATCACCCATAATGCCATGCAGCTATCCAATCCGCAGATAGCCATGTAACAGCCCTATTAAAGCTTCATCACGTCTAGTCTCTGCCATTTTACTGTGAGCTGAGCATAGGCACAAATGTGGCAAGCGCTAGGGACAGATTTTCATAAAGCTTTTAATTACAGAATATTGGATAGGGAGAATGCAGGGGCAGTGCAAGTATAGTTCAGGCTCAGTGTAATTGCTCTGCTCCCCTTGTTCAACTGCTAAGCCATTCATACTTAATCTGTTCTGTTATATATATACTTACTGTGAATTAGACTCAACAGACAGTCTAATATATAGGCGTAGTTACCTAGTTCATCTGCTGCATCATTTATACTTAATCTGTTCTGTTATACATAGACTTACTGAGCATCAGACTCATTGTCAACAGGCGCATTTATCTAGTTCATCTGCTGTGCCTTTCATACTTAGTTACATTACTGATTCAGTTACTGTAAACTATGGCCAACAGACAGTTACCTGGGCCCTCAAAAGGAACTGGCAGCGTCAAAAATATTGCTGTAGCTGGAACAAGTAGCAGCAGAAGAAGGGGTGGTGGTAGCAGCAGCCACAGCACCAGGCCAGCACAGACTTGGAGGAGAGGTCTGCTGCGTCCTACCTTAGGCGTGCAACTAGTGATGATGACAGTTGGGTGGGAGCACATGTTGCGAGCGGTCAGGGTTGTGGCCATGAGACTGGTGAGGGTGATCTAAGTGATGACCAGACAGTAGTTGATGATGTAGCTAATCGTCGGAGCCGGGTGAAGAGGTAGCATCATCATCAGCAGGGGGTAAGGGTAACAGCAGCCCCATGAGACAGTAGCAGAGTGGCTGCATGCTGATGAGCCAGCAGAGTGGAAGCAGTGGGAGATCTGGAGCAAATCGTGCCCAGGGTGGACTGTCAGATAGTAAGGGGCCTGTCGGTCAGGAAACAACTAGCGGTGCAAGGCAGATGCAGGCAGTCAGGATAGAATGGTGGGGTAAAATGCCATATTCGGCAGTGTAGGAATTTTTTTATTAAGTCGCTGGAGGACGTTAGCGTGGCGTTATGCGGGATATGTGGGCAGAAGCTGAAGACCAGTCAAGGTGCTAATGTTGGCAGGATGGACCAGCGTCCAAACATGGAGTGTCACCATAAATTCGTCTGGGAAAATGTAATGTAGTGGAACAGCCTGACGCAGCCACCCCTGCATCTCCCAGTGGCCCACACCCCTTCTCCAGCAGTCAGGGCTCCTCAACCTCAGCAGAAGGAAGTTGTCATTCCTTCCGTTTGTCTATTGCTCCTGATGCTCCTCCTACTCCTTGTCATGTGTTTCACCAGCAATCGAGGGGATAGCCAAAGACAACAGTGTGCATGCACTCATCCAGTGGCGCAGAAGCTGAACATGCACCTGGCCAAGTTGCTAATAATACAGTCCCTCCCTTTCCATATCGTGGACTCTGAACATTTCAGAGAACTGATAGCTTGTGCCCGCCACAGTGGAGAGTCCCAAGCTGTCATTATTTTTCTGAAAAAGCTGTACTAGACCTGCACATGCCAATGTCCTCCTTTGCCTCCTCCACCTTGTCCTAACCCTTCACTGTAGGCATAGTTCTTAGTGGTCCTCCAGCATAACACCTATGCAAAGCACAGCGTTGTGACGTGGTTCTTCACCTGATCAGGCTGGGCGAGCGGAGTCACACCGGGCCAGAAGTGCTATGGGTCATCATCCAAGTCTCCTCGCTAACTGGAGATAGGACCCATGGTCACCGATAATGGGAAGAACATTCTGTCTGCACTGCGTCAGGGAGAGCAGACCCATGCGCCCTGCATGCCGCATGTCCTCAATCTGGTTGTCACCTGGTTCCTGAAGTCTTCTACCCAACTGCAAGACATCTTGAAAATGTTAAGGAAACTGTGCATGCACTTCAGCCACAATTATCATGTTCCCCCACATTGCCTTATATGCAACGTTTCCACATGTTGAGCAGAGGAAACCTGTGACCAATTTCTTAATGATGCAGGCGGACAGGACCATTCCCCTGTGTAACTTAGATGTTAGCCAGTGATACCTGTCGTTTGCTCAGGCCCTTTGAGGAGCCCACTTTATTTGTTAATTGCCAGGACTACGGGGTGAATGATGTCATTCCACTCCTTCACGTCCTGTAGGGGATGCTGATAAAACTGACTGGTGAGGAGACAGAAGATGTGGCGCCTACATCTCATGGCCACCTGAGCCCTGTGGAGGCTGAGCTGGCACAAGAGAGGACATAAACACCAAGGAATTCTATTAAGATCCAGGTGAGGAGCAAGAGCAGCATGAGGAGCTAGAGGGTGATGACAAAGACGACGCAGATGACCCCGAGAGACCATGGCAGTATGCAGTGGAGTCCATCTGAGTCACTTGCACAAAATGGCCAGATGCATGCTGAGTTGCTTACGTAGTGACAGCCGCATTATCACCGTTCGGCAGAGGGATGACTACTGGCTCTCCACAATGTTAGACCCTTGCTACCGGTCCAAAATGGAGGCTTTTTGTTTACTTTTTTTACACCTTCTGAGAGGGATGAAAACTCAACTACTATTGATCCATCCTTTGTAGTCGGTTGGTCGCTGCCTACATGTGCCCCATCGCCCATCCTCACAAAGGTTTAACTGGGGAGCTTACACTTCACTGCCATGAATGCAACTTAACGAGTCTCTGATAAGCAGTTTTCTGCACCCGCCTACTCAAGAAACCACCCAGCAGCAGCAGGACATGCAGCAGTACCTGAACCAGCAGGTGTAGGCATACTTGGACTGCACCCTGTCACCCTAGATCCAAGATCTCCTGGACTACTGGGCAGCCAAACTTGACTTGTGGCTGCATGTGGCCAAGTTTGCCCTGGACAAGCCTTCTTGCCTGTCCAGTAGTGTGGCATCAGAACAAGATGAATCAAGAGTGGATCAACCAGGA
The DNA here is from genome assembly GCA_033119425.1 of Bufotes viridis. Taxonomy (NCBI): domain Eukaryota; kingdom Metazoa; phylum Chordata; class Amphibia; order Anura; family Bufonidae; genus Bufotes; species Bufotes viridis. The sequence continues at coordinate 496,113,117 of CM065590.1, read as the reverse complement.
TTTCCATATTCTGGCAGTAATGATCTGGCTGTAGTGTGCTGCCACACTGGAACATTGTGACTAATGGCCAGTTACTTATGGTCAGATCCTGCTGCCACCCTCCTGATGCCACACACCTGCTACCTCTACTGCAATCTGCTCCTATTGTGATCTGCCACCATCTTGTGCTTTTACTGCCACTGCTGTTACCCCCCTCCCCACTCTGTTTCAGAGCCACTATTGTGACTCTTCATGCTGTTGCCACCCTCACCACTTTGTCTTGGGGCCACTATTGTGACTCTTCATGCTATTGCCAACCTCACCAGTATGTTATGGGGTTACAAGTGTCCTTTTTTGGGTGTGTTTACATCACATTAATTTTTCCGTTCTTCTGGTCCGTCAGAAAAAAACAAAAACGTGTCCTGTCATTTGAGCATCCATAAGGTCTCTATATTACAGAATTTTACATTGGGATGATCATGATTTGGAAGCCAAAAGCAGGAGTGGGTCCAAAAAACCCATCTCATTTTATCTCTGTTTTGGATCCACTCCTGTTTTTGCCTACAACCAATACTGGTGAAATACTGATGCGAAAACTGACCAAATACTGACCGTATGATAGAGGCCATTAAGCAAAGCATGCAGGACTTCATTTTCATCTGATTAAAACCGATTTTAGATGCAGATGGCCAAAATGCGGGCAAATTGAGCATGAGTCCTCTATCACACGGTCAGTACTTTGTGGCATCAGGATTTGAACATGATTTCAAAGCCAAAAGCAGGAGTGGGCCCAAAACACAGGACCGGAGCACATATTTCCATCACATTTTACGTCCCATTCATGACCTACTCCTGTTTTTGCCTTACAAATACTGATCAAATACTGACCAAATACTGTTAGGCCTCATGCACACGGCCGTTGTTCGGGTCCGCGTCCGAGCCGCATATTTCGCGGCTCGGCCGTGGGCCCATTCACTTCAATGGGGCCGCAAAAGATGCGGACAGCACTCCGTGTGCTGTCCGCATCCGTTGCTCCGTTCCGTGCCCCCGCAAAAAAAATAGAGCATGTCCTATTCTTGTCCATTATGCAGACAAGAATAGGCATCTCTATAATGGGCCGTGTTCCGTGTTTTGCGGATCCGCGGTTTGCGGACCACAAACACCAACGGCCGTGTGCATGAGGCCTTAACGTGTTAAGGAGGATTCTCAAAATACAGGATCCGCTTTTTTTGGGCTGTTCTTCTGATGAATCAGTACAAGGGAAAAACAAACAGTGACCTCAACACAACCTTACTGCCTACACACTCCCCACTATGTCACAGAGCCACTACTTGAATCTTGGGCCACTGTATAGTCCACGCTGATAAATTAGACCTGGAGCTAACATTGAGCTGTAAGGGTTCTTACTTCAGTTATTTGGTCAGTTATTTCCATCAGTTTTTGTAAGCCAAATTCAGGAGCCAAGCCTACTCTTGGATTAGGTATTATGAATAGATCTACACCTATTCTTTGGGTTTGACCCGCACCTGCTTTTGGCTGACAATAAATGATGAGCATAACTGATCAAATAACCAAAGTGTCATTCTACAGGTAACAGAAGAGATTCAAAGGCATGTGTTTGCACTACTACAGCATGGATTAAAAGAACCTTTTTTTTCTCCACTACTTTATTGGCGCTGCTTCCAGGTCTTTTTTTTTTGTTCCACTAAAGAGTCATTTGAACACAGCTTCTGCAGGGATTCACAAGTTTTTTTTTTTAATATTTACTGAAGGCTGCTGTAGGCTTTTTTTTAATTTAACAGAAGGGATTAGCTAGGACGAATGGTGGCCTGCATGATGATGTGCATGTCTATATATGTGAGCTGTTTGTCATTCTAATGCACAGTAACTGTTTAGCCACCAGAAAGAATTAGCTATGCATGTCAGTGCAATGCACATTGATATACACCGAGATACATTCTTCTGCAAGTTTTATTGCAGGCCAGGATAGACCTAATTTAACGTGCTTTGTGACAAATGAATTCCTAACAAACCATATTTCTTGGAGAAATTCGACAAATGATTCAAAACAAATTTTTGAGTACATATTTTTGAGCTCATCTCTAATGGCTGTAAAGACACTAGTAATATGTGTTAGCTTATCTATAATAATAAAATCCATGTGTGAGTGCGCTGTGTCCGTGTGTGTGTCACCAGTTTTTTATACTAGGCATGCGCGGTGCTGCATCCAATTAGGACACAGCGCTGCGCTGCACACGGACACAGCTCATCTCACAGGTTTTAGTACATTTAATCCTATAGGGTGGCCATGGCTCACCCGCCGTCATCGGCTGCTTGCAAGGTTCCCTGCCGCCCTCCTCTCCTGAGACAGTTCCACTGCCACCATCCAGCCAGTGAGCATGTGCCACCTTCGCTGCACGGGGTATGGTCTGTGCGGACGGTTGGCGGTGCGGATGGCGTGTGGGGGTCGGCGTTGATTGGCCGGAGCGCAGTGTGATGATTGCTCTGCGCGCTGGCCAATTCTAGCGCCCATTATTGTAACGGGCATAATAATGTCTAGTAAGAATATAATAGATATACTTTTCTATATGGTAATGCTATACTTTGGTGGTAAGTTGTCTGTCATGCATGTAGAAATCCTAAGTTCAAGTCCCATGAGAGATTTTGTATTAAAAAAATGTTTATTTTTTTTCTTTCTTTTATCCATATCCATTCTTTTATCCATAATAAAAGGCTGTAATATAATAAATAATATATAATCATATAATAACAATAAAAGGCCTAACTATATTGAGATATTTTTTTCTTAGAAAACCTATTACTGATTTTAGAGATAAATGAAGGCTTGAAAAATTCGATTCGGTTGCTTCACCAAATTTCACTAAGAAATTAGCTTTGTGATTAACTTCTTTGCAAGTAGCGGGCGCAATGACGGAGAATGGCGATTGTGCCGACCGCTGTCATTGAACCCCTCAGATGCTGCATTCATCACTGATTGCAGCATCTGAGAATAATAGTAAGGGTTTTCAGGGGTTAATCCATTAAAAAAAAAATATTCACCTTATCGATTTGAGTGTGAAGAGGCTGCCGTGGCCATCTTGATTGAAGTCACTGTGCGAAATCTTGTGTGGTGCGGGATGACATCATCACGCTGACTGGAGTGGTGACGTCATATGTCACTGCGCACGAGACTGCACCCAGGATCTTCAATTAGGATGGCCACGACGGCCTCTTCACACTCAAATGGATGAGGTGAGTGTATTTTTTTTTTTTTATAACCGCCATTTCAGGGAAAATTGATTTGTTACCACAAAGCATGAGGAAATTCAGTTTCGCAGTTAACCATATTTTTCCTGAAATTTGGATCGAAGTCCACTTCGGATACTACGATTCGCTCAACACTAACTGGTATATTCACAGGTACAATATATGAATATAAAAAAAACATCAATATTTATTGCTTTTTAAAACATCATCTCAATATGATAAGTATATAGTGGAAGATTTATGAAACTGGTTTAAAGTAGAACTGGCTTAGTTGCCTATAGCAACCAATCAGATTCCACCTTTCATTTTCCAAAGGAGCTGTGAAAAGTAAAAAATGGAGGAACCTGAATAGTTTCTATGGGCAACTAAGCCAGTTCTACTTTACACCAGTTTCATAAATCTCCTGAATAGACTTCTATTATAAGTTAAATGAGGATGAAAAAGATATCTGAAGAAAAAAACCTAGAAGTTTTTCTCAGGATTCAAACCTAGGATCTCTACATGCAAAACCATGCAGTTACCACAAAAAGATGTATGTTTTTTCTATGCTTATAAGCTAACACATATTATATAATCATACATTGTGCCTGTGATGAATAAAGCAGTAATATGTATATTAGCTTTCTGAGCATATCTCTATGTGGTAAAGATATAGTACATAGTGTATATGATATGTAGATGCTAGGACACAGCTCTGCTTTCATCATGTCCAGTCCTGTCAATCAAGGGGAGGGGGAGTGTGCAGAACACAGGGGATGTTACAAAACAGTGCTCAAAGGATTCAGACCCACCTCATGGTGCTCGAACTTCTCATTTGTTTATAAATAAAAACACAGATATCTCTGCAGCTGTTTAGCACACAGACAAATTGGACGGCGATACAGATAAATGTAGAGAGATGAGCGCCTCCACAATGGAAGTGCTCATTTTTCATGGCCCTGCTGCCACTGCTGCCCACTTATCTCCAAGGCCTCACCTTGCCTAATTGGTTGTGCGGCCCTGGTGACCCCCAGGACTCCAGGAGCAGTGGGCCATGGTGCTTGCCTGGGTATGCCGGGTGCTGACGCCGGCCATGGAGGAGGCTGGTGACCCCATGCATACCTGTGTTGATGGTGGTGGTGAAAGTACCACCTGTAGCCTTGGCATTGGTGGTGGGGGCAGGACAGGTGGGGGGAAAATGCAGAGCAGAGGAGGTGGGCCCAGGAGATTATCAAATCTCACAGTCTGATAAAAGCGGGAGGAAGAGTGAGGACTCCAATGACGATTGTGTGCTAGGCAGGACCTGGGAGCCGGATTGTGGTGCTAAGGAGGAGGAGACAACATCAGCGGAGAAGGGCAGTAGCGGCAACAATAAAGATCAGAGGCAATGTACCTCAGTAAAGGACAGCCAGGGCCACGTCTGCTTTGGGATTTGGTGATTACACTGTGGGTGGGTTAGGCCCAAAATGTGCCAGAGCCCAGCTTGGCTGCCTGTAGCTCTGTGCGAGCAATTCTTTTATGGCTCTTTTTCTCCACAAGACGGGTACACAAAACCATGGCAGTGTGAAAGATCTGCAAGATTAAAATAAGCTGTGGCCACTCAAATACAATTATAGGTACGAGAGGTCTATTGCAGCACATGAGGTGGCATCATGATCCTTTGGGAAAATACAACTGTTCAGCATTCCCAATCAGAACAAGTCTGTCCTTCTTCTCCCACTGAGACAACACCCAATTGTCTCAGTGGAGGGCCGAGTCTAAAAGAACTGGCTTCTCATGCACACTGGTAAGAATGGCGACCTGTATGCTCGCTTGCTGACGCAATGACAGGCGTACCTTTGACATCAAACAGTATGATGATTACTGGATAACCAGCAATGTTTTCCTCTTTAAGAAAGGGAGGGAAAATTAGGGTTGTCATGTCACGATACCAAAATTTGGATTAGATTTCAGTACCATTAAAAACTATTGCGATACTCGATACCATTCAATACCACTCGAAAAAAACACACACCAAAAAAGCCACGTGCATTCCACATTTTATGGTATGTCCGGTCCTATTCTTTGGGGGGACAAGGTGACTAAAAAATGACGAATCGCGCAGTCTTTTTAAATTTATTTTTCTGTTACGGCGTTTACCGCATAGGAGATTTTTTTTATATTTTAATAGTTTGGACTGCGCGCCATGTTCTCTGATACTAGGCTGCGCATACAAAAGTATACAAAAGATTGGGTATAGATAATTTGATACCCGGTGCAACCCTAATGAGAAATATATTTTTCATTTACATCATTTCTCTAAAATATTGTATCTCTCTTCATCATTTCATTATAGATTCTGACCCATAAAGCATTAAGATTTCCCTTTACTGGATCTAAGGGTCTTAAGTCTTAGTCAAGGGTTGATGACTTTTATGCACTATGTCTCGCTCTGTAACTTTACGTAGTCTCCACTTTGTGGCTCAGTTGCTTTGGTTCCCAAACACTTCTACTTTGCAATAATACTACTCAGTCACCGTTGATGGTGGAATATCTAACAAATGTAATAAATTAACATGTTGCAGAGGTGGCTTCCTATTACAGGACCAAGCTGAAATTCAAAGAGCCCTTAGAAAGACTCATCCTTTCACAAATGTTGGTAAAGGAGGACTGTATGGTTGGGGGCTGGATTTTATACACCTGTGGGAATGGGACTGAATGAAATACCTGAATTTAATGATTAGCTGTGTCCCAATACTTTTCTCTATATAGTGTATTTTGTGTCTGTGGTGATAAGATGGGAGGCCTTGATCCAAGTCTTAATAACAAACAATGATGATGTCACAGGACCCTCATAAAAAAAAGGGGGCGGAATCAGTGAAAACCGAATGTCCCTCTCTTCTCCCACTTGCATGTAGGTAAACCCATCTTAGCAGTCCAGCAAAGTCCAAAATGGAACAGGTAGTCTTGCATAGGCCGCATTCACATTGGGGTTCTATTTTTTTGCTTCATTATATAAAAAGGCAGAATCACTCTCACAATGGACATGAACAACGCCCAACAGACCCCATAGAATATAATGGAGAGGCAACCCAATGTGTTGTCGGCCAAAGTGGGGCACATTTTTTACATAATGAGAGATGGGAGCTGCCAACAAAGCCTCTGACAAAGAAGTAAATGCAGCAGGAGACACATTCCTTACTGTTCACTGCCGCTCTTCACAATCCATGACTGTACATGGGAACTAACGGCAAGGAATGGGGACTAACTGCTATTGGCACTGTGGAGGAGCAGCAGGGCACCAGTTCCAGCAGGAATAGAAGGAATTTCTTTACAAGTAGTTCCTTAGTATTTTTCACTGTTTTCCAGACCGTTGCTGAGCTACATAGACCAGACGGGCAGGGTGAGCCAGTCTCACTGCATAACTCTCACTACCAGCAGCCCTATAAGAACTAGAAGTGAGTGAGCGAGGGGTCAACTACTAACCAATCAGTACTACACCCAAGCATTTACCAACAAGGATCTTATTTCCTCTGGGACATTATATTTACCTACATACAGGCACTGAGTCACTGGACATTTGTGGGTTAACACCTTCATGACCAGAGGAAAATTTTACTGTAATGATGCAGGACAGATGAGGCTTTTCTCATACTGCCCAATCATCCTAGATCTTGTTGGACAGTCCTGGATATCAGTGGCTGTTCCAGCAGTGACAAGGTACATATGTCCTTCTATCAACTGTCTCTGCGTTCGGCTAAACTGTGTAGAAGGAGCGTGCAGGCCTGTGCACTCCTCCTACACAGCCCAGCAAGCGCGATGTGTGTGTAACCACATCGTGTCTACTGGGGGGCACAGAATGTGCTCCAATCATTTGTGGAACTCCTAGGTGAGTATATTTTATTATTTTTTTAATTCTATTAGTGAAGGTGGCACTACTGAAAGGAAGGCATAACTACTGTTTGTGGGGTACAATGAGGGCACAACTACTGTGAAGGGGCACAGTGTGGGCCCAGTCTAAGCGCTGCATGGCTCCCCTATGCACCAGAGAGAAGGCCCAGACCAGCAGGAGCACTGATCCAAGCTGTGTAACCTCTTAAATGCTGCAGTCAATAGTGCTTATGGCATGTAAATAGGTACAAAGGGAGCATACTCCCTCTGTCTCCCATTGGCAACAGCAGATGAGATCAGAGGGTGCCGGTGTCAGTGCAGGCTGGACAGGGCCTAGTGAAGGCCCGAAGCCTGCCTCTAGCATTTCCCAGCAGGCTGGGCCTCTCTGGCGCAGCCTGGTGGTGAATGCCAGTATAGCACTGACAGTAAAATACATTGCACAATAAAGCACCAACAATAAAATACATTGCACATTATAGTTCCCTTGTGGGGCTATTAAATAGTTAAAAAAGTAAATAAAAAAATATATAAGATTAAAAAAATATGTTTTTCCATTGAAAAAACATTTTTCAATTGAAAAAAATTGAAAAAATAAAATCTTATATTTTGTATTGTCACATCTGTTACAACCCACACTACGCAATTATCATCTAATTTATCCCATACGATGAATAAGAAACACTAAAAAGTTATGGTTCTTCAGTTGCAGCAATACAAAGAGAATTTAATTGTGTAAAAGTAAAAAAACTATATGTATTTGGTATCGCTGTAATCATACTAACCCAGAGAATAAAGTTATTGTGTTACAGTATTTACAGTACGATGAAACATTAATGCCGCAAAATTTACTACTGGTTTTTCCTGTCTCCCTCCCAGAAAGAATTACAAGATAGACTACAAGATAGGAAGGAATATCTCACCTGAGCTAAATAATGGCACCTCTATCTGCAGTGGCTGGGTTTGGGTTGGCCCCAATGCTACCCTGGGTCCCCCGGACACCATAGAGGTGTCAATAGGTGTTACTGCTCTCTGGAAGGGATGATAAGGGGTGGTTGCACTCCAATCTGAAATTAGTCCAGAAAGTCAGGGTCTGCAGTAAACCAGTGTGCTTCTTTACTGGAGGAACTCAAGTGCAAAACAATACAGGGAATGCACTGAACTAGCTTCTCCAGTCTCCTCCCTGGCAGAAAAAGGTTTCATGCTAAGGAAAGGCTTGAGCTAGCTGTCCCTCTCTCTCAGAAGGGTGGTTCCCTGGCCAAAGGCTGGTGGCCTATGGTCTGTGGCTCAGTCGTCGGCTGGAGGCCTGGTCAATGGGCAGGTAACAATGGACCTGTGGCTCAGCATATCCATCTTAACGTCTTCATCTGGTCCTTTATGTAGTCTGGCAGAGTCTCTCCTACTTCTAGTCTGTCCCCTATATGCAGAAAACTAGGGGTTTTGACTGCTCTCCTTATATACAGTTGCTAGCTGAACTAGAAACTTATAGTGGGAGAGGTGGAGTGGAGAAGCACAGCCTAAACAGAAGCATTGTTACAATTTCTTTCGATCATAGTTTCAATACAAATACATAGGAATGATGAAGTAGCTTTTCCCTTCATAAAATCAGCTTAACCAGACATTCAGAAGGCCAGTGTCTCTGTTTTTTTTCGCCTCCAAAACTTTGCATGGGTAGAAAGTAATAAAGTCTCTCAATATTAGTTGGCTGTACATTGACCCTTTTCACAGTGCAGTGCAGCTATAGTGTAATAGCAGTGTAAATGAACAGGATATATTACAATAAACATACAGTATAATAAGAAGTAGTATAAGTGCACACAACAGCCCAGTGCAAGTTAATCTTTAATGTACAATAAAGAAGTGTGTTGATAGCTTTTCATAGAAGCAATAAGGGTGAATGTCCATAGTCCAAATGGACAAATACCCATAGTCCAAAGTACCGTTGCCATGACATTACACCGATTGCATGCGTAGTGCGCAGAAGCACATTTTTGGGACACTAGATTGCTGCCCAATCCTGCCCAGTCCCCGATGTGCTCCCGCACACCAACACTGTAAGAATGTGCAGTGGTGCAATTGCCGGGTTTGAGGTGGCCCCAACGCTACGCTGGGCGTATCGTTGGCCTTCTTCTGCCAGGGAGGAGACTAGAGAAGCTAACCCTATACCCCACCTGTATTGTTCTGCAGTAAAGAAGCACACTGGTTTACCGCAGACCCTGACTAACTGGACTTATTTCCCATTGGGGTAAACTATGCCTTACCATCCCTTCCGGAGAGCATCACTTCAACGGTGTCTAGACAAAATATATAAAATGCAGTTCCACAGTATTAAACAGTATAAATCAATGCAAGTTGCCCCTTTAAAGTGAAATAAAGTAAGGAGTTGATGGCTCTGTGTAGGGGAATGTTCAGTCTTCAAAGTACATCTGCTCCAGAGCTCCCTATGCAGTATAATGCTCCTAGGTGACCCACCCACAATAGAATACCCCCTAATAGCCCTCCTCACAGTATAAATTTCCCATAAGTGTCCCCCACACAGAGTGATGCCCCCTTAAGTAAATGCCACACACAGCAAAGCTCACATAAGTGGCACCATACAGTACCGTATGAGGTCCCTTTTAGTTCCCCCATGCTAAGTGATGCCCCAATAAGTATCCCACACAACATATGAGGCCCCTATAAGTACCCCCCACATAGTATGAGACCCCAAAGAGTGCCCATACACAGCATGTGATCACATACATGCCCCACACACACAGTATGAGGCACCTGTAAGTGCCCCTGCACAGTATGAGGCTGTCATGAGTACCTCCACACAGTATGAGGTCCCCATAAGGACCCCACATAGTATGAGGCTCCCATAAGTGGACCCCACCACACAGTATAAGATCACATAAGTGCTCCTCACACAGTATGTGGCCCCCATAAGTGGAGCACATGTCTCCTTGGTTCACCACTGTGTTCAACTGTATGTGCTTCCTGAGAACACATACCCAGTTGAAGTCAGAACATATTGCAGCTGTCCTGGGATTGTGGGACAAAGGCTGAAATTCAGGACTGTCCTTCTGTAAATGGGATGGTTGGGAGGCTGTGGCGCTCTTTACCAACACGCAAACCATGCATTTGCAGGCAGTGCTACAACTTTTAGCCGTATCTGTCCTAAGACCGCAGATACAGTTGTGGACTGGCAGGTATCCACCTATGAAAACAGCGTTTAGCTATTTCCATCGGAAGTCCCTTTAACCGGCCTGTTCTTGTGCAAAACACTGCGCATGGGACTGCAGGTAAAATCTTCAACATGATCTGCAATATGATATTTGTCATGTAGTTTCATGAACAGAGTATACATAATGTACTAGATTTCACCTGCAGTCCTATGTAACACAACAGATAATATGGTAATAATTCTCTGTACAGATAATGTACTGTAGTAAATGCCATCTGCAGACCTATGTAATACCACAGTCCACAGATAGCACAGTGATAATAACCCTCTGAGTACCGATAATGTAGTAGATATCACCTGCAGTCCTATGTAACACCACAGATTAAAGATGAGAGAACCCGTCAAGATTCCTTTCGCTGAATATTTGAAAAAGTTCTGTTTAGGCCGAACTGGAATTGCTCCAATTGCCCTGAAAGTTGGTATGTAACCATCTCCAGCCTTCTAGGACTCATAATTTTTAGGAAAACTTGTTACCTTTTTTCGTTCATTTTTTCAAATTATTTTTTCCCTCCCTCCTCCCCAAGCTTTGGAAGGCAATGAGTAAATGGTGTCTGAGTGACACTAAATACATGGCTTTGGGTAAATGCATGTTTAAAAACACACTGCTCCAGTCTGCCTGCCCGGAAATCTATGGCGTCAGGGAGCAGAGTATGCGACAGACTGGCCATAGGTTAGGGTAGGCCTGAACCTGGATGTTGAGGCAGGAGCTGTCGGCTTGCTGACTAGCCTCAGCCTGGCGCAGCACATAGAAAAACTGCTCCATCATGGTGCGGCGACTAAAATGGCTGCTACTGCTGCTGCAGCTCCTGTAGCTCGAGGGTGGTGACTCTGTGGGGGGCAGAGAGGGGCCTCTCTTTCAGACACGCTGACAGCAGGTGTCTGCTCCCTGTAAGCTGCGGCAAATGTTGTACACAGTGCTTCCTGGTAATAACGTAATTTTGCCTAGGGTTGCATAAGGTAACGAATTATTGATACCCAATCGATACTTTTGTACCGGTACCGATTCTATACCGGGATTTGCCTTTTACCGATACTAGGCAGCGCTACTGCGCAGCCTAGTATCAGAGAACATGGCGCGCACTGCTCTCAGCGCGCACCATGTTTGCTCAGCAGCACAGGGGAGAAGGAGTCACACTCTTCCTCCCCCTGTACCGCTGCCACCAATAAGAGAGGGGAGGAGGAGGGGAGGGGCTGTGGCCACTGAGCCACCAAGAAAGATAACTCACCCAATAATACAAATACAGGCGGCGGGTGCCAGCTCCAGAATGACATAGTGCGGCACCTGAGGGGTTAACTGCCGCTGATCGCAGCTTCCTGTCATAGAGTGCCAGCTATGTGATTCTGCAGCCTGCACTTGCCTCCTGTATTTGTATTAAACGTTAGCTATCTTCATTGGTGATACAGTGCGCCCCCGCCCCCCACCCCCCAGTATTAAAAACATTGTTAGCGGTTGCCACAGGGTCCCCTCCTTATTGGTGGCCGTGGCAGTTCTGATCGGAGCCCCAACAGTGAAATCGCAGAGCTCCCATCGGTTACCATGGCTTCAGTAGTGTCCTGGCTGCTATGGTCAGCTCCCTGCTGTGTGCACAGAGCACAGGGCAGCAGGGACAGTGTAAAGTCCTATTCCCCCTAATAGAGCTCAATTAGGGTGAATAGGACAAGGGATTAAAAGATCCTCGGTTCTAGCCCCTAAGGAGGCTAATAGTTAATAAATAAAAAGTTTAAAAAAAAACTTAAAAAAAGCCACCAAAATATTAAGTATAAATCACCCCCTTTCCCAATTTTACGTATAAAATATATAAACAATAAAGAAATAAAAATATTACATATCGCAACGTCCAAAAAGTCCAAACTATTAAAATATTAAGAAATATTGCGGTGAACACCATAACAAATAAATAAATAAATAAAAACTGCGTGATTCGCCATTTTTTAGTCACCTTGTTCCCCCAAAAAATAGGATAGGACTTTGAGATTGGGGGATGGGCCGGACATTCCATAAAATGCGGAATGCACGCGGCTTTTTTGGTTTTTTTTTTCCGCGTGGTATCGAATGGTATCGAGTATCGCAATACTTTTTAATGGTATCAAAATCAAATCAAAATTTTGGTATTGTGACAAGTCCTTGTCCTTACTGCTGGGAGTATATCGCCCCCTGCCTGTGGCCTGCAGTTACGCACTTGATCTCAGAGTATAGTGTGATGTAATATTAAATGTAGGATATTTCCAATGATATTGGCCTCACCCTTATCCATTCTCTGATTTACAACATATGCTTTACATGACGCTACAAGGTTTGTTAATTGATTTAGGAGCCTTTTTTTTTCTTTCTGGCTTCTTTTCAAGAATGCTGCATGCTGGAGCTCTTGGCGCTTTTTCAGGTTTCACACATCACCTTCTCTATAGGGGAGAAACGGCATGAAGAAAACAATAGCGGACAAATACACTATTTGCAAGAAACACCCCAAAAATGGCACAAAGAATGCAGAGCACCCCCAAAAAAAAAAAAAAAAAAAAAGACAGTGCCGCTTCATGTTTAGGGACCTTAGACAAGCAGCAGATGACCCATATATATAGTAAATGACTGTATGTATGTACTATGTGACTGTATGGATCAGGGGCACACACTAAATACAGACAGCAATCCCTTTGGTACTATTGATCATTGCCAAGTGAAGCCATTCAGATACTTTTGACAGACTGGATTGTAAGCTCTTCTAGCTAATAGCGCAACGCAGGGTTGTTACCACCTTTTTATTAATAGTAAGTTTAACAGAGGATGTATAAGGACGCTAATTCCTTAGGTGTCCACGCCTGTGTTTGGCTCTATAAACTGTGTTCAGCCCGAAGCATAAGTGACTGCAGTCATAAGCTATATGTCGATATTGTCAGTGCATTGTGATAATTGTTTTTATAGTTATATAATAAATCATTTTTATTAATTAAACAATGTCTTTGTGTTTGAGATTTATATTTAACTGAATGTTCCATTTAAACTTTTGCAGGTATCACTGAATCCTCCATGCCCTTAGGCATAGCAGTGCAGGGCAATGTGTATTGTGATGCTGATTGCTACTGAAACAAAATAATAGAGGCACCCCCTTTACATGGTATGAGACACTGGGCATGACAGATCCCAGGAAGTGGAGAACTGGTTATTTTCCATCTGGCCACATGAAGATTTGGGGCTGGGTTACAGGAGATACCTGTCTATAGGGTGGAGTCACCAGCAGAGATCAGAACTACAAATAGGACCAGCAGCTGGATGCTTAGGGACAGGGCTCTGGAAGGCTTCCCTGCTCTGCCGAAAGATGTCCAGGTGTGCGGAGAAACGTAGCTAACATTGGCTCCTTGTTGGGACAGCCACAACCTCTAAAGCTCTTGCATTTTGGACAACCTATTGGGCACCCTCCTTTGCTGGCCTGGTATTATTACCCATCTCTGCGTCTTTGTGACTTTATTCCAGATCTGAGCAGCAGGCTTCTGTATCTGAAGTAATATAAAATAAGAAACAATGGCAACAGAGGTAAGTCACTGGCAACTGGAACTGTAGAAATAAATATAGACATAAGGACATGAGACCCTTGATTCTCCGACTCACATTGATGTTGATAATGGTACAGTGTATATTATGATAAGTGTGATCTCTGTGTCTAAGGAGGTTCCCTTATCTCCCAGCACACTTCATATCTTCATAAGCAGTGATACAATGATACATTGTATTCTAGTCTGAGAATATTGTACTCTCCTACATCCACTGCTGGGAATCTGTGTCTTTTCTATTATGGTCCATCAGGGTTATGTACCAGGGGTTTGATGCATGAAGTTTTTCTTCTTTCCACTAATAATTCACACTTGTTCCATGCTTCTATACATAATACCCTGGACAATGCTGTACATTGTAATATTGATAGTTCCATCACTGTAGATGCATATCTCTGATCTGGTTGCACTGTACCAGGACATGTCACTTAGGTGTATATTTTCTCATAACCATTTGTTAAATTTACAAAGTGTTAAGATTTTCTTTTGCTCAGATTTATGGTGAACTTTGATAGAAAGTCAAAATCATTATATTAGTTTCTATTTCTCTGGAGGTCACTTTAATAATTTAAATTTCACTGATGGGCTTTGTGTTGCAGGCGAATTCTGATGTCTACAGTACGACCATTAATGGAATAAATGAGATGGGAGACCTGGGTCTGGAGGTGCAGAAGAAGAAGGAGAAGAAACAAAAGAAGAAGAAAGACAAGAAGGTTGATGATCTGAAACAAGAACTTGATCTGGTGAGTAATTCCTCTTACAGAAGCCCACATTTCCCTAGTGTCTAGTATAACATCCCAGAACTTACCTATATATAGGTAATGCTGTCACTCAGTTTTATTGTCTATATGGACTAGACAAAGAGTAGTCCGTATCCGTACGATTTCCATAGACATTTTATCAGTGCACAAGCCAAGGCTTCTTCTTTCAAGGACAGTTCTGAGCTGAGCACCAAAAGATTATCTGACATATATCTGACTGATTTCTGACCAATCATTGGTCAGATGGCCTATTACACACAGATCTTTTGATATACACACCAACTATTGGTGTTATACACACCAACTATTATCTGTCTAATTGGACAGATATTGGTCAGATAATCTATTGGTGTAATACAGCCCTAAGAAGAAGTCTCCCTTGTATAATGATCTGTGTGAGGTACGTCTCCAGTCCTTTAGATCAAATCTTTGGATAGTACAGTATTTGCCTTGATCTTCTCTGCAGCATATCAGGACTTGCACTAGTCAGACGTGTGCTCATTGAATGCTGACTGGGTCAAAGCAGGTTTGGCATATTTACACTGTGAGGTGTTTCACAATGAAGAATTTAAAAAGAAGAACAGCCTTGTCCATTGTGTGATGCAGAATATTAAATGTGGGTTACGTTCTAGTACCTTAAGATGAACCAATATAGATATGGACAACCGTTTTCTATTAGTACAGAAATATCTGCAGACTTTTTGTTTGATCGTGGTCCTTCTTTGTGTTCACTTTTAGGAAGACCATAAACTTAGCATTGAAGAACTGGAAGCAAAATATGAAACAAGTCTTCAAGTGAGTAAGAAAGAACCCGTTGCTCTGTAGATCGTAATCCATTTAACAAGCTTGGCAGAGATTTTGTAATTCCATAGGTAACTGCCTGTAAGAAGTGGCCTTATCCAGCCTGTGTCCTGCTGGAGACACATGTCTGTTACAGTCGACTGCCTATTGCAGTAACTCTGCCGCTGCTGAGATACAATCAGGAGATGTGATCCTCACGACCTGCAGGAAATTGCACTGGTTAATCAGTACTCAGCATTACGATGGGAATTCTTCATTCTAAAAACAAGTTTATAGTCAGCAGGGATCTAAAATTGGAAGATGTTTCCAGAGATTTTATCGCAGTCTCTTTAACGAGCTGCTCCTGATCAGCCAGCAAAAGTACCACGAATTACATAATCAAACTGCCAATCTGCACCCTACAACATGAGTGATGAGTTTAACTGGTTCTTGGCTTCAGTTCGCTTCTTCTTTACCTGCCAGACAGATATAAAACCACTGAAAGAAGGCTCATCCGGTGTGTAGTAAACTGAGGTTGTTATACTCTTTCTTCCTGACAGGGTCTCACCAGTGCAAGAGCTGCAGAGATTCTGGCACGTGATGGTCCCAACACACTTACACCCCCTAAAGGCACTCCAGAAATCATTAAGTTCCTGAAGCAGATGATAGGCGGCTTCTCCATCCTGCTGTGGGCTGGTGCCATACTCTGCTGGATCGCGTATGGAATTCTGTATGCTCAGGATAATAATACATCCCGGGACAATGTAAGCAGCATCGGATTGTCTCTATTGTTTTATACCTAAAGCTGGCTATATACTTTTGATGGCTGTTGGATGAATGTACATTCCTTTGGAGTAACTTCAGTGAAATTGTTGTATCCAGCACATATCCATGAACAGTATAAAAAACAAACACATTTTCTTAGGGCATGTTAAGAACTACATGTTCTAAAACAGGGCATCCTGAGACGATCCTGACGCATTTCAAATGAGAAATATGACGATTCTTAATCATAGCATAAGATAGCTTAGCATGGACACCTCTGGTGGTGGAACATCTCCCTTGAAAAAAAAAAAGGTCAGGCATGTTGAAATTCATCATGCCCAACCCTTCTCTAACCTGACATTTGTTATTGAGGAATAGTCAGAACACCCCTGTACACATTAAAACGGGCAGGTTTGGCCAACATTAAATTAAAGGACATAGCCATCTTTAATCTCACTGCAGATATTTGTTGGCAGATCCTAAACATACACATTATTGAGGGAACCACAAAGGGGGACATTTATGGCATATTACTAGGATAGGTCACAAATGCCTGATAGGTGTGGGTCGCACCTCTGGGACCAGAATAGTTTGGTTTCTTCTAATTTCCTTATGCAAACATGCCCAACACTCAGCCGGAGAACACTGGTTTGTCATTGAATGTATCATCATTGTCAGCAGTACGTCTCCTATACAAGCTGTATAGTGAGAAGGATGAACCATCATTCACCCTCTACACTAAAATGATTGCTGTATTTAAATGTACTAATCAATCAATATGTTATAATCAATCAGCACAATGTTACGGGCAGATTATCTGTTGGTGTATGGGTATATTAATTATATAATCTAGGAAAATCTACCAGTACCATTTTCAGGTTGGGCAGATTATTTCTGACATATCCATTTCCACTTTCCACATTTATGACTGGTGTTCCCTTTCTTCTCAGCTGTACCTGGGTATTGTCCTGGCAGTGGTTGTCATCCTCACCGGCTGTTTTGCCTATTTTCAAGAGGCTAAAAGTACAAACATCATGGCAAGCTTCAATGAGATGATCCCACAGGTCAGTCTACATTTATCTTGGGGTCCCTGGATTTCTTTTTTGTTTTGTCCTAAGCAGTGGCATAACTTGAAATGACTGGGCTCCACAGCTAAATTTTTGAATGGGGCCCCCTCCCCCAGTAATTTTTTCACAACCCTTTCCTTTCATGCCGCCCCCTTTCCTGTGGCTAGTAAAGATCGCTCTCTCAGACCAGGCCCAGCAGCTGTTCCATCTGTTTTCTACACTGTCTATACTGCCACTGTATATCATTTCATTGTGTAATAATGTTGAGGGGCCCTGACAAAATCTTTTGGTACTTCTCCTCCTCCTCTCGGATGGGCCCCCTCTGGGTCAGGGCCCCAAAGCAGCCGCTTTTCCTGCTTCCCCTATAGTTACGCCCCTGGTCCTAAGGTTTTGGAAGGGAAACTGCAGGAGGAGGATGATGAGCCATGAATGCAACAGCCCATAGCAGTTATCAACATTACAAGTGAAATTTAGAAGTTGACATTTAGAAAAAAAAAATCATTCGATTATTTGCAATGGGTCTCACCCCTGCTTAATAATAATAATAATAATAATAATTATATCGCATTTCTCCCTGGGGACTTAACGCGCTGTTTAAAGGGAATGTAATTCAGAAAATGACTTATTGTTTGAATGACAGTTTTATTCTTTTCACAATTTGTTTGGGAGTTTATTTTTTAAGTTTTCATGTCACTATCCATGGAAACTTTCTCCTCTGCATAATAAATGCTATTTGCTGAAGTGGCAAAACCCCTTAAACATAAAAATGTGATTTAAAAAATAAGTCATTTTCTGATGATATATTCAAGAAGCACAGCGATCAGACTGATTCATTAGCTGGGTACTGAATAGAACGATGGGCTCAGCTATGCTATTTTGTACAGAGGCATCCAGGAAACAAAGTTAGGCCTCATGCACACGGCCGTTGCCCGGCCGTGGCCCGCATACAGCGGGTCCACAATACATGGGAACAGGCCGTGTGCACCCCACATCACGGATGCGAACCCATTCACTTGAATGGGTCCGCAATCCGGGAAATGCGTTGTGGTGCGGAACAGAAGCAAGGTTTGGAAGCCAACAGAAGCACTATGGAGTGCTTCTGTGGTGTTTCTGTCCGTGCCGTCGCACCGCAAAAAAAAAAAAAAGAACATTTTTACGCTGTGGACGGGATCACGGGCCCATTCAAGTTGAACGGGTCTCGATCATTAGCAGCCACCGCACGGATGTTGCTCGTGCATTGGGGACCGCACATTACAACGGCCGTGTGCATGAGGCCTTATACTAAGCAGTACATGATTTTTAACAAGGGTGTCTATGAGTTGACCAACTCTTTTTTGACCGCACACAGTATTTTACATATTTACATGCGGTAGTGATCTAGAACAAGTGTTTTTCATTCTCAATCATGCATCCTAAAAACTGCCCACCGACTGCACTCAGGATGCTGCTTTATTATAAATGATATGTAACAGGTGAAGGTCTCTGAGGTTACATGTAAAAATGACTCTTACTTATGTGTCTCCAGCAAGCAATTGTCACTCGGAATGGAGAAAAGCTAGAGATTCCAGCCAAGGATCTTGTTGTAGGAGATCTGGTGGATGTTAAAGGAGGAGATCGAATCCCAGCAGATCTCAGGATCATCTTTGCTCAAGGCTGCAAGGTAATCAATCACTATAAGACTATTTAATCTTTGGATTCTTTACAAAAAAAGATATTTAAAGGGGTTGGCCACTTTCTGGTTACTATTGACCAATGTGTTTGTAAGATGATTATATGGCAGTTACGAATATAGTCTTTGTTGAAATTCTGCACCATTTCCTATATTTTATCAGGTATGCTCCCTTGTTTGCAAAGTCTTTTTTGCTGTCCACACAGATGTCCTTCCCATAAGATGGAGTCTGATGGAGGGTCATGTGACCAAGGAAATCACCTCCATTTGATGCTCCTCCATTCAAACACACCGTACCTGCACTGAACTCCTAACAGAACAAGTATAGATGGCAGATGCAGTGGCTTTGATTGGAGGAGACATCACATGGAGATGATTTCCCTGGTCACATGACGCTTAATCAGTGTCCATCTTATGGACAGGACCTCTGTGTGGAAAGCACAAAAGACTTGGCAAACAAGGGAACATAACTTATTTAATATAGAAAATAGTGCAGAATTTCGCCAAGGACTATATTAGTATTAGTAATTGCCATATAATCAGCTCACAAAGACATTGGTCAACAATTAACAGAAAGTGGCCAACCCCTTTCATTAAAACTAAAGAGGTCCGCAATAGCCATTCGGTTCCTGATGATGAATTTACACAGATTACAACGAAAGTGGATATGACATAGGATAGGGTTTCTGTAAGTAGGTAAGCATAGGATATAGAGGACACTCAAGCTTACAGCCCACCATCTAGTTGCAAAGGACAGCTTGAACTGACTTGCCGCTGAAGGTGATGATGATGTAGTGGGGCCTGATGGTTCCTTACTATGCATGCACCTGTAGAGGACCGTACAGTGGGTGCTCTAATTACACTGTACATACTCACTGTATGAGATGAACATGGTTGTTGTTTAGGACTAATTGTTGTGTACATATTAGGGTACTTTGCCTTGATGGAAAATTCACATGTATTTCAGTCTGTATTCCATGCCGAAATCTATGTGGAATCCACCTCCCCCTGGCTTCATTAAGAACCCATGCTGTAGTTTTTATGAAACAGATTTTAAAATCTATATTGTTTAAAAATTGATTGACACGTCACGTATTGAGGCAGATTTTACGCAGAAACTGCGGTGAGCGGCCACAGGCAGTTTAGCCCCAGTGACAAGGGCTAATCCACAGCATATTAAACTGCACATCCAGTGACCAGTGTTGGATTTTACAGAATTTAACCTTTGGCTCCATTTCAGGTGGATAATTCATCTCTAACTGGTGAGTCAGAGGCTCAACCTCGATCCAGTGAATTCACACATGAAAACCCTCTTGAGACCAAAAACATCGCCTTCTACTCTACTACCTGCCTGGAAGGTAAGGACATGATACACACTGCATTCGAGGTCAGAAGGTGATTGATGGAGACCTGTTACAGTGTTTGGAGGAGATTTCAGGGACATTCCAACATTCTATAGACCTATGTGAAGAATATTTAATTTATCTTCTGTAGGTATAGCAAGAGGTTTCGTAATAAATACCGGTGACCGGACAATTATTGGTCGGATTGCTTCACTGGCATCAGGAGTTGGTAATGAAAAGACCCCCATCGCTGTGGAGATTGAACACTTTGTGCATATTGTGGCTGGTGTGGCGGTGTCTGTTGGAGTTCTGTTTTTCATCATTGCAATGTGCATGGGATACTCGGCTCTGAACTCTATCATTTTCCTTATTGGCATCATTGTGGCAAATGTGCCTGAGGGACTCCTTGCCACCGTGACAGTGAGTACTTGATCTTTTTGCTTAGACATAAGACACTGAAGTGAACAATTTTTACAATGTGCTGTATATAGCCACTGCTATCCTTCAAAAAACTTCACAGATGTCATCCAGCCGAAATACAGATCAGTGTTACCATGTATTATATTTTGCTTAAATTTGTGGTATGACATATGAAAAACCTCTCTATTTTCGTCTCGAAACAGCCTTGCCCATAGGTTGTGTACTATATAATATTACAGCTCAGATGTTTTTCTAACCTCTTACAAAGATAACGGCACCTTATGAAGAACTCACCACAGATTTAACCTGTGCAACTCACTTGCTTTTAGGTAACGCTCTCTCTGACTGCAAAGCGTATGGCAAAAAAGAATTGTCTTGTGAAGAACTTGGAGGCTGTGGAGACACTTGGCTCCACCTCCATTATCTGCTCGGACAAAACAGGAACCCTGACACAAAACCGAATGACTGTGGCCCATCTCTGGTTTGACGATCATATACACACAGCTGACACAAGTGAAGAACAATCACGTACGTAATCATTCTTAACTTTTATGGAAACACACAGTGGCATAACTAGAACTGACTGGGCCCACAGCAAATTCTTAAACAGGGCCCTCCAAGCAATCCCCTCCTTCTTGTGGCCAGTCAAGATGGCTCTCTCAGTCCAGGCCAGGCAGCTGCTCCGTCCGTTTCCATGTATATACTGTATATCATGTCACTGTATATAATGTCATTGCATAATACTGTTGCAGGGGCCCTGACAATAAAATCTTTTAGTCCTCCTCCTGGGTGGTCCCCATCTGAGATCGGCCCCGCAGTATAGCTACGGCCCTAGTAACACACTGTCTTTTTATCAAGGTACAGAGCACAGTCTTTTACACTAGATGTTTATCTTTCCAGATCACTCATTTGAGCAGACATCTGAAACATGGAATGCCTTGTGCAAGATTGTGTCTTTGTGCAACCGTGCCGAGTTCAAGGCTGGACAGGACGACGTGCCAATCATGAAGGTATGTCCTCTCTATCAGTGCAGCTATACATGAGTAAAGAGTTCTGTGCTCTTTTTGCATCAACCCTTTGCTTTATTTCTCCAGAAAGTTGCAATTGGAGATGCTTCTGAGGCGGCTCTGTTAAAATTCTCAGAGGTGATTACTGGGAACGTGATGAACATACGGAGTCTGAACAGGAAGGTCTGCGAAATACCTTTCAATTCCACCAACAAATTCCAGGTATGAAATATCCATCACTGATCTTCTCTGATGTACACATGTCTTGTAAACTAACTGAAGGATGCTTGTATTTACAGCTATCAATACATGAGACTGATGATCCCGAAGACCAGAGACTTCTGCTTGTCATGAAAGGTGCCCCAGAGAGAATATTAGAAAAATGCTCCACCATTATGATTGGAGGCAAGGAACTGACACTGGATGAGTCTATGAAAGATTCCTTCCAGACAGCTTACATGGAGCTTGGAGGACTTGGGGAGAGAGTACTAGGTACAATATTAAGCACATTTGTATAATAAAGTTTGAACGTGTATGTTTTTTTAAGCCTTTGTTGCACCCACTCACCTCAATGCTCCTGTCATGTTCTAGGATTTTGCCATCTCTATCTCCCAGTAGAGGAATATCCCTCATCCTATGCATTTGACATAGAATCCATGAATTTTCCAACCTCAAACCTCTGCTTTGTTGGGCTTCTGTCCATGATAGATCCACCTCGTTCAACAGTACCAGATGCTGTTACAAAGTGTCGGTCTGCAGGAATTAAGGTAGGATTCAGCATTAGGTCTATCTCATAGTACATGGCAGTATACTTCTATATAGATCAATATAATTATAGGTAGTCTTGTGTATATTGCTGAGGATACATGTACATTTCCTAGGGAAACTGTGATGTGCTGAAAAGTCTTCATTGCTGTGTATGCCGTGCCATTGTCTGCACGTTGTAACTGAATGCAAAATGTTTCTTAACAACAGGTCATCATGGTAACTGGAGACCACCCAATAACAGCAAAAGCTATAGCTAGAAGTGTTGGTATCATTTCAGCAGGGAGTGAAACAGTGGAGGATATTGCCAAACGCCTTAACATTCCTGTGGAGCAGGTCAATAAGCGGTAAGAACCATACACAAGCACTCCCACAAAAATGTTTATTCTCTGGCCAGTTAGATAGGTACATAATGTAAATTGTAGTGAAGGTAATCTTTTTACAGTCGACTGTCTTTGTGAGTTACTGTATAACCTCCCTTCTGGTCCTCAGCTGTATCATGTGACCAACATTCTGACTCTCCAACTAACACAGCATCTTATGTGTGGACAGGAATATGAGCCAATATGAGCCCTAATCTCATAGGAATTAATATAAATTAATATTAATATATATATAGAAACTGACTTCCTGTCCACACATAAGACATTGGGCCAGATTTATCATTACACTTACATCTTACTCCACTTTTACATCTGCCCAAAGTCACTTTTAGTTAGTCAGATTTATTAATGGTCCTTTAATACTGTGATAAATGTGGATTGACGGTAGCAGTTTATCCTTCAGTAAGCGGCTTTACAAAAGTCGCACGTCTTTACAAAAAAGTCGCATGTTCTATTAAAAAGTCGCATAAGATAAGCATGGTCCCCCCTTGGAGTGAAATTGCGCATTTTTTTGCGACTTTTTTGCGACTTTTTAAATGGTTGCAATAGTAAATCTGTCTAGAGATTCATTTACATAAGACAACACGCCCACTTTCACAAAACTG
The DNA here is from genome assembly GCA_033119425.1 of Bufotes viridis. Lineage (NCBI taxonomy): Eukaryota > Metazoa > Chordata > Amphibia > Anura > Bufonidae > Bufotes > Bufotes viridis. Next base: position 496,089,691 of record CM065590.1, on the reverse strand, counting down.
GAGAGCTTAGTGCAGAGCTTGAAAAAGTCGCAAAAAAATGCGCAATTTTACCGATTGCGCATTTTTTTGCGACTTTTTCACTCCATTAAAGTGACTTTAGCTAATGATAAATCTGGCCCATTCAATGTGTTAGTTGGAGAGTTGGTTGCGTGATACAACGGAGGACCAGAACAGAGTGGAAAACTTACTTCCTATCATATACAGAATAATATTTTTGAGGGACTCCTTCTTTAACTGTGTCTGAGATGGAGTATGGACAGAGGTCATTTGGAACTGGCTAGACCACAAAACTGTGTGCAGCTTTACACAACTAGATCTCTGACCTGTTAGTTTATTGTTTCGAGTACAGCGAGGCAAAGGCGGCCGTGGTGAATGGTGGAGAACTGAAGGACATGACATCGGAAGAGCTGGATGACATTCTAGCCAATCATGCAGAGATTGTATTTGCCAGGACCTCACCTCAACAGAAGTTGATCATCGTGGAAGGCTGTCAGAGACAGGTGAGAACAGACTGGGGTTAGTTGTGTGATGGTGAATTCGACAAGCAGTTTTGGTCACTGATTCCTAACTCTGTGACCGTAATAGACTAATGAATGCTGTACTCTGTGTTCTAGAACTATGTGGTTGCTGTGACTGGTGATGGTGTTAATGACTCTCCAGCTTTAAAGAAAGCAGACATTGGAATTGCCATGGGTATTGCTGGTTCGGATGCTGCCAAAAATGCAGCGGACATGATTTTACTGGATGACAACTTTGCTTCCATTGTCACTGGAGTAGAAGAAGGTAAAATGTGTGTCCTGCGTGCATGTAGAGTAATAAGCAAGAGAAAGGGTTAAATAGACACTGTACCTTCTACAAAGTGCACAAATTGTTAGTACAAACAAATGCAAAAACGCTGTACTATAGCCTTAGCTACTTCTCGTTCTCTTGCCGCCTAAACTGATTATTGCCACCATAACTCACATCTAAAATCCATCTTTAGAGACAAGATGAATGGTCCTCTCACAGAAGGATCAAATGATATACTTTCCATAGAAGTGTATGGAGGAAGGGGATAGGAGTGAGCTGATGGAGTGGGATAGAGACACAGTCACTGTTTGGCTGTAGAACATTTTCTATCTCACACCAGTGCTGTATTCACAGCTTTGCTACTTAGTTGTGCTGTGTAATGTCCTCTATGTTACTGAAGATGTGCTACAGAGAGATAGGGGAGCAGAATCTCCTCTTCTGGGAGAAATCATAGAATCTAGTCTCTGCCCACTAGTTAAGGGAAAATAAAAAATTAGAGATGGAGCTTCCAGAGGAGAAGCTGAAGTCCTATAATCAGAAACAGTGCCAGTCCACATGTATACACACTATAGCTTATTCTGATATGTCACCTAAAATGACAGATATGGGATATCTAGGGTATAGGGTAGATAATTAAGACGTAAATGCTGTAGGCACCTTTTGGAGTATTTCTTTGCTTTTTTGGGGGGGATAAAAGGCATTTTTGTTGTAGGGTTTTATGAAAAATTTGACACCATTCTTTGACATGCTTCTGCAGCTTCTACAGTATGTATCACAATACATGCCATTCAGAGTGAAATCTGTCAGAGAGCTTGACCAAAGTCTCAGTCTCTAGCCTCTCTCATGAACAATCTTTTAATCTAAATAATGACCAAATAAAAGTAAAAGAAAAAGCTCCAATGGTACCTACAGCCTTTAAGCAAATTGGTCGGCTGTAAAATTTTGTGATCAGCCAACAGGTCATGTCCCTGATACCGATCTGAGAGTTAAAGTTGCAGCTTTACATCATTGGGACAGCAAACCCATTTTTAGGGGTCTGCTTGCAAAATGTTGCCAAATCAGACATGGGCTACAAGATGAGGAGTGTGTGATCGAGGGAGTATTGTTAATACTGTACCCATACACTTGTCTAGAAGATGCAATATTCCAGTGTCCTCACCACAGCTTTCATTTCACAGGTCGGTTAATCTTTGATAATATTAAAAAGTCAATTGGCTACACCCTGACCAAGAACGTCGCTGAGCTCTGCCCATTCCTAATATACATCATTGCAGACATCCCTCTGCCTATTGGTACCATCACCATCCTGTTCATTGACCTGGGTACAGACATTGTGAGTACAAATGTGGCTTTAATTATAGAGGGAGCAGGATAGAGATTGCAGGGCTTGTTTAGGTTGCTGTCTGCAGCTCCTCCAATGCATATATTTTATAGTTTTAATATTTGCATGTAGAGTGGCCATAGAAGCTGAAGAATCCAGAAAGGCTCTAAGTACATTTCATGTTCCCACAGATCCCATCAGTTGCATTTGCCTATGAAAAGGCAGAGAGAGACATTATGAACAGGAAGCCTCGCAGGAAGAATGTGGACCGACTGGTGAACCAGCAGCTGGCACTCTATGCCTATCTGCAGATTGGTGAGTTTATCAGATGAGCACAAGGAGATTATATATATGAAATACATTGACGTGTCTAATACAGAGTCCTTCTCTATGCACAGGAATTATTCAGTCTGTCGGGGCTTTTCTGAATTACTTCACTGTTATGGCTGAACAAGGATTTCTGCCCTATACTCTATTGGGCATTCGTATTGACTGGGAAAAAAATCACATTCAGGATTTGCAGGACAGTTATGGGCAGGAATGGGTAAGTAAGTACATATACAAGACCTTATGCTTGCAATTAAACCACATCAGAAGGATGTTGTTTATATAAAGATGTATGACCTAGTATTAAAAGGGGTTTGTAAATACAGAAAAATACCTATTTGGTACCTGAATGCTTAATAGATGATGCCACCATAGCTTAGAAGTAATATATGTTTTACTATATTGACCAGCACAATGCTGCACCTTTGTTTTAATGCTCACAGGGCTAGCTCTGGATGAGATTACTCTGAGAGAGAAAAGGAATCATGGGAACTGTAGTTATTCTCACAGACATGCCTCTTATTTGCATGATTTTCTATTGCATGGTATTAGGTAGTTTTGTAATTACTCCCTGTCTTCACAACACAACACAACTCTACTACTGAGTCACTGCGCTATTGTGCCAATGGCCCCTGCTCCCTCTTCTGCCCTGTATGCGAAGTATGCCTTCTCAGGGAGCAGTGGAGATAGCAGGCAAAGAAGAGGCATGTCATATGTAACATCCCTTTACTTACTTCAGGGAGAAAGGTGACCACATGTTAAAATGGAACGTCACACAAGCAGGAGATAAACACCAGTATGGTTTTGACATAAGACTAGCTTAGGACTTATTTACACATAAATGTTTTGAGCAGTGATTTCCATCAGTGATTGTGAGCCAAAATCAGGAATGTAGCCCACACAGAGATAAGGTAAGATTTGCACCTGTTTAGAGCCGCGCCTGGTTTTCGCTCAAAATCACTGATGGAAATCATTGACTGAACACTGACTGTGTGAATAGGCCTTACAGAGGCATCCTTTTAATGAAATGTTTCTAATGTATACCTTGTTGACATTTACTCCCTTGATATGCTGCTATGACCCCAGATAAAGCACAAATAGGTTAACAGTTCTGGGTACAGACCATCTGTCATGTGATCTCAAAAGGGGTTACCCCATGATTAATGCAAAAAATGAAAATCAGACATCATATCATATATTGTAGTAGATGACAAACTCTTTTTTTTTTTAAAGCTGTAACCAGCCCTGTACCGCACATAGATTTTTTCTACTGCAGCTAGGGGGCGTGTCGCCCTATCACAACTCAGGAGGAAGTTGAAGGATGAAACTGAGCATGTGTGGCCTTCTCAGTGAGCAGGTCAAAGAAATAAGAAAATAAACAAAGAGCAGGTGGCGCAATAGAGATACATTTTATTGAATAACTCAATGGCTATACAAAATATTTAATTACATGCAATTACAAAAATATCCAGATCCATTTGCTGGTTTGAAAACTGTAGAATATTTTTGGCGGGGCAACCCCTTTAAGCATGTCTTCTTGTTAGTAGAGGTCACTTGACAGAAAGGTGCATGCTCAGAAAAGTTAGTCTCTTTATGTTGCCATGGCACCCACAGAAGAAGCACAGCATTCCAATAACAAGAAATATTAGAAAATGACCTTATTTTCATATTAAGTACTGTTCAGGCCCGTCCCTCATCTTGTTTTGCCTCGCTTGTTGCAGACGTTCAGTCAGAGGCAGTTCCTGGAGTGGACAGGTTACACGGCCTTCTTTGTTAGTATTGTTGTGGAACAGCTGGCAGATCTTATCATCCGGAAGACCAGGAGAAATTCAGTCTTTCAACAAGGTTTATTTAGGTAAGTAAATATGATTATTTATGATGAGAGTGCAGCATCATATTTCTACACAAAGCTGTATATGTACCTGGAATTCGCTTCCATAGATTCCACTTTTTGACCAATCTTAGATCACAACTTACAACGAAAGCAAATGCACATAATTAAAACACTTGGCAACAACTCTTCACCAAGCAGTGGAATGTCCCCAACACCTGGGGGAAGATTTATCAAAAGAAAAACTGGCTTAGTTGCCCATAGTACCCAGTCAGATTCCACCTTTCATTTTCCAAATGAGATAAATCTTCCCCCACAGTGTATGCATCCAGTCACGTGAGGCTAAACCACAGTGCCAGCTATTTCACCATTCACTAACTCTTATCCGTATGTATTTTTGTAGAAACAAATTTCTCCTGGTGGGTTTGGCATCACAAGTCATCATCGCAGCATTCCTGTCTTATTGCCCTGAAATGCCATATGCCTTGAAGTTTACCCCATTAAGGTGAGTTGTGTGACCTAAGGGTAAGATAGAAGATTTGTTTTTGGGAGTCTCATGTATCACCAATAATATGGTGTAACAGAGCATCTGTAGTTACATTTATGCAATTGTGATGATGTGATGTAATTTGAGGATACACAGTCATGTTTTGAACTCATGGAGCATTTGATAGGGTATATATTGAATATAAGGACCCTCTTTATCTGCTGTCTGATCTGAAAAGTGGTTGAGGACTGGCATACAGTATGTGGGGAGGAGATAAATAGTTCTTCTTCTGATATGTTGGGAAATCTTTGTGATGCGCGATCAATAAAATACTCTTCTTTTTGTCTGGTAGACCTTTCAGGTGGCCTGAAGGGAAAAAAGTGCGTGGGGTAACTTTAAACCCAAGTTGTCAGGATCTGCAATTTGCACCATTGCCTGCAGACCAACCTGGCTGTGAAGGCAAAAGAGCAGTGGTCATGCTAAATTTGTTCTCACTAGGTGTCCAGCAGCTCCTCTTCCCTCTATAGGAACAACATGGAGACATTTGACAGACTCCACTAAAATTAGCAACATCTAGCAACATGCCAATGGCTAAGGCCACCAAGGGGGCACTGGCCATATACACTAGAGGGGGAAGTTCCTGGTGGGCCGATACCCATGAAGACACCTAGGCCCTTATCATGGTCACCAGTAATGATCTGACGCTACCAGAGTTAATTAATTCTGGGAAAGTTATGTACTCATGTACCTGCCCTGTGGCCTCAGATGCCCTCCAGACTCCTAAATTCAACTGTATTGCTAACCTGAGGCAACTGGAGTAGGAGGACAGAATGTGGCACTTGGTGTCAGCCACCACAGAGACGCAGCCTCTAGGGAGGTATTTAGTGTTGTGCTGCCAAGGCATTATTTTGTGATGCACTGTGGTTTCTGGTTCTGCTGGGGCAGTATTTTGCGCCACAATATTTTCTGGCCTGCCTACTTGTGTTGGGCACTTTTAGTCTTTTCCAGGACCACTTTAAGTTCCAAGTTCACCTCTGACAGCAACCATAAGATGTACAAAGCTTTTAATAGAGATATCCATACACATTGGATCTAAGTTAACCTAAACAACTATTTTCAGTGGGATCAGACGTGTGTATGGGTGACCCCCCCCCTCCCATGACAGCTGTTAGGGGAGAGAAAGATTGGGCATGTTGGATCTGTTCCTGAAGGAGATAAACTGCTGCCAAAGAAGTCTAGCAGTGGTTTATAAAACGTCTGTATGGGGGAGACAAGAGGAATCGCTGTAGGCAGCGTTAGGGACAATACAGAAATACTGTTCTGCGTCTTGTTGTTAGCTCTGTTTGTCCTCTGTTATAATGCCCTCTGCTTCTCTGCTTGTCTTCAGGGCTCAGTACTGGTTTGTGGCTGCTCCGTTTGCACTTCTCATCTTTGTATATGATGAAATCCGTAAACTGTTCATCAGGCGTTATCCTGGCAGTAAGTATAAACACATATATATGCATTTATATTATACTGTATGTACCTACCAAGGAGAAATACTGTAGCCTGTGGGTTGCTGTGTACTTCAGTACTACCAGCATGTTTCTGAATGTCCAACTTACCTATGAACACTGTGCCTGGAGCAGACTGACTGTAGGGAATAGGTGCTGCACAAGATGTAAAACCGGCTCCATCGCCTGACCCACGCACAGGTAGCTGTTGAGATGCTATCTAGACCCCAGTACTTTTTTCTTACAGACCACAGATAAATGAGATTTATATAACAGAGACCAGCATTTCTCTCATTGCACCTATATAAATCACTTATGATCAAAAGCTGGTGTATGATGACAGTCCTCGAATTAGACTAGTGATGGGATGGACTTCAGGAACACAATTTATTAAAGATTCAATATGATGTTAGCACCACTATGTGTGGCCATCACATTCAAAATGACTCTGACACATGTAAAAAGGCCAAGGAACAATGTTATCAGCACAACACATAGCAAATTTTTTTTACACTAAGCTACAGTACACCCCTAACTCTTCTCAGTGCCTATCGATTCATGCCCAATCCTACACAGTCCCCTTTGTGCCCCCACACAGCAGTTATATAAAGAAATTTGCTGCACTCAGATTATTCTAGGCAATTTCAACATGTAACTTTATTTCTTAGTATCACTTTTATAACGCAAGATCCAGATTGGAATGATAATCCATAGGTGACCACAATAGCGTGCTGTACGTTTTCGTCCAATAGGACCTTCATGAGCCATCTTATCTGTGGCCAAGACTAATGAAGGTCCTATTGGACCGAAACGCTATTGTGGCTACATATGGATTATCATTCCAATCTGGATCTTGCATTATAAAAGTGATACAGTACTTGCATTATAAAATAAATAAATTTGCATGTTGAAATTGCATAGAATAATCTGAGTGCCGCAAATTTTTTTATATATTCAAGTGACTGCCAAGTCCTTTGCGGGCACCACCCCCACAGTGTGCAGAACCCCAATTTATACTATATCCCACAAAGAAGTTATGCCTCTTTAGTGCTGGGATACCTTGACGCAATAGAATGCATTAAGAATTAATTGGAATATAAATGTTGTTGCAGCATAACACGTTTATAAATAATGCCCAGTATCTTGATGCAGCACAATGCGTTAACAGTTAACTCTTATATAAATGCTGTTATTATATAGCTGCTATATGGTTTTTAGAAAAAAAAGGATCTATTGGTCAGCATTTGCAGCTCAATGTATTACTATTGATGCTGGAGGTACTGGCAAAACGCCAATAAGCCTACAAAACACTTATGAACTGTAGAAACTTGACAGAAAAAATGAGGTTGTTGTATTTTGTTGATTAGATTGTAGATTTTTCTGTGCTAATTAACAGTTCAAAATCCAGCAGCAGTATAAAACAATCCAGTCCCTAGCTCTCTATGCTTTCCCAGATAAAACCCTAAATCTACCTAATTATCTCCCTTTACACTCTCCCTATACTCTCCCTATCATTCCTAAATCAGTAGCTTCAGTAGTCACATCCAAGATATGCTCTCAAGTCACAAACTGCACAAAGAATAGCATTCTATGGCGTATTCAGCAAAAGTATAACTCAGAATCCTGCCAGCTGATTGGCTCATAGGCTGGCAGACAGCCTGTCATCCAATCAGGGCAGGCCCCATCCCCCCTGAGGTCATGTGACACTCTATCTACTTCCGTTTTGTCTTTTCCCCACCAATTTTTACAGTAAAATGGCGCAGGCGCTGTTTATGCACAATTTGTCAGAAGTGGATTTTTTTGGCAGCAGAATCTTTGTGAAATTTGTAACAAACCTGATTCATTCAGAATTAAGTTTTTCATCTGTAATTGGTATTGGTCACTTCTCATGGGTCGTGTAGGCGTGAAGAAGATCCAGTGTGGTTGTCTGTATAGTACATAGCAGCCTCCACAGGGTAGTTCAGTCAGGTTTCATTAACCTATCTGCTCTTGTTTCTAGGCTGGTGGGACAAGAACATGTATTACTGAGGTGGCTGGACCGTTTCCGTCCTTCCCTAGTGGTGTGGATTTAGCTGCTATTATACCTATCCTGTTTGTTGAACGAATCAGGAAGATAAACTTATGTAAATGTTGTGTATAAAATTGTATAATGAAAAAGATATTTTCTCAAAATAGTGTAATGTAAAAAAATAAGTTCATTGCTCCGTTACTTGCAGAGTACTGGAAATGTAGATTTTGTTAATAGATGCAGCTTTTTATTTCAAAACCAAACTATGTCAAATCTTTTTTCATAAATTTGCTTATTTTTCAGTAAATAAAAAATAAATTGGTTCTTGTTTGTAATACACTCAAAAGTACAGAGCGTTTATGTACTTATCGTATCTAAAGATTACCAAGGGAGTCAGTAGTTTTGATCTGAAGTGCTCTCAGTATTCAGGTGCTTCGCAGTCCTCCCCTCCGCTCTGAGTGACATCTGTAGGGGTTATCTGGTTGGATGCTACAGATGTAACTCAGAGCAGATGGAAGGGGTTGTGAAGCAGCTGAAGCTCCATCACCTACAGTACGTTGTGCTGTCATCAATTTAACCTGGTCAAAACTAGAGATGAGATAAAATGGCTGCTGCACATGTGAGGACATGGAGAAAGGAACTCTGGGAAGGCGGGATCACACATAATGCCATGCATGCAGCCAATCAGCAGCCAGCCAGCCCTGTGATGTCACAACCCTATAAATAGCATCAGCCTTACTCAGGGGCTTACCTATAGGGGGTGCAGAGGTAGCAGTCGCTACCGGGCCCAGGAGCCTGAGGGGGCCCAAAGACCTTTGTGCCGCATAAGAAGACAAACAAAGCACTGAGGGAAGGGGGGCCCAAGCTGAACTCTTGCACCAGGGTCCATGAGCCGTTATCTACGCCTCTGGCCTTACTTAGTGTAAGGGAGAGACATGTATGCAGGCGCTAGGGACAGTGATAGGAAAGACTGGATTCTGGTGAAAAAACGATTTATAAGTGCAGGGAAAGTATAGGGACTAATCATTACACAGCATTTATGTAGAACAGGGTTCAGTAGGGGAGGTTACAAACTGGGTAATAGGAACAATCCTATTACACCTTGCTGCACTGACTGGGGATTCAAATTGCCATTAGACAGCTCTGTCATTCTAGCAAACTGTTCTTATTAGGGTGCAAGTGCTGATTTATACAGCCATTAACAGGGTTTATTACAAGAAAATATTTCTACAATCCGTCTTATTTGCCCTTGTGCGGGTCAGTTATATGTTGTAAAGCCCTTTTTGCCATGTATTAGTGGTAAAAGAAAAATGTACGGTGCAGTGATACAGGGCAAACTGGGTTTTAGAATGTATTAGTGGCGAAATAAAAATATATTCGGCATTTTGCATTGCACTTATCTGTTGAAAAGCCTTTTGTGTTGTGTAAAAGAGGAAAAATATTAAGGCCTAATTGCCGTTCTGCGGTGCAGTGATATATTAAAAAGCCAAGTTTGCCGTGTATTAGTGGCGAAATAAAAATATATTCACCGTTAATCGTTGCACTTATCTGTTGAAAAGCCTTTTGGGTTGTGGAAAAGTGGAAAAAACGTAGGGCCTAATTGCCGTTCTGGAGTGCAGTGATATATTCAAAAGCCCAGTTTGCAATGTAATAGTGGAGAAATAAAAATATATTTACCATTCTGCGTTCCACTTATCTTTTGAAAAGCCTTTTGTGTTCTGTAAAAGTGGTAGGAAAAATTAGGGTCTATTTGCCGTTCGGCCGTGCAGTGTTATATTCTAAAGCCCAGTTTGCTGTGTATTTGTGGCGAAATAAAAATACATTTGCAGTTTATCATTGCACTTATCTGTTGAAAAGCCTTTTGTGTTGTGTAAAAGGTGAAAAAAATTAGGGCCTAATGCTGTTTTGGGGCTCAGTGATATATTCTGAAACCCAGTTTGCCATGTATTAGTGGAAGAAAAAAAATGATATATCACAATGCCCCATATAATACATTTTAAGAACAATTGCAGCACAAGAACTCCATAGATATGGCAATAAGGTAAGGACATTCATAATTCATCTATATTCACAACAAATAATAATAATACCACCAGCAGAGGTGTGATCCATATTCTTAAATAAATGAGTTTAAATCGTTCCTCTCATTTAATCCTAGTCCTCCCATTGCGTCGGTCTGTATAAAACGTCTAGCTTCCTTTTGTAGTAAAATGCAGTGCCTGCCACCCCCCCCCCACCTGGGTATCGGGACCATTTCCACACCGGCACAGATGAGTCATTACAAGGACTGCTGGCAATTATCAGATCGAATAGTCCCTATTCATTAATCTATTTCCTGATTATATTCTGTATGTCGCCCACATATACAATCTGCTCTGGATGGTATACCCGTCTTATCGTGATGGTGTCCGGAACTCGGGATGTTTTTCCTGACGTAGAGACCAGGGGCTGGTAGTTATGGTTTGAATCTTGATAAACATCTCTTCCAGGCTCCAAGAAATCTTGAAGCTTTGTCTTCTCATTGCCTGTAGCTGCTAGAGGCCTGTTCATGCCAGGCAGGTTCCCACAGAAATATCTGGCTTGATGAGCAGCCGATACTGTACTTGCATCAATCTTGACAGGATTTGTCTCCAGGTAGAGAGAAAAGTTTTTGGAATGCTTTCTCCATCGCAACTACATCGTCGAATAAACAGAAGACTGGCCGATTCTCTTCTCTCTCTTATTAATTCGTATTTTAAGCAACATTTTATAGTTTTAAGTTGAGAAAATGTTATCCTTCTGTTCTGTCCTATATTCCCTATAAATGAATAGACAAAGTGGCCACTCTTTGGCCTTCTCATGCTGCTGCCACCTCCACAATCTCTCGTCATCATGCCACTCTGTGGCCTCCTCATGCTGATGCCACCTCCACAATTTGTCGTCGTGACACTATGTGGTCTCCTAATGCTGCTACCACCTCCACACTTTGTCATCTTGCCACTCCCTGGTCTCCTGATGCTGCTGCCACCTTCACACTGTCCTTGTGCCCTTCTGTGGCGTCCTCATGCTGCTTCCACCTCACCTCTGTGTCATAGGGCCACTCTGTGGACCTCTCATGCTGTTCCCACCCTCCCTGCTTCATTACTGGGCCACTATTTTGCCTTTTGGCCTGCTGACATCATCATTTATTTGACCGTTCTTCTGATCTCTCAGAAGAAAGTAAAAATAAGACGCACAAAGGATCCTGTCTGTGTAGCAGCTGTAAAGCCTGTATGGTCCTATCAGAATTGGCTTGTGATTTGGTAGCCAAAAGCAGTAGTGGGTACAAAACACAGAAGACATGCAAATATTCCGTTCACGTCTCATCTCTGTTTTGGATCCACTCCTGTTTTTTTTTGGGCATAAAAAATACTGATGGATTACTGACCAAATGTTGACCGAGTGAAGGCGGATGAACAACAGACAGGATCAGATTTTTGGGGGTTATTGTTCTGATGGATAAGAGAAAAGGCAAAATAATCACTGACGTCGACACAAACTTACTGCTGACACCCTCTCCACTCTGTTGGGGGATGTAGGGGGGGGGGGTGCTCTACTTGTATAAGCATTTAACAGAACAGGTTCTGTAGAAATCTATGTGGAATCAGTGACGTCAACACAAACTTACTGCTGACACCCTCTCCACTATGTCGAGGGGTTCTACTTGTATAAGCGTTTAATAGAACAGGTTCTGTAGACATTTATGTGGAATCAGCTGACGACGGTGTAAAAAGAGCGCGCTTCTTCTTGGTGCTAACTTCGACCTGTAAGGCTGAGTTCATACTTGAGTTATTTGGTCAGTTTTGGCCCCTACTCTGCCCAAATAAGTGAAGTGTGCAGTAATTCTAAGAGTGATGCCTGTCATCTGCATGTCATACGGACTCACAGTGTTATTTCACTACCAGAGCAAACTCCCAATGCGTGTTACTGTAAGGAACAGTGTTCTACACCACTATAATGGCTCCCTGAAGCCAGGAAACAGCCGTTTTTAACGTGATTCGCCGCAAATAAATTCAGACCGAACCAAATTTTTCCCCAAAAATTGGCGAACCAGCGAATCAATTTTTGGAAAAATTCGCTCATCTCTAGTCAAAACTACTGAAAGATTCTTTTTAATAACTGCCAATAAGCTCTTTATTTTCAAATTCAGTTTTTACAGAATTTTCATTGAGATAAATTGGAGTGAAGAACATCTTGAAGAAAAACATGTAGAACATATAAAACATTGGGGATTTGGAAAGTGTACAGAAAGAACCAGTTAAGAGAATCTCAACATCAGTAATTCTAATACAGTAGTATGGTTTATATTGGCTCCTTAAAGAGTCAGGAGACAATTCTGTATTGCTTACCAAGGGTTGACCAAATTATAACCAGGCAAGTTTTGAAGGTATTGCACATGATTGTAAAATTATTTACATGATTATTTAGTTTGGTAAGTTTGTGTCCTCGAACTTTATGGAATCTCAACAGTGGAAGTATGGCATGTCAGAGCATCTGGGGTGACAGCAATCAGTTCCTCCATTGTAGTAGAAAGACTTTGGCAAACTAGTCTTCAAAAATAGGAGTTATGGACGTCTGCAGTGTCAGGGGTAAACATTTTTCATAGGCTGGAGCGAGTGGTATGCCAGTGAATAGTATAAAGTATAAAGTAAAAGAGAGCTTTGGGAATGTTGGGAATAACTACGGTATAGAGGTCATGTCCTCTGTTCATTTAACCTGGGTCCAAAATTGCTACATGGAGGTTGGGTAGGCAGTTCCAACATATACTGCTTGTGACATTATCTACACATTTCTACTATTCATCTGCAACTGTAGGGTAAAGCAGTAAAAGTATGTACCCTATATCATTGTAAGTGCATTTCAAAATACCGTATGTAGGCTGCACTTTTGTAGTGATCATTGATCTATGAAAAACATTGAAAAGTTTGAAACCATGGAAGTCTTGAAAAGGTCTTGCTCAACTCTCTTTCTCATGCAGTACAGAAGGAGCAAAAGCCCAGGAGGCAAGTTCAAAAAGAGGACTACAAAGCTTTGACATTGCTGGAGGAGAGAGAGAGGACAAGATTTTTTTTTTAAAGAATGAAAGGTCATCATTCTTGAGATGGTCATAGTGAGTAGTCATATGGAGCTGTGAGTAGTCATAGCCATAGGGAACTCTTGGCAATGGTGTCTTGTATAATGGGGACAGAGTTCTATTACTTAAAGGGGTATTCCCATCACGCCATTTCATACCTACCTGCTCCCGGCGTGCCGTCCACTTCCTGATTTCGGCAGGGGTGGGCTTCATCTTGATTGACGTCTTCTCCCGGCCGGGCCGCGTGCTGGACTGAACGCGCATGCTGCCGCGCATGCATCCTGGTGACTTCTTCTTGGCAAGTATACTATACTGGGCAGGAAGAAGTCACCATAGCGCATGCACGGCGTCGGCGTGCGCTTTCAGGACTGCGCGCGGCCCGGCCGGGAGAAAAGAAGAAGTCGTCTGCGCAAGCGCGGCCACCGCGATTCCGAAGAAGAGCGGTGGCCGTAACCAGGGGAGACGGAAGACAACAGTCAGGTAAGTATATCTTCTTTTTCTTCTAAGGGGTGGGAATTAGTTAATTAAATATATGTAGAAAAATGATCACTGTTAAATCATTAACAGATTTAACAGTGATCATTAAGATGGGAATACCCCTTTAATATCTCGGCAATGGGGATCATGTTTGGATCTATCATGGAATACATTTTTTGAGATCCTACACCTTGCCATATACATAAGATAACTGTCCACCAACAGTTACAGTATCTCTCCCAATCATTTTATGTATTCAAGCTTGAACAAGCATGGAAATATAATGTATACTTGAATGGGGAGGGGAGAGAATATCGCTGCAGATGAAATCTAATAAAGGGTCCTTTATTAGAGTGCTGAAATTATCTGAAATCAGGATCAACAGGGTTGATGTGTTTTCGGATATGATAGCTTTCATTTCGGTAAACTTAGAAGTATATTGAGAGCCTTTGGTTTGACTGCATTGGTCTTAAAATTTGACCAGGTACTGAATTGTCCAGCTCTGCCGTCAAAGTGGAAAGGGATTTACTGTACATGATATACTATACATGATATACAGCTATAGGTTAACAGCAGCTGATGAACATTTGTGTTCCTCTAGGGTATATAATATTCTATTTGCTGTCACGACTGTGTCTTGGTCCTGGTGTAGTTTGCCGTGACAAGTCTGCCATGCATGAAGTTACCTGGGGCAACGTGTTGTTTCTGCATGTGTGTGCACCGCTCCTGTTTCCTGGCCTCTCCCCAGTCTGGTGGTTATAGGGTTAAGGTGTGGATCTGGGTGGGGTCTCATGGCTCTACTTATCCTGTGGCTTTGAGTGTAAGGTCAATTGGTATTCCTGCCTTGGTTGGTGCTGGAGCCTTGCTCCTGTTCTGGACATTCCATCTGTCCAGTGTGTGGGCCACCTAGTTTGACATACTATCATGGTGGAGTGTGGGAGGGAAACTCCACACTGAACTATAAGGGAAACGGGAATAGAAACTAGGCCTGGAAACCGGGGAAACAAGATAGCTAGACACCTTCTAATGCAACCCTGATCCTAGCCCTGACTCCTAACTTTATGAGCAAACCCAGATGGTAGGGGCTCATACACAGGAACCTCGGGCCCTAACTTTCCCTGGTGATCCCTGAAAATAAGGTCAGGAACTAGAGACGACTTGTTCCTTCCCTCATGAACAAACAAGCATCACCCACAGGCCTAGATAGAAAGGAAAGGGTAAGTCAGTGAGTGGCCAACAGATCGGTAGGTAATAACCCAGTGAAAACATTACACACTGGATAAAGAACACCGGAACAATAAGCACTTACCTGCCGCCACAAAAGGAAGGAACACCAACTTACCAATAACTGCCTGAACCCTCATGCAAACCAGATACATGACGGCACCAGGCAGAGCTGCTCACTGACTTGTAGTTCCCCCTCCGGGCAACCCAGGAGCCCTCTCACCAAAGGCACAGACAGACAGGAGAACGTTTGGCATCCATGCAGGACAATACACACCAATGACAGTCCAGACATGGAACATCAACTAGACATACAACAGACCCTGAATATAAACCACACCAAACATATACTAGGGAAGGTAGGGTAGAATGCATTCATCTGTCTGTGAAAACGGCCAAAAATAACTGATTAACTGGCTGTTAAAAAACCTGCCATATGGATAGCCCCATATACTTCAATTGGTTCTAAAAATGGTTGCGTGGTGGCCATTACACAGCCATTTTTCTTGTTCCTGTGAATGTAGCCTAAGTCATTGAGTTCAGGTATTTCATTCAGTCCTATTGCCACGGGTGCATCAAGTTCCATCTTCCAGCCATGTGTTCTGCCTTTACAAATAGTTGTGAAAGAATGGCTTGTTCTAAAGAGCTCACTGAATTCCAGTGTGTTACTTTAATAGGATGTCATCACCGCTACAAGCCAGTTTGTGAAAATTCTTCCCTCCTAGATATTCCACCATTAACTGTGAGTGGTATTATTGCAAAATGAAGGCATTTAGGAACCACAGCAACTCCAGGTGCCAGACCATGTAAAGTTACTGAGTGGGGGTCAATGAGTGCTGAGGTGCATATGCATAAAAATCATAATTGCCATGCTGACTCCATAACGGCAGAGATCTTAATCTCCTCTGGTATTAACATCAGCACAAAAACCGTGGCCGAGCAGCTGCATGAAAAACCTTACATCACCAAACACAAGTGTCGGATAGAGTGGTGTAAAGCACGTCACCACTAGATTCTGGATCAGTGGAAGCGTGTTCTCTAGTGTGATTAACTACGCTTCTCTATCTAACAGTCTGATAGTTGATTTGGGGTTTGATTAATGCCAGGATAACATTACCTGTCTGACTGCATTGTGCCAACTATAATGTTTGGTGGAGGAGGGATAACGCTATGGAGTGTTTTCAGGGTTTGGTCAAGGCAATCTTAATGCTTCAGCCTACTAAGACAATTGTATGCTTCCAACTTTTTGGCAACAGTTTTGGTAAGGCCCTTTTCTATTCCTATATGACTGTACCCCAGTGTACAAAGCAAGGTCCATAAAGGCATGGTCGGGTGAGTTGGTGTGGAAGAAACTGACTGCCTTATACAGAGTCCTGACCTCATCCCCCTCCCAAAACCTTAGGGATGAACTAGAATGGAGATTATGAGCCAGGTCTAACCTCACCAGTGTTCTTATGGATGAGTCATAAATTCCCATATACACACACTTCTATCTTGTAGAAAGACTTTACAGAAGAGAAGTTATTGCTGTTAAAGGGTGGACCAACTCCATATTAATGCCTATAGATTTAAAATTTTAAAAAATAAAAAGGTTATTATGATATTATGATGAGTCCTGACTCCTGATTCTGAAATGTCTTGACAAAAAACACATTTGTAATTTTATTATAAAAACTTAGTAAAACAAAAGAATTGTATATATCTTTGGTATATAAATCGCAAATTTCTAACGATAATTTTTTTTCCCTTAGTCCTAACAGCAGCACAGATGTGGTTAACCACCCCCCGTGGACTGGCAGGACCGGTGGAATGTTTAATGAGCCCAAGACTAATAACTCAATTTAACAATTAAGTATCTCCTTAAAAGGAGGAAGTCAACCCCCAGCCCACTGTGTTTATAGTAAGAACAAAACTAGACTTACTAGGGTGGGAAATATGTGTGCTGCTGTTAGGACTAAGGGAAAACAAATTATCGTTAGAAATTAACGATTCCCTTACGTCCTACCAGCAGCACAGATGGGGAGATAGCAAGAAGAAATCCCTAGGGAGGGCATTCCTGCCTGGCAGAACTAAGAAAAGTCTGCCCAAAGGCCGAAAACTCAGCTAGATAAAATTACAAATGTGCATCTAGTCTATAATGGGAGATGAATGTCGATTCAGAGCTCCAGGAGGCAGCTTTGCAAATCATGTTGAGAGGTAAAAGACTCCTCTCGGCAAAAGAAGTAGCCACAACTCTAGTAGAGTGGGCCTTCACGAATCCCGGAGGGTCCAGAGATTGTGGAAACAAAAGATTCCTTAATAGCCTCCTCAATCCACCGACTGATGGAAGGTTTGGATGCCTTACAGCCTTTAAACTTACCGGCAACAGGATTAGCAGATTCTCATCTTTCCTGAACTCCTTGATCTATCCACATAGATCCGGAGACATCTCGAGACGTACAGAGGATGTCTAGCAGGTTCCTAGGAGGAGGTGGTAGATGTCGACAGAACCGGGAGGGATATCACCTGGTTGATGTTCTGGAAGGAAGGAACTTTAGGCCTACAATACGGGAGGAATCTATGGTCCTGGTCATGTAAGAAAATGGTATAGGGATCATGTGCTGAGAGAGCTTGAAGCTCAGAGACCCTCTTGGCCAAAGTCACTGCAAGGAGAAACACAAACTTCCAAGTGACGAACTTGATGTCCACCTCCTCTGACGGTTCAAAGGGGGGAGATGCTAAACCCCTGAGAACTACTGAAAAACCCATTGAAAAAAAGGGGTCTCAGTACTGTAGGCTTTAATCTTTCAGCTCCTTTAAGGAACCGTTTAATCAGCGGGTCCTGAGAAAAAAGCCTGTTAAGGCAAGCTGAGATGGCTGAAACTTAAACCTTCAGAGTAGAAGGGCAAGGCCTCTATCAAAGCCGTCTTGCAGGAACTGAAGGATAGCGGAGAGGGGCGGATCTGCAGACGCCACCTCAGTTGAGGTACAACAGGATGAGAATATTCTCATAATACAAGAGTAGGCTCTCTTGGTAGAGTCCGCTCTAGAATGAGACAGCGTTCTCAGGACCGACTCTGAAAGCCCTTCTATTCTGGGAAGGGACTGTCAGGTTGAATCTGTGCAGATTCGAGCAGAGGTGAGTATCCCACGACACCAGGGTCTGCTGTGGGGGGAGCCTCGAAAATTATCCTCGACTCAACTGGGTGAGCTAGGTAAACCAGGATCTCTTCAGCCAAAACAGTATGATGGCTATCACCGAGGCCTGATTTCATCAATACCCTCGGTATCATGGAAAAGGGAGGGAAGATGTAAGCCAGCCTGAACCTCCAGGATATTGACAGAGCGTCTAACGCCAGGGGGTTGTCCTCCCTGTAAAGGGAGCAGAACCTCTCCACCTTGGCATTGAACCTTGTTGCCATGAGATCCACCTCTGGCATACCCACTTGAGGACTATCTGCTTGAATATCTCCGGATGTGAAGGCCGCGGCTCAGCCGCTATCATATTGAGGGAGCCTTGGATGTGGATCGCAGATAAGTGGGAAAGGTACAACTCTGCCTAATCCAGAATCACCCCGATCTCTGACAGGAGGGGAAGTGATCTCGTGCCTCCCTGCTTGTTGATGTAAAGTACCGCAGTCACATTGTCTGACTGGACTTTCACCGCTTTGCCCCGGATCTGAGGGGCTAAGTGAAGGAGGGCTAGCCGGATAGCTTGAATCTCGCGGAGATTGGATGAAAGAAGCCACTTCTGAGGAAACCAGGTCCCGTGAACTGGAGTGTCGTCTAGGTGAGCGTCCCAGCCTACTTGGGACGCATCCGTAGTCAATATGACCCAGATTGGCTGGGTCATAGACTTCCCGTCTAAAAGATGGCACCACCATCTGAGGGAATACCGAGTCAGGGAGCACAGGGAGTTTAGCCCAGCAGGGCTGCCATTCCATTAGGAGAGGACCTCAGACTGTAGAGGGCGGAGGTTCCATAGAGCCCAAGGGACTGCTTCCGCAGACGCTGACATGAGCCCCAACATCTTCATGAGAGTCCGGATTGGAACTTGCCGGGGAAAGGAACTCGCCGTGTTCTGAACCCGGAATCTTCTTTCTGGAGTCAACTGGAGCGACATCCCAGTGGAGTCGATTATGAAGCCTAGATATCTTACTGAAGTCGACAAGCTCACGTTCGACTTCTACCAGCTGATGATCCAACCTAGGTAGAACAGAAAGGAGATTGTTACCTGAAGAAGTTGGGTTAGGACCGCTAGAGCAGAGGCTTTCAAAGCCAGTTGTCCAGATAAGGAATGATGGTCAGTCCTTGAAGCCTCAAAGCCGCCACCACAGAACCACCACCTTGGTAAAAGTGTGAGGGGCAGAAGAAATGCCAAAGGGAAAGGCAACAAACAGAAGATGCCTGACGACACCGGACACCTGGACCGTGATCCTGATATACTTCCTGGAACCAGGATGGATCAGGATGTGCAGATATGCATTCTTGAGGTACAGGGTTGCCATCACGTCTCCAGGTGACTACTGACCTGATGGTTTCTATACGAAACTTCACCTTCCTTATAAATCGATTGAAATATCTCAGATCGATAATCATCCGGAGATCTCCTGAAGCCTTGGGAACCAGAAAAACTGGTGAATAGATCCCTAGGCCCCGTTCTCCTGCCGGAACCTCCTCCAGAGCCCCTTTGAAAATGTAGTCCTGAATGTAATCCTCTAGGATCGCCTCCTTGGCAGCTTGTAGAGGGTTAATCTTGACAAACCTGTCCAGAGGAATAGAGGTGAGGTTGACTAAATAACCGTCGGAAATGATATTTAGGACCCAGGGATCCGAGATCTCTCGGATCCATTCTTCTCAGAAGTGGGAGAGACGACTCCAGATGGGTACATGAAGCTTATTGGCAGGACGGCAGGAGTAACGGGAATTAACCAAGAGCCTCGAAGAGGCCCGTAGTCAGGAGGTGGATTTTCCATCTTTGGCTCCTCCACGAGAGCACCTCAAACCCTTTCGCTGTGCTCTCCAGTCACTACAAGAGCTTGTTTGCTGGCCAGACCTGCCACCGCGGTCTTGTCTGCCCTGCCCTCGAAAGGACTGCTGGGGAAGGCTCTTCACCTTCTAGTCTGAAAGGCCCTCCATGATCTTATATAGGCCCCTGACATTATTTGATAGTATTGTCACAGGGTGCCAAAGGCGCACTTGGTCTCCCATGAGCCACAGACCTGCTGCTTAGCTTCGAGAGCAAGGATCTGTGTTTGGCCTCGTTCCCAGGACTTGCTTTGCTAGTGGGGAAGCTCCCTCGCTAGCTTCAACTGGAGCTGTGCGGTATCGCACAAGAAGTCCATAGCCAGGTTGATGGTCTTGAAAGCAGCCAGTATGTCATCCTGGAAAAAACCTCTGGTTCACATCAACTTGAATCTGATCCAGGCGAGACCGGAGGAACGTAGAGACTTAAAAAGCCGCTATGGCTGTGGAAGTGGAAGCCGCAGCTGTAACACCCCGTCTTAGTGTGCACTCTGCAAGGGGGTCCTGCAGCTAGACCCATCGTCTGCAGGAACCAGAGTGCGCTTGGACAACTTGGCAATAGCCATGTCCACCTTGGGAATGGATCCCCATGAATCCACCAAGGGTTAAGCCATCGGGAACATGGATTTAAACTTCTTTGTTAAAACCGGACCTTTTCCAGGTTTTTTCCACTCTATATCATGACAGAGAGGAGAGTCTCATCTGCTTTGAAGACACGAGGTGCCCGAGTAGCAGGAATGGGAGGCTCCCCACAGTCAACATCATGGTCTGCCGACCTGATGTACTTGAGCAACTTCTGTCTTTCCAGGGGAGAAAACACAACGTCCGAGGAGGAAGAAACTAAGGAGACTGAGAAGTTCTCTCTATCAGTACAGAGGTCTCCATAGGGGCCTTTAATAGAGCCATTGATACATATCCTGCAACATAGGTTCACTAGAGGTCAGAACCCTCTAACAGCAGCTGTAACATCTGGTGTAGGTTAAGTCAACAGACCCAAGGATTCCCAACCGGTCTCCCAAGTTGGCACTAGCCCAGCCCCAAGCTGCTTAGCTCCCGCGATCTCACGAGTGCAGGCATGATCAGCCTACAACAACCGCCGACTACTGCAATGGTAGCAGGATAGATGCTTCCTCTTGGAATCCACTTTCCTGCCTTCCGAATCCCGCGGAGAAGACATCACTGCGGAAAAAAGGGACAAATAAAACATTTGTAAACCACCTATCTACGCAGGAAAGGTAGAAAAACAGACCGGAGGCACCTGAGGAAAAAAACACCACAAGTGGAACAACACCAATTTTAGGACTCTGGAGCTAGCTGAAAAAGCATATGCAGCCAGAGACCGAACTGGAGCACACAGCCTCCCAAAATAGGGGAAGGGGAGGGATAGCCAATCCACCCTTCCCCCCAGTAAATCCTCCACAGGAAGAAGCATAAAAATGCAGAAAAATTGTATCCGCGATAAAAAAATCGCATCTATGAAAAAAATCGTGCCCGTGAAAAAATCACGGCCGAATTACCTGGAGGTGACGCAAAAGGAGAGTTCCCGCGTCACCTCCGGAAGATGGCGGTGCACAGGGACCGAGAATCCTGGACCGAGGACACCGCCAAAATACCCCAGCCGGGCGCAACTGCGCGGGGCCGGCAGCAGATAAGCTGCCGGCCAAACTTACAAGGTACCTAGGAAAAGGGCCACGCCATTACCCAAACAAAAAGAAGGCTCCCCGCACTTTCCATAAGAAAGGGGGGAATAAACCGCCTAGTCCACCTGTCCAGGAGGACAGAAAAAAACACAGTGGGCTGGGGGTTGACTTCCTCCTTTTAAGGAGATATTTAATTGTTAAATTGAGTTATTAGTCTTGGGCTCATTAAACATTCCGCCGGTCCTGCCAGTCCACGGGGGGTGGTTAACCCCATCTGTGCTGCTGGTAGGACGTAAGGGAATTAGCTATTGCCTTAGCTGTATTGAACCAGTGAATTAAGTTGTCGTGTTATTAATACTGCAAGCTGAACTTCTTAAAGCTAAAGTTGTGGAATTTATATGTACCTCAAAATGTTAACATTAAAAAAATATAACTTGTCTTACAAAAAAGCACACCTTGTACTTTTTTTAATGTTACAAACTGATAAAAGAAGTTATAACTTACCAATCTTCTACCACTCCCGTTCCTATCCTGTTCTGCACTTCCTGCTCAAGTGATGACATCCTGATATGCACATGTGACCTGTATCGGTGACTATCAACTAGAGATGAGCGAACACCTAGAAGTTCGGGTTCAGAAAGTTCGGCCGAACTTCCCGAAAATGTTCGGGTTCGGGATCCGAACTCGATCCGAACTTTATCCCGAACCCGAACCCCATTGAAGTCAATGGGTACCCGAACTTTTAGGCACTAAAAGGCAGTAAAATAGTCCAGGAACGGGCTAGAGGGCTGCTAAAGGCAGCAAAATGTAGGTAAATCCCCTGCAAACAAATGTGGATAGGGAAATGAATTAAAATAAAATAAATCTAATTTAACCAATATCAGTTGGAGAGAGGTCCCACTGCAAGGAATCATGCGTCATATCACCCAACACTGGAGAAGGCCACTTTCAGTTATTTCGGACCCAGCACCCAGACAGAGGAGAGAGGTCCCACAGCAAGGAATCATGCGTCATATCACCCACCACTGGAGAAGGCCACTTTCAGTTATTTCGTCCCACCACCCAGACAGAGGAGAGGTTCATTCAACTTTGGGTTGCACCGCAAGGTCATAGTAAAGTTAAAAAATGAGGATTCAATAAAGAAGTGCCCCGAGTACAAGAATACATGGTTGAGGGGGGCAGTTATAAATGTCTACTCTGCACAAGGGAGGCACAGGTCCTGTGGGATCCATGCCTGGTTCATTTTTATGAGCGTCAGCTTGTCCACGTTGGGTGTGGGCAGGCGGCTGCGTTTGTCAGTAATTACGCCCCGCCGGGCAGGCTAGCACCTCCAAGGCATAAAATGCTAACTCTGGCCACGTGGACAATTTGGAGACCCAGAAGTTGAATGGGGCCGAACCATCAGTCAGTACGTGGAGGGGTGTGCAGGCGTACTGTTCAACCATGTTAGTGAAATGCTGCCTCCTGCTTACACGTTCCGTATCAGGTGGTGGTGCAGTTAGCTGTGGCGTGGAGACAAAACATTTCCACATTTCTGCCATGCTAACCCTGCCCTCAGAGGAGCTGGCCGTGACACAGCTGCGTTGGCGACCTCTTGCTCCTCCTCTGCCTTCGCCTTGGGCTTCCACCTGTTCCCCTGTGACATTTGGGAATGCTCTCAGGAGCGCCTCTACCAGCGTGCGCTTGTACTCGCGCATCTTCCTATCACGCTCCAGTGCAGGAAGTAAGGTGGGCACATTGTCTTTGTACCGGGTATCCAGCAGGGTGGCAGCCAGTAGTCGCACACGTTAAAATGTGGGCAACTCTGCTGTCATTGCGCAGGCACTGCAGAATGTAGTCAGCTCATGTGTGCCAGGCTCCCCAGAGGTAAGGACAAGCTGTCCTCTGTGGGAGGCGTATCGTCATCGTCCTCCAGTATCCCCCAGCCATGCACCAGTGATGGGCCTGAGCTGTATCGGGTGCCACCCCGCTGTGAACCTGCTTCATCCTCATCCTCCTCCACCTCCTCCTCATCCTCCTCGTCCTCCAGTAGTGGGTCCTGGCTGGCCACATTGGTACCTGTCCTGTGCTGTTGCAAAAAACCTCCCTCTGAGCCACTTCTAACAGACTGGCCTGAAAGTGCTAAAAATGACCTCTCATCCTCCTCCTCCTCCTGGGCCACCTCCTCTTCCATCATCGCCCTAAGCGTTTTCTCAAGGAGACATAGAAGTGGTATTGTAACGCTGATAACGGTGTCATCGCCACTGGCCATGTTGGTGGAGTACTCGAAACAGCGCAACAGGGCACACAGGTCTCGCATGGAGGCCCAATCATTGAGTGGTCAAGTGGTGCTGTTCCGCAGTGCGACTGGCGCGTGCGTGCTGCAGCTGAAACTCCACTATGGCCTGCTGCTGCTCGGCTGCTCGCACAGTCTCTCCAGCATGTGCAGGTGGAGTTCCACCTGGTGGGCATGTCGCATATGAGGCGGTGGCGGGAAGGCCGAAGTTCCGCTGTAGCGCAGACAGGCGAGCAGCGGCAGGATGTGAATGCCGGAGCGCGCACAGACAGCCCGCACTTTATGCAGCAGCTCTGACATGTGAAAGTTCGGCCGAACTTCCCGAAAATGTTCGGGTTCGGGATCGAACTCGATCCCGAACTTTATCCCGAACCCGAACCCCATTGAAGTCAATGGGTACCCGAACTTTAGGCACTAAAAGGCAGTAAAATAGTCCAGGAACGGGCTAGAGGGCTGCTAAAGGCAGCAAAATGTAGGTAAATCCCCTGCAAACAAATGTGGATAGGAAATGAATTAAAATAAAATAAATCTAATTTAACCAATATCAGTTGGAGAGGTCCCACTGCAAGGAATCATGCGTCATATCACCCAACACTGGAGAAGGCCACTTTCAGTTATTTCGGACCCAGCACCCAGACAGAGGAGAGAGGTCCCACAGCAAGGAATCATGCGTCATATCACCCACCACTGGAGAAGGCCACTTTCAGTTATTTCGTTCCCACCACCCAGACAGAGGAGAGGTTCATTCAACTTTGGGTTTGCACCGCAAGGTCATAGTAAAGTTAAAAAATGAGGATTCAATAAAGAAGTGCCCGGAGTACAAGAATACATGGTTGAGGGGGGCAGTTATAAATGTCTATTCTGCACAAGGGAGGCACAGGTCCTGTGGGATCCATGCCTGGTTCATTTTTATGAACGTCAGCTTGTCCACGTTGGGTGTGGGCAGGCGGCTGCGTTTGTCAGTAATTACGCCCCCGCCAGGCAGGCCAGCACCTCCAAGGCATAAAATGCTAACTCTGGCCACGTGGACAATTTGGAGACCCAGAAGTTGAATGGGGCCGAACCATCAGTCAGTACGTGGAGGGGTGTGCAGACGTACTGTTCAACCATGTTAGTGAAATGCTGCCTCCTGCTTACACGTTCCGTATCAGGTGGTGGTGCAGTTAGCTGTGGCGTGGAGACAAAACATTTCCACATTTCTGCCATGCTAACCCTGCCCTCAGAGGAGCTGGCCGTGACACAGCTGCGTTGGCGACCTCTTGCTCCTCCTCTGCCTTCGCCTTGGGCTTCCACCTGTTCCCCTGTGACATTTGGGAATGCTCTCAGGAGCGCCTCTACCAGCGTGCGCTTGTACTCGCGCATCTTCCTATCACGCTCCAGTGCAGGAAGTAAGGTGGGCACATTGTCTTTGTACCGGGTATCCAGCAGGGTGGCAACCCAGTAGTCCGCACACGTTAAAATGTGGGCAACTCTGCTGTCATTGCGCAGGCACTGCAGAATGTAGTCGCTCATGTGTGCCAGGCTCCCCAGAGGTAAGGACAAGCTGTCCTCTGTGGGAGGCGTATCGTCATCGTCCTCCGTATCCCTCCCAGCCATGCACCAGTGATGGGCCTGGACTGTATCGGGTGCCACCCCGCTGTGAACCTGCTTCATCCTCATCCTCCTCCACCTCCTCCTCATCCTCCTCGTCCTCCAGTAGTGGGTCCTGGCTGGCCACATTGGTACCTGTCCTGTGCTGTTGCAAAAAACCTCCCTCTGAGCCACTTCTAACAGACTGGCCTGAAAGTGCTAAAAATGACCTCTCATCCTCCTCCTCCTCCTGGGCCACCTCCTCTTCCATCATCGCCCTAAGCGTTTTCTCAAGGAGACATAGAAGTGGTATTGTAACGCTGATAACGGTGTCATCGCCACTGGCCATGTTGGTGGAGTACTCGAAACAGCGCAACAGGGCACACAGGTCTCGCATGGAGGCCCAATCATTGGTGGTCAAGTGGTGCTGTTCCGCAGTGCGACTGACGCGTGCGTGCTGCAGCTGAAACTCCACTATGGCCTGCTGCTGCTCGGCTGCTCGCACAGTCTCTCCAGCATGTGCAAGGTGGAGTTCCACCTGGTGGGCATGTCGCATATGAGGCGGTGAGCGGGAAGGCCGAAGTTCCGCTGTAGCGCAGACAGGCGAGCAGCGGCAGGATGTGAATGCCGGAAGCGCGCACAGACAGCCCGCACTTTATGCAGCAGCTCTGACATGTCGGGGTAGTTGTGAATGAACTTCTGCACCACCAAATTCAGCACATGCGCCAGGCAAGGGATGTGCGTCAAACCGGCTAGTCCCAGAGCTGCGACGAGATTTCGCCTATTATCGCACACCACCAGGCCGGGCTTGAGGCCCACCGGCAGCAACCACTGGTCGGTCTGTTGTTCAATACCCCGCCACAACTCCTGCGCGGTGTGGGGCCTGTCCCCCAAACATATGAGTTTCAGAATGGCCTGCTGACGTTTACCCCGGGCTGTGCTGAAGTTGGTGGTGAAGGTGTGTGGCTGACTGGATGAGCTGGTGGAAACAGAGGAGGAGGAAGCCGAGTAGGAGGAGGAGGCTACAGGAGGCAAAGTATGATGCCCTGCTATCCTTGGCGGCGGAAGGACGTGCGCCAAGGAACTCTCCGCCTGGGGCCCAGCCGCCACTACATTTACCCAGTGTGCAGTTAGGGAGATATAGCGTCCCTGGCCGTGCTTACTGGTCCACATATCTGTGGTTAGGTGGACCTTACCACAGATGGCGTTGCGCAGTGCACACTTGATTTTATCGGATACTTGGTTGTGCAGGGAAGGCACGGCTGTCTTGGAGAAGTAGTGGCGGCTGGGAACAACATACTGTGGGACAGTCATGGACATCAGCTGTTTGAAGCTGTCTGTGTCCACCAGCCTGAATGACAGCATTTCAAAGGCCAGTAGTTTAAAAATGCTTGCATTCAGGCCCAGGGCTCGAGGGTGGCTAGGTGGGAATTTACGCTTTCTCTCCAAGGTTTGTGAGATGGAGAGCTGAACGCTGTCGTGTGACATGGTGGAGATGCTTGGTGACGCAGGTGGTTGTGTTGGTGGCACATCCTCTGTTTGGTGGGCGGCAGGTGCCAACGTTCCTCCCGAGGCGGAGGAAGAGGCCGAGGCAGCAGCAGAAGAGGGAGCAGGGGGAGCCAGAGTAAGTTCCTTGCTTTTAAGGTGTTTACTCCACTGCAGTTCATGCTTTGCATGTAGATGCCTGGTCATGCAGGTTGTGCTAAGGTTCAGAACGTTAATGCCTCGCTTCAGGATCTGATGGCACAGCGTGCAAACCACTCGGGTCTTGTCGTCAGCACATTGTTTAAAGAAGTGCCATGCCAGGGAACCCCTTGAGACTGCCTTTGGGGTGCTCGGTTCCTGGTGGTGGTGGCCAGTAGCAGACGAACTCTCTTGGCGGCGGCTGCTCCCTCTTTTGCTACGCTGTTGGCTCGGTCTCACCACTGCCTCTTCCTCTGAACTATGAAAGTCTGTGGCACGACCTTTATTCCATGCAGAAAGACGCAGCAGTTGGCACCTGTATTTCGTCATCATTAGAGACGTGCGGACTCCGATGAGGTGGTATTCCCATGTCCTCATCATCAGGAAACATCAGTGGTTGTGCATCAGTGCATTCTATGTCTTCCTCCACTGGGGAAGGGCTAGGTGGATTCCCTTGGGAAACCCTGCCAGCAGAGTCTTCGAACAGCATAAGAGACTGCTGCATAACTTGAGGCTCAGACAGTTTCCCTGATATGCATGGGGGTGATGTGACAGACTGATGGGCTTGGTTTTCAGGTGCCATCTGTGCGCTTTCTGCGGAAGACTGGGTGGTAGATAATGTTGTGAACGTGCTGGATCACTGTCGGCCACCCAATTGACTAGCGCCTGTACCTGCTAAGGCCTTACCATCCTTAGAACGGCATTGGGCCCCACCAAATATCGCTGTAAATTCTGGCGGGTACTGGAACCTGAGGTAGTTGGTTCACTAACACGTGTGGCTGTGGCAGAATAGCCACGTCCTCTCCCAGCACCAGAGGGTACACTAACAACACCAGGACCGCGTCCGCGTCCCTTACTAGATGTTTTCCTCATTGTTACCGTTCACCAAGCACCACAATAAGAAAAAAAATATTTGGCCCAATGTATTGATTTCAAATTCAGGCCTTTTTTTACAGGCACCTAACACTATCTGCCTATTTATTTATGTAGCGTATTACACTAATCCAGGCACAGCAGTAACCACTGATTTAGGGGAATATCTCTTTTAGGGCTAGTATTTAGGCCCTGGATGAAAGGTATCCTTTTATGGACAGATTTATACTTGGCCTGCAACAGCTCGAACACCAGATTCAGGGTATTGCTATTTTGGCAATTGAATTTCACCCCAGAACAAAATATATGTTTTTGCGGACACTATGAAACTTGGCCAGCCACAGCTGAAACCACTGATTTATGGTATTGCTATTTTGGCAATTGAATTTCACCCCAGAACAAAATATATGTTTTTGCAGACACTATGAAATTTGGCCTGCAACAGCTGGGACACCAGATTCAGGGTATTGCTATTTTGGCAATTGAATTTCACCCCAGAACAAAATATATGTTTTTGCGGACACTATGAAACTTGGCCTGAAACAGCTGGGACACCAGATTCAGGGTATTGCTATTTTGGCAATTGATTTTCACCCCAGAACAAAATATATGTTTTTGCGGACACTATGAAACTTGGCCTGCAACAGCTGGGACACCAGATTAAGGGTATTGCTATTTTGGCAATTGAATTTCACCCCAGAACAAAATATATGTTTTTGCAGACACTATGAAACTTGGCCAGCCACAGCTGAAACCACTGATTTATGGTATTGCTATTTTGGCAATTGAATTTCACCCCAGAACAAAATATATGTTTTTGCGGACACTTTGAAACTTGGCCTGCAACAGCTGGGACACCAGAGTCAGGGTATTGATATTTTGGCAATTGAATTTCACCCCAGAACAAAATATATGTTTTTGCGTACAATATGAAACTTGGCCTGCAACAGCTGGGACACCGGATTCAGGGTATTGCTATTTAGGCAATTAAATTTCACCCCACAACAAAATATATGTTTTTGCGGACACTATGAATCTTGGCCAGCCACAGCTGAAACCACTGATTTATGGTATTGCTATTTTGGCAATTGAATTTCACCCCAGAACAAAATATATGTTTTTGCGGACACTATGAAACTTGGCCAGCCACAGCTGAAACCACTGATTTATGGTATTGCTATTTTGGCAATTGAATTTCACCCCTGAACAAAATATATGTTTTTGCGGACACTATGAAACTTGGCCTGCAACAGCTGGGACACCAGATTCAGGGTATTGCTATTTTGGCAATTGAATTTCACCCCACAACAAAATATATGTTTTTGCGGACACTATGAATCTTGGCCAGCCACAGCTGAAACCACTGATTTATGGTATTGCTACTTTGGCAATTGAAATTCACCCCAGAACAAAATATATGTTTTTGCGGACACTATGAAACTTGGCCTCTAACAGCTGGGACACCAGATTCAGGGTATTGCTATTTTGGCAATTGAAATTCACCCCAGAACAAAATATATGTTTTTGCGGACACTATGAAACTTGGCCAGCCACAGCTGAAACCACTGATTTATGGTATTGCTATTTTGGCAATTGAATTTCACCCCAGAACAAAATATGTGTTTTTGCGGACACTATGAAACTTGGCCTGCAACAGCTGGAACACCAGATTCAGGGTATTGCTATTTTGGCAATTGAATTTCACCCCAGAACAAAATATTTAATTTGCAGGACACTATAAAACTTGGCCAGCCACAGCTGAAACCACTGATTTATGGTATTGCTATTTTGGCAATTGAATTTCACCCCAGAACAAAATATATGTTTTTGCGGACACTATGAAACTTGGCCTGCAACAGCTGGAACACCAGATTCAGGGTATTGCTATTTTAGCAATTGACTTTCACCCCAGAACAAAATATATGTTTTTGCGGACACTATGAAACTTGGCCTGCAACAGCTGAAACCACTGATTTATGGTATTGCTATTTTGGCAATTGAATTTCACCCCAGAACAAAATATGTGTTTTTGCGGACACTATGAAACTTGGCCTGCAACAGCTGGAACACCAGATTCAGGGTATTGCTATTTTGGCAATTGAATTTCACCCCAGAACAAAATATTTAATTTGCAGGACACTATAAAACTTGGCCAGCCACAGCTGAAACCACTGATTTATGGTATTGCTATTTTGGCAATTGAATTTCACCCCAGAACAAAATATATGTTTTGCGGACACTATGAAACTTGGCCTGCAACAGCTGGGACACCAGATTCAGAGTATTGCTATTTTGTGCAATTGAATTTCACCCCAGAACAAAATATATGTTTTTACGGACACTATGAAACTTGGCTAGCCACAGCTGAAACCACTGATTTATGGTATTGCTATTTTGGCAATTGAATTTCACCCCAGAACAAAATATATGTTTTTATGGACACTATGAAACTTGGCCTGCAACAGCTGGGACACCAGATTCAGGAGTATTGCTATTTTGGCAATTGAATTTCACCCCACAACAAAATATATGTTTTTGCGGACACTATGAAACTTGGCCTGCAACAGCTGGGACACCAGATTCAGTGTATTGCTATTTTGGCAATTGAATTTCACCCCACAACAAAATATATGTTTTTGCGGACACTATGAATCTTGGCCAGCCACAGCTGAAACCACTGATTTATGGTATTGCTATTTTGGCAATTGAATTTCACCCCAGAACAAAATATATGTTTTTGCGGACACTATGAAACTTGGCCAGCCACAGCTGAAACCACTGATTTATGGTATTGCTATTTTGGCAATTGAATTTCACCCCAGAACAAAATATATGTTTTTGCGGACCCTATGAAACTTGGCCTGCAACAGCTGGGACACCAGATTCAGGTTATTGCTATTTTGGCAATTGAATTTCACCCCACAACAAAATATATGTTTTTGCGGACACTATGAATCTTGGCCAGCCACAGCTGAAACCACTGATTTATGGTATTGCTATTTTGGCAATTGAATTTCACCCCAGAATAAAATATATGTTTTTGCGGACACTATGAAACTTGGCCAGCCACAGCTGAAACCACTGATTTATGGTATTGCTATTTTGGCAATTGAATTTCACCCCACAACAAAATATATGTTTTTGCGGACACTATGAATCTTGGCCAGCCACAGCTGAAACCACTGATTTATGGTATTGCTATTTTGGCAATTGAATTTCACCACAGAAAATAATCTATCCTTTGCCAGACAGCAGATAGTATTATACTTGGCTAGCCAAAGCTGGAACACCAGATTTAGGGGATTGGTATTTGGGCAATTGTATTTAATCCCTTAATAAAATACAGAAATTGCTATCCTGAGTTTCTAGGGGTGACAATTAGCACAGCGAAGCCCCTGATGTAGGATATAGCAAAAAAAAAAAATAGTATTGATGGATTGATGGACTTGGTGGCAGCTTGTTCTGGTGCACCACAAGTCACAAAATGGCCTCCGATCACCCCAGAAAATAAGTGACAGAAAAACGCTCTGTTCAGCCTAAAAAGCAGTGAGCAAGTAACTAGCAGAAGTTCAATCATTCAAAGCTGTAGATCAATCAGTTCATTAGGTGCTGTTGCTGAATCGCCGAACAACGAACCCGAACCCAACTGTTTTGAAAATGTTCGGGTTTGGGTCCGTGTCCCGGGCACCCCAAAATTCGGTACGAACCCAAACTATGCTCGAACTGTTCACTCAACACTACTATCAACACCACCGAGGTCATTGTTGTGTCAGATTTGGTTGCAGCTAGCCACCTATATTGTACACAGTCCACAACAATCCATACTGATAGGAAGAAGAAAGTCTCATTTGGACCAACATCCGAAAGAGATTCCAATCCAAGAAAGAAAGACAATCCAAGAAAGCAGTCCTCTAATAAATGTATTGATGAATCTCCTTATCTGAGGTCAACATGAAATAGGGGAACAGATGCTGAGCTTGGGTTTATGTAAACCTCTACAGTTAAAGCTGTCAATCACTGTATATAGGAGGTGGAAGTAGGAATCACAGGTTTTCCCTATGAGTGGGTTGGGGAGTACAACTCACAGTTGCTCTCCATTCAGGGACACACATAGATCTCATACTGCTGCAGCATCACACTACCGAGCAGTGGTACACAGCAAAACAGATGTTAAAACTGTGTTTTTTGTGTGGTAAATGCATCCCTGTATATACAGGCAAAAGTTTGGTCATGCCTGGTCAAAATTATTGTTACTGTGAACAGTTAAGCAAGTTGAAGATTAAATGATCTCCAAACAGTATAAAGTTAAAGATGACACACTCCCTTTGTATTTTAAGCAAAAACATTTTTTTATTTTCATCTTTTACATTTTCAAAATAATGAAAAAAGGCCCAAAAGTGTTGGGCAACCTACATGGTTAGTACCTAGTAGCACCCCCTTTGGCAATTATCACAGATTAAAAATGCTTTTTGTAGCCAGCCAAGAGTCTTTCAATTCTTGTTTGATAGATTTTCATCCATTCTTCCTTGCAAAAGTCTCCCAGTTTTGTGAAATTCCTGAGCCGTTTTGCATGGACTGCTCTTTTGAGGTCTATCTACAGATTTTCAATGATGTTCAGATCAGGGGACTGAGAGGGCCATAGTAAACCTTCAGCTTGTGTCTTTGAGGTAGTCCATTGTGGATTTTGAAGTGTGTTTGGGATAATTATTTATGTGTAAAGGCTATCCTCCTTTCAACTTCATCTTTTTTACAGTTGGTGTTATGTTTGCTGGAAATTCATTAAACCCATTCTTCCCTCTAGCTATGAAATGTTCTCCATGCCATTGGCTTCAACACAACTCCAGAGAATGATTGATCCACCCCCATGCTTAATGGTTGGAGAGGTGTTCTTTGCATGAAATTGTGTGCCCTTTTTTCTCCAAACATTCCTTTGTTCTTTGTGGCCAAATTCTATTTTCTATCTTCAGTCCACAGGACATGTTTTCAAAATTCTCAGGATAGGCCATCAATATCAGATAGGAGGGCGGCCAACTCCCCCGCCATTTGAAGAGAATGCAGTGCTCATACCAGCTCTGCCTTCTCTTCATTCTTTACTTGCTCACTGTTGCAACTGCAGTGGTGAACAGTGTAATTACAACCACCTCATCCCAATCAATTCAATGGGACGGCTCCTATTTAAGTAAACAGTGAAGTGAATAGGATGGAGCCATCCTATTGAAGTGAATGGGGACGGAGGAGTTGTAATTACACCTGCTCATTGCTGCAGTTGCAATGGCAAGCAGGTAAACAGAGAAGAGAAGGCAGAGCTTGTATTAGTGCTGTGTTCTCTTCAAACAACTGATTGGCGGGGCTGCTGGGAGACAGCCCATGGCCGATCTGATATTGATGACCTTTAAAAAAATGCTTCAAGCTAAAGACCAGTAGCAGAAGTGCCCAGGCTGCACTGCCAAGCTCAGAAAGGGGCTTAAAAGGCTAGGCTGACCAGAGTGATTATGGTGCAAAGTGGGCAGAGCTTAGTGTTGCAACATGAGCCGACAGACATAATTTTGCCCTGGGTTCCAGAAATGCCATATCCGACCCTGGTTATGCAAAGCCCCATATTTTAGGCTAGGACTACACAGCGACATGTGTTGTGCAACGTTTCATGTAATGTATTTCAATGGTGTTGCAATGCAACATGTGACTGTATGTCACATTCACTAAAAACCCATCCAAGTCAGATTTTTTTTGCAACTGTCACATTGCAGTAGCAGCATTTCACATATCGCAGTGTGATACCATTGAAATACATTACATGAAATGTTGAACAACTGTTGCCATGTAGCAGTACCCTTTTTTGTCGTGCAATACATGTCGCCGTAGCCCCAGCCTTGTGGGTATATATCTGGTCTATCTATCTATACATACATATCTATCTATCTCATATCTTTCTCATATTTATCTATCTACCATATTTTCAGCCCTATAAGATGCCAAGGCCCATAACCTAGGTTTTAGAAGAGAACAATTTGAAAAAAATATTTTTCATTAGACCTCAGATCAGACCAGCGTTCAGACCTTCAATGTTAATCAGACCTCAGCTCACAGCTCCAATCAGACCCCCAATGTTAATCAGACCATTAATCAGACCTCTAACATTAATAAGACCCCAATAATACCTCTGCTCAGACCCCAATCCCAATGTAAATAACCCCCAATCAGACCCCAGATAAAAGCCCCAATATAAATAAGACCCCCATTCAGACCTCAGATGAGACCTCTCTCTGTATATATATATATATATATATATATATATATATATTGTCACACAGTAAAAGGTTTGGTCTGGAGGGGAAGGTATTTTGATCCCAGCATGTGCTGCTGGACTAATTGACAGCCAGGTGAGGTCAAACACCGGACTGGATCTGAGGTGCCGGTCCGGGCTTTCACGACACCTAGCTGTCTTAAAAGCCAGCTGGATGGCACCAGGAAGGCAACCTGCGCTTAGATGTGTGCTTGCGACTGGTTTGTGCAAAAGAGGTCGCCTCATGCCTGGATTTCGACTCTGTATGGGAAAAACTGCAGCATGGTGTGAATGAACACCTGGACTTTGTCAACTAAGGTGAAGTTGATTACTGAACTGTTAACCGTTAATACCTGCTTGTGTTAATAAACACTGCAGTTGGATCAAGTTTTGTTTTTGGGGCCTCTGTTCTGCGACCACTTACACTGCCTACCAGAGCGAATATCCACTATATATATATATATATATATATATATATTTATGTATATTCATAAGACCCACCTCATATCAGCCCCCAGCCGCATATCAGCCCCCAGCCTCAGATCACATAAAATAAAAAATCCACCTATCTCTCCTGCTCCAGACACCACAAGTGTTGATTGAGCACCAAAGTGCTTCCCGATGCTCCGGTGCTTTGTAGAGCACCTGAGCACAATGGAAGTCAATGGGAGATCCCAAGCATTTAACCAGACACCCCCTGCTCTAAAAAACATATAAAAGATATAAATTTAATTCAGTCTCTATTTCTGAAATTTATCTGCCAGGATTTGAACTCACAGCCATTTGCATTAGAGGCACGAATCTTAACCACTGGGCTATACAACCCAATGTTTAACTGTGCTGGAAAAACCTCAAAGTAGTTTCTAACGTAGTAAGTATTACTATACAGAAGGAATACTTACTGATACAGAAACTACTATGAGGTTTCCCAGCACAGTTTATCATTGGATTGTAAAGCCCAGTGGTTAAGATTAAGAGGCAAGAATCTTAACCACTGGGCTATACAACCCAATGTTCAACTGTGCTGAAAAAACCTTATAGTAGTTTCTAAAGTAGTAAGTATTACTATACAGAACGAATACTTACTGATACAGAAACTACTATGAGGTTTTCCAGCGCAGTTTATCATTGGATTGTATAGCCCAGTGGTTAAGATGCTTGCTGCTAATGCAGAAGGTTGTGAGTTCAAGTCCCAGCAGAAACTCTTCTGAAATACAGACTAAATTAAATTTTCAGCGATCTTCTGCATAGACATAGAGGCTAAATTAGATTTAAATACTTGCATGCTCACTCAACTCTAGACACCCCCAGCACTCTCTCTTCTGCTGCCTGTGCTGTGACCCGATGCACAGAGCGTCCTCACGCTGTGCGATCCAGGAATCTATCTATGTCATATCTATCTACCTACCAGTGTATCTATCTGTAGTGTCCCACTTATGTGTGTAAGGGCCACTCCAAATTGCTATATGCCCTTTCATGTCATTTTGCACTAATCAATGTATTTTCCTTGGTTAATGCTGCTAAATTCCTATTACAGGCTGTTAAAATGCATTACAAATTACCAACAGAGGTTGTAGAGGTCACTATAACATCATTTTAATAGGTCAGCCACAGGAAGTTAGAGAGGAGAGGAGTTGAGGGAGATTAGGAGTGAGAACTGGAGTCTAGGAGATAGACTTGTCTCTGGGCCTTGCCCAGGAGGTAAGCTACTTGAACTTTTGGAATCCAGAAGCAGGACTTAGTAATCCTGCATTGTAGAGTAAAGGCCAGACACTAGAGATGAGCGAACACCTGGAAGTTCGGGTTCGGGAAGTTCGGCCGAACTTCCCGAAAATGTTCGGGTTTGGGATCCGAACTCGACCCAAACTTTATCCCGAACCCGAACCCCATTGAAGTCAATGGGGACCGAACTTTTAGGCACTAAAAAGGCTGTAAAATAGTCCAGGAACGGGCTAGAGGGCTGCCAAAGGCAGCAAAATGTAGGTACATCCCCAAAAATAAAATAAAAGAAATAAAATTTAACCAATATCAATTGAAGAGAGGTCTCACTGCAAGGAATCATGCGTCATATCACCCACCACTGGAGAAGGCCACTTTCAGTTATTTCGGCCCAGCACCCAGACCGAGGATACAGGTCCCACAGCAAGGAATTATGCGTCATATCACCCACCACCGGAGAAGGCCACTTTCAGTTATTTCGGCCCCAGCACTCAGACAGAGGAGAGAGGTCCCACAGCAAGGAATCATGCGTCATATCACCCACCACTGGAGAAGACCACTTTCAGTTATTTCGGCCCAGCACCCAGACAGAGGATAGAGGTCCCACAGCAAGGAATCATGCGTCATATCACCCACCACCGGAGAAGGCCACTTTCAGTTGTTTCGGACCCAGCACCCAGGCAGAGGAGAGCGGTCCCACAGCAAGGAATCATGCGTCATATCACCCACCACTGGAGAAGGCCACTTTCAGTTATTTCGGCCCCAGCACCCAGACTGAGGATACAGGTCCCACAGCAAGGAATCATGCGTCATATCACCCACCACTGGAGAAGGCCACTTTCAGTTATTTATGCCCCAGCACCAAGACAGAGTGGAGAGGTCCAACAGCAAGGAATCATGCGTCATATCACCCACCACTGGAGAAGGCCACTTTCAGTTATTTTGGCCCAGCACCCAGACCGAGGATACAGGTCCCACAGCAAGGAATTATGCGTCATATCACCCACCACCGGAGAAGGCCATTTTCAGTTATTTCGGCCCCAGCACTCAGACAGAGGAGAGAGGTCCCACAGCAAGGAATCATGCGTCATATCACCCACCACTGGAGAAGGCCACTTTAAGTTATTTATGCCCCAGCACCCAGACAGAGGAGAGAGGTCCCACAGCAAGGAATCATGCGTCATATCACCCACCACTGGAGAAGGCCACTTTCAGTTATTTCGGCCCAGCACCCAGACCGAGGATACAGGTCCCACAGCAAGGAATCATGCGTCATATCACCCACCACTGGAGAAGGCCACTTTCAGTTATTTCGGCCCCAGCACCCAGACAGAGGAGAGAGGTCCCACAGCAAGGAATCATGCGTCATATCACCCACCACTGGAGAAGGCCACTTTCAGTTATTTCGGCCCCAGCACCCAGACAGAGGAGAGAGGTCCCACAGCAAGGAATCATGCGTCATATCACCCACCACTGGAGAAGGCCACTTTCAGTTATTTATGCCCCAGCACCCAGACAGAGGGGAGAGGTCCCACAGCAAGGAATCATGCGTCATATCACCCACCACTGGAGAAGGCCACTTTCAGTTATTTCGGCCCAGCACCCAGACCGAGGATACAGGTGCCACAGCAAGGAATTATGCGTCATATCACCCACCACCGGAGAAGGCCATTTTCAGTTATTTCGGCCCCAGCACTCAGACAGAGGAGAGAGGTCCCACAGCAAGGAATCATGCGTCATATCACCCACCACTGGAGAAGGCCACTTTCAGTTATTTCGGCCCCAGCACTCAGACAGAGGAGAGAGGTCCCACAGCAAGGAATCATGCGTCATATCACCCACCACTGGAGAAGGCCACTTTCAGTTATTTATGCCCCAGCACCGAGACAGAGTAGAGAGGTCCCACAGCAAGGAATCATGCGTCATATCACCCACCACTGGAGAAGGCCACTTTCAGTTATTTTGGCCAAGCACCCAGACCGAGGATACAGGTCCCACAGCAAGGAATCATGCGTCATATCACCCACCACTGGAGAAGGCCACTTTCAGTTATTTCGGCCCCAGCACCCAGACAGAGGAGAGAGGTCCCACAGCAAGGATTCATGCGTCATATCACCCACCACTGGAGAAGACCACTTTCAGTTATTTCGGCCCAGCACCCAGACCGAGGATACAGGTCCCACAGCAAGGAATTATGCGTCATATCACCCACCACCGGAGAAGGCCATTTTCAGTTATTTCGGCCCCAGCACTCAGACCGAGGAGAGAGGTCCCACAGCAAGGAATCATGCGTCATATCACCCACCACCGGAGAAGGCCACTTTCAGTTGTTTCGGACCCAGCACCCAGACAGAGGAGAGCGGTCCCACAGCAAGGAATCATGCGTCATTTCAGCCACCACTGGAGAAGGCCACTTTCAGTTATTTCGGCCCAGCACCCAGACTGAGGATACAGGTCCCACAGCAAGGAATCATGCGTCATATCACCCACCACTGGAGAAGGCCACTTTCAGTTATTTCGGCCCCAGCACCCAGACAGAGGATAGAGGTCCCACAGCAAGGAATCATGCGTCATATCACCCACCACTGGAGAAGGCCACTTTCAGTTATTTCGGCCCCAGCACCCAGACAGAGGAGAGAGGTCCCACAGCAAGGAATTATGCGTCATATCACCAACCACTGGAGAAGGCCACTTTCAGTTATTTATGCCCCAGCACCCAGACAGAGGGGAGAGGTCCCACAGCAAGGAATCATGCGTCATATCACCCACCACTGGAGAAGGCCACTTTCAGTTATTTCTGCCCCAGCACCCAGACAGAGGAGAGAGGTCCCACAGCAAGGAATTATGCGTCATAT
The DNA here is from genome assembly GCA_033119425.1 of Bufotes viridis. Classification (NCBI taxonomy): domain Eukaryota; kingdom Metazoa; phylum Chordata; class Amphibia; order Anura; family Bufonidae; genus Bufotes; species Bufotes viridis. The sequence goes on along the minus strand of CM065590.1, from coordinate 496,050,741 downwards.
CACCCACCACCGGAGAAGGCCACTTTCAGTTGTTTCGGACCCAGCACCCAGACAGAGGAGAGAGGTCCCACAGCAAGGAATCATGCGTCATATCACCCACCACAGGAGAAGGCCACTTTCAGTTGTTTCGGACCCAGCACCCAGACAGAGGAGAGAGGTCCCACAGCAAGGAATCATGCGTCATATCACCCACCACAGGAGAAGGCCACTTTCAGTTATTTCGGCCCCAGCACCCAGACAGAGGAGAGAGGTCCCACAGCAAGGAATCATGCGTCATATACACCCACCACTGGAGAAGACCACTTTCAGTTATTTCGGCCCAGCACCCAGACCGAGGATACAGGTCCCACAGCAAGGAATTATGCGTCATATCAACCACCACCCGAGAAGGCCATTTTCAGTTATTTCGGCCCCAGCACTCAGACCGAGGAGAGAGGTCCCACAGCAAGGAATCATGCGTCATATCACCCACCACTGGAGAAGGCCACTTTAAGTTATTTATGCCCCAGCACCCAGACCGAGGATACAGGTCCCACAGCAAGGAATCATGCGTCATATCACCCACCACCGGAGAAGGCCACTTTCAGTTATTTTGGCCCCAGCACCCAGACAAAGGACAGAGGTCCCACAGCAAGGAATCATGCGTCATATCACCCACCACTGGAGAAGGCCACTTTTAGTTATTTATGCTCCACCACCCAGACAGAGGAGAGAGGTCCCACAGCAAGGAATCATGCATCATATCACCCACCACCGGAGAAGGCCACTTTCAGTTATTTCGGCCCCACCACCCAGACAGAGGAGAGGTTCATTCAACTTTTGGTTGCACCGCAAGATCATGGTAAAGGTAAAAAAATGAGGATTCAATAAAGAAGTGCCCCGGAGTACAAGAATACATGGTTGAGGGGAAGGCAGTTATAAATGTCTATTCTGCACAAAGGAGGCACAGATCCTGTGGGATCCATGCCTGGTTCATTTTTATGAACGTCAGCTTGTCCACGTTGGCTGTGGACAGGCGGCTGCGTTTCTCAGTAATGACGCCCCCTGCCGTGCTGAATACACGTTCAGACAAAACGCTGGAAGCCGGGCAGGCCAGCACCTCCAAGGCATAAAATGCTAACTCTGGCCACGTGGACAATTTGGAGACCCAGATATTGAATGGGGCCGAACCATCAGTCAGTACGTGGAGGGGTGTGCAGACGTACTGTTCAACCATGTTAGTGAAATGCTGCCTCCTGCTAACACGTTCCGTATCAGGTGGTGGTGCAGTTAGCTGTGGCGTGGAGACAAAACTTTTCCACATTTCTGCCATGCTAACCCTGCCCTCAGAGGAGCTGGCCGTGACACAGCTGCATTGGCGACCTCTTGCTCCTCCTCTGCCTTCGCCTTGGGCTTCCACCTGTTCCCCTGTGACATTTGGGAATGCTCTCAGGAGCGCCTCTACCAGCGTGCGCTTGTACTCGCGCATCTTCCTATCACGCTCCAGTGGGCACATTGTCTTTGTACCGGGGATGCAGCAGGGTGGCAACCCAGTAGTCCGCACACGTTAAAATGTGGGCAACTTTGCTGTCGTTGCGCAGGCACTGCAGAATGTAGTCGCTCATGTGTGGCAGGCTCCCCAGAGGTAAGGACAAGCTGTCCTCTGTGGGAGGCGTATCGTCATCGTCCTCCGTATCCCCTCTGCCACGCACCAGTGATGGGCCTGAGCTGTGTCGGGTGCCACCTCGCTGTGAACATGCTTCATCCTCATCCTCCTCCACCTCCTCCTCGTCCTCCAGTAGTGGGCCCTGGCTGGCCACATTTGTACCTTGCCTCTGCTGTTGCAAAAAACCTCCCTCTGTGCCACTTCTAACAGACTGGCCTGAAAATGCTAAAAATGACCCCTCATCCTCCTCTTCCTCCTGGGCCACCTCCACTTCCATCATCGCCCTAAGCGTTTTCTCAAGGAGACATAGAAGTGGTATTGTAACGCTGATAACGATGTCATCGCCACTGGCCATGTTGGTGGAGTACTCGAAACAGCGCAACAGGGCACACAGGTCTCGCATGGAGGCCCAATCATTGGTGGTGAAGTGGTGCTGTTCCGCAGTGCGACTGACGCGTTCGTGCTGCAGCTGAAACTCCACTATGGCCTGCTGCTGCTCGGCTGCTCGGCTGCTCGCACAGTCTCTCCAGCATATGCAAGGTGGAGTTCCACCTGGTGGGCACGTCGCATATGAGGCGGTGAGCGGGAAGGCCGAAGTTCCGCTGTAGCGCAGACAGGCGAGCAGCGGCAGGATGTGAACGCCGGAAGCGCGCACAGACAGCCTGCACTTTATGCAGCAGCTCTGACATGTCGGGGTAGTTGTGAATGAACTTCTGCACCACCAAATTCAGCACATGCGCCAGGCAAGGGATGTGCGTCAAACCAGCTAGTCCCAGAGCTGCGACAAGATTTTGCCCATTATCGCACACCACCAGGCCGGGCTTGAGGCCCACCGGCAGAAACCACTCGTCGGTCTGTTGTTCAATACCCCGCCACAACTCCTGCGCGGTGTGGGGCCTGTCCCTCAAACATATGAGTTTCAGAATGGCCTGCTGACGTTTACCCCGGGCTGTGCTGAAGTTGGTGGTGAAGGTGTGTGGCTGACTGGATGAGCTGGTGGAACCAGAGGAGGAGGAAGCCGAGTAGGAGGAGGAGGCTACAGGAGGCAAAGAATGATGCCCTGCGATCCTTGGCGGTGGAAGGACGTGCGCCAAGGAACTCTCCGCCTGGGGCCCAGCCGCCACTACATTTACCCAGTGTGCAGTTAGGGAGATATAGCGTCCCTGGCCATGCTTACTGGTCCACGTATCTGTGGTTAGGTGGACCTTGCCACAGATGGTGTTGCGCAGTGCACACTTGATTTTATCGGATACTTGGTTGTGCAGGGAACGCGTCCGCGTCCCTTACTAGATGTTTTCCTCATTGTTACCGTTCACCAAGCACCACAATAAGAAAAAAAATATTTGGCCCAATGTATTGATTTCAAGTTCAGGCCTTTTTTTACAGGCACCTAACGCTATCTGCCTCTTTATTTATGTAGCGTATTACACTAATCCAAGCACAGCAGTAACCACTGATTTAGGGAAATATCTCTTTTAGGGCTAGTATTTAGGCCCTGGAAGAAAGGTATCCTTTTATGGACAGAATTACAATTGGCCTGCAACAGCTCGAACACCAGATTCAGGGTATTGCTATTTTGGCAATTGAATTTCACCCCAGAACAAAATATATGTTTTTGCGGACACTATGAATCTTGGCCTGCAACAGCTGGGACACCAGATTCAGTGTATTGCTATTTTGGTAATTGAATTTCACCCCAGAACAAAATATATGTTTTTGCGGACACTATGAATCTTGGCCTGCAACAGCTGGGACACCAGATTCAGGGTATTGCTATTTTGGCAATTGAATTTCACCCCACAACAAAATATATGTTTTTTGCGGACACTATTTTACTTTGCCAGCCACAGCTGAAACCACTGATTTATGGTATTGCTATTTTGGCAATTGAATTTCACCCCAGAACAAAATATATGTTTTTGCAGACACTATGAAACTTGGCCTGCAACAGCTGGGACACCAGATTCAGGGTATTGCTATTTTGGCAATTGAATTTCACCCCAAAACAAAATATATGTTTTGGCGGACACTACTATACTTTGCCAGCCACAGCTGAAACCACTTATTTATGGTATTGCTATTTTGGCAATTGAATTTCACCCCAGAACAAAATATATGTTTTTGCGGACACTATGAATCTTTGCCAGCCACTGCTGAAACCACTGATTTATGGTATTGCTATTTTGGCAATTGAATTTCACCCCAGAACAAAATATATGTTTTTGCGGACACTATGAAACTTGGCCTGCAACAGCTGGGACACCAGATTCAGGGTATTGCTATTTTGGCAATTGAATTTCACCCCACAACAAAATATATGTTTTGGCGGACACTATTATATTTTGCCAGCCACAGCTGAAACCACTGATTTATGGTATTACTATTTTGGCAATTGAATTTCACCACAGAAAATAATCTATCTTTTGCCAGACAGCAGACAGTATTATACTTGGCTTGCCAAAGCTGGAACACCAGATTTAGGGGATTGGTATTTGGGCAATTGTATTTAACCCCTTAATAAAATATAGAAATTGCTATCCTGAGTTTCTAGGGGTGACAATTATTATTAGTATTGATGGACTTGGTGGCAGCTTGTTCTGGTGCACCACAAGTCACAAAATGGCTGCCGATCACCCCAGAAAATAAGTGAAATAAAAACGCTCTGTGCAGCCTAAAAACCAGTGAGCAAGTAACTAGCAGAAGTTCAATCATTCACAGCTGTAGATTGATCCTTTCATTAGGTGCTGTTGCTGACTTTTCCCTGCCTAATCTTGCCCTCACAGAAGCTGCGTCCTCTCCCTACACTAATCAGAGCAGTGTGACGTGCGGCGCTACGTGACTCCAGCTTAAATAGAGGCTGGGTCACATGCTGCACTTGGCCAATCACAGTCATGCCATTAGTAGGCATGGCTGTGATGGGCTCTTAGGGCAAGAAGTAAAACGCTAGCTGATTGGCTGCTGTGCAGCCCTTCAGAAAGCAGGAAGTAATCGCCGAACAACGAACCCGAACCCAAACTTTTTTTAAAATGTCCGGGTTCGGGTCCATGTCCCGGACACCCCAAAATTCGGTACGAACCCGAACTATGCTCGAACTGTTCGCTCAACACTACCAGACACTACTTGGACTATAGTTCAGACAACCTTTTCAAAGAATGGAGCAGTGAGTTTGCCTGCCGTGAGGGATACTGCCCTTTGGTAGTATACTATTAGTACCAGAGGATCCATATTATTGCAAGATTAAAAAAGCCTGAGCAAGATCTGGAACCAAGTAGAGTATAACCACCACCCCTGCATAAGTTGAGCTGGTACCTACATATAACACCTCACAACTATATGTAAAACCAAGTGCTGCTATCAAATGCTATTTACTGCAAAACTACAACTGTCAAGTAATGTTCCTGTTTGGTTCAACTGCTGCCTCTCTCATCGTTCTTTTTCATCCCCTCATTGCACCTTGTGGTGCTGGGGTCAGGAACACAGGGGCCCAGCCGCCAAAGCACCCTAAGCATAGCGATTACCATCAAGGGCACCTCAACTTACATCTGGCTGGTGTTCCCTGCAATAGAGAGTTCTCCGGAGGATTCAGTGCTGTCTTCCCATCCACTGCACGCCAGCCCAGGGGACAACGTAACTGTGAGTACTACTACTCTCACTCGGCACATCATCAGTATTGCACTCACACACAACACCCCTAGGGTGTCCAGGCGTTGCATATCTATCCATCCTATTTATCTTCTGTATAAGTATACTGCACTGTATGTCCGACATTAATCATACACCAGAAGTCTCGCAACAAAAAGTCTCAGTGGCCTGCTCGCTCACCACTTTTCAAAAATGTGGGCGGTGGAGGGCAACATACAGGGCTGGCCTGGCAAATTATTATAATTCATGACAGAAAACTTTCATAAGCTGATGTAGATTTTAGTTCTGGAATATGGACCTGTCAAGCTGCATTACGTTTAGTAAGACATGTCCCTCTAATTAATAGTGGCACATTTATCAACAACAGGGCATAGACTAAGATTGGCATATAAAACACCTGTCTTAACAAATATCCTCATAGATATATGAGCAGTATATATATATATATATATATATATATATATATATGAAAAACGCCTAAATTAGGTATATTTCAGGTGCTGCTATCCGCAACTTTTCCAGCGCACGCCAGGTCTAAAACTGTGGGCATTGCGTGGGCGGAGAAGGGGACAGGCCGGCAGTCCTGTCTTATTCATCATTTCCTATGCCTGTTTCAAGCAAAGAAAATGGTCTAAATATAAGACAGCTCGGAAGCCCTCTTATATTTAAAACTGGCGCTGGATGCACCGAAGTTATGTAGAGGCCTGCGCCTCTTCATAACTTCGGCAGATACTCCGCCAGCTATGGGCCTTTATTAAGACCGGCGTCTAAAACGCGGGTCTTAATAAATGTGCCCCCATAGACTTATGTACATCTAAAATCATTTAATTTTACTTATTATTATTTTAAAAGATGTATTCCCAACACTGTAAGTGATGGAATTTTGTTTGGATATGCAATCACTTTCTGATCCATGGGCTCCAACCGTGGGGATCCCCACTGGTTCTAAAAAAAAGTGCCACAGATCCACTGCTCAATTCAAGTGAATGCAACTGTGTTGAAGTCCCACTATGCATGACCCTGAGAATTGGTGGGTAGGGAGGGGCCAAACTGCATTTTCCCTCAGGTGAAGGAATGCCTAGCTACACCTCTGCAATAAAGGGACAGAAATACTGTGTGGGGGGCACAAAGGAAGGTACTCTAACTGTGTGTGGGGGTAACATGATCTAAATTGGGTACTCTTCCAACGTAGGGGTAAAGAGGTGCACTATTAAAAGTGCAATACCCCAGATAAGGCATCTGCAATTGTTTATTATATATGAAGTGTAAGATTGTTTTAAGTATGTACCATATGCTTCAGGAATGATACGATATGGTTGGCATTACCGTTGGCGGTACTATTCCACTCCTCCCCTCTTGGTAGGAGTGGGCTTGTCTGAATTCCTGCCAGGTGGGGGAGCTCTAGATAGTTCCAGTGAGAGTTAGCATAGCAAGCCTGGAGTGAGGAAGCACGTCCATCAGCTCCTCCTGCAAGGGCCTTAGGATCAGAAATCAGCTTGTCTGTGAGGAAAACTACTCCACAGAGACGGAAAGGTCCAAGGTCTTCAGAAGCCAATCAAGGCTACAGTGGTACTGTAATCTGCTACCACAGCTTAACAGACACTGCTGCAAGGTGATGGAGAATGAGTTACGACACCTATCACCATAGCCCAATTCAGGCAATCCTAAAGCCCTTTATTATGTAGGGGACACCTACAGCCACGGGTGCCAATTATAGCCGTAGTGAAGAGGAATCAGGAGAGAGAGACTGTCAGCTACCATACTTCTGAGTTCCATCAATTGCCATCTAACCAGCCACCATAATCTGGGACAGAAACTGCACCTTGTACCTACTATTGCTGGATGTACCGCAAGTTATCCTTTGCACTCAGTAAAAGAAAGACATTTGATGTTCTCCTATGTCTTCCTGATTCCTTCACCAACTTTTACTGCACTGAACCCCCACTACCACTCCCATCCTCTACACTAGATGCTGAGGATCTAGTTATCGCACATAAATGACTGCAATTAAATTTAAATTATTGCCTATTAATTAAAATTTAATAGGAGTGATTTAATCACAGCTGTGACATCTTGTAATAATTAGCCAGTTCTTGCAACTTTGAGGGTATGTTCACACTGCTGGCACTGATTCAGTAGCAGAAAACATGCATTTTCTGCTGCCACAGCTACATTTAAAACTCTCCAACAGTTTTGCCATTGACTTTAATGTCAAAAAAATCCATAGTAGCTCATTTGAAAAATGCTTCAAAGTGACATGTTACTTCTTGGAAGCAGATTTGATTGTGGATTTCATAAAAGTCAATGGGGAAGCTGCCAAACCGCAACCAAAATACTCTTCTAAAACTCTTGTAAAATAAATAAATAAATAAATCTCCTCTAAAACCTCCATGCTCACCATTTTTCAAAAATGTGGAGGCAACATGCAGCGCTGGCCTGGCAAATTATTATAATTCATGCCAGAAAACTTTCATAAGCTGACGTAGATTTCAGTTCTGGCATATAGACCTGTCAATTTTCAATTACGCTATTGAGATCCATCATAGGGTTTCAGTAGCGGAAGAAAACGCTTCAATTTTGTCCCCATTCATTGTCAATGGGGACAAAACTGAATAAAACGGAGTACACCAGAATGCATTCCGTTCCGTTTGGTTGCGTCCTCATCGCAGACAGAATAACGCATTTTGTCCAGATGTGGTGCGGAGCAAGACGGACCCGTCCTGACACACAATGTTAGTTAATGGGGACGGATCCGTTTTTTCTAACACAATAGAATACGGATCCGTCCCCCATTGACTTTCAATGGAGTTCATGACAGATCCGTCATGGCTATTAAAGACATAATACAACCGGATCCGTTCATAACGGATGCAGACGGTTGTATTATTGTAACGGAAGCGTTTTTGCAGATCCATGATGGATGCTCAAACAACACTAGTGTGAAAGTAGCCTTACAGTTAGTAAGACATGTCCCTCTAAATCAGGCATGCTCAACCTGCGGCCCTCCAGCTGTTGCGAAACTACAACTCCCATCATTCCATGACAGCCTACAGCTATCATCTTAAAGCATGGCATCGTGGGAGTTTTACAACAGCTGGAGGGCCGCAGGTTGAGCATGCCTGCTCTAAATAATAGTGGCACATTTATCAAAAACAGGGCATAGACTAAGACTGGCATATAAAACACCTGTCTTAATAAATGTCCTCATAGATATATGCGTAGTATATAGGCAACGGGCGCCTCTGCCCAGAGCCCTCTATATAACGCGTTCCAGGTGTAGGAATTCCGAGCGGTATAGTGCGGCCTAAAATGTCTCTTTATGTGTGTCATGGTGCTCCTACCTGGATTCCTGGCTTCTTTTAGAGTATACTGGGCATAAATACCAAAGGAAGCATGGGGGTGTCTTTACTCTGTAATCCCACCACTATGCAATGAAAGCCCACAACTAGAAGGGTGGCTTCATACTGTATCCCCTTCCAAGCACCAAGGCCTAATCATGCTTTACGCTTTATATTGATGACTGAACAGGTAGCTAAACATACATATCCACAAGGCTGCGCACTGCGCACTAAGCCTTAGGACACACCAAAGTAGGAGGATGAGCCGGTTCTCTCCCAGAACTCCCACAAGGGTTAATCCCTCTACACACACATTTTTAGCAGCGGGGTTACCCCTGATGGTGTTAGATCTGCTTGTGATGTATATTAATGCAGAGGCATTCCATATGAGCTAGAAAGTAATGTGCTAGCTATCTGGCTAACTACATAAAGTCCAAAGTCCACTTGTAGTGCATGAGATCACATTGTTGTGCCTGTAAAAGAGTACATACATTGGGTTTAATACTTGTAGGTTGCTGAAACTTTAAAAGGGTTAGTGCAAAAACACAGGGCAAATATATGATGCAATAGCATAGTTCAATTAAATTCACAGTAGAGTATTTTCCTTTACTGCTGGCGGATCAAGTGCACCAAACTGGAACAAGTAGTGCCAAAGACCTTTGTAATCCATATGGAGCAGAACAACATTATCACAAGAAGCAATTCTAATGAGAACCCGTAAGGCAGGTGGGTTTCCACTTAACCTGAGAAGGGGGAAAAAGGGAATTTAGCGCTGTTGAGCGCAACTTGGAGTCAGTGTCTAGCAGATGGGTCCTGTGGGTCAGGACCAAACAAGGGCAACAAGAACACACAAATGGGCCAACCAGTTCTCACCTTCAGACACAGTTCACATTGTGGCTCCAGTAGTCCTATGGATGGTTTTCTTCACAGCACAAGGTCTCTTACAGGAGGTGCTGGAAGTCTTCCTCCTGGATCCTATAGTTGAGGTGCAAAAGTCTTTCTTTAAGCTGTGTGACATCCTCATCGCTGTCACTGCTAGCTCTGGTGCTCTCTGCAGCTGTAACTCCAGCAGAAACTTCATCTGAGATCTCCTGGTGGCTTTTCGTGGCAGAACTTGAAGTTGAAGGATCACCGTTTTCTGCAGGATCCTCTGTAAGCCTTGGCCTTTTCCTTGTAGCTGATACATTCTCTGTAGAGGAATAAAGGATAGACCCTTGGTCTTTCATAGTAAAGAGCTCCACATTCGGTGGTGGCTCCGGAGTGCATGAAGTAGTATCAGTGGACTCCTCACCGGTGGATAGGTCACTTTCAGTGGTTGGAGGCTCTGGTAGTGTCATACCAGTTGTGCTGTCTTCAGCAGGTGGCTGAAAGGAAGTCTCAATGGATTGCTGAAACTGAATGAAAGGGAGGAAGTGGGAATTCTCCACAGCAGTTATTAGCCCGTTTCAGCAGTCCCCCATTCACAGGATTTATTAACCCCAGCAGTCCTTCACTGAAGGGGGGACTGCTGAAAGGGGTTAATAACTACTGTGAAGGGGGGACTGGCTGGCTCCAGTACACCCCCTGGTCCCTCCAGAACACCCCTGGCCCCTCCACAAGTTATTTCCTCCCAAATCCCCCCCCCCCCGCTGTCTGAGGTGGGCGTGGTTTGTTAGGTTGGGGGCGTGGCCGGTGAGGTCCAGCTTTCTGGGATGAAGCCAGTGGCCACCCTACCATGTATATATATTTATCTATATTATATACTATGGGAGTCATTTACTAATCTGAAAAATGTCTAAATTAGGTATATTTCAGGTGCCGCTATCTGCGACTTTCCCCACTCACGCCAAGTCTTAGGCCTCATTCACACATACATTGATTTTCACGGACCATGGTCCATGAAAACCTAATCTGCCGTCCTGCTGTGAACACGAGCGCAATGCGTCATTGGTTGCTGTACAGTGACGGTGGCACGAAGCGCATGGCTTCATAGCAATCAATGACGCTGTGTGCTCATGCACTCAGCAGGACAGCAGGACTGGTTTTCACAAACCATTCTCCGTGAAAATCCACATATGTGTGAATGAGGCCTAAAACTGTGGGCATTGTGTGGGCGGGGAAGGGGACAGGCCGGCAGTCCAGACTCATTCATCATTTTCTATGCCTGTTTCAAGCGTAGAAAATGGTCTAAATGTAAGACCGGTACCATACTACTGTACATTATCTGTACACAGAGAGATATCACTGTGTTATCTGTGGTGTTACAGATAGCATACGTTAAAAGGGTTTTTCATGATTTACATATTGTTTGTCTATCCTCAAGATAGGTCATCAATATGAGATTGGCGGGGTCTGTCTCTTGGCACCCCTGGTGATCACCTGTTTAAGGAGCTCAATGGAGCACTGCGGACCCCTCACTGTTTATCAAGCAAAGCATTCTCTATTTGATGGCGAATGTGTTTGGTATCATAGCTCAGCCCTATTCACTTGAATGAGACTGAGCTGCACATAGGTCACATGACTGATAGATGTGAAGTTGTATGGCCTAGGAAGAAGCTTAAGTGCTCATGGCAAGTCACAGCCGTGCCTTACCGAAAAGAATAACTATTGGGCGGCACACACACAGAAGGGGGGATTTCAGGAGAAAATTGAGTAAGGGGGGCCAAAGTTAACAGGCCTATGACAGGTAGACAGGCCTATGATAAACTTAATTCACCCCTGGTGAATATACCCTCAGTCTTTGTTGTGGAGGATTGTGGAAATGGAATGGAAGCCACCAGAGAAGAATACACATGCCTGTTCCTATGGGCAATTGTTGATTTGCATAATAGCTGTACTGTGTAAAAACAATTTTTTAATTTATATTTTTTAATTTTTTATTAGATATATTTAGAAAAGTATTTTTAATTCCTTAGATTCTGCAGTCAATACTGACTATGGCAACTCGTGGTTACAAGAGGAGACGGTGAGGGGCCAAGTCAAAAGTTTTCTTTAGGGCCCAGCCATGTCTAGTAAGTGTAACAACCCTGGTTTAGGCCCCCATGAACTGGCTCCATGTAGGTAAACACTGTTGGTCATTTACTGAACGTGCTTATGCCTCTTTTAAATGTAAAAAAAGTAATAAACCCCCTTTTTGTGACTTTTTAATGCCTGTTTACAGGGGAGTTTTTACGCCGCGTTAGACATTTGGGCCTGGTGAGGTAGTGACGGAGTGTGATGGGGGCCAGAATGTTGGCCCCGGCAAATTTACTAAAATTTATGCCTGAAAGCAGACAAAAAAAGCCATAAATGGCCGCCACTGTATCTTCTCTAGCTAAGGCCTTATTCACACATCAGTGTTTTGCCTCAGTGTTTAAGTAGGGTCAACACACAGAACCTGTGCAAATATTTTTATTATAATGTATCTTGGTGGAGGATCCACTCCTGGTTTTGGATAACAATCACTGATCCAAAACACTGACGAGGAATGAGGCATAAGAGACGAAAGTCCTGCTTGTTTCACCCCCACTCCCTTATTAACTCCGCTTGCGTGACTCAGCAAAAATATATCAAGCAGAGTTGTCTATTTTCATGGAATTTCAATATACGGTACCTTACACCCAGAAAGCTAACCTACGGTTATGGAGACGCATTAGAATGTGCTGGTACCAGCAACATGATGAGTTATTTATATGTATTTATACCACCTGACATAAAAGAAACATTGACTGACATTAAGCTTAAACCCTATCTACACAGGAATGATTATAGGCAGGCTCAGACTGGCCCACGGGGGGAACAGAGGAATCCACCCCTTGCACAACAAAGAGAATGTACTACATACAGAGAGAGAGCCTACAGCATCTCAATCAGCCTACCCGTCCATATAAAAAAAAGAGTAGATTATTTAAGAAACTAACCAGATTATTATTTTAGACACATCAGGTGGCTGAGATCACTTGTAGGTATATAGGTAGGCCACAAAGTATACTCTTACCCCAGGGACCTGCCTTCTCAAAATTGTTCAACGACAACTATAGTCGATCATCTAGAGCAGTTGCATCCCAGTCTGATTATAGGTGTGGTCTTAGTAGACACTGGTTCTTGCCACAAGAAGGTGTAAAAGCGCTTTTCTTCCTGCTCTATAAAAAGGCCCTTAGAGGCTACTTTTGGGTAGTGTAGATTTTGGTGATAGATTGTTGACTACTAGACATGCCTGTAGACAAATACATTTTGTCCAGTTGACAGACTTTGAGAGGGCCGCATCATTAGACTGAGAGGATCAGAATGGTTGTTTCAAGGATTGGGCCTTATCTAGGCTATTCTTGCCTAGCTGTTAGGAGATGGCCGAGGGCACACACACGCGGCGAACAGGCTCCAGGCAGACCACTAGTGGAGAGGATTCTTTGATCAGCCGGCAAGCACGAGAAGTTGTCACAGTTTCACTGTTCACCATCCTGATGCAGGTGACACTTTCATTACACACCCCTGGCTCTGCCTGGACTATTTCCAGGTGTTTAGCAGAAGGAAATGTGGTGTCACAGCAGCCATTACATGTCCTGCCATTGAAAGCCAGCCACCATCTCCTTCGTTTGACGTTTTGTCGTGAATGAAAAACCTGGACTGCTACAGAATGGAACCATATTGTCTTTAGCGACATATTGAGGTTCTGTTTGGGATCTGATGATGGTTGGGTTTGAGTATCGAGGCCTCGTGAGAGGTTTAATACTGCCTTTGCTGTGGAGTGACACACTGCCTAAAGTTCTGGTGTCATAATGTGGGGGCCCACCACATACAACAAATCCAAAAGAAATCCTATCAGTCGTGTCTTGTATAATCATGATGTTTTATTACATCAAACAATGTGTCCTACAGCCACCTGTTGATAAAGGCTTGCTTGCCGAAACGCGTCCTGGCTGTAGGACACATTGATTTGATGTAATAAAACATCACGATTATACAAGACACGACTACTGGGATTTCTTTTGGATTTCAAGTGGAAGGGACACACTAAGAAGGGACATATCTCCTCTTGGCTGGGTGTGCGGACAGCTGCTGCTTGAAGCTGCAGCGAGTGTCTGCTTGCGACTTAGCTCCATTTAATGGAGCTAAGCCACAAGTGGGCCTGCAGCACTGGCCTACATACAGCTGTCGCAGTTGCGACCTGGCCCGGCACTCCATGGGGCCCGGCTGCCTGTGAACCCCTGGCCCCTGCACTACTGCTCAGAGGCGGCTCTTCCATTAGGCCACTGCCTAAGGCCTCGCGCTGGTGGAGGCCTTTCTCCAGTGGTGTTGCGAGGGGGGTGCGTCTGATGGGGTGTCACCCTCCAGGCCCCGCCCCCTTGTACTTGTGTTGCTGATCTGATCCTGTACTTGCCGGCTGCGCGGGCATGAGCTCAGTTACTTCGGTGCGCAATCCCGCGAGACCCGTGACCTCCCGCGGTGGGTCTCGTGGATCACGCTCCGCAGGCCCGGGATTATGCACCGAAGACACTGAACTTAACTGAACTCATGCTCGCGCAGCCGGCGAGTACAGACTGTACAGGTGTCACGACCGCTATCCCAGCAGCAGTCGTGTCGCACCAGACGGAGGGGAAGGGGGACCCTTATCTACGGATGGGAAATAGAACGGCCACCCCTGACAAACCCTAAGCTGGCACCTGTCTGCCCTGATACCCTAGACGGGGTGTGAACCCGTGCGGCGAGCAGGATGCCTAAACCCTCAGTCACCCTCAGAAGACTAGACTGGGGAAAGGCAGATGGGAGCACTAGTCACCATCACTCATGTCTAGGAGAACAACAGGGGAAGACAGCAACAAACAAACAATCTCCAGCAGAGATAGACTTATCCAGTCACGAGCAGAGAAGATGATCCCAATAACGACAGTCCACGCCAGACAAGAGCTCCACAGCAATACCGTCAAACGATCTCCTTCAAAGGTCAGAATAGCACTGGAAGTAAGGACTATATCTGGCAATGACTGCAAGTGAAACTGAAACTAATATAGTAGCTGGGAGTGGCAGACAGCACTCACCTGAGAAGAATGCCTACAAACTCCCAGTCAGGACAAAAAGGTTCACAAGGCAAAACCCGGATGACATACCCTGAACCACGGAGCAAACTCACAAGCTATCGCGAGTAGCAAGTCGCTGCGACCTTCTCTTCCCAGACCTATCTGGATCAGTCACAGTCGTGACAACAGGACCAGCAACACAAGTAAGGAGGGGGGGGGGGTAATCAAACTATATAATGGAGGGCAGTCTGGGGGAAAAATTAACGTGTGTGGGGGCAAAATTACTTTGTTTGTGGGGCAAGTTAAATAGTGGAGGGCAGTGTGGGGGGCAAACAACATAATGTAGGGCAGTGTGGGGGGTAAATTACTTAATGTGAGGCAGTGTGGAGGTCAAATTACATAATGTGGGGCAGTGTGGGGGCAAATTACATAATGTGAGGCAGTGTGAGGGGCATATTACTTAATATGGGGCAGTGTGGGGGGCAAATTGCGTAATGTGGGGCAGTGTGGGGGGCAGTATTACTAATGAGGGCATTCTAGAAGGGAATTACTATTGGTGGGACTATGAGGAGCACTATTACTATGGGGGCACTATTATTTCTTCAGGATAGTATTTGTGATATTGGGGCCAGGGCACAGCAAGCAGCAGGATAACACTGTAGGGAATCGAGGTTGGGGGATGATGATAAAAAAATTAGGACACTAAGATGTCTGTGTCACACTCTGCAGAGACGAGAAGCGGCTGAAAGAAGTGTCTGGACCAAATGGAGAAGATCTACATTGGAGGAGATGTCACCTGGAGGCCCTGGATGTGAGAGGTACGTGCTGCTGTATATCAAGTACAGCAAAATACGGGGTGAGATGGGGACTTAGAGAATTGGGCCATATTCATTGGGGCTGCATATATAGTGTATTTATGTATGTTTATCATGTATATGGTGTATTTATGCGTATGTGTGTTGGTATATTTATGTGTATGTGTCGTGACGCCACGCGTCCGCCGTTGAGTAGGGAACCTGTTCTTAAAAATTTGAATGATGCTGGTGTAAGTGCTGTCTTTTTCTTCCTTACCAGTGAATGATGCCTGACATATCCATCCCATTAAATGTGTTGTTTGATTTCACTCTATATTGGCCATAATTAGTGATGAGCGAATTTTTCAAAAATTCGATTCGACAAATTTTTGGGAAAAATTTGGTTAGATCCGAATATATTCGCGATGAATTACGTTAAAAAACAGCTATTTCCTGGCTGCAGAGAGCCTTTATAGGGGTGTAGAACACTGTGCCTTGCAGTAACACGCATAGGGAGTCTGCTTTGGTAGTGAAATAATACTGTGAGTCCGTATGACATGCAGATGACAGGCGTCGCTCTTAGAATCACTTCACACTTCCCTTATTTTGTCAGTCACGGGGCCAAAACTGACCAAATAACTATAAATAAGTATGAACTTACAGCTCGATGTTAGCGCCAAGAAGAAGTGCACTCTTTTTACACTGTCGTCAGATGATTCCACATAGATGTCTACAGAACCTGTTCTATTAAACACTTATACAAGTAGAGCCCCCCTGACAGAGTGGAGAGGGTGTCAGCAGTAGGTTTGTGTTGATGTCAATGATTATTTTGCCCTTCCTCTGATCCGTCAGAACAATAACCCCCAAAAAATGGATCCTGTCTGTTGAGCAAATGCCTTCACTTGGTGAGCATTTGGTCAGTAATCCATCAGTATTGCTAATGCCAAAAAAAAAAAACTGGAGTGGATCCAAAACAGAGTTGACACATGAACAGGATATTTGCCTTCTTTGTCTTCTGTGTTTTGTACCCACTCCTGCTTTTAGCTACCAAATCACAAGCCAATTCTGATCGGACCATACAGGCCTTACAGCTGCTACACAGAGAGGATCTGTTGTGCATCTCATTTTTCCTTCCTTCTGACAGATCAGAAAAAGGGTCAAATAAAAGATGATGTCAGACAAAGCCAAAAAGGCAAAATAGTGGTCCAGTCATGAAGTGGGGAAGGTGGGACTAGCATGAGAAGTCCCCAAAATGGCCCTATGACACAGTGGTGAGGTGGAAGCAGCATGAGGAGGCCACAGAGTGGCACAATGACAGAGTCTGGAGGTGGCAGCAGCATGAGGAGGCCACAGAGTGGCACGACGAGAGATTGTGGAGGTGGCAGCAGCATTATCAGGAGGTCACAGAATGGCACAATGACAGAGTGTGGAGGTGGCAGCACCAACATCAGGAGGCCACAGAGTGGCACAATGACAGAGTCTGGAAGTGGCGTCAGCATCAGGAGGAGGCCACAGAGTGGCACGATGACAGAGTGTGGAGGTGGGTGGCAATAACAGTACCCGCTGATGATGGTGGGTGTAAAAAGGAGCACTTGGCATCAGATGTGTGGCATCTGGCGGGTGGCAGCATCAGAATAGTAACTGAGGCAGGTAGCCAGAAAAAAACTGTCTATTTTGTCAAGGTTTTGGTGAGGCAGCATGGATGATCTAATCTGATGCATCAGGCATTGTTGGGTGGAAATCCTGGCTGATCCACGCCTGATTCATCTTGACAAAGGTCAGTCTCTCCACATTTTGGGTGGAGAGCCAGAAGTCATCCCTCTGCCGAATGGTGACAATTCGGCTGTTACTACGCAAGCAAGTGAGCATGCATTGGGCCACTTGTGCAAGTGACTCGGAGGGACTCCCTGCCTCCATCTCCACTGCATACTACCACCGTGTGTCTGGGTCCTCTGTCTCATCTTCCTTATCGCCCTGTAGCTCCTCTGGCTGCTCCTGCTCCTCCACTCCTGTCACCTGTGTAGAAAAACCACCCGTTTCGCTACACATTGCTTGTTCTCCAATGTCCTCCTCCTCCTCCAGTTCAGCCCCCACAGGGCTCACGTGGCCGTGAGATCAAGGCGCCACGTCTTTAGTCCCCTGACCAGCCAGATTTACCAGCATCTGTTCTAGGACATGAAGCAGTGGAATGACATCGCTCACCCAGTAGTCCTGGCGACTGACAAACGTGACATCCTTAAAGGGCCTGAACAAACGGCAGGTGTCACGCATGAGCTGCCACTGGCTGATATTGAAGTTACACAGGGGAGTATTCCTTTCTGCTTGGATCATTAAGAAATCGTTTCTGGCCTTTCTCTGTTCGTATAGTCGGTCTAACATATGGAGGGTGGAATTACAAATGGTGGAAACGTCGCATATCAGTCTATATTGGGGGATGCCATTCTGCCACTGCAGCTCAAGGAGGGTGTGCATTGCGGTGTACGAGTGGCTAAAATGCATGCAAAGTTTCCTGGCCAATTTTAGGATGTTTTACAGATGGGTGGAAGACTTCAGGAACTGCTTGACAACCAGATTGAACATGTGTGCCATACAGGGCGCATGGCTCAGCCCTCCTTGATGCAACACTGACACAATGTTCTTCCCGTTGTCGGTCACCATGGTTCTGATTTTTCATTGTCGCAGAGAAAGCCAGGATTCGATTTCTTGAAGGAGGACATGGAGCCTAAGGACACGGTGGAGGATGAAGAGGCAGAGGCGGTGTCACGACTGTGACTGATCCAGATAGGTCTGGGAAGAGAAGGTCGCAGCGACTTGCTACTCGCGATAGCTTGTGAGTTTGCTTCATGGTTCAGGGTATGTCATCCAGGTTTTGCCTTGTGAACCTTTTTGTCCTGACTGGGAGTTTGTAGGCATTCTTCTCAGGTGAGTGCTGTCTGCCACTCCCAGCTACTATATTAGTTTCAGTTTCACTTGCAGTCATTGCCAGATATAGTCCTTACTTCCAGTGCTATTCTGACCTTTAAAGGAGATCGTTTGACGGTATTGCTGTGGAGCTCTTGTCTGGCGTGGACTGTCGTTGTTGGGATCATCTTCTCTGCTCGTGACTGGATAAGTCTATCTCTGCTGGAGATTGTTTGTTTGTTTGTTTGTTACTGTCTTCCTCTGTTGTTCTCCTAGACATGAGTGATGGTGACTAGTGCTCCCATCTGCCTTTCCCCAGTCTAGTCTTCTGAGGGTCACTCAGGGTTTAGGCATCCTGCTCGCCGCACGGGTTCACACCCCGTCTAGGGTATCAGGGCAGACAGATGCCAGCTTAGGGTTTGTCAGGGGTGGCCGTTCTATTTCCCATCCGTAGATAAGGGTCCCCCTTCCCCTCCGTCTGGTGTGACACGACTGCTGCTGGGATAGCGGTCGTGACAGTATATCTGGCCTTTTAAAAAAAAAAAAAAGTGACATTTCCTTTTTTTTTTTTGTCTGCTGTTTTGCTTTGTATTCTTCTGTTCCACTATGGATCCGGTTACGGTTTTGGCGAAACAATTACAGGGGTTATCCCTTGAAGTGGCAGGATTAAAAGCAACAGTACTGCAGCAGCAGCAATCCTTGGGTTCCACCGTTGCTACGGGAGACCAAGGTACTCCTGAGCCGAAAGTGGCTTTTCCTGATAGGTTCTCAGGAGGGAGAGACCAATTTGTAACCTTCAGAGAAGCTTGTAAATTGTTCTTCAGGTTACGCCCTAGATCCTCCGGCGGTGAGGAACAACGGGTGGGCATTGTAATTTCTCTCCTGCAAGGAGATCCGCAGGCTTGGGCTTTCTCTTTACCATCTGACTCTCCGGCCTTACGATCAGTGGAGGAGTTTTTTGAAGCTTTGGGTCTCGTGTATGATGACCCGGACAGGGTCTCACTGGCTGATTCTAAGCTACGTAGACTTCGGCAGGAGAACCGGTCAGCTGAACTATATTGTTCTGAATTCCGTAGGTGGGCTATGGATACATTATGGAACGACTTGGCCCTTAGGAGTCAGTTCTGCCAGGGGTTGTCTGAAAAATTTAAAGACGCGCTGGCTGTATACGAGGTCCCTGGGTCTCTTGAGGCTGCTATGTCTCTGTCCATAAGAATCGACAGACGACTCAGGGAGAGACTATTATATTCTACAGAGGCCTCTATAGTGCAGGGATCGGTTTGTTGTGATCCAGTCGAACCAATGCAAATAGGGGCGCCACTAGACGGGTGAATCCTCCTAAGGTCCGCCATAGGTCAGAGGTTTGTTTTCGTTGTGGGGAGGGGTCATTTTGTAAAGGTATGTCCCTCAGAACCCAAGAGATCACAAACTAAGGAGCCGCCGGAAAACTAGAGTCCCCAGACTGTGCGGAGGATAACAGTCTGGGCGTATTCGTTTCCTCCATACGCATGTCTCAGTTTTTGTTGTCCGCTACCGTTGTGGCGGGCAATAAGACTGAGATCTGTTCCGTCTTTTTGGACAGTGGGGCGGGGGTCAACTTGGTGGATTCACGGTTTGCTCAGGCTCTGGGTTTTACTCCGGAACCGGTACGCAGAACTATTCCTGTTTTTGCCATCGACTCCTCCCCTCTTACTCAGAGAGAGTTAACTCAGATCGTCCATAATATCCATCTGCAGGTAGGGGACCTCCATAAAGAGCATATCTCTTGTTATGTCCTGGACGGTCTTCCGGCTCCTATGGTTTTGGGGCTTCCCTGGCTGGTGACTCACAATCCCGTGGTGGATTGGCAGGCCGGGAGATTGTGGAGTGGAGTGAACATTGTAAGGACAACTGCTTGAGTAGTAGGTGCTCAACACTCTCTGTAACATCTCTACCTTCCTTTCTGTCAGATTTTATGGATGTGTTCTCTGAGAAGGGTTGTCAGGGGTTACCACCTCATCGTCCATATGATTGCCCAATTAATCTGTTACCTGGGGCAAAACTACCTAAAACCCGGTTATACAATCTTTCTGGCCCAGAGAGGAAGGCTATGAAAGATTATATTTCGGAGAGTTTGGCTAAGGGACACATCAGACGCTCTTCTTCACCCGTGGCTGCAGGGTTCTTTTTCGTTAAAAAGAAAGATGGGGGCCTGCGTCCTTGCCTGGATTTCCGGGAATTAAACCGGATAACTATCCGAGATCCCTATCCTCTTCCTCTCATTCCCGACCTCTTTAATCAGGTTGCTGGTGCTAAATGGTTCTCCAAAATGGATCTCAGAGGAGCCTATAACCTGGTTCGCATCAAAGAGGGGGATGAGTGGAAGACGGCTTTTAATACTCCGGAAGGGCATTATGAAAATCTGGTCATGCCATTTGGTCTTACTAATGCGCCTGCGGTGTTCCAACATTTTGTCAACGATATTTTTAGTCACCTTATCGGGAGATTTGTTGTGATATATCTTGATGACATCCTGGTCTATTCTCCAGATCTGGATACACATAAGATCCATGTGAGACAAGTGCTGCAGATATTAAGGGCCAACAAATTGTTTGCTAAATTAGAGAAATGTGTGTTCGCCGTAAAAGAACTGCCATTTCTGGGGTATGTGTTGTCAGATTCAGGTTTCCGCATGGATCCAGAGAAAGTCCGGGCAATTATGGACTGGGATCTGCCTGAGAACCTGAAGGCATTGCAACGCTTCCTGGGGTTTGCCAATTTTTATAGAAAGTTTATAAAGAACTATTCCTTGGTGGTCAAACCACTGACGGACATGACCCGAAAGGGATCCGATTTTTCCAAATGGTCACATGCAGCCAAAACTGCCTTTACATCTCTGAAGGAAAGATTCACCTCGGCTCCTATTCTCGTACAGCCAGATGTCTCGCTTCCTTTTATTGTAGAGGTTGACGCATCAGAGGTGGGGGTGGGAGCGGTACTATCTCAGGGCCCGTCCCCTGGTGAATGGCGTCCGTGTGCTTTCTTTTCGAAGAAATTGTCTACTGCAGAAAGGAACTATGACATTGGCAACAGGGAACTTTTGGCTATTAAGTTGGCCTTAGAGGAGTGGCGTCATTTTTTGGAGGGGCGGTTCATCCCGTCACAGTGATTACCGATCACAAAAACTTAGTATATCTGGAGTCTGCTAAACGTCTCACCCCTAGACAGGCTCGGTGGTCGTTGTTTTTACTAGGTTTAATTTTGTAATAACCTATCGCCCGGGGCAAAAATACTAAGGCGGATGCATTGTCTCGAAGTTTTCCTGGAGGGGGTGATGATGATGTTCCAGAGCCTATTTTGCAAAAGGGGGTGGTGGTCTCTGCATTACACTCAGGTTTAGAGGGGAGGGTGTTGGAAGCTCAGGGGACGCCCGGCCTCCTGCCCCTCGGATAAACTGTTTGTGCCAGAAAATTTACGCCTGGAGATACTAAAGGAACACCATAACTCCGCACTGGCAGGACACCCAGGTAGTAAGGCAACCTCTGAATTAGTGTCTCGTCGGTTCTGGTGGCCTAAGTGGCGCCAGGAGGTGTTGAATTTTGTGTCTGCATGTCCTACCTGTGCTCGTTCTAAGGTGGATCATACTCGTCCGGCAGGGCGTCTTTTACCTCTGGCCATCCCCAACAGGCCTTGGACGCACCTATCAATGGATTTCATTACTGATCTACCAGTATCAGCGGGGAAGACTGTTATTCTTGTTGTTGTTGACAGATTCAGTAAAATGGTGCACTTTATTGCTCTGACCGCATTGCCTAATGCTAACACACTGGCTCAGGTTTTTATTGACCACATCGTGAAGCTTCACGGGGTCCCTTCCGATATTGTTTCGGATCGTGGTACCCAATTTGTTTCTAAATTTTGGAAAGCTTTTTGTTCTCGTTTAGGGGTTCATCTGTCGTTTTCTTCATCTTTCCATCCACAGTCCAACGGTCAGACTGAACGTACCAATCAAAACCTAGAGACATATTTGAGATGCTTTGTTTCTGAAAATCAGGAGGAATGGTCATCTTATTTACCGTTAGCCGAGTTTGCCATTAATAATCGTCGTCAAGAATCCACCGATAAGTCACCATTTTTTGGTGCGTATGGTTTCCATCCTCAGTTTTGTACGTTTAGTGAGGGGGGCCGTCTGGGATTCCCGAGGAGGAACGATTTGCGTCTTCACTTTCATCAGTGTGGCAGAGTGTGCAAGAAAGTTTGAAGAGAATTGGTGGCAGATACAAACGTGTGGCTGATAAGAAGCGCTCTGAAGGTCCGGACCTTGGGGTGAATGACTTGGTGTGGTTGTCTACCAGAAATATCAAGTTGAAGGTTCCCTCATGGAAATTAGGTCCGAGATTTATTGGTCCTTATAGGGTAATTAAGATCATTAACCCGGTGGCTTTTCGTCTGGAGCTACCTCAGACTCTAAGGATCCATAATGTCTTCCACAGATCTCTGCTTAAGAGATATGTAGAACCTCCTGAACCATTGCCACTACCGCCTCCACCGGTGGTTGTTGATGGCAGTCTTGAGTTTCAGGTAGAAAAGATTGTTGATTCACGATATGTTCGCCGCTCTCTTCAGTACCTGGTGCACTGGAAAGGTTATGGTTCCGAAGAGAGAATGTGGGTGCCAGCATCAGAGATAAAGGCGGACAGACTCATTCGGGCTTTTCATAGGTCCCACCCGGAGAGGCCTGGTCTTGAGGGTCCGGTGGCCCCTCGTAGAAAGGGGGTACTGTCACGACTGTGACTGATCCAGATAGGTCTGGGAAGAGAAGGTCGCAGCGACTTGCTACTCGCGATAGCTTGTGAGTTTGCTTCATGGTTCAGGGTATGTCATCCAGGTTTTGCCTTGTGAACCTTTTTGTCCTGACTGGGAGTTTGTAGGCATTCTTCTCAGGTGAGTGCTGTCTGCCACTCCCAGCTACTATATTAGTTTCAGTTTCACTTGCAGTCATTGCCAGATATAGTCCTTACTTCCAGTGCTATTCTGACCTTTGAAGGAGATCGTTTGACGGTATTGCTATGGAGCTCGTGTCTGGCGTGGACTGTCGTTGTTGGGATCATCTTCTCTGCTCGTGACTGGATAAGTCTATCTCTGCTGGAGATTGTTTGTTTGTTTGTTACTGTCTTCCCCTGTTGTTCTCCTAGACATGAGTGATGGTGACTAGTGCTCCCATCTGCCTTTCCCCAGTCTAGTCTTTTGAGGGTCACTCAGGGTTTAGGCATCCTGCTCGCCGCACGGGTTCACACCCCGTCTAGGGTATCAGGGCAGACAGGTGCCAGCGTAGGGTTTGTCAGGGGTGGCCGTTCTATTTCCCATCCGTAGATAAGGGTCCCCTTCCCCTCCGTCTGGTGCGACACGACTGCTGCTGGGATAGCGGTCGTGACAGGCGGACATTGTCGCAGAACCAACGGCGTGGCAATGTGGAGGCGGAAGCGGCATCACCTGGCCAAGTTGCTGGTGTGGCTGTGCATGAACCACATACACCCAGTGGGCCGTAAAGGACATGTATTGTCCCTGCCTGTAGTTACAGCTCCACATGTCGGAGCTGCCATGCACTTTGGCAGGCACCGACAGGCTCAAGGACTGACACACCTTTTGTTCTACATATTTGTGCAGGGCTGGTACTGCCTTTTTGGCAAAGAAATGACAGCTGGGGACTCTCCACATCGGCTCGGCACAAACAATCAGTTCTCTGAAAAGTGCAGAGTCCACCACTTGGAAAGGAAGGGACTGCAGCAACTTGGACAGGAGCACATTCAGCTTCTGCGCCGTTGGATGCGAGCACGCATATTGTTGTCTCTTGGCAATCGCTTCGGTGATCGATTGCTGACGGAATGACTGACGAGGAGTAGGAGGAGGAGCAGGAGCATCAGGACCAGCAGATGATGGGAGGGACAGACTGCTCCCTTCCCCGGAAACCGGGTGCATGCCACTGGGTGATTTAGCGGTTGCTGCGTAAGGCTGGACCACCTCATCGGAGCCACAGTTCTCCCAGGCCACTTTATGGTGACACTGCATATGTTGACACAGGGCCGTGGTGATAACATTGGCACCCTGGCCATGCTTCACCTTCTGCCCACATATTCTACATATGGCATATTTTTTTATGACACGGATCCTGTTCAAACGGATGACAACTGATGCAACAGGATAAGTTTTTTACTGGATCCTGTTTTTTTTTCTCTCTCTCTCTCTTCTTCTGACGGATCAGAAGAACGGAAAGCTAAACGGTGATGTGAATGCACCCTATATTGTGTTTTTTGTGAGGCAAGGTAACCAAAAAATGGCTGTTTTGGCACCGTTTTTTTTTTTTACAACATTCATCTGACAGGGTAGATCATGTGCTATTTTTATAGAGCAGATTGTTACGGAAGCAATGATACCAAATATGTCAATTTTTTTTGTTTGTTTTCAATTTTACATAATAAAGCATTTTTGTCTCTGTTTTCTCTAATTTCTGAACGCCTTATTTTTTTGTTTTTCTGCTGATTGTCTTGTGCAGGGCTCGTTTTTTGCAGAAAGAATTGACGTTTTTATTGGTGCCATTTTTGGGTACATATGATTTTTTGATCATTCATTATTACACTTTATGGGGCAAGGTGACCGAAAAATTTGTAATTTTGGCACTTTTTTTTTACTTTATTTTCCCAGCGTTCATCTGAGGGTCATTACAGATGTGGCAATACCTAATATGTATACTTTTTCTTATTTATTTAAGTTTTACACAATAATAGCATTTTTGAAACAAAAAAAATGATGTTTTATTGTCTCCATAGTCTGAGAGCCCTAGCTTTTTTATTTTTTGACCGAATGTCTTAGGTAGGGTCTAATTTTTTTCTGGGATGAGGTGGCAGTTTGATTGGTACTATTTTGGGGGGCATACGCTTTTTTGATCACTTGGTGTTTCAATTTTTGTCATGTAAGGTGACAAAAAATGGCTTTTTTGGCACTGTTTTTATTTTTATTTTTTTACCGTGTTCACCTGAGGGGTTAGGTCATGTGGTATTTTTATAGAGCAGGTTATTAAAGACGCATCAATATCTAATATGTCTCCTTTCATTTATTTAACTTTAGCACAATAATAGCAGTTTTGGAGAAAAAACAATATCATATTTTAGTATCTCCATTGTCTGAGAGTGATGGCCTTTTTTATTTTTTGACCGATTGTCTTAGGTAGGGTCTCATTTTTTTGCGGGATGAGGTGGCGGTTTGATTGGTACTATTCTGGGGTTAAACACCTTTTTAATCGCTTGGTGTTGCAATTTTGTTATGTAAGGTGACAAAAATGGCTTTTTTTTATACAAATTTTATTTTTTACGGTGTTCACTTGAGGGGTTAGGTCATGTGATATTTTTTATAGAGCTGGTTGTTACAGACGCGGCGATACCTAATATGTATACTTTATTTTATTTATCTCACTTTAACACAGTAATAGCATATTTGAAACAAAAAAAATGATGGTTTAGTGTCTCCATGTTCTGAGAGCTATAGTTGTTTTTTTTTTTTTGCGATTGTCTTATGTAGGGGCTCATTTTTTGCAGGATAAGGTGACTGTTTTATTGGTATCATTTTGTGGGACATACACTTTTTTGATCGCTTGGTGTTGCACTTTTTGTGATGTAAGGTGACAAAAATGGCTTTTTTAAACACAGTTTTTATTTTAGTTTTTTTGGTGTTTATTGGACGGGGTGGATCATGTGATATATTTATAGAGACGGTCGTTACAGGCGCCGCGATACCTAATATGTGTGTCTTTTCTTTTTTTCAATTTTTATTATAAAATCAGGGGAAAGAGGCGTTTTTTTTTTTACTTGAAACTTTCTATTTTTATTAAAAACACTTTTTTTCACTTTTTTTCTGACTTTAACTTTTGGGGGTCTTATCCCCTCTGCAATGCATTACAATACATCTGTATTGTAATGCATTGCCTGTTAGAGTATTACATAGAGTCATACACTAACAGGTTGCCTAGGAGACGCAGACTGGGGCTGGATCTCCTGAGCTCCCGTAGAAGGCAGGTCCCAATGCTGTGCAAGGCATCTGGCAGCCTCTGCACGGCATCGGGCTTCCTTCTCACCCATCAGGTCCCCGCCACAGCAGCAGCAAAGAAGGGGTTAATGAGCTGGCATCAGTGTTTATTACCGATGCCAGCGCATACAGCAGAGGTCCGGCTAACAGGAAGAGCCGGTCCCCTGCAGCTGATCGGGCAGGTGCAGCTCCTGCACCCGCGAGATCAGCGCGCCGTAATCCTACGGCTCTGGGCGGCAAGTCACGTCACGCTGCACCGTACTATTACGGTGCTGGTCGGGCAGGGGTTAAAACAGATAACTGCACCGCTGAGCGACAAAGATATTTTTCCTTCTTCAACTAATTTATGCAAAAAAGGGCTCAAAGCCTCATGCACACGACCATAGATGTTTTGCAGTCCGCAATCCGCGGATCCGCAATACACGAAAGCTGTTCCGCGTTCCGTTCCGCAATTGTAGAAATGCTGGCCCATTGTAGAAATGCCTATTCTTGCCCGCAAAACAGACAAGAATAGAACATGCTATATTTTTTTTACGGGGCCACGGAACGGAGCAAAGGATGCAGACAGCACACGAAGTGCTGTCCGCATCTTTTGTGGTCCCATTGAAGTGAAAAATATGCGGCTCGGACGCGGACCCAAAATACGTTCATGTGCATGAGGCCTAAAACAGATAACTGCATTGCTTAGCGGCAAATATTTTTCTTCTTTTTCCACTAATACACAACAAAAAGGGCTGCAATTTTTGCCCTTCACCACACAACGGCTATTTAGCCCTTTTTTCCCACTAATACAAGCCAAAAAATGCTTTAGAACATATAAATGCACCGCACAAGGGCAAATAAGACATATAAATATTTCCTTGTAATAAACCCTGTTAATGCCTGTATCAAACAGCACTTGCACCCCAATAACAAAAATGTTTGCTGGAATTACAGAACTGTATAATGGCAATTTGTATCCCCAGTCAGTGCAGCAAGGTGTAATCAGATTGTTCCTATAAGGGTACTTTTACACTTGCGGCAGGATGGATCCGGCAGGCTATTCAGCCTGCCGGATCCGTCCTGCCGCATGTACCCGTGCACTGCCGTGCTGCCGCTCCGTCCCCATTGACTAAAAGTCCTGCATGTCCGACTTTTCAGTCCGGCGATCTTTGCCGTGCTGCGCCGTAGCTCTGCCCCCGCCCCATTATAGTCAATGATGACATAGCAGCAGCACGGCAGTGCACGGTTACTTGCGGCAGGACGGATCCGGCAGGCTGAATAGCCTGCCGGATCCAACCTGCCGCAAGTGTAAAAGTACCCTTACCCAGGCTGTCACCTCCCCAACTGAACCCTGTTCAACACAAATGCTGGTGGAATGATTCCTCCCTATCCTTTCCCTACACCTTGAGTAATCTTTCCCTGCACTTGTAAATATTTTTTATACCACAATCAAGTCTTTTCTAGCACTGTCCCTAGCGCCTGCAGACACATCTCTCCCTGCTCTAAGTACACTGGTGAATGGCAGAATCTAAGATGGCCACCGTACTTATAGGGCTGTAATCAGCAGCACAATTGTCTCTCCTGATAGTCTGCTACAATGTAACCATATAGGTAAAATGTATCATTCTGGAACCTACACCGACAGAGGATTGTCTAGACTAGATACTATGTGGCAAAATCTCTTTGAGAAATATTATATCTGTATATTTCTTAGCCTATGTATTGAAAGAAGAATGTTTATATTTACTGTGCTCGATAATAATTAATGCTTTATGCTAACAAACTGCACTAATAATAATAATAATATTAATAATAATGAATGGCATTAATACAAAACACCCGTAATTGTAAGCTGTCTCTGACGTGACATCTCTCTATGAAAAAACTGAATTACTTGTATCTCCATCTTCTAAGGTAAGCCTGATATTTCCTTCTCAGTATATGGTGTGTTGCCACTGATCCTTCTTTAGGCCCCTTTCACACGGGCGAGTTTTCCGCGCGGGTGCAATGCGTGAAGTGAATGCATTGCACCCGCACTGAATCCGGACCCATTCATTTCTATGGGGCTGTGCACATGAGCGGTGATTTTCACGCATCACTTCTGCGTTGCATGAAAATCGCAGCATACTCTATATTGTGCGTTTTTCACGCAACGCAGGCCCCATAGAAGTGAATGGGGCTGCGGGAAAATCGCAAGCATCCGCAAGCAAGTGCGGATGCGTTGCGATTTTCCCGCATGGTTGCTTAGCAACGGGACCCGATCTTTAAGGGAAAATAATAGCATTCTTAATAAAGAATGCATAGTAAAAGGAAGTGGAAGGGGTTAAAAATAATAAAAGTTAACTTACCATGGTGATGGACCATGTGATTGGACCATGTGATGTGACGTCATGACAGGTCCTGTAGATCATAGATGCTGCAGGGAAAGAGAGGACAGATCGCAACTACACGATCAAGTCGCTAAGGTAAGTTAATTTTTATTATTTTTAACCCCTCCATCCACATTTTACACAGCATTCTTTATTAAGAATGCTATTATTTCCCCTTATAACCATGCTATAAGGGAAAATAATAAATTCTCCAGAAGACCCGAAACGGGACTTCAGTGATGAAGTCCGGCTTCGGGTCTGGGTACCAAACATGGCGATTTTTCTCACGCGCGTGCAAAACACATTATAAACATTTGCACCCGCGCGGAAAAATCGCGCATATTCCCGCAACGCACCCGCCTTTTATCCGGGCGTCAAACATGACGCCCGTGTGAAAGAGGCCTTAACCTATAGTCACTTGCCCACTTATGTCACCTGCACCTCAAAACATCTCTAGAATTCCTCCTTTACTTACTGTGGAAACAACAAAATCTCTTATTGCTGCCCTGTTCCGTTCTCATCTTGATTACTGTAACTGATTACTAACAGGTCTTTCCCTCATTAAACTGTCCCTTCTCCAATCCATCCTGGACACAGCAGCCAGGCTAATCTATTTGTCTAACTGCTTCTCCGATGTCTCTGTCCTGCGCCAATCACTGCACTGGTTGCCCATACAGCAGAATTCAATTTAAACTTCTCATTCTGACCCACAAAGCTCTCCACAGTGCTGGACCCCCATATTTCCTATATTACTTATCTCTGTCTAACACCCTACCCATGCTCTTCTTTCTGCTAGTGATTTACTACTAACATCTAAATCTCTCACTCCCGTCTCCACGACTTCTGAGCAGGACCAGTTCTCTGAAATGTGCTCCCTCAAAACATTAGGGTAAGGCCTCATGCACACGACTGTGTGTGTTTTGTGGTCCACAAATTGCGGACCCGCAAAAAAAAAAACGGATGACAGCCGTATGGCATCTGTTTTTATTTTTTGCGGATCCGTTATTTTTGAGGATCCATTCTAATAATGCCTATCCTTGTCTGTAAACTAGAAAAAAATAGGACATGCTCTATTTTTTTTTTGTGGGGCTACGGAACGGACATACTGATGCGGACAGTACATGGGGTGCTGTCTGCATTTTTTCTGGACCCATTGAAATAAAAGGGTCTGCTTCCTATCAGCAAAAAAAAAAGGCCTCATGCACACGAACGTATTTTTTTTCCGTGTCTGTTCCGTTTTTTTGCGGACCATATGCGGAACCATTCATTTCAATGGGTCCACAAAAAAAATGGAAGGTCCTCCGTGTGCATTCCGCCTCCGTATGTCTGTTTTTCCGTTCCGCAAAAAAATAGCATGTCCTATTTTTTTCTAGTTGCGGACAAGGATAGGCATTATTACAATGGATCAGCAAAAATAATGGATCCGCAAAAAAACGGATGCCATACGGAAACATAATTTGCACACATACAGTCGTGTGCATGAGGACTAATTCCAAACTCCTACAGTGTTAAGCACTTCCAAAAATCACATCACCTAATCTATCTATTCTACATTCACTCCCCTTCAGCATTATTCCTCAGATCCTTAATGCACTCAGAACTACGACAGATATCGGCTGGTGACTGGCTCATGCACCTTTATATCTATTCCACTATTTTGTTAAGATTGCCAGACCATTGCACTTGTTCCTGAGTTTCTCCACTCCACCCCTCCCACTAGAAGGTTCTATTTCAGCTAGGACCTGTATATAAAGAAAGCAGTCAGAGCCCCTAGTGTTCTGAAGTTTGGGAACAGTGCTTAGAAGAGTAGACTCTGCCAGACTATTGAGTGACCAGAAGAAGATGCTGAAACAGGGTTACTCTGCCACAGACCCTGGATCACCAACCTTTGACCAAGATACTAGCTGACAGAGAGAGGGACAGCTAGCTCAGGCGTTTTCTCATCATCAAACCTTTCTGCAAGGGAGGAGACTGGAGAAGCCAGCCCTTTGCCTTGTCTGTATTGTTTTGTACCTAAATTTCTCCAGTGAAGAAGCACCCTGGTTACTGCAGACCCTGACTCTCTGAACTTATTTCCCATTGGGGTGGACCACGCCTTACCATCCCTTCTGGAGAGCAGCAGCACGTGGTGGCACCTAAACAGTGTCCGGGGGACCCAGCGTAGCGTTAGGGCCACCACAAATTTGGCCACTGCATGTTCCACCCCTACTACCTCATAGATACTAAGGTCTCACAAGCAGGGCCCTCACTTTTCTCGTTTTAATTGTTGATTGGTTTGTTACTATGTAATGTCTGCTTTTGTTTGTACATATACCCTATGGTTGTAAAGTGGTGCAAAATATGTTGTGCTATATAAATATACATTATTTTTAGTGTTCTCCTTGTTTCTGTCGCTAGAATTCATTTCTACAATCTATTCAGCTTCCTATACTTTGTTCTTCTACAGTTTACTACTAAAGTTGTCCCTGAGCGAGCAGAGGAACATTTTTGTCTATGTTGAAAGGAGACTTTTCAGGTTAATTTTCCCTGATTGATAATGACAAGTATGTGGAGCGATTACTCATCTGTGTCGCCCTCAAGGAAAATTGCTGATTTAGGAGATAACTTCTTACAGGACTGCTTATAGGTTGCAAATGTCTTAAACCCAGAGAACAGTCTGATCTCTCTCAGGAGTAATAAGCATATTTCAGAATTTATTATCCAAACATTAAAAGGTAAATGAAGGCTACTTTCACACTAGTGTTTTTATTTTCCGGTATTCAGATCTTTATAGGGTCTCAATACCGGAAAAAAACGCTTCCGTTTTGTCTTCATTCATTGTCAATGGGGACAAAACGTAACTGAACAGAATGTAGTGCACCAAAATGCATTCCGTTTGGTTGCGTTCCCATACTGGAGAGCAAATTGCAGCAAGCTTTCTTTCCGTCATGGGATGCGGAGCAAGATGGATCCCTCATGACCCACAATGCAAGTCAATGGGGACGTTTTACTCTGACACAATAAAAAACGGATCCGTCCCTCATTGACTTTCAATAGAGTTCATGATGGATCCGTCTTGGGTATGTTAACCACTTCAGCCCCCCTAGCTTAAACACCCTTAATGACCAGGCCACTTTTTACAATTCCGCACTACGCTACTTTCACCGTTTATTGCTCCGTCATACCACTTACCACCCAAATGAATTTTACCTCCTTTTCTTCTCACTAATAGAGCTTTCATTTGGTGGTATTTCATTGCTGCTGACATTTTTACTTTTTTTGCTATTAATCAAAAATGACCGAAATTTTTGCAAAAAAATGAAATTTTTCACTTTCTGTTGTAATTTTAAAAAAACTACATTTCTATATAATTTTTTTCACAAAATGTATTGTTCTACATGTCTTTGATAAAAAAAAGTCCAATAAGTGTATATTTATTGATTTGGGTAAAAGTTATAGCGTTTACAAACTATGGTGCAAAAAAGTGAATTTCGGCATTTTGAAGCAGCTCTGACTTTCTGAGCGCCTGTCATGTTTCTTCAGGTGCTAGAATGCCAGAAAAGTATAAATACCCCCCAAATGACACCATTTTAGAAAGAAGACACCCCAAAGTATTCGCGGAGGGGCATGGTGAGTTCATGTATCATTTCATTTTTTTTCACAAGTTAGCGGAAAATGACACTTTCTGAGAAAAAAAAAAGTTTCAATTTCTGCTAACTTCTGGCAAAAAAAAATAAAATCTCAGACGGACTCACTATGCCCCTCAGTGAATACCTCGGGGTGTCTACTTTCCGAAATGGGGTCATTTGGGGGGTGTGTTTACTGTTCTGGCATTTTGGGCGGGGCTAAATTGTGAGCCGCCATTTAAAACCTAAAGGTAGGAATTGTTGGAATTTGGGCCCCTTTGCGCACCCAGGCTGCAAAAAAGTGTCACTTATGTGGTATTGCCGTACTCAGGAGAAGTAGGGCAATGTGTTTTGGGGTGTATTTTTACATATACCCATGTTGGGTGAGAGAAATATCTCTGTAAATTGTCAACTTTGTATACAAATTTTTAAAAGTTGTCGTTTACAGAGATATTTTTCACACAAAGTATGGGTATATATAAAAATACACCCAAAACACATTGCCCTACTTCTCCTGAGTACGGCGATACCACATGTGCCACTTTTGCAGCCTGAGTGCAAAGGGCCCTAAACCAATGAGTACCTTTAGGATTTCACAGGCCATTTTTACGCATTTGGATTCTCACGCTTTAGGGCCCCTAAAATGCCAGGACAGTATAAAAACCCACAAGTGACCCCATTGTGGAAAGAAGACACCCAAGGTATTCTGTGAGGGGTATGGCGAGTTCACAGAAAAAAAATTTGGCACAAGTTAGCGGAAATAGATTTTTTTTTTTTACAGTTTCATATTCCATTAACTTGTGACAAAAATAAAATTTTGCATGAACTCACCATACCCCTCACGGAATACTTTGGGGTGTCTTCTTTCTAAAATGGGGTCACATGTGAGGTTTTTGTACTGCTCTGGCATTTTAGGGTCTCCATAATCATTACACGTATGGCCAGCATTAGGAGTTTCTGCGATTCTCCTTATATTGAGCATACGGGTAATGAGATTTTTTCCCGTTCAGCCTCTGGGCTGAAAAAGAAAAAAATGAACGGCACAGATTTCCTCATTCGCATCGATCAATGTGGATGAAAAAATCTCTGCCAAAAATGTGCAAAAAAAAGTAGTAAGGCCCCATTCACACGTCCGTCAAAAATGTCCGCATCTATTCCGCAATTCTGCGGAATAGATGCGGACCCATTCAGTGTGAATGGGGCTGGCGGTGATGCGGAGAGCACACTATGCGCTCGCCGCATCAGCATTTGCGGAGCTGCAGCCACAAACTTCCGGGTTTCGGCCACCAAACATCTGGCCGCAGCTCCGCAAAAGATAGAGCATGTCCTATTCTTGTCCGCAATTGCGGACAAGAAAAGGCATTTTCTATATAGTTCTGGCAATGTGCGGATCCGCAAAATGCGGAAAGCACATTGCCGGTGTCCGTGTTTTGCGGATCCGCGGATCCATGGATCCGCAAAACACATACGGACGTCTGAATGACCCTTACAGGGGGGTGATTAGTGTCAGGGGGGTGACATGGGGTGATCAGGGGTTAATCAGGGGTTAATCAGTGACGGGGGTGGGGGGATGGATGGGGGTCTGTGTGGTGATTGGTGCACTTATAAAAGTTTCCTTTGGTGGTCCCAAGCAAAAGGGACCACGAAAGGAACGATCAGCAAGCATATCAGACGCTGTTAACAAAACAGTGTCTGATATGTGATTTTTTTTTACTTCTACAGCCTGCCAGCGCACAATCAGCGCTGGCAGGTTGTAGTTTACCTTCTCCCCGACGCGATCCTGTGAACGTGCGCACGCGCGTGCGCGCGTTCACAGGAAATCTCGCGTCTCGCGAGATTACGCGCCCGCGCGTCAAAGAGGAACAAACCGACCGCCTGCAGGACGTAATCCTGCGTTAGGCGGTCGGTAAGAAGTTAAAGATTAGTATTGAGCGCGAATATTCGAAATTCGAATTTTTATCGTGAATATCGGCACTTCTAAAATTTGCGAATATTTCGAATATAGTGATATACATTCGGAAAAATGAATTTTATTTTTTTTTTCAGCTTTTTTCATCTGAACTCATTACCTAGTACAGTTGTGTTCAAAATTATTCAACCCCCAATGCTGTAAAGGGTTTTAGGGAATTTAGTGTACATTTGTAATTGTGTTCAGAATGAAATCTTACAAGGACTTTTTAAAGAACCAAATGCAACTAAAATGACATCAATTGTTTTTGCAATACAGTATTAAATGTTTTTTTTGTGATTTCTTCATTGACACAATTATTCAACCCCTTAAAGACGACCACTCTTAAGAACAGAGGTTCATTCAAGTGTTTTCGATCAGGTATTGAAAACACCTGTGGATGTCAAGGAGCAGCAATCAAGCATAATAAGCCCCACTTAGGCAGATGTAAAATGACTGTGATACTCAGCTCCTTCTAGACATTTACTGGTGTGTTTACAGACATGGTGAAGTCAAGAGAATGGTCCAGGAAGACAAGAGAAGAGGTGATTTCTCTTCACACGAAGGGCAATGGCTATAAGAAGATTGCAAAGATGTTAAACATACCAAGAGACACCATAGGAAGCATCATTCGCAAATTCAAGGCAAAGGGCACTGTTGAAACGCTACCTGGTCGTGGCAGAAAGAAGATGTTGACTTCGACTGCTGTGCACTACCTGAAGCGCAAAGTGGAGAAAAGTCCCCGTGTGACTGCTGAGGAACTGAAAAAAGATTTGTCAGATGCGGGTACTGAAGTTTCAGCTCAGACAATAAGGCGCACACTGCGTAATGAAGGCCTCCATGCCAGAACTCCCAGTCGACTGCAGTATGCCAAAAGTCATGTGGACAAACCACAAAAGTTTTGGGATAGTGTTCTGTGGACTGATGAAACAAAATTAGAACTGTTTGGGCCCATGGATCAACACTATGTTTGGAGGAGGAAGAACAAGGCCTATGAAGAAAAGAACACCCAGCCTACTGTGAAGCATGGCGGGGGGTCAATCATGCTTTGGGGCTGTTTTGCTTCTACAGGTACAGGGAAGCTTCAGCGTGTGCAAGGTACCATGAATTCTCTTCAGTACCAGGAGATATTGGATGAAAATGTGATGCAGTCCGTCACAAACCTGAGGCTTGGGAGACATTGGACCTTTCAACAGGACAATGATCCCAAGCATACCTCCAAGTCCACTAGAGCATGGTTGCAGATTAAAGGCTGGAACATTTTAAAGTGGCCATCGCAGTCACCAGACTTAAATCCGATTGAGAACCTCTGGTGGGACTTAAAGAAAGCAGTTGCAGCGCCCAAGCCTAATAATGTGACTGAACTGGAGGCTTTTGCCCATGAAGAATGGGCGAAGATACCCGTAGATCGCTGCAAGACACTTGTGTCAAGCTATGCTTCACGTTTAAAAGCTGTTATAACTGGAAAAGGATGTTGTACTAAGTGCTAAGATTGAATGTCACTTGGGGGTTGAATAAAACTGATAATGATGTGACCACAGAAAAGACACTTGTGGTTATTTCATTATAAATGTTATGTTATATTTGTCTGACTTACAAGGGCCTCTTTGATTTAATTGTAAACAAGATGACTGAAATGATCAAAATCAATGTCAAACTGGCCAAAACACTCAATTTCAGTGGGGGTTGAATAATTTTGAACACAACTGTATACCTTACCTGCTTCTTGCTTGTGGGCCAATGTGAGAAGGCTGCAATATTGCAGTCTGTAGTGAATTAGAATATTCTCCATTATTTAATTTTTTTTCTCTGAATGTAATATTCACGTAATGCAAATATTCTAACACCCGAATATATAGCACTATAGAATATAGTGCTATATTTTAGTTTTTTACAATATTCGTTATTTTTTTCCATCTGAAGTCATGATTCCTTTCTGCTTGGAAAAAATTACGCGAATATTATATTGCCGATTTTTCGAGAAAATATTTTTTTGTCCTCTTATGCGAAAAATCGGCAATGTAATATTCGTGTAATGCGAATATTCTAAAACACGAATATATACACTATAGAATATAGTGCTATATATTTGTTTTTTAGAATATTCGTAATTTTTTTCAATTTAATGTGAACAGTCATTTGCCCCAAAGAAAATTACGCAGGGAGGAATCATGACTTCAGATGGAAAAAATGATGAATATTCTAAAAAAAGAATATATAGCACTATATTCCAGTGCTATATATTCGGGTTTTAGAATATTCGCATTACGCAAATATTTCATTGTCGATTTTTCGCAATTCGCGAATATATGACGAATATTCTAACAAATATTTGTGAAATATCGCAAATTCAATTATTGCCCCTGCCGCTCACCACTATTAAAGATAATACAACCGGATCCGTTCATAACGGATGCAGATGATTTTATTATCATTATTGGAAGCATTTTTGCTGAGCCCTGACGGATCCAGTGAAAATGCTAGTGTGAAAGTAGCCTAAGATTTGCACCTTTGCGCATTTCAGAGAAGGATCCTTAATTATAAATCTTGTGAAACCCGCCAGTGCTGTAGATACATCAGCTGTAACGTTAAAGAGGTTTTCTGAGATTTTCTTACTGATGAGCTATCCTTTGGATAGGTCATCCTCTGAATAGGTCATCAGTATGTGATTATTATTGGTAGGGGTCCGATCACACATTGTGTGAATAGGGCTAAGTGTGATAGCAAGAACAGCCAATATGCAATAAACGGCACTGTGCTTGGTAAGCATGGAAAAAGCTGAGGCGCTCACAGGAGTGCCGCTGTCTTCTCAAACAACTGATTGGCGGGGGTGCCCGGTGTAAGACCCCCCACGATCAGATACTGATAACCTCAGTACATTAGTAAAAAAATCCTGGAAAACCCTTTTAAAATCATATGACCTCCATATATTGAGATGGGTGAGTTCCAGGTTACATGACTGCCAATTCACAGACTAAGGAGCTTGTGAATGGTGCAGAGGTGTGTTCTGGCAGTCCCATTGTGTTATATAGTTAAAAGGCTTTAGAAGGTTTGGGGCGGGGCATTAACCCTGAAATGGATTAACCACATGTCTGGCAATATAAAAGAATGAGTGGGTGGGCTATTTGCAAATGCCGATGTCTCCTTATTTGAGATGAGCGAACCCTTGGAAGTTCGGGTTCGCTTGATTCGGCCGAACTTCAGGTTAAAGTTTGGGTTCGGGATCCGAACTTGACCTGAACCCGGACCCCATTAAAGTCAATGGGGACCTGAACTTCACTTTATTATTTTCCGTTATAACATGGTTATAACCACTGTTCCTTGTAAGCTGCGCAGGCATGCAGCTTCCTTTATGCCTCCGCTCAGGACCTTTGCAGCACTGCTCACCATTGGTGGATTATTATAATAGGGGCTTTTGGGTCGGCATCCCTGGGCCCAACGTTTCCAAGAGGCCTCTGGCTGTCAATCCAAAACACCCACTCTCTTAAAAGCCTTGAGTGTATTGCAAGTCTTCATAAGCAGGCTGTGTTACGGAACAAACAGAATACTGGAGGGAGAGGGAGGGGTGAATGAGGAGGGTCAAGTTCTGACGTCGGGTCATTTTCACAGACTATTCCCCGCAATGTAAGGCCTATTGCACACGACCGTAAAGGCTTTTTTAGTATTTTGCGGTCCGCAAAAAACGAATACGCAAAAAATACGGATGACAACCATGTGCATTCTGTTTTTTGCAGAACGGAACAGCTGGCCCCCGGACAATAATAGGACATGTTCTATCTTTGAACAGAAATACAGAAACGGAAGGCATACGGAGAACATTCAGTTTTTTTGCAGACCCATTGAAAAGATTGGTTCCGTATAAGGACCGTATGCGGAACGCAAAAAAACGCCCGTAAACTGATAAAATAAACGTTTGTGTGCATGAGGCCTAAAGCTGATCATCTGTTGGCTGTAACTAAATACAGCCACTATTGTTGGAGAGCAAATCAGGAAGAATCCAGGAGACCTGTCTTCTGCTTCCCCCAGAAGTTCTCCCTGTATAAAAAAACATGAAAGAAAAAAAGAAGCTTTGTCCTCCTGGGATGGGACAGCAAGGTAATGGCCCCCTTTACCTAACCAAGCTTCATGACAGAAGATAACAAGAGTAAGTGTGTGTATAATGTGTGTGTGTTTGTGTGTGTATATATAGTGTGTGTATAATGGTATAATGTGTATATATATATATATATATATATCTATATATATATATAGTGTGTGTATAATGGTATAATCTGTGTGTATATATATATATATATATTAGTGTTTATATATGTACATATAGTATGTGTATGCATGTATATATATATATATATCTATATATATATGTGTGTGTGTGTGTATGCATACTTATATAGTGTGTGTGTGTGGGAATATATATATATATATATATATATATATATGTACAAAAACAACTTTTCAGCACCATAGAAATCAGCAATGGAGTGCCAGCGGCTGTAGGGCCGATCCAATGTCCCAATGCTCGATACAGAAAAGAAAAAGTCCACGGCACCTC
Source organism: Bufotes viridis (assembly GCA_033119425.1). Taxonomy (NCBI): domain Eukaryota; kingdom Metazoa; phylum Chordata; class Amphibia; order Anura; family Bufonidae; genus Bufotes; species Bufotes viridis. The sequence goes on along the minus strand of CM065590.1, from coordinate 496,011,935 downwards.
AACCCGACGTTTCGGTCCGCACAATGGAACCTTTTTCAAGCAGTGATACAAAACAATGCAATAGTGCTAGTATATAAAGGTCCCCTAATTGGGGTCTCATCAATTACATAATCAAGTGTAATAACATAATAAAGCCAAATAAATGTGATATGCATAAATAAAACGTGTACAAAAATCTAGTGCATCAATATAACATCCATGTGTATTACATATAATGGAAACTGTGCTCAATTAAAAGTGCATTCGTGCATATTTCATGATATGTGATAATCATTCAATTATCTAAACATGTGCTGAATACATAATTCATTAAAATTCATTTATGTAATTTTAATGAATTATGTATTCAGCACATGTTTAGATAATTAAATCAGACTATCACAAAGAAAGTCCTCTCATTGGAAATGCATTTATTAACATTGGTTCAATACCATAAATATACTTTATGGTTTTTTGCACCCGGACCCGAACATTTCCGTAAAAGTTCGGATTTGGGTTCATTGTTCAGCGATTTCTTTGCGCTTTTTGAAAGGCTGCAGGGCAGCCAATCAACAAACGTTTCACTACTTTGCCCCAAGAAGCCATTACAGCCATTCCAACTAATGGCAAGACTGTGATTGCCTAAGTGCACCATGTGACCCAGCCTCTATTAAAGCTGGAGGCAGGTAGCACCGCACGTCACTCTGCTCTTCTCAGTGTAGGGATAGGATGCTGTTGCTGCTGTGAGGGAGAGATTAGGGAAGAAATCTGTTTAACTTGGTGGTGTTAAATATTCGATATACAGCAATTATTGAAGGTGCTATGCTACATATTTGTACCCAGCCCTGAGCCCAGTGATACTGCAAAATAATTTTTAATCCATCTGTTAGTGAGGTGGGGGTCGGCGGCCATTTTAGCAACTGCAGTGTTCTTGGAACTGCATGTGACCTGCATGTGTGCCAGGGACATTAGTCTAGTTATTTTCTGGTATCTCAGTGGAGGAAAAATTCCTTTTTTCTGGCAGGTCAAGTCCCCCTACATTACCTATTTTATAATTTAGCATTGACATAGTGCATTTCTGTAGTTGGGGAAAAAACCTGTATTGTGGTGCCACAGAGCACTTTTGCATACAACGCTGAAAAACCTGTTTTAAAATTTTACAGTGACATACTGCATTTCTGTAGTTGGGGGTATAAACCCGTATTGTGGTGCCACAGAGCACTTTTTGCATACAATGCTAAAAAACCTGTTTCAAAATTTTACAGTGACATACTGCATTTCTGTAGTGGGGGGTATAACCCCGTATTGTGGTGCCACAGAGCACTTTTTGCATACAATGCTAAAAAACCTGTTTTAAAATTTTACAGTGACATACTGCATTTCTGTAGTTGGGGTATAAACCCGTATTGTGGTGCCACAGAGCACTTTTGCATACAAAGCAGAAAAACCTGTTTCATAATTTAGCGTGACATACTGCTTTTCTGTAGTTTGTTGCAATAAACGCTGGTTTTGTGCTACATAGCAGATCTGAGGCCTACCCTGTATTTCAGTCATTTTAGGTAACCTGTGGAACTCTTCATTTACATAGTTGGTTGCAAACACACTGGTTTTGTGGTAGATAGCACATTTGTGGTGTACGCTGCATTTCTGACAGTCAAATTAAACCGTTAACTTCTGCTGTTACATTGTTGGTTTGAAAAATCTAATTTTTGTTGATAGTGAAGTAATTGTATTGAATTGCTCTGTTACACTGTTGTGTGACCTAAAGAAATGTATTCTGTTTATGACACTGTCTTACTGTTAGTGAACCTAATTGTTGACTATTGGCAGTTAAATTGACACCGGAGATAAACCATCTGTTAGTTTGGTGGGTGAACGCAAATAATGAGGAGAACATCAAATAAGGGATGTGGACATAGTCGTGGTGGTGTTGGTGGAGCTCCTTTTGCTGGGAGAGGACGTGGCCGTTCTGCACCAGCTACAGGTCCAAGTGAAACACCTTCCTCAGGTACAAGTAGGCGACAGAACCTGCAGCATTATTTGGTAGTCCCGAATGCCGCTCTATGGATGGTAAAGCCAGAACAAGTCCAGGCAATAGTAGATTGAGTGGCTGACAGTGGCTCCAGTTCCTTCACAGTATGTCCCACCCAGTCCTCTGCAGAAAGCTCAGAGTTGGCACCTGCAGCCCATGCCCATCAGTCTTTCACCTCACCCCCTTACAAAGCAGCCAAGCAGTCTGAGCTCCAAGTCAAGCAGCATACTCTTATGCTTTTTGATGACTCTGCTGGCAGGATTTCCCCGGGCCATCCTCATAGCCCTGCCCCAGAAGTGGAAGACAATGAATGCACTGATGCCCAACCACTTGTGTTGCAGGATGAGGACATGGAAATACCACCGCAGCACGTCTCTGACGATGACGAAACACAGGTGCCAACTGCTGCGGCTTTCTGCAGTGTGCAGACCGACGAGGAGGGCAGGGGTCAAGAATGGGTGGAAGATGATGTGGAGGATGATGAGGTCCTAGACTCCGACTGAACTCAAGTTCATGCTAGCGATGTGTGCAGTTCTGAGGAAGAGGCAGTGTTACGCCTGCTACTGCCCATCGCACCCAGGGACCGAGCACACTAAAGCCAGCTCCAAGGATTTCATTGGCATGGCAGTTATTCAGACAATGTCCTGACGACACAAGTGGTTTGCACGTTGTGCCATCAGAGCCTGAAGCGAGGCATAAACGTTCTAAAACTGAGCACAACCTGCATGACCAGGTATCTACATGCAAAGCACGAACTGCAGTGGAGTAAACACCTTAAAAACCAAGAAACTTCTCAGGCTCCTCCTGCTTCCTCTTCTGCTGCTGTCTCTGCCACTTCCTCCACCTCTGGAGTCACAGTGGCACCTGCCACCCAGCAAACAGAGGATGTGCCACCAACACCACCACCTCCTTCACCATCACCAAGCATCTCCAGCATGTCACACGCAAGCGTTCAGCTGTCCATCTCCCAAACACTGGAGAGAAAGAGGAAATACCCACCCTCGATCCCTGGCCCTGAATGCCAACATTTCAAAGTTACTAAATGAAGCAATAAAAAAATCAATCAAGACAAACAAAGCAAAAATAAAAAATGAATGAAAATGAAAGTATATGAAAGTCACCACTGTGTGAATCCTTGTGAAGTGGGTAAATTAATCCAAAAAGGGGGATCGCGCTGCCAAACACAGATGAAGGCTTTTGAGTGTAAACGAAGGCTCCCGTGCAGCCAAAACACAGATTTTCACCGTAGATTATTCTTCCACAAGATACTCCTTCTGTGAATTTAGGTTGCGGTGCACATAATGAAGTTCCACCAAATGAGTATCTCTAAAAGCCTTTTATTATATTCACCAGATTCGTGTAACAACAGGCATTGAAAAACATAATCATCAAACACCGCCCGACCCGGGTTTCGCCAGAATAGCTTCTTCAGGGGCGATTGCCTGTTGCAGTGTTTCGAGTACTCAACCTACATGGCCAGTGGTGATGACTCTGTTCTTAGCGTTACAATACCACTTCTATGTCTCCTTGAAAAAACACTTAGGGTGATGATGGAAGAGTATGTGGCACAGGAGGAAGAGGAGGAGTAAGAGGGGGCATTTCAAAGTGTTTCAGGCCAGTAATTAAGAAGTGGCTCAGAAGGTGGGTTCCTGCACCAGCAGAGGCCAGGTACACATTTGGCCAGCCAGGGCACAGTTCTGGAGGATGAGGTAGAGGAGGAGGAGGAACCGGGTTCACAGCAGGGTGGCACCTTGCGCAGCTAATGGCCATCACTGGAGCATGGCTGGGGGGATACGGAGGACAAAGACGATACACCACACACAGATGACGGCTTATCCTTACCTCTGGGCAGCCTGTCACACATGAGCGACTACATGCTGCAGTGCCTGCGCAACGACCGCAGAGTTTCCCACATTTTAACTTGTGCTGACTACTGGGTTGCTACCCTGCTGGATCCCCGTTACAAAGACAACGTGCTGTCCTTAATTCCCTCACTGGAGCGTGATAGGAAGATGCACGACTACAAGCACATTCTAGTAGATGTGCTCCTGAGGGCATTCCCAACTGACACTGGGGGACAAGTGGAAGCACAAGGCAAAGGCAGATGAGGAGGAGGAGGAGGAGGAGGAAGAGCTCGCCAACGCAGCTGGGTCACAGCCAGAACCTCAGAAGGCAGGGTTAGCATGGCCGACATGTGGAAAAGCTTTGTCACCGCGCCACAGCAACCGGTACCACTAGCAGATATGGAATGTCTTAGCAGGAGGCAGCATTTGAACTACATGGTGGAACAGTACATGTGCACATGCCTACACGTACTGACTGATGGTTCTGCCCCATTCAACTTCTGGGTCTCCAAATTGTTCAGATGGCCTGAGCTTGCCCTTTATGCCTTGGAGGTTCTGGCCTGGCCTGCAGCCAGTGTATTGTCTGAACGTGTATTTAGCATTGCAGGGGGCGTCATTACAGACAAATGCAGCCACCTGTCCACAGCCAACGTGGACAAGCTCACGTTCATTAAAATGAACCAGGCTTGGATCCCACAAGACTTGTCTGTACCTTGTGCAGAATAGACATTTATACCGGCCTCAACCATGCATTCTTGTACTCAAGTGCACTTATTCTTTGTTTTCTTTTTTTTATTTGTCCCATTATTTTGGGGGCTACCCCAATTAAAAAAAAAAAACATTGTTTGCTACCTCCTCCTTTGCCGCTTCCACCTACAACACCACATTTACCGCCTCCTCAACCTCCGACTCCACATCCACCTCCTCCTCCGAGTTGCTGGTTAATAATTTTTTTTATTTATTTATTTTATTTTAAGTTATTTCCCTATCCTCATTCGTTTGCAGAGCACTTGCCATGCTCTTAAGAACATTTTGTTGCCTTTTGCAGCTCTCTAGCCCTTTCCAGGACTTTTTTACAGCCATTTTAGTGCCGAACTCAAACTTTGAGTGCCGGCTACCGAACTCAAACTTTGCGGTGAACCTGAACTTCCAGCTGTTCGCTCAACTCTACTCAAATCGTTTCGCCTTTAGAATTCTGGGATTACTAACATCATCCATAGAAGCGGGTCCATGGGCAAAAGCCCATTTACGGATGTTACAGAAGAACATTTTGATAAATTGGAACATAGATTACAGATGGCTAGAACTTCAGATGACGATCTCCTGCAGAGTCAAAGTGGATCTTAATTGGTGGTTAATCCCCTCACATTTGACACAAGGTAAATCTCTGAAACATTGTCAGACCATAGTCCTCAACGAGTCAACATGGATGCTTCAAAATTGGGCTGGGATTCTCATGTATGGACCAAATGGACACAGGGGGTGGGGTCCAAAAACGATCTACACCTTTCCTCGAACGTGAAGGAACTCAGAGCCATCAAGCTGGCCTTGTCTCATTTTCTTCTGGGACTTCATCTTCAAGATGTTCAAGTCCAGTCAGACAACATCTCTGCCGTCTATTACCTGAACAAGCACGAGGGACGAAGATTTGTCTCCTAGCAAAGGAGTGCAGTCAGATAATGAAATGGGCAGAAGTTTACCTAAACTCAATCTCAGCAGTTCATATAAAAGGAGAGCTCAATGCGAGAGCAGATCATTTGAGCAGGAGATTGCTGCATCCAGGAGAATGTTCTCTCAATCAAGAGATATTCTTGCAGATTGTTCACAAAATGGGAACGCAAACCCTAGATTTCATGGCAACAAGACAAAATGCCAAAATTAAAAGTTTCTGTTCTCTCAACGGGATTGATTATCCTCTGACTCTAGACGGTCTTTCCTTTCCTTGGACAGGGATATTAATTTACATCTTTCCACCTCTGCCTCTCATTCCTCGAGTCCTGAGGAAGATCAGAAACGACAAAGCGGAAGCCATTGCGATATTACCATACTGGCCCCGCAGGGCCTGGTTTCCTCCCGCATTAACTCTTTTGAGAGGCAGGTTTTGGAAGTTGTCACTCCACCAGGACATGCTAACTCTAGAGGGATTTCTTCATCCAAATTTAGGAGAAACTACACCTCACTGCTTGGAGGTTGAGCGAGACAATTTAAAAGAAAAAGGGTTTTCTGACGAAATAATAACTACTACAAAAATCTATACTAGTGTTTGGTCCATTTTCTCTTCATGGTGTTTTTTTTTTTGTTTTTTTTGTTTAATCAGATCTTATTTATTAGAAGGCTTAATCAACCGTACAGTAACAAACAATGACCAAGCATTGTGCATGTCAAATAATGTGTACATAAAACTTCCATAACACATTATATATGATACAGTCAGGAATCACAAGTATATGATAGCATAACTATCTTAACCCCCCCCCTCCCCTCCTCCCTTCCCCCCCTGCCCCTCCTCCCTTCCCCCCCTACCCCCCTCCCTCCCCTATTCCAGTATTCGGTTGTCTAGCAATTACTCCCATAGAAGCCGCATGTTCCCTCCAGGAATCCCATAATTTACCATATTTGGCTGGGCAGCCTCTTTTCTGAAATATAATTTTTTCATACGAGAGCATGGTATTGACCTTCGACAAGTATTCCTGAAACCCTGGCGGTTCAGCTTGGATCCAGTGCTGTGCCACTAACTTCCTTGCCACATATAGCAGTCGCCCAATCACCACTTTACTAACATCATTCGTATTTAGTTCTGCGGTGTACCCCAGTATACAGACTTTAGGATCTTTCGGTAGGTTCACCCTGTACGCTTTCCGAACATTCTCCAGTACTGCATCCCAGAACTGTTGTAATCTAGCTCAATTCCATAAAATATGTATTAGATCAGCAGAGTCTACCAAACACCTGGGGCATCTGTCATCCGACCTGTACCCTATACGATGCAAACAAATATCGGTGTTTTGTACACTCTGTGAACAATAAATAGTTTTGACAACTTACCCCCCTCGCTTAGGGAGGTTAACGGGATTGCCTCCAAAATATCAGCCCATTGATCCTTAGAGATCTCCCCTACGTCCTGTTCCCATTTATGCATTCTGTTTAAGGGATGGAGTTAAAGCTGTTTATCTAACAAAAGTTTATATAGCATGGAAATTAACCCTTTATTTTCACCTCCAACCAGGACGATTTGAAGCGCTGTATCTCATTGAGAAAACTGCAAGCCATTTTTAAGCGTGGCATCATACGCATGCCGTATTTGCAAGTATTTATAGAAGTGAGTTTTAGGAATACCAAAAAGATCTTGAATATATGTGAAAGTCCTAAAAACTCCCCCCTCCACTAAATGCTCTAGTTGTAGCATTCCCTTCTTCCTCCACTCCTCAAATCCCTGCAATGAGCTGAATTCCGCCAGCGCTGAATTTCCCCATAACGGGGTATATGATGTAAAGCCGCTAAGTTTTTTCACTTTATTCCAAGCAGTATACATTGTACGGTACAATGAGCCAGTCAGCCTTGCAGCCCTGGGATCCACACCCTCCAGCAATAACATGACATCCTTCCCCGAAATCTGCGACGTCAAAATCTGCCTGGTCACGTCTTTTGTCTCAGGGTCAAGCCACCCTTTAAAATGCTGGCATTGGGCAGCTAAGTAATATATCCAGGGTTTTGGTAACGCCAGGCCCCCTTCTGTTTTAGAGTATTGTAAAGTTTCCAATTTTATTCTGGGTTGGCCTTTGCGCCACACTAATTCCCTAAAGCTGGTTTTAATTTGATGAAATTTATCTCTAGATATCCACACCGGTGAGTTATGTAAAACATATAACAGCTGTGGCATCATTATCATGTTTATCAGGTTTACTCTACCCACTACAGACAGATACAATTTGCACCAGGCCTTAGATTTGTCCCTAAATTGCCGGAGCAGAGGCATAAGAATAATTTCAATAAAATCCCTAACATTAGGCGATATGTGAATACCTAGATACTTGATCTTAGTTTCACAAGGGATCCTTCGGTCAACTATCACTTGCGATTTGGGTTGATTATCTATGGGCATCAGCACGGACTTATGCCATTCAATTGTTAAACCTGACAATTGGCCAAATTTAACTATAATCAACATTGCCGCAGCTAGTGAATGTGCAGTATCACCCAAAAACAACAGTGTATCATCAGCATATAAGGCCACCTTGTTTTGTAGATCACCATATCTAAAAGCTTGGATGTCCTGAGCACCCCGTATCGTGGCCGCCAGTGGCTCTATCGCCAATGCAAATAATAGTGGAGACAGGGGGCATCCCTGCCGAGTACCTCTCTAAAGTTGAAATTTCGCGGACACACTACCATTTGCCCTGATGCATGCTTTGGGATCCGAATACAAGACCTTCACCCAGGCAATAAACCTCTGCCCAAAACCCATATGTGTCAGCGTACTCCACAAAAATTTCCACTCTATGCTATCAAAGGCCTTGGCCACGTCCAAAGAAAAAATTGCTCTGTCACCCACATTATCCGCTGGCACCTGCAAACTAGCAAACACCCTCCGTATATTTATTGCTGTCGACTTTTGGGGCATGAAACCCGTCTGATCCGGGTGTATGACAGTTAATATCACCTTAGATAAACGCCAGGCCATAAGGTCTATAAGAATCTGGCAATTTCGGGTCCTTGCCCGGTTTGGGCAGAACAACAATTAGAGCTTCTTGCATAGAAGCAGGTAATACACCTGTCTCTAGGGAGTAATTAAACACTTTAAGTAGTTCCGGTAGCAGAGTGTCTGCGAAATTCTTATATATCTCCACAGGGAGACCATCTATCAGTAGCCATAGATCTCACTGCATCCTGTAATTCCTCAAGCTCTATGGGGTCCTCCAGAGACTCACAGTCTTCTCTCACGTCAATTTAGGCAAAGCAGCCTCCGTTAAAAAGCCCTCTATATCTTAATCTGAACATGACAGTTTAGTCTTATACAATGATGCATAAAGCTGCTCCAGTATCTGGAGGATTAAGCTAGTATCCTGCCTCAAAATACCCTCATCATCTAGCAGCCCAGCAATACAGGAGGAGCCCCTTTGTGCCTTTGATATCATGGACAACATGTGTCCTGACCTTTCCCCTTCTGCGAAAAACTGTTGTCTGTAAAACATCCTTTTTCTTTCTGATAGCTGAAGCATATAGCATCTAAATTCTTCTTGAGTATCTTTCAATTTGGTACTATTCTCTACCGATGGGTTAGACGCAAAGGTTTCCTCCACCAATGTCATATTATTATGCATTTGCCTATCCTGTTCCTGAGATTAAGATTTGATCCTACTAATTGACTTTATCAATGCTCCTCTGAGATAGGATAATATATAGAGAGAAACAGTGGCTTAAACTGTGGTCTCAATATGACAGGTACTCACTCAGAAAGGCCCACCTCTAGCCAAAGGAATAATAAAGTATTAAATGTGAATTTGAGGGCACTCTTAATATCTGGGCTTTGAAAAGAGATTTTTATTCCGATAGTCAGCCTGGGTTTCAGTACAATTTTTTGTAAAATGGTACTAATGAGTACACATATATTGAAATGGAAAGTATACAAATATAAAAAAATATTAAAACAGAAGATGTTCTGATGTTAGAACCAATATAGGGATTTCCGGGATGCAGTCACCTTATTGATATCTTAGGTGGTATCAAAAATTGCCACGGGAAAAGATAAGAGGTATATATTGAGGGATGATTATTATCCCGATCAAAAAGAATATTTACAGTCTATATTATAGCCATAAAATCAATGATAAAGTCTGTAACATAAGTTGTGATGTCAGAGACAAATGTTTATAGATCTGAATATTGTCCTGACTTAAAAGAGCTTTATAGTCTGTGTTACCGCTTTAAGATCAATGGTAGGACTAAGAGCATATACTGTGTTGTCAACTCAGCGATATATGTATAAATGTTTTGCCGGTCTGCTTACTTGTGTATGGCCGGAGTATTGAATATCGCTGATCCTGCTGTAAGTTATATGCCAGTCACTTGGTTGCAGCTGGACAGGGAGTGCGGGGTAACGCTGTTGCTGAAAGCTGGTTGTTCTTCCTGCGCGGGAGTGCTTGGCGTCTTGCTTCGTTCGCGCGATGCATGTGGCGTCCACGTGATGCGGAAGCCTCTACGTCTTAGCGGTCAGCTGACCGGGATCCAAGAACTTCTCCTGATGAAATTTAGTGCGCTGTATGTGGTTCAATCCTTTTAGTATCTCTCCGACAGTTGTTGAAAGGCTTTGTTAGGATTTAAACTGTGGAATTTCTTCCCGGTACTGTCCTAATTTCACCAAACGCTTTTCGGTGCTTTCTGGCACCTTCATCACCACTGATACCCCGCACTCCCTGTCCAGCTGCAACCAAGAGGACTGGCATATAACTTACAGCAGGAGCAGCTATATTCAATACTCCGGCCATACACAAGTAAGCAGACCGGCAAAACATTTATACATATATCGCTGACAACACAGTATATACTCTTACTCTTAAAGTGGTAACACAGACTATAAATCTCTTTTGAGTCAGGACAATATTCAGATCTATAAACATTTGTCTCTGACATCACAACTTGTGTTACAGACTCCCCTGAGATAGGCTTTCATGGCCTCCCACACTGTGTGTACAGATGCCGTCCCGGCATTATGTTTAAAGTATTCCTGCAACTGGACATTAATCTCCAAGTTGTCTCCCATTAAGGTGATCCAAAAAGGATTAAGCCGCCAGCAATTTACTCGCGATCTGACCCCTCCATCCTCCACCAACGTCATCTGTAGTAGAGAATGATCAGAGATCGACCGGGGCAAATAGTCCGCGGTACTTATATAAGGAAGCATCTTAGCATTTTCTATTCCCATATCTATCCTAGACAGAGACATATAAGTGGAGGAGCAGCAGGAATAACTCCTGACATCCGGATGTTTCACCCTCCACACATCATATAATCCCACCTCACCCAATAGCCTACCGAACGAGGTTACAGCGCCATCTCCAGCCACCGGTACCACTCTGCACCTGTCAAGTGCTTCATTTATCACTGTATTAAAATCACCCACAATAAGCACCGGTAGGTCAGGAAACAACGCTACAAACTCAGGAGGTGGAGGTGGAATATAAATAGTCGCCAACACAAGTTGAACACCATTTAGAATGCAATGTAGGTGACACGTCATTTGCCGGCGATTATAGTACTGCTGGAAACGCATGCAACTGCGGAGAAGCTTTGTGTCCTAAAAAGAAGATGGGCGGCTCTTGAGTATCACACGTGCTTTTCCTCCTATTCACGGGGGGTAAGTGTTTTCATCCACCGCGGGATTGATTTTAAATTTCTTGATGGTAGTATAGATAGGGAAGGCAGATTTATTTTTTTACATGGGTTGTGGAGTGGGCAGGAGATCATTTTTGCCTTCATATATATACCTCCACCATACAGTTCGGAAGTTTTCTCTATACTTTCCAAATTTTTGTCTAAAAAAAATCACTGCCCTCTTTTGGTTGCCGGGGACTTTAATTCCGTATTAGACCAGGAATTGGACAGGGTTTCCGCCTCTCCTGAACGTGTGCGGATCTCCTCGCCTTTGAAGGCTATATGCCAGGAATTGGCGTTGGTTGATGTCTGGCGCCATTTATATGGCAGTAAAAAAACTTTTTCATGCTTTAGTCGGTCTTACAAGGCAATGTCCCGTATTGACTTGGTGTTTGCAAGTCGGGTCCTCATTCACCGGATCGTTAAGATGAAGTACGAGCCACATGGAGTGTCTGATCACTCTCCGGTGCTCGTCACGTTCAGGGAGGCGGAGACTACAAGTCCGATTAGACTATTTAAACTTAATTCGCACTGGTTAGATGTTTTACCAGATCAAAGTGGCATAGATTCCCAGATTGAGGAATTCTGGCAGATCAATGTAGGGACTGCTCATATTCACTTCGTATGGGACGCCTTGAATGCATATATTAGGGGCCTTTACTTCTCTAGTATTAGTAGGTTTAGATCTGATCTTCGTCAAGAGGAGATGGGGTTGAAGCAAAAAATCTCTTCACTCCAGGATTTGGTGGCATCCCAGTATAATGTCCAGAATGTAGAAATGTTAAAGGAGGTAAACTCTCAACTTACTACATTTTTGTATAAAAAAGCTCAACATAAACTGATGTTTCAAGGACAGAAGCGGTTCTGCGAGTCGGGCAAAACGGGTACATTTTTAGCGCGCTTGGTAGCTAATCAAAAAGATATAACAATGATCCGGGAAATAAGGAACTCCAAGGGTAAGGGGGTGACTGCCCCTGATCAGATTAAGGAGGTATTTGAGAAGTTCTATGCCGAACTCTATCAAGCAGAAGCTAATGGTAACTCAGGGGAGATAGAGTATTACCTCCAACAACTGGGGCTACCTCATTTAGACAGTCAGGCTAGTGCTTTGTTGAACTCCCCTGTCACTTTGGAGGAACTACGTTCGATCCTCCCAAAGCTGAAAAACAACTCTGCGCCAGGTCCGGATGGCCTCCCGTTTGAACTATATAGGCAGCATGCTAATTCGCTTCTCCCTAAGATGCTACAGGTCCTGAAGGAGGCTACTGTAACTGGCTCTTTACCTCCCTCATTTAGAGAGGCAGTTATCATTTTGATTTTAAAAAAGAATAAGGATGAGCGAGAGGTGGGTTCTTATAGACCCATATCTCTTCTTAACACAGATTACAAAATATTTGCCAAAATTCTTGCAAATCGCCTTGGTCGGGTTATCTCATCCCTTATCCACCCAAATCAGACAGGCTTTATTCCTGGGCGACAAATTCAGACAAGCTTGTACAGGGTTCAATTAAACCTGCTGCTAGGAGGGGTAGGTGACCGCTCCATCCTGTCGTTAGATGCCGCAAAGGCATTTGACAGGATGGAGTGGTCCTTTTTATGGCCCGTCATGACCCATTTCGGTTTAGGGGACGACTTCATTTGCATGACTAAATTACTTTATGACCAACCTATGGCTCGTGTTAGTATTAATGGAGCAGCTTCTTCATTGTTCAGAATGTGTCGTGGGATGAGACAGGGGTGTCCTTTATCCCCTCTCTTGTTCGCCCTATTCATTGAACCTTTGGCTGCCAAGATTCGTCTGGACCAAGGTATTGAAGGTTTTGGGGTAGTGGGAGTGTCCGATAAAATAAGCCTCTATGCAGATGATGTCATCTTATTCCTGGACCAGGGATGGAAAATTCTTCCACACGTGATAGATACCATAGAGGAGTTTGGCAAGCTGTCAGGCTACCTGATTAACTGGTCTAAGTCATCGCTCCTCCCACTTAACCGCAAAGCTGTAGATACCGGCAGTGGGGTTCGTGTTCTTGCTGTGAATGACACCTTGGACTATCTGGGGATTAAAATAGGGACCCCGATAAATAGGTTCTATGATCTCAACTTGGCCCCATTACTAAACAAAATTAGGATGAAAATAACGGCTTGGCAGAAATTCGTCCCTTCCAGTCTGACCGTTTAGCCCTCATTAAAATGATTATACTGCCTATTGTGTTATACCCCCTTTGTGCTGCCCCTACTTGGATCCCGGATGTTTTTTTTCACAGAATAGAAACTCTACTTAATGATTTAATATGGGGCAGGAAGAGGGTGCGTATGAAGCAGAGGTATCTGTGGCTCGCTGAAGCGGAGGGAGGTCTATCAACCCCCTTTTTTCAGGGTTATTATTTATGTGCCCAAATTCAACGTTGTTGTAATTATAAAGATAGTTCACTGGCGCAGTATTTGTCTTTGGTCACAGGAAAGCATATAGATAACATTTTCTTAGTTTTGGAACGTGGTCAGTTGGATTTGGGGAAGGCACTCCTGGTCCCTTGGACCCTCCAGAGGGCATGGAATAAACTCAGGAGTATCCTTAAGGTTACGTATGCTTTTGAGTTTAATCCTCTGTGGGAGAACAGGAATCTGGAGGAATTCCTCAAAGTCACAGACTACTCTTATTGGTTACACAAGGGTGTGGTTAGGGTGACTCATCTTTTTTCTTTAGGCCACTTTAAGTCTATAATGGAATATAATAGTTCCCCTATTACCTCACTAGATGTGATGAATTATTTAAGTTTAAAACATGCATATGATTGCACTAAGGATAAGGATCGTTTGCTTGCTCGGCAGCATTCATTTTTTGATTTTTGTTTTGGGCAAGGGGATGTTCATGTCAAAATCTCTAAACTGTACTTCAATCTTCGGGTAGCTTTGGCGAACATAGTGGTATTTAAAAGTCCTAGTAGGTGGGAGCAGGAACTGCATTGTCCCCCCCTACAATGGAAGAAGTTCTATAGGAACATTAGTAGGATTTCTATCTCCAATGCGCACAGATTAATCCAATTTAAGATCATTCACAGACTCTATTATACGCCTAAGATCCAGGAAAAATTTGTGAGGAATAGGGGGAGAGGGTGCTGTTGTCCAAAGTGTGGTTGTGCTGGAGCAGACTATGTTCACACTCTTTGGAGCTGTAGTAAATTGAGGAGTTTTTGGGATCAGGTACTACAGAGTATCCAGAAAGAGGTTTTTTACCAGTTTGTACCGGATATCCAGACAGTACTGCTGGGATACTTAGATCCAGACTCGGCAATTCCAGCTCAGGTTAGACAAGTGTGGATGCATGGGCTGATGGTCGCAAGAGTTGTATTAGTGAAAAAGTGGGGGGCGACTTCCCCACCTTCAGTGAATGAATGGGCTCTGTATTGGCGACAGGTTAAAACCTATGTGGAAATGAAGTCTAGGAGGAGGGGGGCACGGGCAGCAGAATGAAATGAATATTTAGTTATATTAAATGGCGGCTCATTTATTGAAGGGGTTCTACAGGATGACAGCCAAATCGTCCTAGGGGGGGGGGTTATTACATAAGTTTTTCCGTATTGTAACACTTTGGTTTTTTGTCTTAAATGGGTCACAAGGTTACCGATTATGAATGAATTTGATATGTATATTTTTTATAAGTGTATATTTTCAATAAAAAAAAAAGAAATAAAAAAAAAAGAATGCAATGTAGACATATAAATCTACCTTCCCCATCAATATATTCTCGGAAGCATTCAAATCTTATATTCCTGTGGATTAATATACTAACTCCCCTAGAATAAGTGGAGAAGGCCGAATGCACCGAGTATCCGACCCGTGATTTATGCAGCATGTGCAATTTCTGTTTAGTCATATGTGTCTTCTGGAGACAGCAGATCGCTGGTTGATATCTGGATATATATTGAAAGATACTGTGCCTCTTAGTTGCCTCTGACATTCCCCGCACATTCCAGCTGAGTACATTAACCGGTGACATCAACTATATTAATTAGATCACTGAAAGGATCGCTGAGTACATATAATCTCCCCATCTCATGATACCTGTAAAGCAAAGAGACATGCCGACACTGGAATAGGACCCCCTCACCCGCCCCTTGAAAACTGAGAACCAACATATATAGAGCAATCTTCAAATCTGTCAATTAACCATTTGAGGGCCATAGAAACAAACAGCCCAACCGTGCCTGCACTGTGTTCCAGTCCAGCTCAACCACAAGCAAAACTTGAACAAAACTGTGAACAACTGTTCCTGTTACTCACGCCCTTCTTCTGCGTGACGCTCTACTCCACCTGCCCAAAGCACATGTCCATAGTCCAGGGCTGCAGGAATATGAGACAGCTGCACCTAAACTACTGTGCTGTCTTCATAAATGACAGGAAAACTTTTCAGGTATTCTGATCTTGATCCCGGATCCGTCTTTCATTTAACTCCAGCCATTGTACCGCCTCATCAGGATCATCAAAAAAATGCGTTGCTCCTAAAGCTACTATTCGTAGCTTCGCCGGGAACATCATTGTATATTGAATTTGTAATCCACAGAGTTTCTTCTTGACATCCAGGAAGTGGGCTCTGCGTCTTTGTACCTCCGCTGAATAATCCGGGAAAAGGGAAATTTTGGATCCATTGACCAGGAGGTCCGGATGAACTCTGGCTTGCTTAAGTATAGTATCTCTGTCCTTGTAATGGAGGACTTTAGCAATTATCGGGCGGATAGGCCTCCCTGGAGGCAGGGGCCTAGTGGAAACTCTGTGTGCGCGTTCGATGGCATATAGCGAGGAGAGACCTTTATCTTTAAATTTTTCAGCCAGCCACTTTTCAATGAAGTCAGTGGGATTCGTCCCTTCAGTTTTTTCTGGTATGCCCACCAAACGGATGTTATTCTGGCGCGACCGGTTTCCTAAGTCGTCTGTTTTCGCAAAAAGCGCATCAATATTTTTAGCAGCATTTCTAGCAGCTTTCTTTAAGGGCCTCGCCCCATCCTCTAATTCTGACACTCTGCGCTCAACTTCTGTAGTGCGTTCCGCAACCTTACGCAGGTCATGCCTTATGACTGATAAATCCTTTTTTAGGCTGCCAAATTGCAAGTTTAAAATTTTCAGAGTGGCATTGCAGCCTGCTATTGCTGCCATGACATCTTTCAGTGTGGGCTCAGATTTTTTGCCCCTGTTGCATCGCATTCACTGCCGCCATGATTATGCTGTCCCACACCAACCTGCCCCTCCTCCTCATGTATGTCCTCCTCAGAGGACAGTTCAGATTTATCAATCTCTGATTCTTCTGCCCCCTTGTCTCCCCACCTCTCTTGAGAGCTTGAGCACTCCTTACGGGCAAACCTCTGAAGCTTCTTCACTCACTGCAGCGTGGCGTGCTGCTGCTATTAGATGTAAAAAGATCAGTTCTCTCAGAGTTTTCGGCAATCAGAGGCATTTTTTCTTCAATTTCAAGGCCCTAATAAGGGTAAAAAGGCAAGCAAATCTACTTTATCCTGTTGGATCAAGTCCATAATACAACAATGCTACGTGGCAGAAGGGCTAGAGTCTCCCCTAAATATTAGACCTCATTCTACCAGATCTATGGCCGCATCATGGGAAGGAAAAAGTTATATATTGCTGCCCATCAGATCTACAGTGCCATATTTTTTTTTCATAACTCGGACACCCCTTTTAATCCCTGTAAAGATTGTATCTGTCTTTTTAAGAGGATACCGGCTACGCGATCAAGTGGATGAGGTGAGTTTTTTTATTATTATTTTTAACCCCTCAATGGCCATTTTATTTAGCATTCTGTCTTAAGAATGCTATTATTTTCAGTTATAATCATGTTATAATGGAAAATAATAAAATCACCCAAACACCGAACCCCAACCCGAAATTCAGTGAAAAAGTCCGGGTTTGGGTCTGGGTACTCAAACTCGCAAAGTTCGGTATGAACCCGAACTTTGCAGTTCGGGTTCGCTTAACCCTACTCCTGATATACAGTATTAATGTCATGTGGACCAGGCTTGTGGTCCAGAATGTTGTTTCAAAATGTGACAAAAAGACAGATACAATCTTTACAGGGATTAAGAACAGACTTGCCAAGATCTGATTAAATGGGTGTCAAAGTGAAATAGATACATAACACACAACATAACTAACAAAATTAGTCACATCCTGCAGGGTAAAATAAATATGCAGGTACACATACTCATAATTAAAAGGGATCAAGCCATGGCAGCATTCTTAGAAACATCAAATATATCATCTATATGCAAACTAATACCACATCTAACATACAGATAAATTTAGCTGAGGTGCTTAGCAAAGGTATTTTGTTTTAAAATATCTATATGCCCATCCAACACGGCAAGGTCACCTCAATACAGATGGGACCCTCATCTAAAACCTATGCTGTACATGGGTATCTAAATTCAGAGAGAGCACAACCTACATATATACTGTGACTGCTACGATTGTTACCTTTGTGAGTTTACAACTAGACTTGAACGAATTGAGCTTTGGATCATAGATCCAAAGTTAATTGGTTCAAAAACTTTGTCTTTAATGCTGTTTCCGAGCAGGATTAAAATGCATTGGCTCCTTGTAGGCAAAATTCGTATCGCCTGAAGTCACGTAAGACTTCCGTAAAATTGTATGGTATTCCTATCTGTGTCTTTAAAAACCAGTACCAACCCCCACTTCGGATTTCTATTTTAAAATGTTTTTAAAGACGCAGATAGGACTACCGAAGTAATTCAGCGAAGTCTCACGCGACTTCTGGTGATACAAACTTTGCCTACACGGAGCCAATGCATTTAAATGTTGTACAGAAACAGTATTAAAATGAAGTTTGTGAATGAATCGACTTCAGATCTATGATCTGAAGCTTGATTCTCTCAAGCTTATTTGCAGGCAATGACCTTTTGTGTCACACTGTGCTAGTAAACCTTCTTCGAGCAGGGAGAGCAAACTTCTCTATACATAGCATGCTAATTAAAAACTGCCTGTGGGAAAGATGGCTCAGCAAGGCTAGGGCATGGTGACTGCCATGTTCCAAAGCCTACGCAGTGCTTCCCCGCAGCACCACCGGCATCTGGTTGTTAGGGGACAGGTCGTTAGGGAGTCCTGACTCTGGCTCATGTTTGACCACTTGGATTTGATCTCCTGGATTTGATCTCTGGCTACCCCTAGTTTGCACTACTTCTTCTGATTCTGGTTTGGACTCTCCAGGCATTGACCTTGGCTTGGTACGTTTCTGGTTCTGTCCTTTGTCCGCTGTCCGTTCTGTTACTAGCCAATTGTTATTTTGTCCCTCTGTGTTCCCCTTTCCTGATTTAGGCCCAGCACTTATTTAGGTAGGGACTGCCATCCAGTTGTGTTCTACCATTTAGAATGGATTGTGCAATTAGGTAGGGACAGTGCTAGGCAGGAGTACATGGCTCAGTGTTTCCTACCGTGACAGCAACACAGGTCAACACTGTTGGATTTTTTTTGCAACTCATGCTGTGATCCCACTAATTTCTTATGGGATCAGCACTACTCTGCAATTCTGGCCACGACAGCTGCCATGCAAACAGTGTCGCAGTAAAGCTGTGGCATAATAGCAACCAACATGGAAGCAGCTACACCTTCAGATAAATGCTGCAAACTTAAAAAACAGAAACAAAATTAGTACATCCTGCAGGGTAAAATACACTGGTGCACATAGTCATAATTAAAAAATTAGAGTATGTTCCAATACTGAGGTGACCTTGCTATGGTGGATGGGCACAGATATTTTTTGTTCGAAATATATTAGATGTAGCATTAGTTTACATTTAGATCATATAAAAGTTGTTTGAACAAGAAAGGCTTATTTTTTACCTTTGGAAGCTGGGCTCTTTGAACTCTTTTCATTTGGACTAGTGCCTTGTTCTTGGCACCGCCCGTGCATCCACTTTGGGTTCAGGTGAGCGCAGCTACTACCCCTTTTTTCTAATGCTGCCATGCCTTGCTTAGCTTGAAATAGATGCACACACACACACCCAACAATCCCAATAATAAATATATTAATATTTATGAAATAAATGCATGCCCATTACTGATACAAGATAAAGTTCATGGAATTTGTCATTCATTTATAGTGAATCTTTTCTGAGATTAAAGGGGTTGGCCACTTTGTGGTTACTGTTGACCAATGTGTTTTAAGATGTTAATATGGCACTTACTGATATAGCCTATGTTGATATTCTGTACTGTTTTCAATATTTCTTGCTTGCCAAGTCTTTTGTGCTGATGGAAGGGCATGTGATCAACTAAATCACATCTATGTGCTGTCTCCTTCATCTGACATCTGCACTTGCAGGAGTTAATTGCAATACATTGTGTTTGAAAGGAGGAGGCTGAATGATATGTATGGTCACATGACCCTCCATCAGTGGCCATCTTGCGGACAGGACCTTTATGTGGACAGCACAGACGATTAGCCCAGCAAGTAGAAATGGCTTATGAAATATGGCAAACAGCACAGAATATCACCAAAGGCTATATTAGTAAGTGCCAAATAGTCATATTACATACACATTGCTCACAAGCAGCCAGAAGGTGGCCAACCCCTCATAAGTCCTCATTTTGAAATTGAAAAAATCCTAAAAACCTCCCTACGAAGAAGGCGTCTTCTAAAATATCTCCAGCAATGGCGTGCCTCTTTAAATCTCTCAAGACAGTGGTGTGTGCGCTGGGTTGCGCCCCACTTAAACTGTGACATGTAATTGCCGGGTCCACTAGATAGTGATGAACGATCACCAAAGTGTTCGGGTGTTCAGGTACTCGGTCCGAACACAATATCTCAGGTACCTCTTCAAGCATGCTTGGCGAGAGAGCCAAACCAAGTACTGGCGATAAAAAGAGGTCATATGAATATCCGAGTGTGGGATCACTTGTTTGGCAGGACACGACATGGTGGGAGGAAGGAGGATAAGAGTGAGGATTCGGTTGACCAGACTCTTGGCTACAGAGACTGGACTTAGTGGAAGAGAGGGTGTTGCTTAACCGACTGGAAGCATTATCTTCTACAATCCAACCGACCACCTGTTCGCACTGGTCCGACTTTGACAGTGTTGTCCTGCGCCGCCCAGCTAAGTTGAACATGAAGCTGGGTAAGGTGGATTTTTTTTTTCTGGTGCACTGGCAGCAGGCATAGTTTCATTGCATCCCAGGGCCACGGCCTCTGCTTGCACCATCAGCATCACACCCACTTCCCCGTCCCTTTGTGCTTGCCTTCTTCATATTAATGGTTTTGTTTGTAGATGTGGCGCAGATTGTTTTACTGTCCGCTAAAGACACCGTTTTCTGATGCAGGACAGTACTGGATACAGAAAAATGCAGATTTTGGCCACTACACTAGGCCAGAGATAATGTAATTTTTACGATATACACTGTATTGACTTGCAGTAAGGTACTGGATACATAAAAATACAGATTTTGGCCACTACACTAGGCCAGAGATAATGACATGTTTACGATACACAATATATTGACTTGCAGTAAAGTACTGGATACAGAAAAATACAGATTTTGGCCACTACACTAGAACAGAGATAATGTAATTTTTACGATACACACTGTATTGACTTGCAGTAAGGTACTGGATACAAAAAAATACAGATTTTGGGCACTACACTAGGACAGAGATAATGTAATTTTTACGATACACACTGTATTGACTTGCAGTAAGGTACTGGATACAGAAAAATACAGATTTTGGCCACTACACTAGGCCAGAGATAATGAAATGTTTACGATACACACTGTATTCACTTTCAGAAAGGTATTGGATACAGAAAAATACAGATTTTGGCCACTACACTAGGCCACAGATAATTGTAATTTTTAATATACACACTGTATTCGGATTTATTTCTATATTGGATACAAATTTGTCCCAAATAAAATTTATTCTCTGGAATACTGTATATACAGTTGCGGCCTAAACACACACACAGATGTGGCCAAAACTAGTTAACTGTGGCCAAAATAGAAATCACTCTCTGCTGGAGTAATTATTTAACTGTTGCGGATACAACGCACACATTTATGTTACAAGTTAGGTTAATTTCCCCAGAAAAAAAAAATTCTCTGATGGTGCAGTGTATATCTCAGTACCAGGCACACTGTAGTGAATAAGCCTCTTTTTATAATGTCTGCCCAACACACTGCTTTAGGATGGTGCAGTGTATATCTCAGTACCAGGCACATTGTAATGAATAAGCCCCTTTTTACAATGTCTGCCCAACATACTGCTTTATGATGGTGCAGTGTATATCTCAGTACCAGACACATCGTAGTGAATAAGCCTCTTTTTATAATGTCTGCCCAACACACTGCTTTATGATGGTGCCGTGTATATCTCAGTACCAGGCACACCGTAGTGAATAAGCCTCTTTTTATAATGTTTGCCCAACACACTGCTTTATGATGGTGCAGTTTATATCTCAGTACCAAGAACACTGTAGTGAATAAGCCCCTTTTTTATAATGTCTGCCAAACACACTGCTTTATGATGGTGCAGTGTATATCTCAGTACCAGGCACATTGTAATGAATAAGCCCCTTTTTATAATGTCTGCCCAACATACTGCTTTATGATGGTGCAGTGTATATCTCAGTACCAGGCACACCGTAGTGAATAAGCCCCATTTTATGTCTGCCCAACATACTGCTTTATGATGGTGCAGTGTATATCTCAGTACCAAGAACACTGTAGTGAATAAGCCCCTTTTTTATAATGTCTGCCCATCACACTGCTTTATGATGGTGCTGTGTATATCTCAGTACCAGGCACATTGTAATGAATAAGCCCCTTTTTATAATGTCTGCCCAACATACTGCTTTATGATGGTGCAGTGTATATCTTAGTACCAGGCACACCGTAGTGAATAAGCCCCTTTATTATAATGTTTGTCCAACACACTGCTTTATGATGGTGCAGTGTATATCTCAGTACCAGGCACATCGTAGTGAATAAGCCTCTTTTTATAATGTCTGCCCAACACACTGCTTTATGATGGTGCAGTGTATATCTCAGTGCCAGGCACACTGTATTGAATAAGCCCCTTTTTATGTCTGCCCAACATACTGCTTTATGATGGTGCAGTGTATATCTCAGTACCAAGCACATTGTAGTGAATAAGCCCCTTTTTTTATAATGTCTGCCCAACACACTGCTTTCTGATGGTGCAGTGTATATCTCAGTACCAGGCACATCGTAGTGAATAAGCTCCTTTTTATAATGTCTGCCCAACATACTGCTTTATGATGGTGCAGTGTATATCTCAGTACCAGGAACACTGTAGGGAATAAGCCCCTTTTTATAATCTCTTCCCAATATACTGCTTTATGATGGTGCAGTGTATATCTCAGTACCAGGCACACCGTAGTGAATAAGTCCCTTTTTATAATGTCTGCCCAAAATACTGTGTTATGATGGTGCAGTGTATATCTCAGTACCAAGCACACAGTAGTGAATAAGCCCCTTTTTATAATGTCTGCCCAACACACTGATTTATGATGGTGCAGTGTATATCTCAGTACCAGGCACACTGTAGTGAATAAGCCCCTTTTTATAATATCTGCCCAACACACTGCTTTATGATGGCGTATTGTAGATGTCCGTAATCTGAAATTTTTCTGTCTTTTAGAAGTTTGGGTAGTTTAAAAAGCGATTTTCAAGCGCTGCACTATCTGTCTCTTCCTGGTGACGCCTGTCCCTGATAGTGCTGAAGCAAACCCCTTTTTTAAAAAAAAATAAATAAATAAAGGTGTTACACTGCTGTCAAACACATCGCTGTAGTCCTTAAAAGGACTGTTAGGTCTTTCAATAAGGTTTTTGGAGTAAAATCAGTAAGTTTAGAGCAAAACGCCATCTGCCCCTGCCTACTGTCTGCTCTCCCTGACTATGAATGAGCCGAGTGCCGGACCTCAGCTCTTATATGAAATGGTATCATGTGTTGTGGCCAGCCAATCAGTATAAGGCTTACAGCTAACATGGCTATGGCCTTACACTCAGGGGAATTACGTACCTGGGCCTTGATTGGCTTCTTAAAAGGCGCCAAACGTGCGGAGAGGAGACTCGAGCAATGCAATGAATACACGTGGTGCTCGGCCGAGTAAAGCGCCGAGCATATCCGGAGCTCGAGCCGAACCAATACTCGGCCGAGCATGCTCGCTCATCACTACCACTAGAGGAAGCGGCATAGCTGCTTCCGTCATTCACTACATAGCGCTCATTGAATGCTATGCACCAAGCAAAGGAGAAGGCATAAGTGGTAATAAACGCTTTTGTCTTCTCCTATAGGTCCCTGAAAGCTGAAGACCTGACCAGTGGGACTTCAATCTGGCACTGTACATGTATGGTGTTCCGGATTAACGACATGCATCAAGCCCCATATATGTGCAGTGTTTAGTTGTGTAGCTAATAGGAAGGATTACTGTGGGGCACTAAATGGAATCGGTATAGCAGGCTGATGAGAATTACTACTACTCTGAGCCGCACAAGTAAAATTCCCATGTGCCGGCTCTGCAGATACCACTTATTTCCCCCACAGTAATGATCCTCTATTATGAAGCCAGTCCCAATCTCTATTTAGAACCCATGCGCCCAAGCCAGCTCCACTTTGATACTTGTCATGCTGCCCCCTCCCTAATTCCCCCATAAACAACAACAAAAAAAACTTGTTGCAGGGTGAGCACTGAGCACTGTTCAGAGAGTACAGACAGTTGGATATCCGCAGCAGTCAGTTACTCCAAACTGGAGCGGTGTACAGCCTTGTTCAGGCCTTGAGGCGGCGCAGCATACGAGAGTAAGCTGCAGCAGGCTGCTTTGACAACGCATTTGTGCAGATGCCTCTGGTGCTCTTGAAGGATGCAGGCCGCCGCAGACATGAGCCAGCATCTGTACAGTGGCAAGCCTGCGACTAAGTAAATGTAATTCATTCTGTCACAGCCAGTGCACTGCACGCATCCTGCCATGGCCATTCAATGAATCATTCACTGAATGGCAGGATGCACAGTTTGTTGCCTTGGACAGAGTAAATGGGAATGTCTATTATAATTCCTGGAAGCCGGCTCCTCCCAAATGTTTGGTGCCCAGGGAAACTGCCCCTTTAACCGCCCCATTCTATGGCACTGCCATCAATGACTTAATGCTGTTTTCTATGCTATAAATTGTGAACAAATCGGACTGTGCTGATGTTGCAAGACAAATGTTGAACACTGCATTTTAAAAAATGTGATTGTTGGGGACAGTGATGTTGTTCAAGTGTTCCAAGATCCTTCTGATATTTAGCTTTCTTGAAGTGCAGCCTGAATACAAATTCTGACATGATTTGGTATGAAGAATTGGTGTGCGCAGAATTTCTGACAAGAACTCAAAACTCTTTTCAGGGGGTTTATATTTGGGAGTGTTGACATAGAAACTATTTGAATATACAGTATATATACTAACAGATATAGACAAGTATTGGGACACCTACACATTGCACCTATTGGAGCTTTTATTATATCCCATTCTAAATCTGAAGGCATTAGCTAGTTCTCCCTATGCAAATTAAATTGCTTTCACTCTTCTGGGAAGGCTTTCTACAAGATCTTGTATTGTGTCTGTGGGAATTTCTGCCCATTCATCCAGTTGAAGAATTGTGACGTCAGACACTGATGTTGGACATAAGGGCATTGTTCACAATCTCTATTCTAGTTTATCCCAAAGGTGTTGGATGGGGTTGAGGTCAGGGATCTGTGAGGGCCTGTCAAGTTTTTCCACACCACACTCCAACCATGCCTTCATGCACTCCCACATCGCTGCTGGGAACCATGTTGTCCGAGTTGTACGCCAATTTTGCAGATTGACAAAAATACGCACAAAAAAATGAAAAAAATTAAATCAATTTCACGGGAAAAATTGTTAGAAAACATTCTTTCCTGTATATTCAATTGTATATAAAGTGCAAGTGCTGCCAAAAATTACAAGCAAGAGGCACTCTGAAACATCCTGTATATCACATAAAGGAGGGCCTCATACACATTGTGGTACAAGTGTTCAGGTAGTGGGACTCCTACACTCATAAAGCCTATGCACTAAGTGAAAGGGCTGCCATAAATTACAAGGAACCGGCACTACAATACACCCTTTATTACACATAAAGGAGGGCATCATACACACCCTTGAAAAATGATGATTAGTGGCGTGCTGGTGACCCTCAAAAACATTTGGAGCAAGGGCCTGTTGGTGACCCTCTAAAACATTAGGGGTGAGGGCCTGCTGTTGAGCTGACCCTCTAAAACATTAGGGGTGAGGGCCTGCTGGTAAGCTGACGCTCTAAAACATTATATGCGAGTGCATGCTGTACAGCTGACGCTCTAAAAAAATTGAGTTGAGGGCCTGCAGTTGAGCTGACACTATAAAAAAATTAGAGTGGAGGGAATATATACAATCTGGATGAGGAGGAGAAAACAAGATTCAACCATATAGTCTTTTTTTGTGGTGGAAAAGGTGCATGGGAATAGACTACAGTATATTGAGTACATTATAAATGATAGATTAAAATTGCCTTTATGTTCATCGTTAGCTCAGCTCTCCTCTGGTGGAGTTGAGAAGTCAGGAGTAGAGATGAGCGAACTTCTATTTTTAGTTCGGCGTCCAAAGTTCGGGTTCGGGGTATCGTAGCATCCCGTTATGGATTCCATAACAGCATTTGGAATCCATAAGGGGCTGCTTCATTGAACCCGAACCTTGGACAACCCTAAGGACCTGGTCATGTGATGAGTGCAGAGGGCGTGGCTCAGCACTGGATCACCTCTTATCCAATCCAGTGCTGAGCCACGCCCCCTGCACTGATCACATGATGGTAACGTTACCCCAGGTCCTTAGGGTTGTCCAAGGTTCGGGTTCAATGAAGCAGCCCCTTATGGATTCCAAATGCCGTTATGGAATCCATAACGGGATGCTACGATAACCCGAACCCGAACTTTGGATGCCGAACTAAAAATTGAAGTTCGCTCATTTCTAGTCAGGAGCAATCCAGGACTTGTTCATTTTTATCTGAGTCAACCTGTCAGCATTGTCAGTGGACAAGCGGATACGCTTATCTGTTATAATGCCACCAGCAGCACTAAATACACGCTCAGACAATACGCTGGCGGTAGGGCAGGCCAGCACCACCAAGTCGTAGAGCGCAAGTTTGTGCCATATGTCCAGCTTGGACACTCAGTAGTTGTAAGGCACTGAGGGATCATTTAGGATGCTGACACAATCTGCTATGTATTCCTTCACCGTCTTCCAAAACTTTTCCCTCCTTGTACCACTAGGCCGCTGTTCAGGGTGAGATTGCTGGCAGGGTGTCATGAATGTGTCCCATGCCCTGGAGAGTGTTGCCCTGCCTTTGATGGAACTGCTGTGTGTTCCCCTTATCTCCTTTCCTCAGTTGCCCAAGGAAGTACGGACTCTGCCGGCCGCGTTGTCAGATGGAAAATTTTGGAGCAAACTGTCAACAAGTACCTTCTGATATTGCACCGTTTTACTCGTCCTCTCTACCACAGGAATGAGAGATGAGAAGTTCTCTTTGTAGCGGCGGTCGAGAAGGGTGAACAACCAGTAATCCGTGTTATCTAAAATGCGAGGGTCGCGGGAAAGGCAGCCTAACATGAAGTCAGCCATGTGTGCCAGAGTACCAACAGGCAAGACATCAATGTCGACATCAGGATGACTCTCCATTTCATCCTCCTCCTCATCCTGTTCTGCCCATCCACGCTGAACAGATGGAATTAAAGTTCCATGGGTACTACCCTCTGTAGCAGAGGCAAGTGTCTCCAGCTCCTCCTCCTCTTCCTCCTCTTCATGGTCCAATTTGCACTGTGAATATGAACTGTGGGTGGTCTGGCTATCACACTGTGTAATGTCCTCCCCCATTTCCTCATCTGCCACATTCAGAGCGTCGTCCTTAATTGTGAGCAGCGATCGTTTGAGTAGACACAGCAGTGGGATGGTTACACTGATAATAGTGTAATACAGACACTGTTTGCAGTTGTTGTTCAGTATTTTTTACACAAAGCCACACACTATGGACACTAGATGTGGCTCAGATTATTGGAATTTGTAATACAGACACTGTTGGCAGATGTTCTACACTATTGCTGCAGATGTCACTACTTTGTTATTTGGCGGGCTATTTAAATGTGATGGTCTTTGAGATTTTCACAGTCTGAGGAAGGCTCAGATTGTACCGAAACGCATCACTTGTAAGTGGCAATAAACAAAGAATTACAAAAGAAACTAACAGTGAGTGCCACTCCTTCTTTATCACAAATTTTACGGGTCTGACACCATGACCATTCAGCCAGTGATTCTGACGGCGGGCATCCTGGGAGTCCTGATCATGACATCAAAAGAAAACCAGTCTCCACAGAGGGCACAATGATATGACCATTCTGGAGCCAGACTGGAGCCAGACCGAAAAAATAGTGCAAGACTCTGGCTTATATGTTATGGAAAATCAAGAATGAACAGACTGTCGTTTCATAATATGATACAAAAAGAGATAATCTTGACAGGATTTCAGCGCAGATTTGCCAGGATCGGATTAAATGGGTGTCAGGGTCGAATTAAATGGGTGTCAGGGTGAAATAGACACATTGCATAAACCCAGCACGCCCAATAATAGTTATAAATAAATAGAGAATTGATGACACAAGACAAAGGAATTTGATGGAATAAGCTGATGGTTGCTTTGTATTTAAAAAGATGCAAATGAGCTCTTAAAGAGGACCTGTCACCGCTCCTGACATGTTTTAATAGCTTCATGTATTCCCCATGTAATAACAATTCTGAAGCATCTATTCTTCTGGCTCTATGTTGTGCCATTCTTTTATTATTTCTACTAGAAGTTATAAGTGAATTGCTATTAGTCTTCAGTAAGGGTACAGAGGGGAGCTAACAAGTTGGGGGTGTGTACCTGCATAGTCTAAAAATGGCATCACTGATCGGATAGTCAGTCTGTGCAGGGACACTCCCCCAGCTGGTTACCACCCCTCTGTACCCGTACTGAAGGCTAATAGCATTTCATTCATAACTTCTAGTAGAAATAATAAAGGAATGGTACAACATAGAGCCATAAAAATAGATGCTCCTGAATTGTTATTGCTATTGAAACAGGCATGTCAGGAGTGGTGACAGGCACCCTTTAACCACTTCAGCCCCCCTAGCTTAAACACCCTTAATGACCAGGCCACTTTTTGCAATTCTGCACTACACTACTTTCATGGTTTATTGCTCGGTCATACAACTTACCACCCAAATGAATTTTACCTCCTTTTCTTCTCACTAATAGAGCTTTCATTTGGTGATATTTCATTGCTGCTGACATTTTAACTTTTTTTGATATTAATAAAATATTAACAAAATTTTTGCAAAAAAAACGACATTTTTCACTTTCTGTTGTAACATTTTTCAAATAAAACTACATTTCTATATAAATTTTTCTCTAAATTTATTGTTCTACATGTCCTTGATAAAAAAAAATGCAATAAATTTATATTTATTGGTTTGAGTAAAAGTTATAGTGTTTACAAACTATGGGGCAAAAAAGTGAATTTCCGCACTTTGACTTTCTGAGCACCTGTCATGTTTCCTGAGGTACTACAATGCCCAGACAGTAGAAACACCCCACAAATGACCCCATTTCGGAAAGTAGACACCCTAAGGTATTCGCTGATGGGCATAGTGAGTTCATGGAAGTTTTTATTTTTTGTCACAAGTTAGCGGAAATGGAACAAAAAATTTCCAAAAAATTCCATTTTCCGCTAACTTGTGACAAAAAATAAAAACTTCCATGAACTCACTATGCCCCTCAGTGAATACCTTGGGGTGTCTACTTTCTAAAATGGGGTCACTTGTGGGGTGTTTGTACTGCCCTGGCATTTGAGGGTCACCGCAATCATTACATGTATGGCCAGCATTAGGAGTTTCTGCTATTCTCCTTATATTGAGCATACGGGTAATGAGATTTTTTTTTCCTGGCAGCCTATGGGCTGAAAGAAAAAATGAACGGCACAGATTTCTTCATTCACATTGATCAATGTGGATGAAAACATCTCTGCCAAAAAATGTGCAAAAAATAAATAAAAAAAGAGGGGAAAGGACATAGGAGTGCTTGTAAAGCTGCGATCGCTAAGGGAACCTTAGGCCTTATTCACACGTCCGCAATTCTGTTCCGCAAAATTTTGAAGAAAGGAATGTCGGATCCATTCAATTCTATGGGGACAGACTTTGTCCCGCTCGGATCCGGAATTGCGGATCCGCACTTCCGGATCCGCAAAAATATAGAACATGTCCTATTCTTGTCCGCAATTGCGTAAAGAAAAGGCATTTTCTATATAGTTCTGGCAATGTGCGGATCCGCAAAATGCGGAAAGCACTTTTCCGGTGTCCGGGTTTTGCAGATCCGCAAAACACATACGGACGTCTGAATGGAGCCTTACAGGGGGGTGATCAATGGCAGGGGGGTGACAGGGGGGTAATCAGGGAGTTAATATTGAGTGATCAGGGGTTAATCAGTAACAGTGGGGGGTAGTGTGGTGTTTGGTGCAACTTACATAGCTGCCTGTTCCTCTGGTGGTCTCGCAAGATGACGCACCGGCGCGTCAAGGAGGAATATCCCGGACGCCCGCAGGACGCATCCCTGCGTTAGGCGGTCGGATGTGGTTAACAAGCTCTGCCTCTAAAGCCACCAGATGTAAGGCAGCTATCCTATAAATCAACGTTCAACCCTTTCAATAGGCCTTGAGACATGACTTGGATATTAAATAAACCAGCACCTCCTCTGCAGACAGGTTTTTTTTGATTGAAGACAACTTTATTTCAGTCAATCAATATACATACATACTTTTGGTGCTTGTCAGCACTCAATAAATTACATTCAAACGTCTTTGTGAGCATGGCATTGTCATGTAAA
The DNA here is from genome assembly GCA_033119425.1 of Bufotes viridis. Taxonomy (NCBI): domain Eukaryota; kingdom Metazoa; phylum Chordata; class Amphibia; order Anura; family Bufonidae; genus Bufotes; species Bufotes viridis. The sequence goes on along the minus strand of CM065590.1, from coordinate 495,981,727 downwards.
TCACAGGCTAAGTCTCCTCTGCAGACAGATGTTTCAGATGATTGCCCCTCACCAGTGTAGAGCAGAGAGTACTGGCTTAACTGGGCGAGAGGCCTGTCAGGATTTGGGGGGTACTATCTCTCCTTGGGGAGAGAGCGCCTTAATCGGTGTGAGGAGACTTATATGTAATACATGCTACTGTGGAATTCTGGGAAGAAAGGGATGCAAATGAGCTCTTAACAAGCTCTGTCTCTAATGTCACCAGATGTAAGGCAGCTATCCTATAAGTCAATGTTCTTATGAAATTATGTTCATGACATACTGATACTTGGGTTACAAGTTAATTTTTGTCCACAACGATACCAAAGACAGACATAAGACAGGTATCATTTTAATCAGCGTCGTCAACTCTACCAGGCTACACATGGTAGGGTTGATCCACGTGACAGAGTCGCTTTGGAGTTAGGATCAGAACACCCATCATATGCAGTGACTGGGGTTGTAAAAATAGCGTAGCACAGCCTGATCTACTGTTTCCACAACCTTGGACACAGATATAAGACTACAATTAATGGAGCTATCCAGGTTCAGAGCTGAACCTGGACATAACCTCATCTTCTCTCATTATGTACGGTTGGACCATCAGAGCATTTCTTGCTCCGATGCTCCCCCATGCCCAGCGCTGCATCGTGCAGGGCAAGGGCAAGATCTGTTTTATTTATTTTCTCACTATTCTAGGCGGAGACTTGCGCCTAGAAGTGATGCCGGCGACGTCACCGTCACAAGGGGGCAGTCAATAGCGCTGCCCTAAGCTCTAAAACAGCCTAGGGCAGCGATATCAGACCGACCATTTGTGTCACCGAGATCACCGCAAGGCGCAAGTCTCCGCCTAGCATACACACGTAAAGCGTGGTACGTCACTGGTAGTAAAGAAAAAGCCCTTGCCCTGCGTGATGCAGTGCAATGCAAGTTGAGCATCGAAGCATTTCTCGCTACATGCTAAATGAATGAAGATGAGGTTATGTCCGGGTTCAGACAACCCCTTTAAGAAGCCAGGTGAGCTGACCACGTGCATACGCTTCCCCTCATGAAAATGAAAAATGTGGGCCTTAAACATTTTATTGGAAAAATATAATTTTTTATTTTAAGAGCCAAGTGTTTCTAAATACTTTGAAAAGCCTGTGGGGGTCAAAACACTCACTAATAAACTCTAGATAAATTCCATGAGCGGTGTAGTTTCCAAAATAAGCTCAATTCATGGGGTTCTCAGGTACCTTTTAAATGTGACATAGCACCCGAAAAATATTCCAGTGAGATCTGCCCTCCAAATGCCACGTGGCATTCCTTCTTTTCTGAGCCCTGGGATGTGCTTCCAAAGAGGTTTGCTGTATTTAAAAGAAAATGCTTAACAAATTTTGGGGTACTTTTTCCCTTGTTACCCCTTTTGAAAATAAAAAGATTCAGGCACTAAAGCAACATTTTATTGGAAAAAAAAGTAAGTTTTCATTTTCACACTCAAGTGTTTCTAAATTCTATGAAGCACCTGTGGGGTCAATGTGCTCACTACACCTCTCGATGAATTCCTGAGGGGTGTAGTTTCCAGAATTGGGTCACTTTTTGTAAGTTTCCACTGTAGGGTTACCTCAGGATATCTTGTACTGTGACATGACACCCAAAAAAACATTCTAGCATAATCAGCCCTGTAAAAACCATATGGCACTCCTTCCCTTCTGAGCATTGCAGTTTACAGCCACATATAGGATGTTTTTGTAAACTGCAGAATCCGGGTAATCAACTTAAAGGTTTGTTTTGCTGTTAACCCTTACCCTCAGTTCACACTTGCGCGTTTTACAGCGCGTTCTAACGCGCTGAAAAACGGCCGACGCATAAACAAGTACTTGAGCTTTTTTTGGGGCGTATGTCGCGTGTTTTGGCCCATAGACTTCAATGGGAACGCGCAACGCTTGTATTTTGCGCGTTTGTGACACTGAAAACGTGCGTTCGAACGCGCGTTTATGAATTTGCAACATGCTTGAAAGGCCAAACCCCAGCTCTGATTGGCCAAACTTCATATAGACAGGGATATTTGGTCAATGGACAACACTGCAGTCAATCACACAAACGCGCTTAAAACGCACGTAAAACGCGTGTTTACTATTGCCAAAAACGCGTGGAAAACGCGCGACAAAAACGCACGGAAAACACGCGTCTCAGAAACGCTCAGGTCTGAACCCAGGGTTACTGTGTTACTGGACAAAAATGGAAAATCTGCACAAAAAATTGCAAATTTTCAAATTTCACCATTTCCTTTAATTTCTGTAGGACACCTAAAAGGTTACAGCTCATGCATATGGCTGTATGTATTTTGCGGTCCCCAAAACACGGATCTGGAAAAAAAACAGATGACATCCATGTGATGTCCACATTGCACCTGCTTTTTTTTTTTTTGTAGATCCATTGTAACAATGCCTATCCTTGTCTGCAAAATAGACAAAAATATGACATGTTCCATCTTTGTTGCGGAATGGATATACAAACACATTTCCATTTTTTTCAAGTCTCATTGAAATGAATGGTTCCGCATACGGACCAATAAACAAACAGAGCGGAAATGGAAGAAAAATACGCTTGTGCGCATGAGCCATTAACAAAAATTCCAAAATCAGTTCTAAATAATTTGAGGGTTATAGTTTATGAAATGGAGTAATTTATGGATGGTTTCTATTATGTGAGCCCCTCAAACTGACCTTAGAAATGAATTGGTCATTTAGGCCTCTTTCACACGGGCGTCACGTTTGACACCCGGATAGGATGCGCATGCGTTGCGGGAATATGCGCGATTTTTCCGCGCGTGTGCAAACTTTTGTAATGCGTTTTGCACGCGCGTGGGAAAAATCGGCATGTTTGGTACCCAGACCCGAAGCCGGACTTCATCACTGAAGTACGGTTTCGGGTTGAGTATTCTGGAGAATTTATTATTTCCCCTTATAACATGGTTATAACAGAAAATAATAGCATTCTCAATAAAGATATTGATTTACATTCCCCATATGTCTACTTCATGTATCGATCATTTTGGGAATGCCATTTTATTTTTTGGGGACGTTACAAGGCTTAGAAGTTTAGAAGCAAATCTTGAAATTTTTCTGAAATTTTCAAAAACCCACTTTTTAGGGACCAGTTCAGGTCTGAAGTCACTTTGTGAGGCTTACATAATAGAAACCATCCAAAAATGACCCCATTCTAGAAACTACACCCCTCAAGGTATTCAAAACTAATTTTACAAACATCATTAACCCTTTAGGTTTTCCACAAGAGTTAATGGCAAATGGAGATAAAATTTCAGAATTTAGATTTTTTGGAAAATTTTCCGTTTGAATCCATTTTTTCCAGTAACAAAGCAAGGGTTAACAGCCAAACAAAACTCAATTTTTATTGCCCTGATTCTGTAGTTTGCAGAAACACCCCATATGTGGGTGTAAACTGCTGTATGGCCAAACGGCAGGGCACAGAAGGAAGTGAACGCCATATGGTTTTTGGAAGGCGGATTTTGCTGGACTGGATTTTTGACACCATGTCCCATTCGAAGCCCCCGATGCACCCCTAGAGTAGAATCTCCAAAAAAGTGACTCCATCTTAGAAACTACACCCCTGAAGGTATTCAAAACTGATTTTACAAACTTTGTTAACCCATTAGGTGTTCCACAAGAGTTATTGGCAAATGGAGAAGAAATTTCGGAATTTCTATTTTTTGTTACCTTGCCTCAAAAAAAGTGTAATATAGAGCAACCAAAAATCATATTTACCTTAAAATAATAAAACAAAACTGACACCTTATCCCGTAGTTTCCAAAATGGGGTCACTTTTTTGGAGTTTCTACTGTAGGGGTGCATCAGGGGGGCTTCAAATGGGACATGGTGTCAAATAACCAGTCCAGCAAAATCTGCCTTCCAAAAACCATATGGCGTTCCCTTACTTCTACGCCCTGCCGTTTGGCTATACAGCAGTTTACGACCACATATGGGGTGTTTCTGCAAACTAGAGAATCGGGGCAATATATATTGAGTTTTGTTTGGCTGTTAACCCTTGCTTTGTTACTGGAAAAATTGATTAAAATGGAAAATTTGCAAAAAAATAGCTATTTTCGGACCGTTTTTATTTTTTGTTATTTACATCGTTGAACTGACAGGTTAGATTATGTGCTATTTCTATAGAGCAGGTTGCTACGGACGCGGCAATACCAAATATGGCTACTTTTTGGGGGGTTTTGTTTCAGTTTTACATAATACAGCATTTTTGAAAAAAATGATTTTTTAGTGTCTTCACATTCTGAAAGCCATATATTTTTTTTTATTTTTTGGGCGACTGTCTTATGTAGAGGCTCATTTTTTGCGCGATGAGATTTCGGTTTGATTGGAACTATCTTGGGGTGCATATGACATTTTGGTCGCTTGCTATTACACTTTTTGTGATGTAAGGTGACAAAAATGGCTTTTGACACCGTATTTTTTTTTTTTGTTGTGTTCACCTGAGGGGTTTGGTCATGTGTTTTTTTTATAGAGCAGGTTGCGACGGACGCGCCGAATCCGATACCAAATATGTATACTTTTTATTTATTTATTTAAGTTTTACACAATATTATCATTTTTTAAAACAAAACAAATCATGTTTTAGTGTCTCCATAGTCTGAGAGCCCTATTTTTTTATTTTTTTTTGGGGGGGTGATTGTCCTATGTGGGGTATCATTTTTTGCGGGATGAGATGATGGTTTGATTGGCACTATTTTTGGGTGCATATAACTTTTTTATCGCTTGCTATTACAATTTTTGAGATGTGAGGTGACAAAAATGTTTTTTTTTTTTACATTGTTTTTATTTTATTTTTTTAACAGTATTTACCTTAGGGGTTAGATAATGTGATATTTTTATATAGCAGGTTTTTATGAACGCGGCGATACATAATATGTATACTTTTTATTTATTTATTTTACTTTAACACAATAATTGCATTTTAGAAAAAAAAATTATGTTTTAGTGTCTCCATAGTCTGAGAGCCATATTTTTTTATTTTTTTGGGCGATTGTCCTATGTAAGGACTCATTTTTTGCGGGATGAGATGGCGGTTTTATTGGTACTATTTTGGGAGGCATACGCCTTTTTGATCACTTGGTATTACAATTTTTGTGATGCAAGGTGACAAAAAATGGATTTTTTACACCCTTTTTTTGTGTTTTTTTTACGGTATTTACGTGAGGGGTTAGGTCACATGATATTTTTATAGAGGAGATTTTTACGGACGTGGCGATACCAAATATGTGTAGTGTATTTGTTTTTTTTTTTTTATTCAGTGATATGTATTTTTCTTATTTTTACTTTTTTTTTACTTTTTTGACATTTTTTTTGACCCAGACCCACTTGGTTCTTGTACACTATATAGTGTACTTACTGTATTTTTTTACTTTACAAAGTCTGAATAGGCTTTTGCCTTTAGCAAAAGCCCATTCAGAGTTTCAGTACCATGGCAAGCAGGACGCTTCTGAAAGCGTCCTGCTGCCATGGTAACCATCACCCGCTGCCATTACAGAGCAGCGGGTGATGGGAAGGGAGGGGAGCTCCCTCCCTCTGCTATCCTATCCTGTCGGGGGGGCTGCAAAGGTACAGCAGCCCCCCGATGGGAGAGGGAGGGAGCTCCCTCCATGTTAACACCTTCTATACCGCGGTCCGTACGGACCGCGGTATAGAAGGGGTTAAACTGCTGACATCTGCAGCACAGATGTCAGCAGTTTATAGCAGGGGGTCAGCACAGGGAAACCCACTAGACACCAGGGAAAGCGTTTGAAAGGAGGCCTCCCACGCCGCCCACCCGCAGCACCGCCCCCCCCTGCACTGCCCGGGGGGACACTAATATGGCAGGGTGCAGGGGGGGGGGTTAAAATTTATAGGTTTGGGGCATATTTTAGTCTCTGATCCCCGCGGTCACAGACCACAGGGATCAGAGACTACAGATAGCGCAGCAAACCGCAGGTCTGAATTGACCTGCGGTTTGCTGCGATCGCTGACATGGGGGGGTCACAGGACCCCCCTGGGCATTGTGCCAAGGTGCCTGCTGATTGATTTCAGCAGGCATCTTGTTCCGATCACCGCCACGTGCGCAGCGGTGATCGGAAATTCACAGGGCGTACATGTACGCCCTTGGTCCTTAAGTACCAGGACTCAAGGGCGTACATGTACGCCCTTCGTCCTTAAGAGGTTAAAAAAGCGGGTTTTGGAAATTTTCTTGAAGAAGATGTGCTTCTAAACTTCTAAGCCTTCTAACGTCCCCAAAAAATAAAATGGCATTCACAAAATGATCCAAACATAAAGTAGACATATGGGAAATGTAAAGTAATAAATATTATATCAGGTATCACTATGTGTTAAAAGAAGAGAAATTGAAACATGGAAAGTTGCGAATTTTTCAAATTTTTGAGTAAATTTAGGATTTAAAAAAAAATTAAAATGAAAAATATTGACTGAAATTTACCACTATCATGAAGTACAATGTGTCACGAGAAAACAATCTCAGAATGGCTTGGATAAGTAAAAGCATTCCAAAGATATCACCATATAAAGTGACACATGTAAAATTTCCCAAAAACGGCCTGGTCCTTAAGGTGAAATATGGCAGGGTCCTGAAAGGGTTAATTATAAATATTTTATACGGTATCACTGTCTTAAAAAACTGAGAAATTCAAATTTACAAAATGGTCTACGTTTCGAAATTTTCCATTGAGCCAAATATACCACATACATGAAGTAGGATGTGTCATGAAAAAACAATCTCTGAATGGCTTGGATAAGGAAAAGCATTTCAAAGTTATTACCACATAAAATGATACGTCAGGCTTGAAATATCAAGCTTGGTCAGGAAGGGGGTAAATGGTATTAAAAAGTTAATAAAAAAAAGCCTGAATACAAGTTTCAGTAAATGGATATAAGATTACAGTAATATTTGGCTGCTGGGTAGTGTGTCTGCCATGATCTCCTAACATCAGAACTATCTGTAAAAGCTGATGTTACCATACGTATGACTTCTGTCAGCTTCACAAATGTATCACAGGGTACTGATGGTACTACTTTCCACACAGGTAGCATCTCATTATCCTGATGGTGTCTTTATATAGCCTGTGCTGACTAAGGGTACTTTCACACTAACGCTGTTCGGATCCGGCAAACAGTATGCAACCGGAAAGCTGTTTTTGCCAGATCCGGATCCGTTAGACTTATTCATTAAAATACTGGATCCGTCTTTCCGGTATCATCTGGAATAACGGATCCAGTATTGAATCTTTTTAAAGCGAGAAAGAACTGCGGATGCGCAGACCGGAACACCAAATCCGCCGATGCGGCAATTTCCGGAACAGTTGGTACCGGATCCAACATTAATACATTTTAATGGAAATGAATGCCGGATTCGGCAAGTGCTGTAGTGTTCCGGAATTTTGGCTGGAAGAAATACCGCAGCAAGCTGCGGTATGTTGTCCGGTCAGATACCGTACAAGGGACCGAACGGAAGACATCCTGATGCTTACTGAACGGATTGCTTTCCATTCAGAATGTATTGGGACAAAACGGAAGTGTTTTTTTTTCCAGTATTGAGACCCTTTACCGGATTTCAATACCGCAAGAAAATAAAGCTAGTGTGAAAGTACCCTAATCTTGTCTCCTGTTTTTGCATTGTGAATGTGGAGGTGTGGCTGCCAACATTTGAGTTCTACACATTAACCACCCATCTTTCCAAGGCTATTTTTAATCAGAGCAGTATATAGCTGGATCATACTTTTCTTGAATTCATTTCCCTTGTGCCTGTTGACACAAAGATAGGAGTCAATATAGAGTAGGGTCCTATCTAAAAGAGGTCATATTGCCTTTGTGGATGGGCACAAATGATATTGATGCTAAGCACCTTATATTTCCTTAATAGTGAATTAGTAGAATTTATAATCCATATACTGTGTGTTTGCAGAGTGCTGTTGTATTGTGTTTGTCTCTACTGATGTCCTTATACTGTCAAGTAAAACAAAGTGATGACAGAAATGCCATTTATTTATCCAGTTTTTCATACGTTGTCGGTTGTCTATTCTCTGGTTGGAAACTGATCGTAAACTGGGGAATGCGCTGGTACCAGCAACTAACATAAAACTGTTCTTATTACCTGCTGCCCCCTGGTGGAGACTCATTTTGTAACCACATCTACAGAGTCATCCGTTCTGTTTGGTGAAATTCATAGGCCATGTATGGAGGCTAAGTGTAAAACAGAATATATGAAAATAATATGGCCAGGCACATATCATAGATTAGTCAGTACTATGTCTGGATTTTTTTCATAAGAGATATTTGGAGGAACACATCATGGGGGAGATGATATCTTGTAATGTTCTGCCTCAGAAACAGTACAGAGGATGCATTGGCCTCTCCTGGACCCTATATGTACTGTAAAGTGATGTAGTAAATATCTGTACAGCTTTAGAGAAAAAAATGGATCCTCTTTTTCTCTAAAGGTTTGGGCATCTGAGATCCAAAAATCAGAGCCATTTAGTGCTCACATAATGGTGCCGTAAGATGAGCATTATACTGAAGTTAGCCACTAGAACTCACTAAGGGATCATTATACTGATGTCTCTAAATTCGAATGAACGTTGTTGCTTTGTGCACCCTGATTCCACTGCCACCAGAGGAGTACAATATTCCCAAAAAGTGCCATTGATTTCCAGGGCCACTATGACATTGTAATATCTATTGACATTGACCTCAATAAAATATCCATTCTTAAAGGTGGTTGTGCAGTGCAAAGATATTAATGGCCTATCTGCAAGGATAGGTCACCAATAAGAGTTTGGCAGGGGTCGAACTCCGGTACCTCAGCTGATTTAGGTATTTGAAGACGCAGTACAGTGAGCCTCTGAGGAATCAGGGCAGAGGATGGGAGTGGTGGAGCCCTGATGAGACCCCTGCCGATCTGATATTGGTGACCTATCTGACTGTACAACCCTTTTAATCTAAATGAAATAGATGTCTAAATTTTACTAAGCAGAATGCCATGTCAACAAGAGCAAGGCATTCTGGAAACTGTACCTAAACGCTGCAAAATATGTTGGCGCTATATAAAGATTAATATTAAATGTGTGGAAAGCCCTGTCCCCAACATTAAAATGCCTTTTTGGCTCAGCTGAACATGTATGTTACCTTAGTAGAGCAGGGACGATACACTGCTTGCCTGGCACCCTTGGTGCTGTCTCTCTAGGGGAACTGAGAACAATTTAACTATCCTCCTCTGCAAGACCACAGACACATTAGATTGTTTTCAGGTGCCACAAAAAAACTAAATTATTACAGTCCCACCGAATGCACCATTCCCTGGCAAATTGTTTTTCTTGGCAAGAACTAATATGAATTATCAAATTTAATTGCACATATTTTTACATTATATAAAATATATTACTGTAAGAATCCCCCCCCCCCCCCCATAAAGCATTAAAACACATCACATCTATTTTCATCTCTGTAGATTATATTTATCTCTTCCCTCTGGGTGTGTAAAGTGCAGAGAATGCGCTGGTACCAGCAACATGCACACAGGAATGACGATTGATAAGTTAAAGACACCGTCTAAGAGCAGTACCAGCACATTCTCACCATTATACAGCTTTCCACCCATTCTCCCTCCAGTACAAACTGGCTGCAGAATATGAAATGTTCAAGGGAGGAGCTGCAATGTCCTCGATTACCTTGATTAGAAACTGTAGAAAAGTTTTTTTAAGATGCGAGATACCTCCACACAGGAGTATAGCATAGCAACAAGATAACTAGTAGAACCTGGACCAGCAGTCGCAGAATGAGAATGTAAAAGTAATGCAGTATATACAAGAAAGAACCAGTGGAGGTCATGCAGTTTAAGACCCTAGAAGCCTGAAAAGCGTCAACATTTCAGTAAAGGACACCAATGAAAAAGATTTTATCGGATCGCCCATAGGTGAATACATAGAATTTATATACTGTACCTCAGTCCCTATTCTCATGTTTGCTATATTTGTCATATGAGCTGACACTTTTCTGTGGCTTTACGGGAAAAAAGGCAATGATTTGTCACAACTATAGCAATAGCATTGTGAGCTGTGCACATGGCCTAATAAGCATATGACATGTGATCATAAATGATAAGATGAAATAACCGTGCAGTGCAGGGTTTAGACAATGAATTTTGCTACAAGATGGTTTGAGGCAAGAGCCATGTCATCTCACAATATAGGTTATATGTGGGAAAATTATGACGCTCAGGCCAGGTAACACTCTTGACATGGGAATCACAGGTTCTCAGACTGCTTTCAGCCTTTACTGACAGGTTTGCTTGAAAGTGTCATGATTCGGATTGGCTTGAATAGACCATGACACATGACCAATGATATACTGGCATCCGCAGGTTCAGGCACCGCTGTTCTCGGGATCAGTGGAGGCGCCAGCGCTCAGAGTCCTATGATTAGACATTAATGGAACACCAAATTGACAATGTTACAAATGTTAATTATGTGAAAACCCCCAGGGTTTTTGCGGTTACCTAAAAGGAGTTCTAAACTATGATAACAATGATCTTTTAAAGCTGAAATGTGGACAAGGTGCCACTGGGTTTTCAGGAATAGCAGGCATGAAAGCACATGAAGAGCTCCTCTGCACTTACTAGAGCAATTCATGATTGAGATGGACAAGTCTTTGACCATCATCCCTTGCACTCACCTTTTCATAATGCCGGATCCGGCAGAACTGGGACCTAGAGTATTTGCTCCTCCTGATCACAGCCTCTTAGGCACTACATATGTACTAAATGTACACAAAACAAAAAGTATCACAACAAATTCTGCACTGCTATATCTGTATAGATTTAATGCATGGAGGGCACTTACTCTGATGACCTTAAGTAGAGGTCTACCCATCATTTCAAGCCTCTCAAAATGGTCCAGGTACAAGCTGACTGAAAAGAGGGAAATGTAAATGAAATATAAACACATCTTATTTATTCACTCTAGATCCTGCACCCTGTCAATAACATGGACAAGCAGACATCTCATCACTCCACACATATGAGATTGTAGTTCTTTTCTCTCTGTGATGCTCTGGGAAGAATTTTAGCACATTGATCTTTCTTTTGTCAGCTCTTTAATCTCAATTGTGCAACCAAGTATGTGCTGATAGGTCTTTATGGACGCTACACATTGAGGAACCTCCTACAGTAGATCCAACTCCATTCCAATCTTGAATTACCAGTAGCGAGACAGTATAGTCAGACAGTCAATGCCCCTAGAAAAGTCAGTGTGGGAATATATTTGACAATGTGATGATTATGGCCTTAGGCAATGATCTGAACCAAACCTGATGGCATGAGACTCTAAAGCCATCTATATTGTAGATTTGCTTCTTATATGGATGTTTCCCGTCTCCATAAGTTCCTGGACAAGCAGGAAAAACGTCTGGTACAATGGACAATAAATGTGTTCTACTGATCCTAGTCAGCTATTATCCTACACAGTGCACAAGTGAGAAGAAAAAGACAATGATCAAACAGAAGTCTACTCCCGACTACAAAGTAGTTGGACAACATTTTTGGGACTGCCTATGCTTTCTCTCAAATCAAGTGAGAAAAAAAGGTGCTAATGCCTAGCATAGTTTATCATCATTAGTGACATAATGTCTTGAGTGTTAGTGAGGAAATTATGAAAATTCTCAGTTATGGTTGGAAATTGATGATGACCATGAATGTACGTAGCATGTGTGATCTGTACCCAAATGATAATGGAAAGAAATGTTGCCTGTTGCTAACCATCTGAAAAAAAATGTCTATAATATTGGCTGCTTCCTTTTGTGTATGGATCATGTGGATCCCAGCAGTCAGACTGCCGCTCCCACTGGTTAGATATTGATGGCATACTCTAGTGACATGCTATCAATGTCTCTAGTGAATAAACCCCTTCCACGGAAAATTACTGCTTCAATAGCTGCTTCTCTTCTGAGAACATTGACACAATCAGTAGGCACACACCTAAGCCTCATTCACACATCAGTGTTTTGGTCAGTGATTTCCATCAGTGATTGTGACTTAGCCAAAACCAGGATTGGAGGCTCCACAGATATAAGGTATAAGGGAAAAATCTGTCAAAACAGTGCAAAAAATTCAACAGCAGGCTCAGGATAAAATCCAATTTCTTTGTTTCTTCATTATAAAATCCATAGGCTGACCAGACAGGCAAAGTCTACGCGTTTCGACATTTCGACTGTTGGTCATGATTAAGACGTACAGTCAAAATGTGTAGACCTTTCCTCTCTGGTCAGCCTATAGATTTTATAATAAAGAAATAAAGAAATTCGATTTTATCCTGAGCCTGCTGCTGGATTTTTCTACTGTTTTATGGATTCCTGGTCCGGGATCCGTGCACGGCGAAGGAGGACAGTGGGTGAGCTGAAATCCCTTTTTTTTCTTATATTTTGTGCAAGAGAAAGATCTTTACCTTTTCTGTATTTAGAGCGGCACATGGTTTTGGCTGGAAATCACTGACCAAAACACTGACGTGTGAATAAGGCATTTCCATGTACTATGAAATAAATTCGTTGTAATCTCCCTTTAAAGAGTTTCACTCATTTTTTCATTGACATCTTCTCTGAAAAGGAGCTGATCGCTGGTATCCCCAGTGGTCAGTCAAGATGGACATTGTTTTACATACAGTACCAGCCTTCTGGTGACCCTTCAAATTAGATTGGTGGGGAAGGGCACTTTCTCCCTTAGCACTCTCATTGAAAAGGATTTCACAATGTTAACATTTGATCTAGCCAGTAAGTACAAGATTAGACCAATCTGAGTTTATTGTTTTTCCCCATGGAGGGAAAAATCTTTTATTCATAAAGCAGCCTATGACGTAGAGGTGGCTGTACAGACGCCATTACCTGCTTCATTCCTAAATACGCCAGGGATAGCTGGATTAACAGCATACAACAAAACTGTTAGTTGGCTGTGAAAAGCTCCTAAGGCTGTGAAAGTGGCAGAACATTAATAATGGGAGAACATGGAGCTTTTATTACACTCCAATCATCCTGATAATGATCTGGTGCCACTTTGAGATGGTAACATTTCATGTTAATGCATAATTCTGATGTAATTTATTACAGCAGTGGTAGGGACTTCATGATCAACTATCCTAAACCCTCCAGAGAAATGCTGCCCATAGAAGTGTGCCATCTCCTATTGTGGCCTAGAGGTTGCAAAAAGGTCCATTATTCAAATCTTATTGTCCCATTTTTTGTGGTTTTCTATATGACTGGTGCTTACACTGAAATCAATGGAAACCCTAAGAGGATTGTCATGTAGCTATTCCTCTACCATCTTCTGGTGTTTGTAGGTACATACGATTCAGGAGCATGTAACATACATAAAACTAGAAGACCTTGCTAGAGAAGAGGAGAGAGCAGGAGACTGTATATCAGGTTCTCCTGAGGTGAATTATGCATTATGGGTAGGTTACTATTCTTACAATTGACCTATTGTTAATCATTATGTTAGGAGGGAGTTATCCATGAGATATTACTAGCATTATTTTCTAGCACTGGCTATTTATTTATAGCATTTGTTAGTAATTATTCGTCATATGTTTTGTAGCTTAGTAATTCTCTTGTTATAGCTACTCTCCACTTAGTACAAACTATACTTCCCTATTTTCCTCGGGTAGTACCACACTTTACATTGATGTGATTCATCTCTTTTTATTATGTCTGGTATATTAATTAAATAAAGACTGATATATTTTTTGAGCTATAAGGACTCTTGTGTCTTTACATAGGTTAATTTGATGGTTCTGAGTCAGCATGTAATTTTGGGCCTTTTGAGTCTAGATACATTTCCTCTTATTTTAAGGGTGTTAATATTTGTTATTATGTTGGTTACCCTTCATGTAATAACTATTATTTCATTTTTAACCTCCTAAATCTCTATGGCAGAGCCTGTTAACAAACAACATTGGCAGTTTTATTACCAGGTGCAAAGACATAAAAGGGGTCATTTATGACCAGATATACAATGTTGTGGTATATATCTGGCGCAGATTCGCATGCCATGGTGCTGCAGAATCTGGGACTTCTTCCCCACTGACGCCAGATGTAAAAAAGTCGGCAGGGAAAGGGGACGGGCCGTCTAATTCATCATTTTCTACACCTGGTTTTGGCGTACAAAATGGTCTACAGTACCACACAAAACCACAATGTGTGCAAGATCTGCAGGATTAAAAAACTGTTTAAAACACAAACATAGGTACCAGAGCTCTATTGTAGCAATTGAGGTGGTATCACTGGATCCTGTTAGAAAATAAAACTGGACAGCATTCCAAGCATAACATGTTTGTCCTCCTTCTCCTGGTCTTCTTTATGGCAGCCAGCCTACATCCCCAAGAAGTACAGTGTCCCTGTTACCATGACCTTATTCTTCTACTGCTCAGACTCCTCCTCCTTCTTCTACTCCGCTCCATCTTGAGACATCCATAACAGAATGTTTGGCCATGAAAAAAGTATTCTTGGCCAGCAATTAACTTATGTGCAAGCTGAACTCCCACCTCGCAGTTCAGTTGCTGTGTAGCACTTAGTTGTTGTACAGTGTCTTGAAAAAGTATTCATACCCCTTCAACTTTTCCCCTTTTTTCTCATGATGCTGTTTGATCGCTAATGTTCTATAGCAAACCTCTGAGGCCTACACAGAATAGCTGTAGTTATACTGAGAATAAATTACACACAGGTGGACTCTATTTAATAATTGGGTGACTTTTGAAGGCAATTGGTCACACTGGATTTTATTCAGGGGTATCAGAGTAAAGGGGTGCATACAAATGCATGCCACACTTTCCAGATTTTTGTTTATAAAAATTTTGAAAACCCTGCATCATTTTCCTTTCACTTCACACGTACTTGCTACTTTGTGTCAGTTTATGACATAAAATCCCACTAAAATAAATTTAAGTTTTTGGGTGTAACATGAAAAAATGTGGAAAAGTTCAAGGGGTACAAATACTTTTTCTAGGCATTGTAAGTGTGGTGCACTTCCACGCTTTCACCTAAATGTAAGTATTCTGGCCTTTGGCCCAAGCAGTGTCTGTGTGGGACTCCTCACCAAGCATGCAACAGTTTTGCTGCTGCTATGTCAGAGTTAACTCTCGTCAGTTGGCAAATGTGGCGCACTTCTGCGCCGTCACTTACATTTTATTCTTCAGGGCTCTGTCCCAAGTGATGTCGGTATGGGACTTCTTGCCAAGCCGTAATGGTTCTATGACTGCTATGGCAAATTCAAAAGGGTTTTTTTGAGATATTTTTACTGATGACCTATCGATTTACACTAGTTAAGTGCCTTGTATTAATTTTCTCTACATACTAAATGCCACTTGCTGAAGTGAGAGAACCCTTTTAATCCCCTTTTCAATAGAAAAACAGTAATTGTTGGTGTTTCCTTAGAAGGCAGTTTAAAATCTAAAATAATTAAACTGTGAAGCTAAAATTTGTAGATATTATGCTCAGAGAACAAAAGGTTAAAGGCAGCAATGACATTGTTTTTTCAAGATGGGGAACCTCTTTAAAGGTACTATGTACAAACATACAAAACAACCCATTCAGATGTATGAATGTGATTTTTACTGAAATGTCTGCATTTAATCTGCAGCATGTAAATATACCCAGGGAAGTAGCTAAAGGCTCATGGGACCCGGTGCAAGAGTTCAGCTTGGGCCCCCTTTCAGTGCTTTGTGGCCTGGGGAAGGGAAGCACATAGCTTTCGTGCTGCCTGAGGCAAAAATTTAAACGGCACCCCCCCACGCCAAATTCTTGACCTAACCCCTTCCCTTCAGCCAGAGGTATAACTTGGCCAACATGCACTTTCTATAATATCCGTGTTGTAATTTTCTAATGCGGTACAGGGGTCTTTGGGCCCACTCAAGCTCCTGTAGCCACTGCTACCTCTGCACCCACTATAGCTATGCCCACGAATATACCCTAAAGGTAGCCATACACTTTAGACTATCCAAATGTTTGTTGGGTGAAATTTAACAATGAACGATGGTTTTAGCCACCTGGTGACAGATCACCATTGTCTGCAAAGGTGTTGGCTGTGTTTGAAATTTTCGTCAAATGGCAGATCTTTCTTTGAATGAATATTTCTAGATAGATCTTTTGCTCATCGCCCTATTTCATTGAACATGTATGGACAGTTTGAACTACTGTATTGGCCAATACGGACTGAAATGTGTACGACTGTCTGTGAAATGAATGTTCACCAGATATTTGTTTAATGGCTGTTAAACCATCAACCAACTTATATTGTGTATTGCCTCCTTTGGAGTTAGATCACCCGCATATCAAGGGATAGTCTCTTTGCTTTCACCAAAGATTTCTTCTGAGTACCAGCTTTTGAGAGAAAGTGAATGTGCTTGACAGTAATGACAAAATATATTCTAAAAATCTAATATATATCAATATATATATTTGCAGAGAGAAAATTTCTCACTCCAGCAAAGAATGGTTAAAAGCAGAGCAATCTGGAGGTCTGAAGCTGTATTCTCACGATTTAGCCACTCGTTTCCGGACAGATGTGCTCTGTTTTCCTGCCACTGTGGAAAAGAAAAAATATGAATATAAGTTCTGCTTGTCTTCCATCTGCCATTTAAAATCTATGGAGGTCATTTATCAAAGTGGTGTAAAGTAGAACTTGCTTAGTTGCCCATAGCAACTAATCAGATACCACCTTTAATTTTGGACAGCTCCTTTGGAAAATGAAAAGTGGAATCTGATTGGTTGCGATGGGCAACCAAGCCAGTTCTATTTTACACCATATTTAATCTTAATGTGATGAAAATGTTAACATTTTATACTATGGGAAACCACTTTAGGTACTTAGAGTAAAGGACAATAGGAAGTTGTCATCATTTAAAGGAAAATTTGCCAGACAATATATTGCAACCAGAGAGGGGCTCATAGCTGTATATACTTTGATCATCACTTTTTATAATACCATTTGTAATTGATGGACCACACTAGAATGGATGTCAGAAGTAGCACATCCTCTACAATGGCTGCAAGTTTTTTTTTGCTTAATAATGCTGCTCTATATCACAGTGATCTGTGTCATATAATTCAATGGATTAATTTTGGCATGTGTATGCTTTTCATATATATGCCCTCATGTCATGTGCTTTACCTTCCGGAGGAGTGGTAATCACAACTGTGTTTTTTCTGTTAGATTTTTTTGATTTCAGCTTACGACTCGAGTACTTTGATTCTCCCCAGTTTCCCAACTTTGCTGCAAAAAAAGTGAGTGGAGGCCTACATTACTAAAAAAACAAAACAAAATGTGCAGCACTACCGTACGACCTCACGGAGTGGTCATGATCCAGTTGGGTTGTAGCCATGGTGTGGTTAAGAAATTAGCCCGAAGCTGCCTTTCATTTAACTAATGAAGACCACACTGTATAGTTCATTGGTATTGAAATTGCTGCGCGGCCATTAACAAAGACCAACTATACAGTAGGGTCTTTATTAGTTAAATGAAAGGCAGCTGAGGGCTAATTGGCTGCATGGTTCTTAACCGTAGCATGGCTGCAACCCGACCGGATCATGACAGCTCCGTGTGGTTGTACAGTTACACCTAAAAACAACACGACTAAGGCCGGGTTTACATTACCACTTTGGTTTCCATTCTTCTGATCCTTTATTTTAGACAGGAGATTAAATCCTTTGCGCAGGACTTTTTCACCCATCTAAAATAACGGATCTCTGGCAGAACTGACAAATATAAATGCAAACCAATGCAAAATGAGCACAACAGATGCTCAAAATAAAGGATCTGTTTTTTTTCATTTTTTCTGTTCTTCTGACAGATCAGAAGAACGGAAAAAAAGGTGATGTGAACTCAGCCTAAGGGTAGTTTCACACTTGCGTTATTCTTTTCCGGCATAGAGTTCCGTCAGGATGTCTTCAGTTCAGGACCGGAATGTTTTTTGGCCGGAGAAAATACCGCAGCATGCTGCGCTTTTTGCTCCGGCCAAAAATCCTGAACACTTGCCGCAAGGCTGGATCCGGAATTAATGCCCATTGAAAGGCATTATTCCGGATCCGGCCTTAAGCTAAACGTCGTTTCGGCACATCGCCGGATCCGACATTTAGCTTTTTCTGAATGGTTACAATGGCAGCCAGGACACTAAAGTCCCGGCTGCAATGGTAAAGTGTAGTGGGGAGCGGGGGAGCAGTATACTTACAGTCCGTGCGGCTCCCGGGGCGCTCCAGAGTGACGTCAGAGCGCCCCATGCGCATGGATCACGTGATCGCATAGATCACGTGATCCATGGGCATTGGGCGCTCTGACGTCATTCTGGAGTGCCCCGGGAGCCGCACGGACTGTAAGTATACTGCTCCCCTGTTCCCCACTACTTACTATGGCAACCAGGACTTTAATAGCGTCCTGGCTGCCATAGTAACACTGAAAGCATTTTGAAGACTGATCAGTCTTCAAATGCTTTCAGGTCACTAACAACGCAAGTTTTAAAGAGGCCTTAATTACGTAGCCATAAAAGAAAAATGTGAGATAGTCATGGGTACAATGGTCCCATTGCATTAGTAGTAAGGCATCTACTGCAGCAAAAGTCATCTGGAGGAGCAACATCAAACTCCTAACAATAGAAGGAGCAATAGAATCCATACATAATAATAACCATAGCTGAGCACAACCCCAGAGAGGTTCATGTCTGCCCGCAGATCACAGGTGCCCTAGTTGGCTCCTGGACAAGGAATTTTTCAGCTTGTAACCTCCTGGTATACATATTCTTTTCACTGATTGGCATCTTATCCCATCACTTCTGGCATCGTTTCCTGATAATGTTTTACACACACTGAAGACATTGAATCAACACTTTAATGATATTTCTCAGCCCACAACCCTTATGACACCATGTTTAGCTCCATTCCCCACCAATCTGCAGACTGCAATCAGCTGGTTCTAAGTTGCTGAATTTTACTGGCTTCCTACAGTATATTTAGTCTCACAAACATAAAAAGGAAGAGAATAGTGATAAAACAGTAGTAGGTGATAAAATATCTTGCAATCAAAAGTTCTGCAGCTTTCTTAAAGGGGTTGTTCACTCTCTGGTTATTGTTGACCAATGTGTTTGTGAGATGATTATATGGCAGTTACTAATATAGTCTTTGTTCAAATACTGCACCATTTTCTATATTTCATAAGGTATGCCCCCTTGTTCAAAATGTCTTTTGTCCTGTCCATAAAATGGCTGCTGATGGAAGGTCATGTGACCAGGAAAATCACCTCTATGTGATGTCTCCTCCATTAAAATAGACTACATCTGCACTAAACGTCCAACAGAACAAGTACAGATGGCAGGTGCAGTGTATTATAATGGAGGATCGAGGAAACATTACATGGAGGTGAGTTGCCTGGTCACAGCAGCCATTTTATTTTTAGGAATTTATCAAAGACCGGCATTTTATCAAAGACCGGCATTTTATGCTGGTTTATTATCTTGCATGTGCTTCTAGAGGACAACCTAAGTGGCATGGGGTGAATGATAGATTCCCTCAAATTATATTAGACAAAGCAGAATTTAGCATTAGCTACATAGTCTTGTATATAGTCAGTATAACTGAAATAGAGAGTCTTGATGAAGATGAAGTAATTTCTCGATGATGTCAAATACATAATACAGAAAGGAGACCACATAATACATGGATTGCTTGAGCTGTAGGGACTTGGCAAGGTATTTGTGGAATTTTAAAGGTTCACCCTTACCTAGAAATTTGGCATTTACAATGGTATCATCATTCAGCAATGGGGTAAATATGACATCTGAGGAGTCCGGGGACCCTGAGAAAAGAGGATAAAGTAAATTTGAATGTTATCTGCTCCATATCACTAATAGGCTGAAGATGAATGACCGGTTATGACACTAGCAGACAGAGAATAGAGTGAGGGGGAATCTGAGGTGGGATATTGATATCACAGAATGTGGGGGAGGAGGATTTATTAGGGAAGGCATGGTGATGTCATGGAATGCAGAGGAATGTTATCAGGTTATGTCACATCTCACCTAAAACTCTAGATTTCAATAATACAACTCAGGAAAGGGTAAAATTTTCAGGGAGATAGATTGAAAAAAACAACATAATATACATAGTAACATATACTTTTATAGAAGTGCAAATCATTTTTGGTGATAGCAACAAACAGCACACATTTCTTATTGCTCTCTGTATGCTATAATAAAACTTCAGAATGGTGTCACTCATTGTTTTTTTTCTCACATACTAACAGCCTATATGTGACTTGGCAGCGAGCCCAGGTAGGAGTCGAGAGGAAGGGAGTTGTAGTAGTGGCCTGATGGTATTAGTAGTCCTCACAGTGGCTATGGCCCTCCCTAGGCCCATACACATTGAAGGAAGGTTGCTCTCTCATTCCCTTGGGGTGCATTCTGGACTTTTGTGTGCTTCTGCATGGTGGAGGCTGGGGTGCCATTGATGTTAGAGAGGTGCAAGGCAGGAGGGCAGAAAAAGGGCCGGTGGATGGTGGAGGTCATGACCAGGTCCATTTAGTTGGAATAAAGTCTCTCTTTACTGAATAGATAATGGTGGTTGTAGTACACAGACAAGACGTAGACACAGCTCTCAAGTATTTCATAAAGTAGGCTTTTCCAAAAGGCTGTATATAAGAGGTGGCTGTAATAATAATCCTTTCAGAGTCTCTTTCTATAGGTACTAGCAATCTCCTAAGATGGGCCAAAGGTGTGCAATCAGTCTCAATAAACTTTCTGCAGTACCTAACTATGGGATGTAGTCCTAGATCAGGTGGCCAGCCTGTCTTGGTAGCGTGGCTGGGGCTAGAAGCAATTAACCCTCACCATGTGCAGTAAAGTCAAGAACCATAGGAGTTTTTTTTACCTTTGCAGTACACCAGAAGGACCATTGCAAAGTCTTAACTACCATTGACAAAGTTAATGCAATGTTTATTGAGTTCAATGTTGTAATTTGTTGTGCACATGCAATTGATATGGGCAACATATGGTTAACAAATTTGGCAAATTGTGTTAGGTTGTCAGATAATGGACCAGGTCCACTTCCTGACTAGTTAATGTTGAAGGATTCTAGTCCAAGAAGTGCAAGGGAGAAGACAGTAAGCATGACTTCTGTTGTGGGAAAATGTTTGAAAGACTCTTAAAGGACTACGTGGCCATAAATAATATAAGTGATGGCAAGCAAAAGTTTACCAAGAAATTGCAGACAACAGAAATTGTCAGACTAACCTGATTTGTTTTTATGAAGAGATGAGTAGAAGCCTGGATAGAGGGATGGCTATGGATGTAGTGCTCTAGGATTTTGCAAAGGCATTTGATACAATCCCTCATAGCTGTTTAATAGATAAAATAAGGTCTATAGGCCTATACAGTACAGTTTGTCATTGGATTGAAAATTGGATGAAGGACCGTGTCCAGAGAGTTGTGGTCAATGATTACTATTCTGCATGGTCCTGGGTTATAAGTGTTATATCCCAAGGTTAAATCATGTTATTTAACTAATTAATGATCTCAAGGATGGGATTAATAGCGCTGTTCTGCCCAGAAGGGTTAGAAAATGATTCTAGTTCATTCTGCTAGAGCCTTCATAATTTTGAAATGTTTAATGTGGTTATAGCACCATCTAGCGGTGTTAAGTTGTATTACACTTTGTTTTTCCTGTTACAAAGACTACTGCATTGTGGGTGGTGCACTGCATTGTGGAAGTGCAAAGCATCCTGGGAGAGAGAAGCCTCCAGTCTCCAGGACACATCAGCAGAGCTGTCCTTTTGCATATCTTCTTCTTAACCCTTTAGTGACCACCCATACTTGTTTTTACGGCGGTCACTAAGGGGCCTTAGGCTGGGCCGCCGCGTTTTTACGGCGGCCCAGTCTAAGTGCTGCACGGCTCCCCCGTGCAGCGGGGAGCACGGACCCAGCTCTCACATGAGAGCCGGGGCCCTGCTCTAACAGCCCGAACCGGCAGGAGTGCCGATCCGGGCTGTTTAACCCTTTACATGCCGGGCACAATGGCGCCCGCTGCATGTAAAGTGATAACAGAGGGAGCAGACTCCCTCTGTCTCCCATAAGCACCCTGCAAATGCGATCGCGGGGTGCTGATGTGCTGGGAAGCTTACCTGGCTTCCGATCAGGGCCCCGAGCCTGTCTTCCGGCATCTCCAGCAGACTGTGCCTCTCTGGCGCAGCCTGCTGGTCAAAGTTGGAATAGCATTGCTATTAAAATGTAATGCATTATAGACATAATGCATTACATTTTAAAAGCAATCAAAATACTGTATATTATAGTCCCCTTGTGGGACTATTAAAAAAAAAATAGAAAAAAATACACATTTATTAAATAAAAAAAATTCCATAAAATAAAAAAATACGCTTTTCAATGAAAAAAATTGCAAAAAGAAAATATCCCCCATATGTTTGGTATTGCCGCGTCCGTAAGGACCCGGACTACATAAATATTACGTAAATTATCCCCTATAGTAAACGCCGTAAAAAAAAAAGACAGAATTTCAAATTTATTCTTAGTTTCCACCGAAAAAAAAAACGTAATAACAAGCGATCAAAAAGCGGCATTTACTCCAAAATGATACCAATGAAAAATAAAAGTCTTCCCTCAAAAATAAAGCCCTCAATCAACTCCATAGAATAAAAAATAAAAAAGTTATGGGTCTTGGGAAGTGGCAATGCAAAATCATTTTTTTGGTTAATGAAAGGGGTTTTATTGCAAAAAAAAATAGTAAAACGTAAAAAAAAATTATAAGTATTTAGTATCACTGTAATCATACTGACCCAGAAAATAAAGATAATATGTTATTTGTACCGAAAAATGAACGGCGTAAAATTTATAATGTAAAAACGCAGTGGCAGAATTGCTATTTTTCCCCCATCCCCCTCCCAGAAAGAGTTAATAAAAGTTAATCAGAAAGTTACATGTACCCCAAAATGGTGCCATTAAAAACTACATCTTGTCCCGTAAAAAACAAGCCCTCATAAAGCTATATAGACGAAAAAATAAAAAAGTTATAGCTCTTGGAACGAGACCATGAAAAAAGGAAGTAAAACGCTTGGTCATAAAGGCCCAAACAGGCTTGGTCACTAAGGGGTTAAACTCCACCATCCTTGAATAAGCATTAGTGATGAGCGGCAGGGGCAATATTCGAATTCGCGATATTTTGCAACTATTTGGGCGAATATTCATCATGAGTTTGCGAATTCGAGAATTCGCCATTATTTTCTTGATTGCGAAAATCGGCAATGTAATATGCGTGTGTTGCGCGCGCAATACAGGCGTGGGTCACTTTTGCTACATTTTTCAAGCTGCTAAAAGTTTCCTGAGACTGGAGAAAATGGTTGGCACGGCAGAACATTACAATAGCTTTCTATGTAGATTGCGCCGATATATTCACAATTGCGCAAATCGTCAATTAATGATGTACATATTTTGGCGCAATACGTTCAACTTCACATTTTAGCAGGTCTGACTACATATTACTGATTGGTGCACTAAGTATTGTTGTGAACTTGTGACATCACAGCACTATGTCTGTAGCATGTATGTATGAACAGCAGAATCAGTAAGGGGTAAGTAACTTTCCTATTGGTTGCTAGGGATGTTGCTAAGCTCAGACAAAGACATTGCAGCCTTCTCATTGGCCAACAAGCAAGAAAGTGGTGATATTCGCAATTTAAATGTTCACACCCAACACTAATAGGCATATCTGGCGAGAGATCTACTTTTGTTTCAGGGACATGATGTTATGACGAGCTGTTCAGATAGTTGTAATTGTTACTCAGGGAGTTGTTACTACTGTTAGCTAGACATGTGATCTTATGTACAGGCAGCCATTTTACCATGTGCTTTCAGTGTTATTGCAAATGTTATAGTACATGCTATCTATACTTTATACTTGCTATTTGTATTCTTGTAGTTTTACCAATATAACAATCCTGTTTTACCAATGAACAAGTTAGACTACAAAGAACAGTCCTCTTATTTGGAAGACAGGAATGGTTTATGCTGAATGTCAGACTGCACACTTCGTGAACGTGTATGAAGACAGAACAAGCGCTGTTTCCATTTTAGCAGATGACACCAAGCTATGTAGTATTTTGCAGTCTATGGAAGATGCCTATAAACCATCAAGCTGATTTGGACATTGATTTTGAGTATTTGTATATTACCACTATACAAATGTTTACAAAGCCTCATCTAGAATATGCGGTTCAGTTCTGTGCACCAGTCCATAGAAAGTATGCCATCGAACTGGAAAAAGTACAAAGAAGAGCACTAAACTGATAAGAGGCACAGAGGATCTTACTTATTAAAGATTAAAAGAATTAAATGTATTTAGTCTTGAGGAGAAATGTCTAAGGATACTTTCACACACGGGTGAACAGCCTGCCGGATCCGCCATGCCGCGAGTACAGTGCACGGCAGTGATCGCCGAACTAAAAAGTTGGACCTGCAGTACCTTTAGTCCGGCGATCTCTGGCCGTGCACCCGCCAGAACAGCCTGCCAGATAGCCATGCCGCAAGTATGAAAGTACCCTAAGGAGGACATAATTAACCTATACAACATATAAATAATCATTACAAAAAAAATGGTGAAACACTGTTCCATGTAAAGGGGCACTGCCTAAGTCTGGAAAAGAAAAAGTTCTCCAGTCTCCAGAGATGACAAAGTTTGTTCACCATAAAAACTGTAAATCTGTGGGTTAGTTTACCTCAGGACATCATAACGACAGGAACAGTGGATGCTTTAAAAAAAGGTTTAGATGAATTCTTAATATTAAATAAAATTAATGCTTATGTAAATGTTTAGCAGTATCATTCTCACTCCCCTTTCCTAAAATTCACGTGTATTTGTTCAACTGTACTAACTATGTAACGCTTTACCAGTGAACTAGCAGGTCCCTACAAATATTCCATGAATTTATTTTTGCAAAAAACAGTTTTCTGTATACTTTTTGTCCGGGCTCTTTAATGTCCTTCTTTGTTTGGACGTTTAGGATGTCAAATAGCCTTGATTGATTCTCTCAAGTCAGACCATTCACTGAAACCAGAGAGCACCCAGTGTAGTGAATCAACTAGATTCTGAGTCATGGATCCACCGGTCCATGCCTCTGGATCAGCTCTGTTCCTCTATGCATGCTGCAGCCTGCTTCTTGCTGGCTAGGCCTCTTTTTTTGTCTGTAGGGTGCACATGCTCACTTTGGACCTAAAAGAGCCAGACAAACACACTCTGATCTTTACCAGCCAATGGGTGGCCACCTTGGAGTACTTCAAGCACCTTCCCCCATATGTAGGTGCCTGAGCAATAGGTTCTTATTTGCTAACATCCTGCAAAAATGTACTGTTCTAAGTTCATCTGCCCACCTACCAACTTCTGCCATGACCATGGACTGTTTGTCAGATTACATGTTCTCTTTCTGAGCTCGGTCTGATGCTGAATACGGTTTTGCCTGATCTCTTGGGTCTCCACATTAGAGTCTCTAAACCCTGTGAGTCGTTGGCAGTCACTTGAACAGAGACTGCTCCAGAAGGTAGCATCCTGGTGGTTCCCCTGTAGTGAAATCCAGATCCCTTTACAGTGGTTAAAGGATGAATACCAGGGGTGAGGAGGGGGCACTTAGATAAGGTCCTTAGGAGTAGTCTCAAGTAAAATAAAGTGACATCAGATCCACATCTGCTTTGTAATAAGAATTTTATCTCTCCGTGCAGACTGCGATAGAATACAATATTTTGTATTAAATGACAAAGAAATGCAGCCAATTATTATTCAAAATTTATTTTCTATGAATATGAAGTTTTAAAACTACCTGTTTCTGATGTCTCTATAATTACTTACTATTCACGGCAAGCAGGACGCACGTCTCCCTTTCACTGAGGAGCTCGCTGGCATAACACTGCTGGTTTTCCAGAAGATTCTTTACTTGTCCACTGTCATCTGCAAGTTCAATTTCCCCTGCAATATACAAATTGGGTATTCATAGGAACAGTAATGACACTATGGATAACGGCTAAGAGTGAACTCATTTATGTTGATTTTCAGGCCTCATTTTGTGGAAAAGACACATCATATTTCAAATGTCAATCTTGCCAATTCTGAATAATTTACACAGTTTTTATTGCATTGCTATATTATGAGCAATGCACCATACCGTATTATCATGTCTTATACTGTACTATAAACAAAATGCATCATCATACCGAATCATATACAATATAGGGGTACAACAAATCATACATGTGATATAAGCAATTTTCTTGAAATTCGTTTCATGTCCAATTCATCAAATTTTTCTAAAAATTTGATTAGTGGCTTTGTGATTTACACAAATCAAAGGTGCTCTACTTGTCCTGAAAATTGGTATGTGACACCCTGAGGTCTTTTTCTCTTTTTCATTAATTTTTTTTTTTTTTTTACAGATTTTTGCTTTTTCTCCCTCCCCCCACTTCTTTTAAGCATTTTGAAGCTTTTTGAAGCAATGACAGCAATAGCAAATAATGTCTCTGACATATACAGTACAGCTATGGGCAGACGGTGTTTAAACACTCAGTGTTATTGGAATGAAAACAATGGCTTGTTTGGAACAAGAGTCCAACAATTATGCCTTAATGGGGACAGATTCCTGCCTCTTTTTATACACACATGTTAATGTCGTAAGGAACAGTAGCTTGTTGTGCAGAAGCGTCCAAATATGCACTAATGGGGGCTGAATGCCTGTAAGTAAACACACACGTGTTAATTGTCAATAAAAACAGTGGCTTGTTCTGAAGTTGAACAAGCCTAGAAAAATTCCCTTTTATTTGGGAGCAGCAGCAGCAGTACAGTGTGGATGTGGAAATGGTAAAGTGTATATGGGTAATAGTGGCAACAATAGTAGTGCCAGCAGAAGCAGCATAGCATGTAGCAGACAAGGCAGCAAGTAGATATGTGTGTGTGTGGCTGTGTTGGGGTAGTAGTTGAGGCAGCTGTTTAGGGGTATTGGAAGTGGCAGTAGGGGGTTTAGCAGTGGGGGGTGGCAAAAGTAGCAGTGGCCATTAGGTAGGCCTTCAGAGAGTGGCAGTGGCTTTATGGGGCAAGCGATCAATAGCCACTGTCAGAAATGGTAAATTTATTCATTGGCCATAGCAGATGTGTTATTTTGACAAAAAATATGTTTTGTACACTGACACTGGCAGCTGGACAAGGGTGCAGTGAGATTAAACTTGGCCAGTTCTGGCCACTGTTCCATTCTGCCTATCTATAAGTCCATAGGGTCAGGGAACACAGTACGTGCCAGAGAAAGGCCACAATCATTTACAAAGCAAGACAATTTTAAACAATATTTGTGGAAAAAAGACACCTAAAAATAAGTCCAACTAATGGCATAGAGAAGACTTAAATTTTGTTGAAAAACTGGAACTGCCACTATGGACACCTGGCCAAAAGTCAGACTGATGACATAGAGAACGATTAAAGACTATGGACACCTTTGTGGCAATTATTTGCATTGTATTCATTTTGTGCTGAAAATCATTTTTTCAATTGGTATTAAAATGTTTCAGCAGTTTTTGTGATATATGGGGTTAAAAAATCATTTGTAGATTGTCACTCATGCATTCCAGCAGCTGACTGCTCATGTGAAATCTTATCTCTTGACCTTGAGCACTCATTTAGGCCATATTCTTAGTAGTTTCATAAGGGCTTAGCTATGATGAGTGTTTATGAGGTCAGAAGATCAGAGATAAGGCTTCACATTAGTCACTGACATAACTCAGGAACAAGAGTCTGCAAATAGACAGATTTTTAACTCCATGCCCTGTAATGGGATTTTCAGCAGAAGGACCTGTCAGATTTTTACCCCTAATTGGCTAATCAGGCTGTCTGTCAGCCTCTGCACCAATTAGGGCAAGACCTCCCCCTTAGTATCATGTGAGGTTTTCCCTACCAATCTTCACAGATTCGTTTGGCAGATGAATTTTGAATTTAAATTCGTAACAAATCCCCTTTGTTTTAGAGTTTATTTAGTCATCTTTAAGCATACAGTATTGGAATCCATTACAAACTATCATGCTGCACCATAACTTTCTCATGAATCATGATATGTCACACTGTATGATTATACACTATAATTCTCCGTCATTCAGCATTCATTCTTGCCCTTGTGTCTCCTTCATACCTTCATTTTCATAGTGACAAGAGTTCTTCATACATTCTAGAAGGAGTTGAACTTTACAGTTGATATTAAACAGCATCTCTTCACTGTCTGTGAATGAAATCTGGGCATTAATTGATGAAAAGGAAGATGCAGTTAGGCACAAGTTTGCATTTATTTTGTAAACTGAATCTGATTTATAGGAAACGTGCTATATCAAGGGTCACACACACTCATGAACACCCAATAATTTATTTGTACCTCTATAAAATTAATGCTATAACAATACACAATAAAAATACAGTAAACTAAAATCTCATAATTCAGGTGATCTTCTTATTTTTTCCCATCAATCAAGAGAAGATAAATAACATAATATTTCTACCATCATGGCTTAAGTCCAAATCCAGCTTCTGCACCACTGTAGGGTGGCAGTATAAATCAGTCTGTGTAACTTTCATTTCTGTTAGGATGTCCAGTCCTTCTTGTTATTCCCAAGTTAGGGCAAAAGGGATCTTATGCTTCCTGCATCAAAAAGTTGTCTGGACGCACTCGTGTTGTATTAAACAAAGTTGTACAAAGTTGCGTGCTTACGACTCTTCACTAGTGTTGAGCGAACAGTTCGAGAATAGTTCGGGTTCGTACCGAATTTTGGGGTGTCCGTGACACGGACCCGAACCCGGACATTTTCAAAAATGTTCGGGTTCGGGTCCGGTGTTCGTCGATTTCTTCCCGCTTTCTGAAGGGCTGCACAGCAGCCAATCAGTTAGCATTTTACTTCTTGCCCTAAGAGCCCATCACAGCCATGCCTACTAATGGCATGGCTGTGATTGGCCAAGTGCAGCATGTGACCCAGCCTCTATTTAAGCTGGAGTCACGTAACGCCGCACGTCACACTGCTCTGATTAGTGTAGGGAGAGGACGCAGCTTATATCAGGGCGAGATTAGGCAGGTTAAAGTCAGCAACAGCACCTAATGAACGGATCAATTTACAGCTGAGAATCATTGAACTTCTGCTAGTTACTTGCTCGCTGGTTTTTAGGCTGCACAGAGCGTTTTTCTGTCACTTATTTTCTGGGTTGATCGGCGGCCATTTTGTGACTTGTGGTGCGCCAGAAGAAGCTGCCACCAAGTCCATCAATCCATCAATACTAGTTTTTTTTTTTTTTTGCTATATACTACATCAGGGGCTTGGCTGTGCTAATTGTCACCCCTAGAAACTCAGGAAAGAAATTTCTATATTTTATTAAGGGGTTAAATACAATTGCCCAAATACCAATCCCCTAAATCTGGTGTTCCAGCTTTGGCTAGACAAGTATAATACTGTCTGCTGTCTGGCAAAGGATAGATTATTTTCTGGGGTTAAATTCAATTGCCAAAATAGCAATACCATAAATCAGTGGTTTCAGCTGTGGCTGGCAAAATAGAATAGTGTCCGAGGTAACGCACACACGTACAGACGCACGTACACGATTCTTGAATAGTTGTATTATCGCGATAATAAAACTAACAGTGTATAGTTGACTGTATTGCTCTAAGTTATATTTTAGCGTACGAATGTAACTTCTATTACAGCACACCAATACTAAAACTGACTAAGAGACAGCTTTAAGTTGAAATCGCAATGCGATTATTATATATCTGCTTAATCGCATTGCCGTTTCAACTTAGCATTGCTAAATAATTCCATCCATATTGGTTAACTTACTGACTCAGTAAGTTAACGATATGGATGGAATAATTTAGCAATGCTAAGTTGAAATCGCAATGCGATTAAGCAAATATATAAGAATCGCATTGCCATTTCAACTTAATTCTCAGATCCGACAGTACATTCTACTGGAGGAGGCGTTCCCATGGTGATCGTTAGCTCAAAGTTGTAATCGCAATGCGTTTATTGCGGTATATTATCCCTCTGGGTGTCTTTTACAGCCTTTTTAGTGCCCAAAAGTTCGGGTCCCCATTGACTTCTATGGGGTTCGGGTTCGGGATGAAGTTCGGGTTGAGTTCGGATCACGAACCCGGACATTTTCCGGAAGTTCGGCCGAACCTCTCGAACCCGAACATCCAGGTGTTCGCTCATCTCTACTCTTCACCGCTCTCTCGTGGCGTTGCTGGCCGGCAACCTCCCTTACGCGGCGTCCCACGTAGTGCGCTATGCTCCGGCATGGCGTCCAACACAAACCAAATGCTAGGCAACAGAAAGAAGCGGAGTTGCCGTCAGTGAAGTGGATATGTGCAGTCCTAAATTCCGGACTTGATTCAGCGCTGTACCGACAAGCAATCGAATGTCAGAATGGGCAATAGATGATCTTGGCCGTATTGGTTCCTCTTTAATGTCCTCAATTTGCTGCAGCAATGGAACGCTCACTCCTTTCACGCCAGACACGTTTCGGGGTGCTGTACCCCTTCCTCAGTGAAAATGAGAGTGAGCGTTGTAATCCCTTATATAGGGGTCTCTTTTACCCATAATCCTATAATGGCAGTATGTGACCTATAAAATCTGGTCTGGATCATATGGATTTTAAACAATCTGAGCCGCTGAATTTTGTGATTATTTTCAAATTTTACCCACCCATCTCAGCTAGGCTCCCTTTTTTCCAATATGGACATTTGGGAACATCTAAATAAGAAATATAAGAAAATTAAATCTTTCACTTTCAGTATGGATGGAGATTTTAGAACAGAAACTGAGAAATCAGCAGATGATATTTTTAAAAAGTCGGAAAAACTATTGCAACGGTAGTTGCAGAATAAGTGGGAAATTAGATCATTATCACAGTACCTTGAAAAGGCATATATCCCCAAAGGCCTAGCACTCACCAAAATTCCAGCCTCAGATTTGGTGAACGATAGTTTTAAAAAAGGGTGGGATTTATTTTCAAAGATGCAGTCAGAAGGTCTTATTCGGATGATTATTAAACGGAGAATAGAGATGACTGAAGAAATGACGGGACAAATTGAAACCCTAAAAAGGGAAATAGAGTAGTTCCCAGATAATGAGGAGATCGCAGAATGGCGTGAGAGGATCTGTAGAAATTTTGATTCGTTAGAAAAAGAAATAATATATAAGAAATCAAAAATATTAAATAATGTAGAAAAAAGGGATAATAATTACCCTACAAGACAAGCAGAGGCTAAAAGGGATACTAAAATTACACGAGAAACACAAGGGGATAATTTCAATGTTACGGTTGCTAATAGATATGAAACACTAACATCACCACATTTTTTAGATTATACTCCACCTCACCACAAAACACGAACGAAAAAAATACGAAGCCTTACTCCACCACGGCACAACACGAGGAGTCACACACAGAGAAGACAGGAGCCACAGCATGAATACAATCTGAGTGATCGATCAACAGAATACAACCACAACAGGGGGAGGTATCAGAGACAGGATTACGGGCACAGACAATATCAGAGAGGGGAACAACACTATCATCATCTCCCACCTAGACTACTGCAACATTCTCCTCTGTAGCCTTCCATCTAGCTCTCTTGCACCCCTCAATCTATCCTCAACTCTGCTGCCCGACTAATCCACCTCTCACCCTGTTACTCCTCTGCCTCTCCCCTCTGCCAGTCCCTGCACTGGCTCCCCATTACCCAGCGAATTCAGTTTAAAATACTAACTAACACATACAAGGCCGCCCACAACCAGTCCCCTCACTACATCTCTGATCTACTTTCCCGATACATCCCCACACACAATCTTCGATCCTCACAGGACCTAGTTCTCTCCTCTCCTCTTATCACCTCTTCCCACACTTGCCTCCAAGATTTCTCCTGGGCATCCCCTATACTATGGAACTCGCTACCCCAACATATCAGACTCTCACCTACAGTGGAATCCTTCAAAAGAAACCTGAAAACCCACCTCTTCAGACAAGCCTACAACCAGTGACACTGTTGCCTCTATACCGCTATGAATTGCTTCACCCTCGCCTACTGTCTCCTTCCCCCATACCATGTAGATTGTAAGCCCTCACGGGCAGGGCCCTCTGTCCTTTTTTACCAGTCTGTAACTTGTCTCGTTCATGCTTAATGCAATTGCCTGTATTATGTATGTGCACCGCTTATTATATGTACAGCGCTATGGAATGAATGGCGCTCTAAAAATAAATAATAATAATAATAATATACACCAATGCACACCAGAATGCAGAGAAAAGAACACAACATAGAAAGATTCGCAGAGGGCGACATTCACACAGAAAGAAACACTGTGAATCAGCCACAACCGACATCGAATATAATTAATATTAGTGGAATTTCACTTACTAGTGCACAAACACAACTTCTGAATCGGGGTCTTAAATTTGACCCACAAGTCCTCTAGACAAATTCTCTACATTTATAGGGATAGAGAAGTTTATCAGACGTCTCTGCCTAAAAAAGTACTTTATAAAGAATCCCATTGAAAGGGAGATCTGTGGAATACAACAAAATGATAAATATCCCCATACTGAATTGAAAGCTAAATCCCGGAAATACCCGAAGCAGGAAATTAGTAGTGAAATGGCCACATTCAAAACCAACATTGAATGGGAAATTAGGGGTATTAAAAGCCGTAGAGTGAATAATAATTTAACGAAAAAGGAGATTGAGGCAATACAATCACTGCAAAAGGCTAAAGAAATAACTATAAGGCTGGCTGATAAGGGGGGGGGGGCTATAGTTATTTTGAGTACAGAGGCCTACCTAAGTGAGTGTAAAAGACAGCTGGGAGATGACAAGACCTATCAGAAACTAAAAGAGGATCCAACAGAAACATATTATAACACATTAGTGGAATATTGCAATAGGGGTGCAGAAGCAGGTTTTCTCTTAACTCAAGGTGCCAGATTTGTTTTGGATACCGAAAAAAGGATTCCGACATTAAACTGCATCCCCAAGATCCATAAGGATTTACAGTCGCCCCCTGGGCATCCAATAGTGCTGGGGATTAATTCAATTTCATGTCATTTATCTGAATTTATAGATGAATGGCCACAACCCTATGTTAAGATAATACCGTCCCATATCCGTGACAATACCGAAATTATCAAAACACTTGAGGGGATACAGTGGTGTGGCAATTGGATCTTGGGGACGCTGGATGTCGGATCCTTATATACTATTATTGACCATAAGAAAGGAAAAGGAAATGCGTTATTGAAACAACTGAGGTCAAACAGTGACATCCCGGAAGACCAAATAGGATTCCTACTGGAAGGTGTTGAGTACATACTTTCACACAACTATTTTCTATTTTAGCAGGATTTTTATGTACAGAAGATTGGAACCACCATGGCCCTAGATTCGCTCCTAGCTATGCGAATTTATTTTTGGCACAGTGGAAATCTGAAATCATACAGCCCAGGCTGGGAGCGGATCTGGTGCTGTGGCGCAGATTTATAGATGACATCCTGTTTATTTGGCAAGATTCCAGGGAAGCCTTGACTACCTTTCTAAACAAGATCAATACAAATGATAGAAATGTAATATTTACTCCCTCTATAAGTGATAAGAAAGTGGAATTTCTGTATTTGGAAATATATGTCCAAGGAGACAGGTTAGGTTGTAATACCCATTTTAAACCAGTGGCTAGGAACAGCTTTATAAGATTCACAAGTTGCCACTTACCACGTTGGCTTACCAATTTAAACGATTGAAACGCAATTGTACGGAAGAAGAAAAGTTTAAAGAAGAATCTAGAGGATTGAAACAACAGTTTCTAGAAAGGGAGTACCCAATCCAGGTTATAGAGAGTTACTTGACTAAAGTACGGGAAATGGAGAGAAAGAATTTTTTTCTAACCACAGGTCCTAAACAACATGATGAAACTTTAAGAATAATTTTACCTTTTAGTTCCCAATACCGCACAATAGAAAAAATAATAAAGAAACATTGTGGTCACCTTTTAAATGATAAAACTATAGGTCCTATGTTGAGTAATAATCCTAGGATCACATATACGAAGGCAGCCAATTTAGCGAGTAGAGTAGCCCCAACGGTGAAAAGGAATGTACAACTCCGAAATAAAGAAAATTGGCTGTCTCTAAAAGGTTTCTTTAGATGTGGACACTGTAGTAACTGTAGAACTACCACCTTCCCCAAAAAAACAACTAGAGTACGGTTTATGGTGAATGGCTTCGAGATGAATATCCAAGATGGCCTGACATGTGATACAGTTGATGTCATTTATATGCTGGAATGTGGGTATAAGAAACAATACATAGGGAGAACGAGAAGAACCTTAAAGAAAAGAGTGGCCGAGCATGTTGCAAATATAAAAAAGGGGCTGGAGATACACTCACTATCTAAACATTTTAAAATGTATCACAATTGTGATCCCTTAGATTTGAAGTTTTGGGCCATAGAAAAGGTGAAAAGGTTTTGGAGAGGGGGAAACCATGTAGCTCGAATGTCAAGACAAGAAAAGCAAAGGATCTTTGACTTCGACACCATGATCCCCAAAGGCCTGAATGCCGAATTTGAGTTATTTGGGTTTCTATAATGGGGGGTGGTCTGGCCGGGACGGGACATCGAAGTCTGGTCATTCTTATCGACACTCCAATCTCCCCTCTCTACCAAACTCCCCTCCCCTACACTACCACTACCAACTTCTTCAATATTCATTTTTTTACTTTTTCCTGATTTGTTGTTTAATTTTTGCAACAGATTTACAGCTGGCGTTTAAGTTTACAACTCAGTAGGATAATTTCTGTCCTCCATTGACAAACAACAAAAATCACATATACAGATGGAGCAGGGGTAACACTCCCACCCTTAACTCAAATTTCATTACCTCATCACAATATCTTGAAACAAAAGCCATTGAGAAGCAATTGTTTCACTAGTTTAGGGTGCTTTCACACTAGCGTTTTTACTTTCCGTCCTAGAGTTCCGTCCTCGGGGCTCTAGGACGGAAAGATACTGATCAGGATTATCCCAATGCATTCTGAATGGAGAGAAATCCGTTCAGGATGCATCAGGATGTCTTCAGTTCAGTCTTTTTGACTTTTCAGGACGGAGATAAAACCGCAGCATGCTGCGGTTTTATCTCCGTCCTGAAAAGCCTGAACACATGACTGAACGCCTGATCAGGCCTTAAGTCCCATTGACTTACATTGGGGCAGGATCCGGCATTAAAAAAAGACTGAAGGACGGATCCGTCCTTCAGGTGTGCGCATGCGCAGGCCTTTAAAACAGTGAAAAAAAATACAAGACAGATACGTCTCTCCGCATGGCAAACGGAGAGACGGATCCGCACTTGCAATGCATTTGTAGACGGATCCGCAATCCAGATCAGTCTACAAATGCTTTCAGTTGTCATGCGTTGTGACGGATCCGGCGGGACGGAAGTGCACGCCGGATCCACACAACGCAAGTGTGAAAGGGGCCTAAGTTAACTAAACTGAACTTAACCAATCTCAGAAAACAGGAGTCTTAACCTTGCTACATCCGTAAAACGCTTATGACACGTCATGCGGTTCTATTGCCTTTACACTGCGTTTTGTTCACGATCAGTTTCTTCTTCCTATTTATATATTTATATATGTTTTTTATATATGTCTTTTTATACAACATCTACATGCGTTTATTTTATTTCTTTTTTCATTAGTGGAGGGAAGTTTTTATCAATATTTGTATAGCAAATTACTGTGAGATTGTTTAAAATCCATATGATCCACACCAGATTTTATAGGTCACATACTGCCACTATAGGATTATGGGTAAAAGAAACCCATATATAAGGGATTACAACGCTCACTCTCATTACCACTGAGGAAGGGGAACAGCACCCTGAAACACGTCTGGCATGAAAGGAGTGAGCGTTCCATTGCTGCAGCATATTGAGGACATTAAAGAGGAACCAATACGGCCAAGATCATCTATTGCCCATTTTGACATTCGATTGCTTGTCGGTACAGCGCTGAATCAAGTCCGGAATTTAGGACCGCACATATCCACTTCAGTGACGGCACCTCCGCTTCTTTCTGTTGCCTAGCATCCGGGTTATGTGGGACACCACGC
The DNA here is from genome assembly GCA_033119425.1 of Bufotes viridis. Lineage (NCBI taxonomy): Eukaryota > Metazoa > Chordata > Amphibia > Anura > Bufonidae > Bufotes > Bufotes viridis. Next base: position 495,945,460 of record CM065590.1, on the reverse strand, counting down.
CGGAGCATAGCGCACCACGTGGGACGCCGCGTAAGGGAGGTTGTCGGCCAGCAACGCTGCGAGAGAGTGGTGAAGAGTGGTAAGCACGCAACTTTGTACAACTTTGTTTATTATAACACAAGTGCGTCCAGACAACTTTTTGATGCAGGAAGCATAAGATCCCTTTTGCCCTATCTTGGGAATAACAAGGAGGACTGGACATCCTAACGGAAATAAAAGTAAATATGCTCACGCTGTTGCAGTGATATGAATTGATCTATTGTGTTTTAGTATTTGACATACTGGTCCAGTTACACACACTGTATTATACTGCCACCCTGCAGTGGTGTATTGGTGTGGGGGTCAAAGTGTCGCTGTGATATTGCGGCTGACACAAAAGGTAGAATCTGGATGTTATTTATCTTCTCTTGATTGATGGGAAAAAATAAGAAGATTACCTGAATTACAAGATTTTAGTTTACTGTATTTTTATTGTGTATTGTTACAGCATTAATTTTATAGAGGTACAAATAAATTATTGGGTGTTCATGAGTGTGTGTGACCCTTGATATAGCACGTTTCCTATTTATTTTTTGTCCAAAGGGTGGGCCTACAAGGAGAGCACCTATCCATAAATGAAAAAAGGTTGAGCCGCTGAATTTTGTGTTTATTTTAAATCTGATTTATGTTATTCCACAAACCCCTGTCATGCCGGACCTGCAAACCCTCCTATGCATACTATATACACAAGTAAATGAGGCCTATTAGTCCAGGTACACAATAGAGTGGCAATAATAGTCCATGATTTAATCCTAGGACCCCATCGCTGGAAGGTGTTGAATCCTACAATCATACAATTACAAGCGACTGGTCAACTGGTTACAAAATCAACAATGAACATAGAAACATTGTATACATAGAACTTATACAGAGTCCCTATGGTTCTACATTAGGATGCAGTAGGCACTTAGTGTGTCATATGAGGTCTCTGTATGGCATCACTTTAGGCTAGGTTCAAATATGCATTCTGAACTCCAGTAGCCTGATACTACCACACACAGCCAGATCCCTATTGATTATAATTGGATCAGCTGCTTTCTGGCATATATGTTAGCTTTCCAGAGATGCAAATTGCTGCATGCAGTATTTTTTGTCAAGCTGAAAGCCAGTATTTAGACCAATGCCCCATTGGGTTCCACTATAGTCACAGCAGCCAATCAGCTAGCGTTTTACTTCTTGCCCTAAGAAGCCATCACAGCCATGCCTACTATTGGCATGGCTGTGATTGACCAAGTGCAGCATGTGACGCAGCCTCTATTTAAGCTGTAGTCACATAGCGCCGCACGTCACACTGCTCTGATTAGTGTAGGGAGAGGACGCAGCTTCTGTGAGGGTGAGATTAGGCAGGGAAAAGTCAGCAACAGCACCTAATGAACTGATCGATCTACAGCTGTGAATGATTCAACTTCTGCTAGTTAATTGCTCACTGGTTTTTAGGCTGCACAGGGCGTTTTTCTGTCACTTTTTTCTGGGGTGATCGGCGGCCATTTTGTGACTTGTGGTGCACCAGAACAAGCTGCCACCAAGTCCATCAATACTAGTTTTTTTTTTTTTTTGCTATATCCTACATCAGGGGCTTGGCTGTGCTTATTGTCACCCCTAGAAACTCAGGATAGCAATTTCTATATTTTATTAAGGGGTAAATACAATTGCCAAAATACCAATCCCCTAAATCTGGTGTTCCAGCTTTGGCTAGCCAAGTGTAATACTGTCTGCTGTCTGGCAAAGGATAGATTATTTTCTGTGGTAAAATTCAATTGCCAAAATAGCAATCCCCTAAATCTGGTGTCCCAGCAGTGGCTGGCAAAGTATAATAGTGTCTGGCAAAGGATATATTTTGTTCTGGGGTGAAATTCAATAGCCAAAATAGCAATACCGTAAATCAGTGGTTTCAGCTGTGGCTGGCAAAGTATAATAGTGTCCGGCAAAACATATATTTTGTTCTGGGGTGAAATTCAATTGCGAAAATAGCAGTACCCTTAATCTGGTGTCCCAGCAGTGCCTGGCAAAGTATAATAGTGTCCGCCAAAACATATATTTTGTTCTGGGGTGAAATTCAATTGCCAAAATAGCAATACCCTGAATCTGGTGTCCCAGCAGTGCCTGGCAAAGTATAATAGTGTCCGCCAAAACATCTATTTTGTTCTGGGGTGAAATTCAATTGCCAAAATAGCAATACCCTGAATCTGGTGTCTCAGCACTGGCTGGCAAACTATAATAGTGTCCGCCAAAACATATATTTTGTTCTGGGGTGAAATTCAATTACCCAAATATCAATACCCTGAATCTGGTGTCCCAGCAGTGGCTGGCAAAGTATAATAGTGTCCGCCAAAACATATATTTTGTTCTGGGGTGAAATTCAATTGCCAAAATAGCAATATATCCTATAAATATACAGACATATAATTTTTATCATTTAAGCCGAGACTCCCCATTGCTTGGGTACGGATTATCCATCTGGACTCTGCCTGCAATGTTAACTGGTGCCTATCGCCCCCCCTAATCGGGGTATTCACAACTTCTATACCTGCAAATCTAAGACAGCGAGGATTGCTCCTATGCTTCTCCCGGACGTGGTCGATGAGGCGGGGACATCCTTTCCCCGTTCTCACCGAGTTCACATGTTCCCTAAAACGTTCAAATAGTGGCCTGATCGTCTTGCCTATATAGAAATTGTGGCAATCGCAGTATACCACATACACAACGAACGCTGTCATGTAAGTAATAAACTGTCGAACCTTATGTGTCACCTCACCTATACACAAAATTTTGCTCTGTGGATTTTGGGGACAGAAAGAGCAGCAAATTTACCAACTCTCGAATGCGCTGAGAGCCAAGAGGGATTTTGCAGGGAGCGGATCACACTATGTACTATTCAGTCCTTTAAAGTGGAACACCTTCTGAATGCGATCAGTGGTTTCTGTTCCGCTAACTTGCACAGCATAGAGTCACCCTTTAAAAGGTCCCAGTTGTTCCTAATTGCACTTTTTATCACGTCTGCTGTGGGGCTATATTTGAATACAAAGGAGAACTTCTCTGGAGTCGTGCTCTCCTTCCTTCCTTCCATAAGGAGTTCATGTCTCGGGCTAGCGGAAGCCCTGGACATAGCCCTATTTACGTCCACCCGTGAGTAACCCCTAGCAACCAGTCGATCAGCAAGTGATCGAGCTTGTTGCTGAAAGCCCTCATCAGTACTGTTGATCCTCCGTAATCGGATAAATTGAGCGTAAGGGACTGCCTTCATAACGGGTGCCGGATGAAAACTGGTACGGTGCAATAAAAAGTTAGTGGCCGTGGGTTTGCGGTACCCTGTGGTGGTGATGTCCCCATTCACCACAGACATTCTGACGTCCAGAAAATCTAGACTTTGTCCTCCAAAGTTGATTGTGAATTTTATATTCATACTATTATTCATATTAAGATAGTCCACAAACCCACGGCATTGCTCTTCATTGCCCGACCATATCATAAAAACATCATCCACGAAACGGAGGAACAACTGAATGTACTGAAGGAAGGGGTTGTTCACCGAGAAGACATAATAATCCGCAAATACCACCAGGTATAGGTTGGCAAAGGTACACGAGCCGGTACCACTGCTGCCCAAATAAAAAGACATTATTGGAAATCACTAAATCCAGAGACTCCTCTATGAACTTACAAAAAAGGGGTCCTTTGTCTGTCCTACTGAGGACTTTATTCACTGCCTGAACCCAAAATTTTGTGTATAGGTGGGGTGACACATAAGGTTCGTCAGTTTATTACTTGCAGGACAGCGTTCGTTGTATACGTGGTATACTGCGATTGCCACAATTTCTATATAGGCAAGACGATCAGGCCACTATTTGAACGATTTAGGGAACATGTGAACTCGGTGAGAACGGGGAAAGGATTTCCCAGCCTCATCGACCACGTACGGGAGAAGCATAGGAGCAATCCACGCTGTCTTAGATTTGCAGGTATAGAAGTTGTGAATACCCCGATTAGGGAGGGCGATAGGCACCAGTTACCATTGCAGGCAGAGTCGAGATGAATAATCCGTACTCAAGCAATGGGGAGTCTCGACTTAAATGATAAAAATGATATGTCTGTACATTTATAGGATACGAATGTAAGGGTGCCCTGTTCCACACCTTGCTCTATACCAGGCATCCTCAAACTGCGGCCCTCCAGCTGTTGTAAAACTACGACTCCCACAATACCCTGCTGTAGGCTGATACCTGTAGGCTTTTCAGGGATGCTGGGAGATGTAGTTTTGCAACAGCTGGAGGGCCGCAGTTTGAGGATGCCTGCTCTATACCATCGAGGTCTAGGGGTTAAGTATTTTTTATCTCCTCTTAAGATGTTTGACTGGGTCCCTGTAACCTCCCCCTATTAAATGGGTCGCTAGGAGTATATATATATATATATATATCTATATACATAAGCGGTTTCTGTTTATGCTATGTTGCTGCGCATTGCTCTGTACTTGACTAAATGGATACTCATAATTGGTTGTTAACCAGCTAGGCTAACACGCACGGACGTGCTGTAGGCCAGACGAAGCGCAGTTGTTGTGCGAAACGGCCGTCGCCACTTATCTAGTGTGAGGAGAGCACGTCCGCCCCCAAGCCCGGCTGATGTACTTTTGGACTACAATAAAGTTTTGGATCTTTATATACACTGGTGAGTGCCGCTGGTTTCATCTCTTCTGTGAACAATAACTAACTGTGTGAAAGCTGTCTTACTGAACCATATCCTATATTACAAGACTAAAATACAGCCAAGAGCAAACAACCAATTACATTTACATACATTTGGTAGAAACCATGTGAGATCTGTCCCTTTTCTACTTACCTCCATAAAGAACAGTTATGAACATTTCTGCTGTATTCCTGAAAGAATTAGATAGGTGGAGACGTTATAAGAGGAGTCTTAGAGCTTTTGACTATAGAAAGGTGGAAATAAAGAGACTTACTGTAAGTGAGCATCTGAAATTGTGAGTGTCCCTGGTCATGGTAGCAGGAGCAATAAAAACAGTGGCAGTCGCCAGGGAGAGACTAGATGGCCACAATTAGCAGCCATTGACTTGACTGCTGTTTACCAAGCCAGATCTGATTGCTCAGTAAACAATCCTTATTATCAATTGAGAGGCCTGCACACAGCTTGGCTTTACATAGTTTTGTCTCCAAGGTGTTGCTAGACGTTGCTGCCAAGAATGCATTAGATCCGTGTGCACGTCTTGCATCTGTTTCAGTTTACACAGTAGATCTCCTATCAGAGCAACTACAGGCCCACGCCTCGTCATAAATTAGGTACAAGCTACAATAGCACAGAGAAGAAACAAAAAACGACGAAAGGACGGTTTCTGTAAATGACCCCCAATGTATTTTTTTCACTTTTTTGACATTTTTTTGACCCAGACCCACTTGGTTCTTGTAGATCCAGTGGATCTGGTGTCTATATAATACAGAACAGTACACTATATAGTGTACTGCACTGTATTTTTTTACTTTTCACAGTCTGGTCAGACTTCTGCCTTTAGCAGAAGTCTGACCAGAGTTACTATACCATGGCAAGCAGGACGCTTCTGAAAGCGTCCTGCTGCCATGGTGGCTCATCACCCGCTGCCATTACAGAGCAGCGGGTGATGGAAGAGAGGTGAGCTCCCTCCCTCTACTATCCTATCCCGTCGGGGGCTGCAAAGGTACGGCAGCCCCCGATGGGAGAGGGATGGAGCTCCCTCCATGTTAACACCTTCTATACCGCGGTCCGTACGGACCGCGGTATAGAAGGGGTTAAACTGCTGACATCTGCAGCACAGATGTCAGCAGTTTATAGCAGGGGGTCAGCAATGTGCTGACCCCCTGCTATACCCACTAGACACCAGGGAAATGGATTGAAAGGAGGCGGGCGGGGGATCGCAATTGCGATCTCGCCTGCCGCACCTCCCGCGCCGCCCACCCGCAGCACCGCCCGCAATCCCCCCCCCTGCACCACTCGGGGGGACACTAAGATGGCGGGGTGCAGGGGGGTAAAATTTAACATTGGGGGCATATTTTAGTCTCTGATCCCCGTGGTCACAGACTGCGGGGATCAGAGATCGCACATAGCGCAGCAAACCGCAGGTCTGAATTGACCTGCGGTTTGCTGCGATCGCTGACATGGGGGGGTCACAGGACCCCCCTGGGCATTGTGCCAAGATGCCTGCTGATTGTTTTCAGCAGGCATCTTGTTCCGATCACCGCCACGTGCGCAGCGGTGATCGGATATTCACAGGGCGTACATGTACGCCCTTGGTCCTTAAGTACCAGGACGCAAGGGCGTACATGTACGCCCTTCGTCCTTAAGGGGTTAAAAAAAGGTTTCTGTTTTATGTGGATAAAAACAAAAAGTGAAAAAACTCAGACACATGGACCTCCTGAACTTGAATCTTTGCAGATGCAAAACTTGGTTGTAAAACGCTAAAATACACTCTTACAAATAACTGTTTGGAGACCTATAACTAAATGTCAAAACAGTTATGCTGTCAACCATGCAATTTTATACAATGACTTAACATTAGAGATGAGTGAATCGAAGTTGACAGTGGAATTCGATCCGAATTTAATGAAAAATTCGATTCGCACTGAATCCGAATTTCCTCACACTTCGTGGAAACGAATCACATTTTTTCCTAAAATGGCTGCTGCACGTGTTAGGACATGGAGCAAAGAACTCTGGGAATGAGGGATTACCCACAATACCAATGCCATGCATGTAGCCAATCAGCAGCCAGCCAGCCCTGTTATGTCACAGCCCTATAAATAGCCTCAGCCATCTTGGATTCAGCCATTTTCCAGTGTACTTAGTGCAGGGAGAGACATGAGCAGGTGCTAGGGACAGTGCTAGGAAAGACTTGAAAACTTTTATTTTGCTGAATAGAAGTTCAGGGAAAGAGCATTAGAAGTGTAGGGAAAGGATAGGTAGGAATTATTCCACACTATAAAAGCAGGGTCCAATAGGGGAGTGTACAGCCTGGGTAATAGGAACAATCCTATTACACCTTGCTGGGGATCCAAATTGCCATTATACTGCTGCTTTCAGGTTTGCAATAGATGATACCCCTGTAATTCCTCTGTGGTCTCCTCATGCTGCTGACACCTCCACACTATGTCACCTTGCCAGTCTGTGGCCTTTTCATGCTGCTGCTAACGCAACGCTATGGCACTGGGCCACTATGTGGCTTCCCCATACTGCAGCCATCTCAACACTCTGTTATTGTTCCACTCTATGGCCTCCTCATGCTGCTGCTAATTCAACACTATGTCACCTTGCCAGTCTGTGGCCTCCTCTTGCTGCTGCTACCACCTCCACACTATGTCACCTTGCCACTCTGTGTTCTCCTCATGCTGCTGCTAACTGAACACTATGTCACTGGGCCACTCTGCGGTCTCCTCATGCTACTTTTTACTCAACCCTATGTCACTGGGCCACTCTGTGGCCCACTCATGCTGCTGCTGCTGCCACCTCCACACGATGTCCCCTTGCCAGTCTGTGGCTTCCTCATGCTGCTGCTAACTCAACACTATGGCACTGGGCCACTCTGTGGCTTCCTCATGCTGCTGCCATGTCAGCACTATATAAATGGGACACTCTGTGGTCTCCTCATGCTGCTGCCACCTCAACACTATGTCATTAGGCCACTCTGTGGACTTCTCAAGCTGTTCTCCCACCCTCCTCACTCCATACCTGGGCACTATTTTGCCTTTTTGGCGTGGTTGACATCATCATTTATTTGACCCTTCTTCTGATCTGTCAGATGGAAGGAAAAATGATACGCACAATAGAATATGTCTATTTAGCGGCGGCCTGTATGGTCCCATCAGAATTGGCTTATGATTTGGTAGTCAAAAGCAGGAGTGGGTACAAAACACAGAAGACATGTAAATATTCCATTCACGTGTCATCTCTGTTTTGGATCCACTGCTGTTTTTTCTTTTTTACTTTAGCAATACTGATGGATTACTGACCAAATGCTGACCAAGTGAAAGCGGATGCTCAACAAACAGGATCCTTTTTTTTTTTTTGAGGGGGGGGGGGGGTTATTATTGTTCCTATGGATCTGAGGAAGGGCAAAATAATCAGTGACACAATAGAACAGGTTCTGTAGACATCTATGTGGAATCAGCTGACAACGGTGTAAAAGGAGTGCGCTCTTTCGCTCTACAGTAGGATCTTTGGCCTCTGCACGGTTTTATAGACCCGGCGCTAACATTGACCTGTAAGGCTGAGTTCACATTTGAGTTATTTGGTCAGTTTAAGCCCTGTAACTGCCCAAATAAGTGAAGTGTGCAGTGATTTTAAGAGTGACGCCTGTCATGTGCATGTCATACTGTCACAAACCAACGGGTGTGAACCCACTGTGCCACGTGTCTTACCTCCTATAAGGGCATTGTCTAAGTGAACCCCTCTATCTTCACAGTACCCCTGATGGTGGGGATAGACTTTCCCCGAGGGGAACAGCAGGTCGCTACCTCTTGAGGAGAATAGGCACACGAGGCAGCTGGTCCAGGCGGACCAGGAGGTACCTGAGAAAGGTACCAGAGGTAGAGGCATTGTCAGCAGGCTGAGTCGTTTCCAGGAGCAACAGTGTAGGACCAAAGGATGAGGCAGAGGTGAAGTCAGACAGGCAATAGGTTAGTTCAGGCGGCACAGGTACAGGTCAGACAATCCGGATCAGCAACAGGAGAGTCAAGGCAAGCAGGCAGGGATCAAACAGGTAGCAGAGTCCAGCAACACAAGTACGAGTCAGGAACACAAGAACACAAGCGGATATCAGGAACCTTAGCAGGACACAAGAACCATGACACTGAGGCATCTGGGAAGGGGGCTGAGCCACTTATATATGTGTAGGAGGGCTAGGATTGGTTGGCGAGGTCACATGATCCAACCCATAAAACACAGGAAGTGACGTGGCTTTCTGGCCCTTAAGGAAATGCTGCAGGAAACAAGCAGCAAGCATGCTATGGCCAGGGATGAAAGTAACACTGGCAGCAGATCACTGCTGAAAATGGCGCCCGGGACCTTGGCGGTAAGCAGGGGAACAGCAGCGCACAGCAGCTGCTGTTACACATGCTGACTGACAGTATTGTTTCACTACCACAGCAGACTCCCTATGCATGTTACTGCAGGGCACAGTGTTCTACACCACTATACAGGCTCTCTGCAACCAGGAAAAAGCTGTTTTTTAACTCGATTAGCCGCAAATAAATTTTTGAGAAATTCGCTCATCTCTACTCAACATATCAAACGTATATCATCTTTATATATGAAATTGTAATATAAAGTAACACTATCTAAAGCAAACAAGTTCAGGTTCTGGTCTTTTGGTTCCTTTTCTTGGCCTCTGCCTCTCCTTCTGCTAAATACTACATTTATTAATCCATTCCATATTCATACACTTTAACTGAGCAGTAGAAAACTGGTCACTAACTACCCTTTAGCAGCGATTTAACATTAGAAGGTGGCTCTCAGCTGCAATTACAGCTACTAAATCGGCTAACCATACACTCTCTAAGATTCTTTTAGCACAAAACACCAAGGGAAAGACCATTGAGGAGAATGAGGATCAATCCATGAACATTAATAACGCTACAAGGTGCATTCGTATCCATTTGATGAAACATTCACGGAAAGCAAGAACAAAAAAATGATTAAGGTTATGTTTACAAAATGGATTTTGATGGCATCAAAATCCGCAGTGTATCTCATGGCAGAAATTGCAGATGTTTCTGCTGTGGGTTTTCATTTTAAATGGCGCTGTCCCAGTCTGGTTTAGCTCCTTTTAACTACCTCCCGACCGCCGAACGCACGGATGCGTCCAGGCGGCAGGTTTGTTACTCCTGGACACATCCGTGCGTCATCTCGCGAGAGGCGAGATTTGCTGTGAACGCGCGTGCAGTGCGCGCAGTGCGTATAAATTTTTTTAAAAAGTTGTCATTTACAGAGATATTTCTCTCACCCAGCATGGGTATATATAAAAATACACCCGAAAACACATTGCTCTACTTCTCCTGAGTACGGCGATACCACGTGTGACACTTTTTTGCAGCCAAGATGCGCAAGGGGGCCCTAATTCCAATAAGTACCTTTAGGATTTCACAGGGCATTTTTACGCATTTGGATTCTCACGCTTTAGGTTCCCTAAAATGCCAGGGCAGTATAAATACCCCACAAGTGACCCCATTTTGGAAAGAAGACACCCCAAGGTATTCCGTGAGGGGCATGTCGAGTTCACAAAAAAAAATTTTTTTGGGCACAAGTTAGCGGAAATTGATATTTTATTTTATTTTTTTGTTTTTTACAAAGTCTCATATTTCACTAACTTGGGACAAAAAATAAAATTTTACATGAACTCACCATACCCCTCACGGAATACCTTAAATTTTTTTATACAAAGTTGTCAGTTTACAGAGATATTTCTTTCACCCAACATGGGTATATGTAAAAATACACCCCAAAACACATTGCCCTACTTCTCCTGAGAACGGCGATACCACATGAGTACTATATACAACGTTGTGGCACTCTGCCTTTTCCCGCTACTGGAAGTCGGGTTCCCGCCCTGATGCAGTGAAGAGAAGAACTCCAGTTTGAATGCGGTGTCAACAAGATTTCTGTTTATTGAAATAGCGGCAAAATCACATATAAGTGACGTTTCGGGCTGTATTCGGCCTTCATCAGACTGAGGTCGCAATAGATGGTAGGTAGGATGTATGAATATGTCGGGCTGCGTCATGGGAGCCTGCAGGACTATGCCTGCTACTGGTACAGGCGCACAGCACCAGTAGCAGGCATAGTCCTGCAGGCTCCCATGACGCAGCTCGGCATATTCATACATCCTACCTACCATCTATTGCGGCCTCAGTCTGATGAAAGCCGACTACAGGCCGAAACGTCACTTATATGTGATTTTGCCGCTATTTCAATAAACAGAAATCTTGTTGACACCGCATTCAAACTGGAGTTCTTCTCTTCACGATACCACATGAGTGACACTTTTTTGCAGCCTGGGTGCGCAAGGGGCCCAAATTCCAACGAGTACCTTTAGGTTTTACAAGGTTGCTCACAATTTAGCCCCGCCCAAAATGCCAGAACAGTAAACACACCCCACAAATGACCCCATTTCGGAAAGTAGACATCCCAAGGTATTCACTGAGGGGCATAGTGCGTTCGTGGGAGATTTTTTATTTTTGTTGCCAGAAGTTAGCAGAAATGAAAACTTTATTATTTAATTTTTTTCCCTCAGAAAGTGTCATTTTCCGCTAACTTGTGAAAAAAAATGAAATGATACATGAACTCACCATGCCCCTCCGCGAATACTTTGGGGTGTCTTCTTTCTAAAATGGTGTCATTTGGGGGGTATTTATACTATCCTGACATTCTAGCACCTGAAGAAACATGACAGGTGCTCAGAAAGTCAGAGCTGCTTCAAAATGCGGAAATTCACTTTTTTGCACCATAGTTTGTAAACGCTATAACTTTTACCCAAACCAATAAATATACACTTATTGCATTTTTTTTTATCAAAGACATGTAGAACAATACATTTTGCGAAAAATTTATATAGAAATGTAGTTTAAAAAAAAAAAAAATTACAACAGAAAGTGAAAAATGTCATTTTTTTGCAAAAATTTCAGTCATTTTTGATTAATAGCAAGAAAAGTAAAAATTTCAGCAGCAATGAAATACCACCAAATGAAAGCTCTATTAGTGAGAAGTAAAGGAGGTAAAATTCATTTGGGTGGTAAGTTGCATGACGGAGCAATAAACAGTGAAAGTAGTGTAGTGCAGAATTGTAAAAAGTGGCCTGGTCATTAAGGGTGTTTAAGCTAGGGGGGCTGAAGTGGTTAATGAAGCTAATCCGTGAGTAGGTTACCGCTGCAGTTTTTCTAGGTGTCTGTGCCAAGAATACACGTGTACATTCTAGATGTGATCCTGAAAAATCATTAGCTATGTGAACTGTGGCGTTGCCTTACATTAATATAATGGGCACCTGTGCAAAAAAATCATGTGAACATATCCTTAATGGACCTGCTACTTGTAAGGACTCACGCACATGACCGTTGGCCATTTTGCAGTCTATAAATTGCGACCGCGTGCATTCCGCATTTTGTGGAATGGAATGGCCAGCTCCTAATAGAACAGTCCTATTCTGGTCCGTAATGTGGACAAGAATAGGAAATGTTCTAGAACAGGCATGCTCAACCTGCGGCCCTCCAGCTGTTGTAAAACTACAACTCCCACAATGCCCTGCTGTAGGCTGATAGCTGTAGGCTGTTCGGGCATGCTGGGAGTTGTAGTTTTGCAACAGCTGGAGGGCCACAGGTTGAGCATGCCTGTTCTAGAATTTTGCAGACGGCATGGAATGGATGGAGTGCTGTCAACATCTTATGCAGCCCCATTGAACTGAATGGGTCCACATCTGAATAATAAATTAAAGCAATTAAAGCAATAAAATAAGGCCCCTAAAAATAAAACCAACTCTGATGTTCAAGCGCTATTATTTTTAGAGAATCCAGCCAGGAGCAGATCCATGATTTCATAAAGAGACACAGACTTGTGAAGATTATTACAATGCATATAACAGGAACAATGCAACACATTACAACTAGAGATGAGCAAAGTTTTCAAACATTTGATTCAGTCGCTTCACTGGATTTTTTTAAAAATGTTGCATAGTTAAGAAATTAGTTTGTTACAAAGTGCTTTAAATCAGGTCTATCCCTGCCTGCAGTTAAACTTTAGGGAGAATGTATGCTGGAGTACATTACTGTACAGTGCAGCAACATGAATATCTAGTCCTTTCTGGTAGCGAAATAGTTACTGTGCATCTGAATGACACGCAGGTCACATATATGGATGTGCGCATAATTGTGCAGGCCACCACCATTCCTAGCTAACCCCTAGCTAAAAAAAAAAAACTTCAGTAAAGCAAAAAAAATAATAATAAAAAATAAAATAAAATAAGGACATGGAGGCAGCGCCAGACAAAGAAGTGGAGAAAAAAAGGTTCTTTTAATCCATGTTGTGGCAGTCAAACACGTGTTTGAATCTCTTCTGTTAGCTGCAGAATGACTTAGTTTACACTTGACTTAGTCAGTTATTCTCATTAGTTAGTAAACTATTATTGTGGTGGCTCACTCTCAATCAGCTAAAGTGAGGTGCTTCAAACCAAAAAGAGGGATCACCCACCCTCTGATAAAAAAAAGTAAATATATATGGGGCTAGGATTGGTGAGCACTCATACATCCAACATCAAACTGAATTGCATAAAAAGACTTTATATTTAATAGGGATCCTAAATAATACACTCCAATGTTAAAACAATAAAACATTTAAAACACTATAAAGACCGCATATATTGGTGCAGAAAGCAAAGCTGCAGATTACTTGAGTCCTTTTCGTGCAGTAGTTGTTGCGGTTTATGTGCGTTTTTCTGTACCAACAGGGAACACTAGTATTCCCAACTCTATTGCAATCTATATATGAGTAATATTGGTTGCAGGCGATCTTCTTTCCACCCTATATTATTGTATAGGACCGCTTAAAGTTCTATGTGGAAAAGCAACCAAAGGAATGATGTGCTGAGGCTATGGCTGTACGCCTCAAGTGTCCCACACTACCAAACAAGATTTTCTATATGTTGACAGTATAGGTAACCAGCATAAGTCTCCACGGAGTTATGTTAAATTGTTTAAACAAATAACTTCTCAGTCTCCAGTGTATATTTCCTCCAAAGAGTCTCCGTTTTCTATTAATATCTCTTGCCTCCTTCCCTATGAATTCGTGCCTCTCAGGTGGCCTGGCGAGGGGCGAGCGGAGCGGAGCGGACCAAATAAAAGAAGAGTGAACTCAGCCTTACAGGTTAATGTTAAGACCAAGTCTAATTTATCAGCGTGGACTTAACTGTGCAGTGGCCCCATGACAGTGGGGAGGGTGTCAGCAGTAAGGTTATGTTCATATAGTAACATAGTAACATAGTACATAAGGCCGAAAAAAGACATTTGTCCTTCTAGTTCGGCCTGTCACCATCATTGGTTCAGAAATCCCATGATTACAAAGAGGAGGCGGCATTTTCATCACCTGGCCACGTTGCTGGTGTGCCTGGCCTAGAACCACATTTACCAGGTGGGCTGTGAAGAACATATATTGTCCTTGACCATAGTTACAGCTCCACATGTTGGTGCTGGTATAAACTGTAGCAGACACCAACAGGCTCAAGGACTGAATAGAAAGTGGATGTGCAGAGGTCTGGACAATTTAAAGGCTCAAGGACTGGCCCACCTTCTGCTCACCATATGTGCACATGGCTGGTACAGCTTTTTTAGAGACATAATGAGGGCTTGGGATTCTCCCTCTTTGGTGGGCACAAGCCATCAGTTCTCTGAAATGTTCAAAATCCACAATATGGAATCAGAATGCACAAATTGGAAAGAGCGGGACTGTAGTGCCTGCAACTTGGTCATTCAGCTTCTGCACCATTGGATGAGTGCACGCATGCTGTTGTCTCTTTGCAATCGCCTCAGTGAACGATTTCTAGCAAAATACATGACGAGGAGTAGGAGGAGGAGCAGCATCAGGAGCAATGGACAAAGAAAAGGAACAACAGATTTCTTCTGCTGAGGTTGAAGAGCTCTGACAGCTGGAGGTGTGAAGGTTGCTGGGAGATGTAACTGTTGCTGTTTCAGGCTGTACCACTATGACGGTTTTCCCAGACCACTTTATGGCGATGCTCTATTTGTTGACATGTGGCCGGGCTGCCAACATTAACACCCTAACCGCACTTCACCTTTTACCCACATATCATGCATACCGCCATGCTAACATCCTCCAGCGACTTGATAAATAGTGCTTCCACCCTGCTGGCTCATAGGCACGCTGCCACCCTGCTGCTGTCTTACAGGCCTGCTGCCACTCTTACCCCCTGATGATGATGTTGATGCCCACTCTTCACCCAGCTCCCATGTGCAATCGGCTACATCATCATCCACTATAGTCTAGTCATCACTCTAGCCAGTCTCCCTACAGTGTCTGAAAACTCTCCCTATGATCTCCCTACACTGTCCCTGCACTGTCCCTATCTAATGTTGTAAAATTAAAAGATTTGTTAACTACTGTCCTTAGCACTTGTCATGTCTCTCCCTATGCTCAGCTCACAGTAAAATGGCAGAGACCGAGCGGGATGAGGCTTTTATTAATCTGCTGATTGGCTGGATGCACTGAATTATGGGTCATATTGCGTTCTCGGGCTTCTTACTTTTACTTTGTAACACGTGTAGCTGCCATTTTTAAAAATGGATCCGTTACATTCAGATTTGTGGCAAATCAATTTTTTTCTGAAATTCGGAATGAATTCAAGTAATTTCACTTCGATTCGCTCAACACTAAATTCAATGTTTAATTTACACATTTTGTAATAATAAAGGAATGAAGACAACCATAAAGACTGAAGTTCTCCAGCTTGATTGAACAAGTTCTGGGTGTTTTTCTCTTGAACTCCAGATACAGATTGTGGAGTTCAGTGAATGCCTTATCTGATGAATTTACTGTTTACAAGGATAATTCAGGAACAAGAAAGAAGCAGGAAGTGTACAGTAGGAGGCGCTGTACTACTGGGGTTCTGCAGCACTGGGGAACTTTACTGTTTACTGTAATTTTTCCTTTCATATAGCTGTATGAGGACTTGTTTTTTATGGGTCAAGTTACACTTTATAATTTAAGTTTGTATATGATGATGTGGGGAGCTAGAAAAAAAATTCCTAATGGGGTGAAATTAAAATAAAATAAAACAATACCACAACAGTTATATGGGTTTTGTTTTTAACTTCCCTATACAGAAATACTGATCGGTTACTTTCATACTCCAGGTCAGTACGATTATGGCGATACCACATATGTTGGTTTTTCTTGCGTTTTAATACTGAAAAAAATAAAAAACTTGAAAAAAAATGTTTTTTTTCTTTTCATCGTCATGCTCTGACCCCTATAACTTTTTAGTGGTTATATGTACAAAGCTATGTGAGGGCTTATTTTTGCCGGGAGATTTGCACTTTCCATTGATACCATTTTAGGGTGTGTTTGACTTTTTAATAACTTTTATTTACCCACATCAGCCCCCCTAGCTTAACCGCTTCAGCCCCCCTAGCTTAAATACCCTTAATGACCAGGCCACTTTTTACAATTCCGCACTACACTACTTTACCCGTTTATTGCTCCGTCATGCAACTTACCACCCAAATGAATTTTACCTCCTTTTCTTCTCACTAATAGAGCTTTCATTTGGTGGTATTTCATTGCTGCTGACATTTTTACTTTTTTTGCTATTAATCAAAAATTACCGAAATTTTTGCAAAAAAATGACATTTTTCACTTTCTGTTGTAAATTTTTTTTAAAAAAACTACATTTCTATATAAATTTTTCTCTAAATTTATTGTTCTACATGTCTTTGATAAAAAAGTCCAATAAGTGTATATTTATTGGTTTGGGTAAAAGTTATAGCGTTTACAAACTATGGTGCAAAAAGTGAATTTCCGCATTTTGAAGCAGCTCTGACTTTCTGAGCGCCTGTCATGTTTCTTCAGGTGCTAGAATGCCAGGATAGTATAAATACCCCCAAATCACACCATTTTAGAAAGAAGACACCCCAAAGTATTCGCAGAGGGGCATGGTGAGTTCATGTATCATTTCATTTTTTTCACAAGTTAGCGGAAAATGACACTTTCTGAGAAAAAAATAAATAAAAGTTTCAATTTCTGATAACTTCTGGCAAAAAAATAAAAATCTCAGACGGACTCACTATGCCCCTCAGTGAATACCTTGGGGTGTCTACTTTCCGAAATGGAGTCATTTGTGGGGTGTGTTTACTGTTCTGGCATTTTGGGCGGGGCTAAATTGTGAGCCGCCATGTAAAACCTAAAGGTACTCGTTGGAATTTGGGCCCTTTATGCACTCAGGCTGCAAAAGTGTCACTCATGTGGTATCGCCGTACTCAGGAGAAGTAGGGCAATGTGTTTTGGGGTGTATTTTTACATATACCCATGTTGGGTGAGAGAAATATCTCTGTAAATTGTCAACTTTGTATGAAAATTTTAAGTTGTCGCTTACAGAGATATTTTTCACACAAAGTATGGGTATATATAAAAATACACCCCAAAACACATTGCCCTACTTCTCCTGAGTACGGCGATACTACATGTGTGCCACTTTTTGCAGCCAAGATGCTAAAGGGGCCCTAAAACCAATGAGTACCTTTAGGATTTCACAGGGCATTTTTACGCATTTGGATTCCAGACTTCTTCTCACGCTTTAGGGGCCCCTAAAATGCCAGGACAGTATAAATACCCCACATGTGACCCCATTTGGAAAGAAGACACCCCAAGGTATTCTGTGAGGGGTATGGTGAGTTCATGTAAAATTTTATTTTTGTCACAAGTTAGTGGAATATGAGACTTTGTAAAAACAAAATAAAAAAAAAATAAAAACAATTTCCGCTGACTTGTGCCAAAAATAAAAATTCTGTGGACTCACCATGCCCCTCACGGAATACCTTGGGGTGTCTTCTTTCCAAAATGGGGTCACATGTGGGTATTTACACTCACCTGGCATTTTAGGGCCCCTAAAGTGTGAGAATCCAAATGCATAAAAATGGCCTGTGAAATCCTAAAGGTACTCATTGGTTTTAGGGCCCCTTTGCGATCCAGGCTGCAAAAGTGTCACTCATGTGGTATCGCCGTACTCAGGAGAAGTAGGGCAATGTGTTTTAGGGTGTATTTTTACATATACCCATGTTGGGTGAGAGAAATATCTCTGTAAATTGTCAACTTTGTATAAAATTTTTTAAAAGTTGTCGTTTACAGAGATATTTTTCACACAAAGTATGGGTATATATAAAAATACACCCCAAAACACATTGCCCTACTTCTCCTGACTACGGCGATACCACATGTGTGCCACTTTGTTGCAGCCAAGATGCGCAAAGGGGCCCTAAAACCAATGAGTACCTTTAGGATTTCACAGGGCATTTTTACGCATTTGGATTCCAGACTTCTTCTCACGCTTTAGGGGCCCCTAAAATACCAGGACAGTATAAATACCCCACATGTGACCCCATTTTGGAAAGAAGACACCCCAAGGTATTCTGTGAGGGGTATGGTGAGTTCATGTAAAATTTTATTTTTTGTCACAAGTTAGTGGAATATGAGACTTTGTAAAAACAAAATAAAAAAAAAATAAAAACAATTTCCGCTGACTTGTGCCAAAAATAAAAATTCTGTGGACTCACCATGCCCCTCACGGAATACCTTGGGGTGTCTTCTTTCCAAAATGGGGTCACATGTGGGGTATTTACACTCACCTGGCATTTTAGGGGCCCCTAAAGTGTGAGAATCCAAATGCATAAAAATGGCCTGTGAAATCCTAAAGGTACTCATTGGTTTTAGGGCCCCTTTGCGCATCCAGGCTGCAAAAGTGTCACTCATGTGGTATCGCCGTACTCAGGAGAAGTAGGGCAATGTGTTTTAGGGTGTATTTTTACATATACCCATGCTGCGTGTGAGAAATATCGCTGTAAACGACAACTTTTTACATTTTTTTATTCAAAGTTGTCAATTTACAGAGATATACCCAGCATGGGTATATGTAAAAATACACCCCAAAACACATTGCCCTACTTCTCCTGAGTACGGCGATACCACATGAGTGACACTTTTTTGCAGCCAAGATGCACAAAGGGGCCCTAAAACCAATGAGTACCTTTTAGGAGGGCATTTTTACGCATTTTTCTTCTCACGCTTTAGGGCTCCTAAGATGCCAGGGCAGTAGAAATACCCCACTTGTGACCCCATTTTGGAAAGAAGACACCCCAAGGTATTCCATGAGGGGCATGGCGAGTACATAGAAGATTTTTTTTTTGGCACAAGTTAGTGGAAATTGATTTTTTATTGTTTTTTCTCACAAAGTCTCCCTTTCCGCTAACTTTTGACAAAAAGTTTAATTTTTCATGGACTCATTATGCCCCTCAGCGAATACCTTGGGGTGTCTTCTTTCCAAAATGGGGTCACATGTGGGTATTTATACTGCCCTGGCATTTAAGGGCCCTAAAGCGTGAGAAGAAAAATGCGTAAAAATGCCCTCCTAAAAGGTACTCGTTGGAATTTGGGCCTCTTTGCATCTTGGCTGCAAAAAGTGTCACACATGTGGCATCGCCGTACTCAGGAGAAGTAGGGCAATGTGTTTTGGGGTGTATTTTACATATACCCATGCTGGGTGAGAGAAATATCTCTGTAAATTGGCAACTTTGAATAAAAAAATTTAAAAAGTTGTCGTTTACAGCGATATTTCTCACACGCAGCATGGGTATATGTAAAAATACACCCCAAAACACATTGCCCCACTTCTCCTGAGTACGGCGATACCACATGAATGACACTTTTTTGCAGCCAAGATGCGCAAAGGGGCCCTAAAACCAATGAGTACCTTCAGGATTTCACAGGCCATTTTTACGCATTTGGATTCTCACGCTTTAGGACCCCTAAAATGCCAGGGCAGTATAAATAACCCCACATGTGACCCCATTGTGGAAAGAAGACACCCCAAGGTATTCTGTGAGGGGTATGGCGAGTTCACAGAAAAAAAAAAATTTGGCACAAGTTAGCGGAAATTGATTTTTTTTTTTTTTTTTTACAATACAGTCTCATATTCCACTAACTTGTGACAAAAAATAAAATTTTGCATGAACTCACCATACCCCTCACGGAATACCTTGGGGTGTCTTCTTTCTAAAATGGGGTCACATGTGAGGTGTTTGTACTGCTCTGGCATTTGAGGGTCTCCGCAATCATTACACGTATGGCCAGCATTAGGAGTTTCTGCGATTCTCCTTATATTGAGCATACGGGTAATGAGATTTTTTTTTTCCGTTCAGCCTCTGCGCTGAAAAAAAAAAAAAAATGAACGGCACAGATTTCTTCATTCGCATCGATCAATGTGGATGAAAAAATCTCTGCCAAAATCAGTGACTGCGGTGCGGTGGGCTGGGCGCTAGCTACCTAACAAGTAGCTAACTTACTGGCGGTGATAAGGGACCCTTATGCCCCATTCACACGTCCGCAATTCTGTTTGCGGAACGGAATTGCAGACCCATTCATTTCTATGGGCACAGACTTTGTCCCACTCGGATCCGGAATTACGGATCCGCGCTTCCAGGTCTGCACTTCCGTTCCGCAAAAATATAGAACATGTCCTATTCTTGTCCGCAATTGCGGACAAGAAAAAGCATTTTCTATATAGTTCTGGCAATGTGCGGATCTGCAAAATGCGCAAAGCACATTGCCGGTGTGGATCCGCAAAACACATATGGACGTCTTAATGGAGCCATACAGGGGGGTGATCAGTGACAGGGGGGTGATCAGGGAGTCTATATGGGGTGATCAGGGTTAATAAGGGGTAAATAAGTGACGGGGGGGGTGTAGTATGGTGCTTGGTGCTACTTTACATAGCTACCTGGTCCTCTGGTGGTCGATCCCAGCAAATGGGACCACCAGAGGACCAGGTAGCAGGTATATCAGACGCTGTTAACAAAACAGCGTCTGATATACCTGTTTGATGCGATTTATTTAACTTCTACAGCCTGCCAGCGATCATCGCTGGCAGGCTGTAGTATAACTGCCGAGCTGCGAGCTGCTGTGAACATGCGCGCGCGCGTTCACAGCAAATCTCGCCTCTCGCGAGATGACGCGCCGACGCGTCAAGGAGGAACATTCCGGCCGCCCGCAGGACGCAGCCCTGCGTTCGGCTGTTTGCATGAGGTTAATTTTTTGTGGGAGCAGAAGTGACTATTTAATGGCGAATTGTCCATTTTGACTTTTTTTTCCATTTCGCTGTTTGCCATATGGGCTAATTTAATAGTACAAGCGTTTTCGCACATGGCAATGCCCTTGATGTGTATTTTTTATTGTTTACATATTTTTATTTGCACTTTGGGAAAAGGAGGGGTGATTTGAATTTTTATATTTTTTATTTTGAAAATGTATTTTCTACCCCATAAGGAAATATAACAAGCAATCATTAGATTGCTTCTCCCATACACGCCAATGCATTAGCATTGGCGTGTATGAGAAATATACTATGGGGGTAATTTACGATCAGAAATACATCTATATTTGGTGTATTTCTGGCAGTGATTGTGGTGCAAAGGTTATTTTTCCCCGCTCACGCCAGGTCTAAAAAAAGTGGTTGAGGTGTGGGTGGGGTAGGCTGGTGCCTCTCCATAACTTTGGTAGATCCAGCTCAGGGGCTTACTAAGACCAGCGTCTAAAATGCCAGTCTTAATAAATGACGCCCTATGTTCCTATGAAGCGCTGCCAAAGGCAGGGGCTCCATAAGAACTAATATGCGGCAGCTTCATGTCATTTAGGGGTAACACCAAAAAATTGAACCACTATTCTCACAGAACGAAAATCGAAAAAGCTTTATTGACAACACATAATAGGTACATACATGATAAAAGGAGGCAGCACAAAGGTGGAACACAAGGATAAGAAAAAAGACCCAAGAGGGGGCTGAGAGGTCAGCACGCCAAAAACAGGGAAAAAATACAAAAAATAATAATAGTAAGAACCACCAAAACGCCCATAAACAATTAACCCCGGGCAGATACTGCAACAGAGACAAATACAAAGGCCAAAAATTGGTGGTTGGAAAATAATCATTACCTGAATGGCGTGTTGATCTCTCAGCCTCCTCCTTCCCGACGCCGTTTCGCCAGTTACCTGGCTTCTTCCGGGGATATGGAACATTTGAAAAAACTTCCCCTATTATAGTGCTCTTACAGGTGTATAATAAAGCACTTAAACGACCTGATGGCGCCTATACCAATAGATAAAAAGCTTCAGGAGCTAAGAGCCAATGGACGGCATGGCAGGGAGGTACCAGGGGCGGGGCAGATCTGACATTGCGGTCACGTGACAAAGCACATGACCGCCGCGTCAGAAACACGTCATAGCCACCGCCTCGATCAAAAGCTAACAGCCAATTGATGGCATGACGGGGAGGTACCGGGGGCGGGGCAGATCTGACGCGGCGGTCACGCGACAAAGCACATGACTGCAGCGTCAGAAGCACATTATAGCCACGCCTCCACCAAAAAGCAGCAAGCATAAAAAATGACATGATATCAATATACAAATGGTATGCATAAAAGGGATCAATAGATCAAATACCACATAAATATAAATCATAATCAATTACCCACAAATAGGGGGTGTGGACAAAAGCACTGACACAATGACAACCCAGTCACGTGAAAAAACACATGACTGCCGTTGGAGTGCTATATCACATCGAGACCCTGTTCATATGAAATAAAGTGCAATGTGCAATCAATTAATAAAAACAAATATATATATCATAAAAAGTAAGCCGGAATACTCGGCATTTTGAATACATAGAGAGCAATACATATCATTTTAAGTTGAAAAACAAATATGTGCAATGAATCATGATCTCAAAATGTTATCAGATTCATAAGCAGCTTCAACAATCAAAGGTAAAAAGGCTTCAAAAGAAATTATGCAGCAACACCTCCGCTGATATGATCCACCGCTCCAAAGGCACCACAGGTGTGAATATGCTAAAATACAAGGGGCACCCCAAGAGAACTCAAGATAATCGATAGAAGCACCTAATATCCACTAAAGGAAAGGAGCAAAAGACATATCCTCATTTAGTCCCTTAGGTGTCATACAGTCCACCTCATGGATCCAGCGCACTTCTTTTTGTGCCAAGATCTTTTTTCCAG
This sequence comes from Bufotes viridis, assembly GCA_033119425.1. NCBI lineage: Eukaryota > Metazoa > Chordata > Amphibia > Anura > Bufonidae > Bufotes > Bufotes viridis. The sequence goes on along the minus strand of CM065590.1, from coordinate 495,922,601 downwards.
TTGCCACCCTGTAGTGTAATATACACTTGATCAATATCACGAATTCTAAATTGGGTACTATCACAATTGTGGAAAAGTTTAAAATGTCTGGGGATAGTTTTTAACATGGTGACATCTTTTTCGTCCTTGGCAGCTTCAATACCCAGAATGTGTTTGCGTGTTTTTCTCCTTAGTTCTCTGGAAGTCATCCCAACATAAATGCGCTGACATAGACACATCCCCAGATATATCACGCCAGGTGTATTGCATGTTATGGTGTGCGTGATGGTGTACTGTTTCCTGTTTATGGATTATCAAAGGTGGAGGCCCTATCAATATTAGAGCATGCAACACACTTTCTACATGGGGAACAACCCCATTTGGGACCTTTTGAATCGGGATTCAGTTGTGCCCAGAGGCCTGGATGATAGCTAGTTGACCAGCAGGTCTTTCAAATTTTTAGTACGTCTATACGTAATGGACGGATGATCAGGGAGTAGGGTCTAATTGTAAAATCTCCCAGTGTTTTACTAAGGTATTCCGGGTCAGTTTCCACTGTGGATTATAAGAGGTGATAAAACGTACCTTGTCGGATTGATTGCGTCGTTTACGGCTATATGCCAGTAATGGATCTTGTTGCGCCTGTTTAACTTTCTGATGGCATTGTGCAATATTCGCTTCTAAGTATGCACAGTCAAGAAATCTTTGATAAAGGTCCCGAGATTGTCTATTGAATGCCTCATTTGTCGAGCAAATTCTCCTGGCCCTTAAGAACTGGCCATATGTGATGCTCCGGATGAGACTGTGAGGGTGACTGGAGTGCGCATGTAAAACCGGGTTGGTGGATGTCGCTTTGCGGAACAAATCGGTAGAAATTTTCCAAGACTCCTCCACTAGGATCTGTACATTAAGAAAATCAAGGTGAGTCTTATCGATCCTGGAGGTCAAAGTAATATTCCAATTATTACAGTTCAGCAGCCCCACAAACTCGGTAAATCCAGACTGTGGGCCCTGCCACACAACGAAGATATCGTCAGGGTAGTGGGCCCACATCTGGACCCCACTAATGTCCCCATATACCTCTGTGAGGAACACCTCCCTCTCCCACAGCCCCAGGAACAGAGTGGCGTAGGATGGCACACAGGCCGCCCCCATGGCTGTTCCCTGGAGCTGCAGTTAGAAAGCGTCCCCGAAGAGAAAAAAATTATGGGTTAGAACGAACTCCAAGAGTTCTATGACAAACTCACCTAGGTCGTCATCTATGTCCGTCATAGAAAAAACTGAACCGCCTCCAAGCTATCCTTGTGGCGAATACTGGTGTAAAGCGATTCAACATCGCAAGAGGCAATCCACATATCCGACTCAAGGTGCAGATCATTCAGCCGGCGTAAAAGGTCAGTGGTGTCATTCACAAACGACGGAAGTTGCTCCACAAGTGGCTGCAATATAAAATCAATAAATTTGCAGGCTGGTTCACAAAGATTGCCCGTCCCAGACACAATAGGAAGTCCGGGAGGAAACGCCTTATTCTTGTAAATTTTCGGAAGTAAATACAGGCACGCCACTTTTGGGTGTTCAGGGACAAGACTTAGAGCTTGCTTTTTAGTAATAATGCCTTTTGCCCCCGCACGTTCCACGAGAACACTCAGTTCTCGCTTGTACTTTTCGCTGGGCTTAAAGGTCAGCCGTTTGTAGCAAGTGGAGTCCCTGAGCTGCCTGTATGCTTCCTTCTCATATGCATCTTTAGGCCAAATTACCACGTTGCCGCCTTTGTCCGCAGGTTTAAACACCAAATACTTCATTTTTGTTAATTATTTGACAGCTTTTCTCTGTACAAAGGTCAGGTTATTCAATCTAGCTGGATACGTGGCCGAGATTTTCTGAAGGTCTCGAGTAACAAGTTGTACAAAGGCATGGACATTGGGATATAGGTTTAATGCAGTAAACCTGGTCGATTTCGGTAAAAGGGAAGATGGAAACTTACCATGAGACTCATTCACCTTTGGTTCCTGCTCCTCCATAAGTTCCTCCAGGATTGTGATTGCTTCCTTCTCTTGTGTAGTGGTGAAGGGCCCTTTCAACACCTAGTGGTATAAACATTATTTTTTTAAATCAGCTTTCGGGCAAAGAGGTTTAGGTCTTTTATTGCTGTGAAGCAATCAAAATGGTCAGATGGAACGAATGATAGGCCAAATCTGATTGTGCCTTAGACAGTACTTTATCCGATATATTAATTACCTTGGGGTTGGTGTCATGTCCTTGGTTATCTGCGTTGCGTTTGGGATAATTGTACTTGTGGTATATGGGAGACGCCTTCCTTTTCATTCTGCGGGTGGGGTATCGTGCAGGGATCCGCACTGATCGAGTGGACTCACCACCTGTAGATATACTGGACAACACAGAGCTAGATCTAGATCTTATTTCAGCAGGAATATTATGCCATTTGTATACACAATTAGTGTACAGGCGCAACAAGATCCATTACTGGCATATAGCCGTAAACGATGCAATCAATCCGACAAGGTACATTTTATCACCTCTTATAATCCACAGTAGAATCTGATCCGGAATACCTTAGTAAAACACTGGGAGATTTTACAATTAGACCCTACTCTGGCAAAAATGCTCACTGATCATCCGTCCATTACGTATAGGCGTACTAAAAATTTGAAAGACCTGCTGGTCAACAGCTATCATCCAGGCCACCGGGCACAACTAAATCCCGATTCAAAAGGTCCCCATGTGGAAAGTGTGTTGCATGCTCTAATATTGATAGGGCCTCCACCTTTGATAATCCATTTATAAACAGCAAACAGTACACCATCACGCACACCATAACGTGCAATACACCTGGTGTGATATACAGTATCTGGGGATGTGTCCATGTCAGCGCATTTATGTTGGGAAGACTTCCAGAAAACTAAGGAGGAGAACACGCGAACATCCATTCGGGGTATTGAAGGACAAGGACAAACAAGATGTCACCATGTTAAAAACTATCCCCAGACATTTTAAACTTTTCCACAATTGTTATAGTACCCAATTTAGAATTCGTGGTATTGATCGAGTGTATATTACATTACGGGGTGGCAACTGGAAAAAGATCTTGGCACAAAAAGAAGTGCGCTGGATCCATGAGTTGGACTGTATGACACCTAAGGGACTGAATGAGGATATGTCTTTTGCTCCTTTCCTTTAGTGTATATTAGGTGCTTCTATCGATTATCTTGAGTTCTCTTGGGGTGCTCCTGCGCATCCTAGGTCCCTTTGTTTTTAACCTCTTTTTCTCTTGTTTTTAACTTGTTGTGTCCTCTCATTTGTTTTTTAGCATATTCACACCTGTGGTGCCTTTGGAGCGGTGGATCATATCAGCGGAGGTGTTGCTGCATAATTTCTCTTGAAGCCTTCTTACCTTTGATCGTTGAAGCTGCTTACGAATCTGATAACATTTTGACCCTCTTTTTTTTCTCTCTGCAATGTTGATCTTTACATATTGGTGTGATTATATATTAATATTTTGACACGGTATACTTACATGGTTCACTATTACGTTATGTATATGATTGTTTATTATATAACTACACCCGTGCACACCATTCCTCATCCCTTCCGTCCCTCTCCTTTTCTCATTCGTCCCTCATCACTGCACATCTGTGTCACCATATTCAGACCCATCCCTCATCTTCCTTTTCCCTATGCCCTTGGCTTTTACATCACATTACCTACGTGTATTTTGAGATCGACCATGATTCATTGCACATATTTGGTTTTCAACTTAAAATGATATGTATTGCTCTCTATGTATTCAAAATGCCGAGTATTCCGGCTCACTTTTTATGATATATATATTTGTTTTTTATTCATTGATTGCACATTGCACTTTATTCCATATGAACAGGGTTTCGATCATGTGATATAGCACTCCAACTGCAGTCATGTGTATTTTCACGTAACTGGGTTGTCATTGTGTCAGTGCTTCTGTCCACACCCTTTATTTGTGGGTAATTGATTTTGATTTATATTTATGTGGTATTTGATCTATTGATCCCTTTTATGTTTACCATTTGTATATTGATATCATGTCATTTTTTATGCTTGCTGCTTTTTGGTGGAGGCGTGGCTATAATGTGCTTCTGACGCTGCAGTCATGTGCTTTGCTGCGTGACCGCCACGTCGGATCTGCCCCGCCCCCGGTACCTCCCCGTCTTGCCGTCGATTCGTTGTTAGCTTTTGATAGAGGTGGTGGCTATGACGTGTTTCTGATGCAGCGGTCATGTGCTTTGTCACGTGACTGCCACGTCAGATCTGCCCCGCCCCTGATACCTCCCTGCCATGCCGTCGATTAGCTGTTAGCGCCTGAAGCTTTTTATCTATTGGTGTAGGCCCTATCAGGTCGTTTAAGTGCTTTATTATACACCTGTGAGAGCACTATAATAGGGGAAGTCTTTTCAAATGTTCCATATCCCCGGAAGAAGCCAGGTAACTTTCGAAACGGCGTCGGGAAGGAGGCGGCTGAGAGATCAACACGCCATTCAGGGTATGATTATTTTCCAACCACCAATTTTTTGCCTTTCTATTTGTCTCTGTTGCAGTATCTGCCCGGGGTTAATTGTTTATGGGCGTTTTGGTGGTTCTTACTATTATTATATTTTGTACTCTTTCCCTGTTTTTGGCATGCTGACCTCTCAGCCCCCTCTTGGGTGTTTTTCCTTATCCTTGTGTTCCACCTTTGTGCTGCCTCCTTTTATCATGTATGTACCTCGATTTTCATTCTGTGAGAATTGTGGTTCAATTTTTTGGTGTTATTAGTGACTCCACGCTTTGTGGGGCAGTATTTTCGTTATTTATTTCTGTCCAGTATTAATTAGGTGGTTATGTCATTTAGGGGAATAGAGGCTGCTACACACTGCATCTGGCTTCTCCGAACTTCGTCGGCCGGAGCCGGTGCACACCCGGAAGCGCCTGCCTCAAGTTTTTTGGTCGTACCGATGCTGTGGTCACATTTGACCGCGGCATCTGAAGACTTAAAAGTCTGCGATTGGCGTTACTGCTGATCCCAGGTGCCTGCTATTTAAAAGAGCAGGCATTTGGCGGCTATTGTGCTTGGTCCAATTGCGAGCTGGCCCATATTTAAAGTCCCGGATAGCATGTACGGCACTGGTTGGGAAAGGGTTAACTATTGTGAGACAGTTGCAGTCCTCATAATGGCATAATGTCAGTGGGACAGATATAAGTACTAAGACTGACATTACAAATGCCAGTGTTAGTTTGAAGTCCGTTGGTGTACAATATGTCAATATTTATTAAGAGACATGGGGCTCTTAATAAATTTTACACACTTCCAAGCAGTCCATATGCCAGAAATTCAAATCAACAGCTTTGAGCTATCACCAGTTTCTGGGGTAAATGACAGTAAATCTGTTAGGCAGCAGGAGGCTATTCACGTTAAGCCCCATCCACTTTTCTTGCCCATTCTCTCAACGCTTTTCAGAAGTGAGACATTGCAACTTATGGTACAAATATAACTCGATAGTTGATACATGTCCCTAAATGTGTTCTTTTGGACTGTCATGGTAGTCAATGGGGGAGATTTATCAAAGATGGTGTAAAGGAAAACTGGCTTAGCTCTCCATACCAACCAATCAGATTTCATCTTTCATTTATCAAAGATTCTCTTAAAAATGAAAAGTGGAATCTGATTGGTTGCTATGGGAAGGAGAAGTTTTCCGTTACACCCGTTTTGATAAATTTCCTGCATTGTGTTCTTTTGGACTGCTGTGGCAGTTCTGTGTTACCATCAATCAGTAGCATTACGGAAAGTCTGTGTAGCCCTAGTCTTATATATGATAAGAATGCTATATTTTTATCATTGTAAACAGAGTTTTAAGTGTAGATATTTAGGTCTCTTGATGCAGCTTTGGCAGCCAAAACCAAAAGTTTGTTCACAAAAGAGAAGCTGTATATCTGTTCTTTATAGTTTTCCTCCTTTTATGATCCACTCCTGGTTTTGGCTTCCAAGACTGCACTAGGAAACCTGAACGTGTGGCCGTACCAGGCATGCGATTCAGCCCGTTCCCTCTGGTTTTCCAGATCCGATTGTTAAACTTACAGCCGGATCGAAGAACCGTGTTACCAGTTGAGTCCCAATCTGGCTCTCTGGTGGCGGTGATAGTGCAGCGGGAAATGAGCGCTTCCATTGTGGAAGCACTCATCTTTAGTGTTGAGCGAACAGTTCGAGCATAGTTCGGGTTCCTACCGAATTTTGGGGTGTTCGGGACACGGACCCGAACCCGAACATTTTCAAAAAAGTTCGGGTTTGGGTCCGTTGTTCGGCGATTTCTTCCCGCTTTCTGAAGGGCTGCACAGCAGCCAATCAGCTAGCGTTTTACTTCTTGCCCTAAGAGCCCATCACAGCCATGCCTACGAATGGCATGGCTGTGATTGGCCAAGTGCAGCATGTGACCCAGCCTCTATTTAAGCTGGAGTCACGTAGCGCCGCACGTCACTCTGCTCTGATTAGTGTAGGGAGAGGATGCAGCTTCTGTGAGGGTGAGATTAGGCAGGGAAAAGTCAGCATTAGCACCTAATGAAGTGATCGATCTACAGCTGTGAATGATTCAACTTCTGCTAGTTAATTGCTCACTGGTTTTTAGGCTGCGCAGAGTGTTTTTCTGTCACTTTTTTTCTGGGGTTATCGGCGGACAATTGCTGTTTCGAGTACATGGCCAGTGGCGATGACACCGTTATCAGCGTTACAATACCACTTCTATGTCTCCTTGAGAAAACGCTTAGGGAGATGATGAAAGAGGAGGTGGCCCAGGAGGAGGAGGATGAGGTGTCATTTTTAGCACTTTCAGGCCAGTCTGTTAGAAGTGGCTCAGAGGGAGGTTTTTTGCAACAGCAGAGGCCAGGTACAAATGTAGCCAGCCAGGGCCCACTACTGGAGGACGTGGAGGATGAGTAGGAGGTGGAGGAGGATGAGGATGAAGCAGGTTCACAGCGGGGTGGCACCCGACACAGCTCAGGCCCATCACTGGTGCGTGGCTGGGGGATACGGAGGACGATGACGATACGCCTCCCACAAAGGACAGCTTGTCCTTACCTCTGGGGAGCCTGGCACACATGAGCGACTACATGCTGCAGTGCCTGCGCAACGACAGCAGAGTTGCCCACATTTTAACGTGTGCGGACTACTGGGTTGCCACCCTGCTGGATCCCCAGTACAAAGACAATGTGCCCACCTTACTTCCTGCACTGTAGCATGATAGGAAGATGCGCGAATACAAGCGCACGCTGGTAGACTCGCTCCTGAGAGCATTCCCAAATGTCACAGGGAAACAGGTGGAAGCCCAAGGCGAAGGCAGAGGAGGAGCAAGAGGTCGCCAACGCAGCTTTGTCACGGCCAGCTCCTCTGAGGGCAGGGTTAGCATGGCAGAAATGTGGAAAAGTTTTATCTCCACGCCACAGCTAACTGCACCACCACCTGATACGGAATGTGTTAGCAGGAGGCAGCATTTCACTAACATGGTTGAACAGTACGTCTGCACACCCCTCCACGTACTGACTGATGGTTCAGCCCTATTCAACTTCTGGGTCTCCAAATTGTCCACGTGGCCAGAGTTAGCATTATATGCCTTGGAGGTGCTGGCCTGCCCGGCGGCCAGCGTTTTATCTGAACCTGTATTCGGCTTGGCAGGGGGCGTCATTACTGACAAATGCAGCCGCCTGTCCACAGCCAACGTGGACAAGCTGACGTTCATAAAAATGAACCAGACATGGATCTCACAGGACCTGTCCCTCCCTTGTGCAGAATAGACATTTATAACTGCCTCCCCCTCAACCTTGTATTCTTGTACTCTGGGGCACTTCTTTATTGAATCCTCATTTTTTTAACTTTACCATGATCTTGCGGTGCAACCCAAAGTTGATTGAACCTCTCCTCAATCTGGGCGCCGGGGCCTAAATAACTGAAAGTGGCCTTCTCCAGTGGTGGGTGATATAACGACTTATTCCTTGCTGTGGGACCTCTCTCCTCTGTCTGGGTGCTGGGGCCTAAATAACTGAAAGTGGCCTTCTCCAGTGGTGGGTGATATGACGCCTTATTCCTTGCTGTGGGACCTCTCTCCTCTGTCTGGGTGCTGGGGCCGAAATAACTGAAAGTGGCCTACTCCAGTGGTGGGTGATATGACGCCTTATTCCTTGCTGTGGGACCTCTCTCCTCTGTCTGGGTGCTGGGGCCGAAATAACTGAAAGTGGCCTTCTCCAGTGGTGGGTGATATGACGCCTTATTCTTTGCTGTGGGACCTCTCTCCTCTGTCTGGGTGCTGGGCCCGAAATAACGGAAAGTGGCCTTCTCCAGTGGTGGGTGATATGACGCCTTATTCCTTGCTGTGGGACCTCTCTCCTCTGTCTGGAAGCTGGGGCCGAAATAACTGAAAGTGGCCTTCTCCAGTGGTGGGTGATATGACGCCTTATTTCTTGCTGCGAGACCTCTCTCCTCTGTCTGGGTGCTGGGGCCGAAATAACTGAAAGTGGCCTTCTCCAGTGGTGGGTGATATGACGCCTTATTCCTTGCTTTGGGACCTCTCCCCTCTGTCTGGGTGCTGGGGCCTAAATAACTGAAAGTAGCCTTCTCCAGTGGTGGGTGATATGACGCCTTATTCTTTGCTGTGGGACCTCTCTCCTCTGTCTGGGTGCTGGGGCCGAAATAACTGAAAGTGGCCTTCTCCAGTGGTGGGTGATATGACGCCTTATTCTTTGCTGTGGGACCTCTCTCCTCTGTCTGGGTGCTGGGCCCGAAATAACTAAAAGTGTCCTTCTCCAGTGGTGGGTGATATGACGCCTTATTCCTTGCTGTGGGACCTCTCTCTTCTGTCTGGGTGCTGGGGCTGAAATAACTGAAAGTGGCCTTCTCCAGTGGTGGGTGATATGACGCCTTATTCTTTGCTGTGGGACCTCTCTCCTCTGTCTGGGTGCTGGGCCCGAAATAACGGAAAGTGGCCTTCTCCAGTGGAGGGTGATATGACGCCTTATTCCTTGCTGTGGGACCTCTCTCCTCTGTCTGGAAGCTGGGGCCGAAATAACTGAAAGTGGCCTTCTCCAGTGGTGGGTGATATGACGCCTTATTTCTTGCTGCGAGACCTCTCTCCTCTGTCTGGGTGCTGGGGCCGAAATAACTGAAAGTGGCCTTCTCCAGTGGTGGGTGATATGACGCCTTATTCCTTGCTTTGGGACCTCTCCTCTGTCTGGGTGCTGGGGCCTAAATAACTGAAAGTGGCCTTCTCCAGTGGTGGGTGATATGACGCCTTATTCTTTGCTGTGGGACCTCTCTCCTCTGTCTGGGTGCTGGGGCCGAAATAACTGAAAGTGGCCTTCTCCAGTGGTGGGTGATATGACGCCTTATTCTTTGCTGTGGGACCTCTCTCCTCTGTCTGGGTGCTGAGCCCGAAATAACTAAAAGTGTCCTTCTCCAGTGGTGGGTGATATGACGCCTTATTCCTTGCTGTGGGACCTCTCTCCTCTGTCTGGGTGCTGGAGTCGAAATAACTGAAAGTGGCCTTCTCCAGTGGTGGGTGATATGACGCCTTATTCCTTGCTGTGGGACCTCTCTCCTCTGTCTGGGTGCTGGGGCCGAAATAACTGAAAGTGGCCTTCTCCAGTGGTGGGTGATATGACGCCTTATTCTTTGCTGTGGGACCTCTCTCCTCTGTCTGGGTGCTGGGCCCGAAATAACGGAAAGTGGCCTTCTCCAGTGGTGGGTGATATGATGCCTTATTCCTTGCTGTGGGACCTCTCTCCTCTGTCTGGGTGCTGGGGCTGAAATAACTGAAAGTGGCCTTCTCCAGTGGTGGGTGATATGACGCATGATTCTCTGCTATGGGACCTCTCTCCAATTGATATTGGTTAATTTTTATTTATTTTATTTTAATTCATTTCCCTATCCACATTTGTTTGTATGGCATTTACCTACATTTTGCTGCCTTTTGCAGTCCTCTAGCCCTTTCCTGGACTATTTTACAGCCTTTTTAGTGCCTAAAAGTTCGGGTCCCCATTGACTTCAATGGGGTTCGGGATAAAGTTCGGGTCGAGTTCGGATCCCGAACCCGAACATTTTCGGGAAGTTCGGCCGAACTTCTCGAACCCGAACATCCAGGTGTTCGCTCATCTCTACTCATCTTCCTACCAGGGCAGATAAGGTGCGTCAGCCTGGATCCCAGGCTATAAGCTTGTAAGTGATTGTCTAGACTGGATACAATAGTAGCAAATCTCCATCTTTGAGAAGTACAGTAGGTCTGAGTTTGATCCACAGGATATTAACAAGAATGTTCACAGTCTCTGACAGCAAGTAGAGATCTTGAAAAATGTGAGAAATGAACCTTGTATAACAGAATATTTCTTAATTGTAGTGATTAAAGGGATTTTCCAATATCCAAAATCAAAACTTTTTAATCATCATAACTAAACCCATTGTAAACTGCCTCAAATATCTTTATTTCCTCTGTCCTCTGTTACAGTGCTCATCGCCATGGGCCTGGATGTTTACAGCATGAACTTCTGTGTTTTGAGGTGCATGTGCAGCGAGCCCCTGAGGAGCCAGAGCAGAGGATGAGAATGGTAGTAATACTGATGGTGATGATGTGTCATGGTGTACTCCCTCAGGCTATTGCTCTCTTGGGTCAATGCAGTGAAGTAGTTGCATCCTGTGTTCCCTCAGGTCACTCCCTGTAGCTGTGTTCTCCCTGCCTGATGATGGTTTGGGGGTGCTCATGGTGTGCTATGCATGGCATGTATTGGAAATGCAGTGGCCAGCATGTGGCGTTAAGAGTCAGACACCAGGCCAGATTCAACTTAACATGTCACTCTTTACTTTATGCAGGACTGAAGTATAGTACATTTAACAGTAGTTTGAATAAAATGAAAAGTCCTTTCAGATGTCCCAGCATGAGGTAAGCAGATGAATACTCAATTAACCCTCAGATTACTCTGGCTAAAATATCTGCTATAGAGATCTCTGACTAATACAGTAGCTGTGCTTAGGCAACTGTAGCTGTAGTGTCCACCATTCTGAGGTACATAGGGTGTCTTAATGTGTTATCCCTCTACAGCAGCAGGGTCTGGATCACCTCAAACTGGGTTACCTTGCAGTCTCTCTCTCTCTCTCTGAAGCTATGCAAATCCTCCTCCCTCTATACAGCTACTCTCCTAGACTATTCTGGAAACAGGAGGTGGCGCAAGCCCACACCCTAAGCTCCAGAGAGGGCTGGGTCAGGATTGTTACCTCTGTCTTTGCCTGACTCATGATGGAACAACAAGTGTGCAGTACATAGCATTAGAAACATTATATAACAAGCCAAAGTTTGCGGATACCCCCACTGCACATATACAGTAGTCTGTTAATACTGCGCAGTTGGGGAAATGCTGCTTCTTCTACTAAGCTTCAAGACTGCAATGTATGTGACGCGGCTGACGCCAGTGATATCGCCCTTACACTGCATGGCTCGGAAGAGAGACCTTTGCATCCAGAATGACATATCAGCAGAAGAAGAAGAAGAAAGAGACAGGGGGTGTCACATGACCGCTGCCTGGATGGAGAAATCAGGGTTGCTTCACACAGGTAGGTTATATGAAATTAACAGTGTAACTTTCAATTTGTCAGTGTTTGATTTGTGATTGTGAACCAAAACTAGGAGTGGAGGCTTCACAGAGATAAGGTATAACAGGAGGATTTGCTGTTATTCTGTGTTTTTGACCTGCACCTGGTTTTGGCTCACGTCCCAATCACTGATGGAAATCACCGATTAAACACCGACTGTGTGAAAGCGGCCATTTTTTAGTTAACACCCCTTTCAGGCCAAAGCCCACGGCTGTATTCATGCTTCATACAGTATGTATGTAACTATGCTTTACGTCATAGCAGTCACTTATCAAGTGTGGCAAAATGCTAGTTACAACTTGATTTCCGGAAGGCAGAGGATGTAGTGTCCGGCTGATGAAGATAAAGTAATTCAGATTCTGAAGCACTGATCTTCTCAGATGTGAAACGCCTCTGTATTTCAAGCAGTACAGCCAGGTCCCTCTTTTCTGCCAACCTGTTAAACTACAAGAAAAATATCTGTAAGGCTATTCGGTTTTAGAAAGTGAAGAACTAAGCTACAAAAGTAATTTCTAGAATCTTGATTGTACTACTAAAATTGTTAGTGATCGGTCACCTGCCCTGGATTATGGCAACCATCAACAGGGGTAACATTTCTTCATTTACCAGTGTACTGGTGATAAGGGCCATATTGTTAGGAGTTTACCACACAGGACACAGATGAAGCTTCTAGATCTGCAAAAGTTTCCATAAAAGATGCTTGTGTCTGGTTCTAGTATACATGTAAACCATCAAAGTTGATGTCACAATTCTGTGTATTGCTAGAGGCACAAATCATGGTATGTAGCTAATGGAACTTAAAAGTTAAACACGTGCTATTTTCAGATAGTGATAATGTCAGGTATGGAATCCACAGTCAGGGTGCTGGTAAACAGCCGGATGACCGACCTGTAATGGAGGAGACCCCACTACTGCAGTTCCTGAATGTCTACTACTAAATAAACCTCATGAAGCGATGCAAAGTAGAGACCTTTAGGATCACTTCCATGTTTCAACGTAAAAGTGTATATTAATCACTGAAGATCTCACCACAGATGGATCTTTAACATTCTTGGTTCCAGCACTCAGGTCTCTGCATTCCCTCTTGTTTTTCATCGCTTGTTCTACCAGCTGGAGGAATTTTTCATTGAGGGCATCAATTGCCTCTTCCTGTCATGCAATAGAAGTAGTAAAGGTTGATCATGCATGCTACATTGTGAAAACATAAGCATGCAAGATTGGATAGATCCGAGACCAGGGCCATAACAGGTAGGTAATGGCTCCCTGGGCACAATGTGGAATGGAGCCAACCCCAACATGACAACAGTTCAATAAAACAAAATGTGATGGTGATTACAGACTTTATCACAATGTCTTAAAGGGGTTCTCCGGGTTCAGAGCTTCACCCAGGCAGACCCCTGTCATGAGCATCAGGGTAAAGGCATTGTCTGGAGATCTGGTGACAGACTGGGCTCTCCATGGGGAAAGCTAGGCGGAGGCCTCCGTCTAGCAGTGAGCCCAGTGACGTCACCGGCACTGATAGGTGGGCTTTAGAACTGCCCTACCTGTAAAACGGCTAGGGCAGCAGTAAAGCCTGCCCATCAGTGCTAGTGACGTCACCGGCAACACTTCTAGGTGGAAGCCTCCATCTAGTACTGTAGTGTAAAAATATTTACAAAAAAGCCCTTGCCGTGGGTCCATAAAATGGTCCGATGCTCATGACAGAGGCCGGAGGGGTGAAAATGGGGATATGTCCGGATTTAGTTTTGAACCCGGACAACCTCTTTAACTTCCCCTTGTCTCTATCCTTGTCTTCAATGTGTTCTTTCATCCGGTAGTGTGGCCCTTTTAACCACTGGTTTCCGTGAGATCTGCTATGGCCTGAAATACTAGGTAGTAAGTACTTCATACAATATGTAATCCATAGATATTAATGACCCACCTGCATAGCCTTCTGATCTGAACTCTGCTCTTTGGGACTCTCCTTGAGACATCCAGAATTCTTTATAAACACATTCTCCATGATTCTCTGGTTTTTAAACTTGCTGTAAAATTCACAGCTGATAAAAGATGACAAGAACAGAAATGTGGAGAAGGCCGATAAAGTGAGATCAATGTGCAGATTTGTGTAATGACATACAAGATGCTGTGGATAATGTGTGTTGTAACATATATAGACCTCTCTTTATAAAATAATTGCTATGACAAATCTAATATGTAATTTGGTTTCCTTTTGTGTCATCTGGAGAATACTTTGCCTACCTTCTCTGCTTATGATAATGATCTGGTAGTTTATGGATCATCAGAAGGTCTCTAAATGCGGTTTTCATATCAGACTGTCCTTCACCCATGTCCTGGAACAAGAAAGTCAATGTGAGAATCATGCGAAATAAATAGAATAAGAAAGAGGGTCGAGGAATTTCGGTGATTCAGGCTTAGCTTCAGATGATGGAAGGGACAGATATGTAATTGTTTTGCCTCATGGATTCCGCACCCCTGCTTTTGATCGGTCTGGTGAGATCCTGGAGCTTTATGCTGGGTTCACCAGGATGCTCATACAGTATTACCAAAAAATAAAAAATACTTATTTGATGGGATTTTTTATTGAGAGGTATTCTCTACAGGGCTGATTCAACAGTAACTGCATATGTCCATATGTGTCAAATATGTATGTAGTAGCTGCAGAAATATGTATGTGACTCCACCTGCCTTGCATTCATAGAACATCAACGCAGTCAATCAGCGCTGACATCCTCAAGTATGGTCTGGTGTGTATTGTCTGACAGCACTTACTGTGACCCTCTCCGATCTCTCTGAACTCCAAGAATAGAAGAACGCATGGGATAGTGCCCTGAAAGCTCCATTCATGCACTGTATATATTCACTATTAATGGGTGTCTGATGCATCCCTAAGAACAAAAGCAAAGTTTCAGCCATATTGTATGTTGAAAAATGTCAATATTGTAAAAAGTTACATATAGAGTTTTCCAGTACATGGTTATTGATGGCCTGTGCTCAGAATAGGTCATCAATATCATATCAGTGAGGGTCCGATACTGCACACCCTCATGATTAGAGGTTTCAGGCAGCTGTTAGTGCCAGAAACTATACAGTGGACAGAGCTTCCTTCCACTGTATTGTTTCAGGCAAAGGCAAGTGCCTGAAACAGCTGATTGGCAGAACTGTGGGGTTGTGGATCCACACTAATTTGATATACTGAAGATAGACAATCAAGTAAGGGAAGCCCTTTTATTTGAAAACAAATTCTGATTTTATAACAGTGGCTTCATTCAATATAATCAATGGGTTTATGGCCTCTCTGATACTTACCTGTACTGATCTGTGCCACTGCATGCACAATGATCACTGCTAGCTCCCCAACATGATCCAGGCATGTAGATGGCGCAAACAAAATTTTATTTTCTGCATCATAATAGTAGTCTCCAAGGTGCAGATCCTCCATCTGCTGTCCCAAATTCTGTATTCTTGGAATTGCTTGAGCTATCAGAAGTAGCAGAGGATATTGGGAGCAGCTATGGCATACAAGATGGAGGAGAGCTGAGCCAAAGCGGAACACAATCAACTGACGGGGGGAGAGCTGGCTCATGTCCATTGGAACAAGAGTGCCAACAGTTACTGGCTCGCAGCTTCCCTTAACCTCTTTCTCTGAAAAACAGAAGACAAATGTGGAGTAGAGAGTAAGTGGGATGTTGTAATGAAACTTTTTTATTGGCTGCAGGCAGCCCGCACTCTATCATTTAGGAACTGTCACTAGGTTTAGGCAACCATATCTGAGGGCAGAGTAATGTAGTGAATGACACTTATTTTAGTGCTATTTTTCACTTATTTTAGTAATTTTCATAAAATCAGTTTATCAGGAGAGAACTACAGGTCTACAGTCATTGGGCTTTTTAGTTCCTTTGAATCCACTCGCTCTAACCTTGACAAGTATTTAATAATGGGGCTTTCCCAAAACTAACGTCATAGAGACATGGGTTCCATATTCAGATGAAGGCTAACAAGCCCGAAGTAGCTGATGGCAAGTTAGAATAGTCTGCTCTGTATGCAAAGTCCCATTGGTTCAATACAAATGGCCGGCTACAGGGGCATAAAGAAACAATTTGCCTATTTCCCTCCCCTACTGACAGAATGAGGATGAACCTTCTCATTTTGTGTATATGCGATAGAAGATAAAATGAACACATTCTTTTTTTGAAGGTCTGAATAAATTTGCTGATTTGGTGGAAAAGACAAAAGAAAATTTTCAACATGGAGAAGACCAAACATAAGCAACACCTTGAGACTGTTTTTTTAGTGCTTCTTTGATCTCCTCTAAAGTCTTTGTTAAAGGGCTGGCAGTGATCAGTTTCTTCAGTTTCTCCTCTCTGTACAACGCTGTCATAAAAATCATTGGTGGAAACTGCAAACCTAGGAAAGAGAACAAAAATCTACATATTCACATCCTAATGAAACTAAACATAAAGGTCCTCTTTCGATTACTATATATCACGCACCTACAGAGGAAAGCATTGGTATGTTGCCGTTGATGAGACCTTCGTATGCATTTTTATTGGCCAAGTTCTAAAATAAAGTAACACAACAGTCAGAATACAGCAATTATTTCACTTAGTGTAGTGCAATGTACAGTGCAATTTTCATTGAGGCCACATTCCCACAGTCAGTATTTGGTCGGTAATCTATGAAGCCTTGTGCATTTGCCTGGTTGTGGATTTTTAATTTTCTGAACATGATAATGGGGGCTGCCATCTCTCCTGAGCTGTTAATGCATTTAGAGATATGCTTGTGTAGCAGCCAACATGGGCCATAGACACAATGGGCAGGTGTGGACCTCATGGACATTTATAGGAGAGTTTTCTAGGCATGCTCTGTGATCTGTGCAGAGGTCATTGTACAAGGAAAGGATAGGCTTTGACCATCACCTATTGGGAATGATGAATCCTGTAAATATATGTTAAATATACACATATACTACTTACAAAAAGTTAGGGATATTTGGCTTTTGGGAGAAATTTATGGAAAATGTAAAAAGTCCACACTACAGTGATATTATATTATGAAAGTAGGGCATTTAAGTAGAAGCAGCAATGGTGATCTCCTCATCTCATACAATGTATTGAAACCAAAGCCAACAACAGTGGTGGGTATACTACCACAAAAAATGCCAATGTCTCAATAACTTTTCACGTGGCCTTGAGCATTAATTACAGCTTTACAACGATGTCTCATGCTGTTCACAAGTTGACTTATTGCCTGCTGAGGCATAGCATTCCACTATTCTTGAAGGACGGCCCTCAGGTCATTGAGGTTCTGGGGTACAGAAATGCGCGCCTCTACACGGCGACTCAGCTGATCCAATACTGTAGGTTTTCAATAGGATTCAGGTCTGGATAAAGTGCAGGCCGCTACATTTGAGGTACCAGTCGTTCCTTAATGATGCGACCTCAATGAGCTGGCGCTTTGTCGTCCATGAAGATGAAATTAGACCTGTATTGTTCATGCAAAGGCACAATGACTGGATTAAAGATGTTATTCAAGTAGTATGGGCTTGTCACTGTACCATTTACAAAGTGTAGGTCAGTTCTGTATTGACTGGACACACCTGCCCACAGTGTAACGCCACCACCACCAAAGGCTCATCTGGTGACAACAGTGGCTGATGCATAGCGCTCTCCTTGACGTCTCCAACATCGTTGGCGCCTATAATTTCTGCTCAGAGTGAATAGACTTTCATCAGTGAACAGCACTGAGGACCACTGATCCTTTATTCAGCATAGATGCTCCCTGGCCCATGCAAAACGGTGACTCCTGTGCCTGGTGGTGTGGTCAGGTACCCTTGCAGGTCGTCTAGCATGCAGACCACACTGATATAAACAGTTTTGAATGGTCTAATGTTACACTCACCTCCTTCAAATATGCCTTGAGTTGTGTGGCATTCAACATCTGGTTCTGCAGGGCATTCACAATGAAGCGGTCATCAGTGTGGTATGTGGCCAAAGGACATCTACTTTTATGCATTTCTGTGATTCTTCCAGCCTCCCTGTATCTCTGTTGCAACCTGCTGCTGACACTCTGAGATACTATACTCTTCCGTCTGAGAACATCCTGCTTGAAGCCTCTCAATAGTCCAACCTCTGGAACCCTTACCCATCCAGAGAATAGAGGAGTCACAACTCTAATATAATGCTGGTGTAGCAAGCACCGGAGTAGCCAGTGGAGAGGATAGCAGTGGTAGTCGCACTGATGAGATGATGTGACACGGTACATACATATGCCAAACAAATTTAATCAGCTTCTATGAGGAGGTAAGTTCTAGACAGCGGTGAATCAATGGATGTCGTATATCTGGACTTCTCCAAAGCATTTGACACCGTACCTCATAAAAGGTTAGTATATAAAATGAGGATGCTCGGACTGGGAGAAAATGTCTGTATGTGGGTAAGTAACTGGCTGAGTGACAGAAAACAGAGGATGGTTATTAACGGTAGATACTCAGATTGGGTCACTGTAACTAGTGGGGTACTTCAGGGGTCAGTATTGGGCCCTATTCTCTTCAATATATTTATTAATGATCTTGTAGAAGGCCTGCACAGTAAAATATCTATTTTTGCAGATGACACTAAACTGTGTAAAGTAATTAACACTGAAGAGGACAGTTTTCTGCTACAGAGGGATCTGGATAGATTGGAGGCTTGGGCAGAAAAATGGCAGATGAGGTTTAACACTGACAAATGTAAAGTTATGCACATGGGAAGGAATAATGCAAGTCACCCGTACATATTAAATGGTAAAACACTCGGTAACACTGACATGGAAAAGGATCTAGGAATTTTAATAAACAGCAAATTAAGCTGCAAAAACCAGTGTCAGGCAGCTACTGCCAAGGCCAATAAGATAATGGGTTGCATCAAAGGGGCATAGATGCCCGTGATGAAAATATAGTCCTACTACTTTACAAATCACTGGTTAGACCACACATGGAGTACTGTGTACAGTTCTGGGCTCCTGTGAACAAGACAGACATAGCAGAGCTGGAGAGGGTTCAGAGGAGGGCAACTAAAGTAATAACTGGAATGAGGGATCTACAGTACCCTGAAAGGTTATCAAAATTAGGGTTATTCACTTTAGAAAAAGACGACTGAGGGGAGATCTAATAACTATGTATAAATATATCAGGGGTCAGTACAGAGATCTGTCCCATCATCTATTTATCCCCAGGACTGTGACTGTGACAAGGGGACATCCTCTGCGTCTGGAGGAAAGAAGGTTTGTACACAAACATAGAAAAGGATTCTTCACTGTAAGAGCAGTGAGACTATGGAACTCTCTGCCTGAGGAGGTGGTGATGGTGAGTACAATAAAGGAATTCAAGAGGGGACTGGATTTATTTCTGGAGTGTAATAATATTACAGGCTACAGCTACTAGAGAGGGGTCGTTGATCCAGGGAGTTATTCTGATTGCCTGATTGGAGTCGGGAAGGAATTTTTTTTCCCCTTAAGTGAGGAAAATTGGCTTCTGCCTCACAGGGGTTTTTTGCCTTCCTCTGGATCAACTTGTAGGAAACAGGCCGAACTGGATGGACAAATGTCTTTTTTCGGTCTTATATACTATGTTACTATGTTACTATGTTACTATGTACTCCCTCAAGTCGTTGCTACCTGGGGATCAGTGCAGTGGAAAGGTGGTATAAGGAATCAGACCAGATGTTTTAGCCCAGATCTGTTAGATCGAAACATGTTGATTGTGTTACCACTTTCCATGCAGAGATGTATTTGTAGATGAAGCTTAAAAATACTATGAAGATTTTATTTTCATCTAAGTGCTGGACATATTTTTCCTTTTTCTTCTGGATTGTTTACGGACTGGACTTGGCGCCTGCACAAGAGGCTATACGGGTAGTGCTGGCTTGATTCCTGATTTACACAGTCCACTGGGTAATGCATGCTTTTTTATTTGACCTGGCCTGGATGTGATCTAAAGTGATGGGTGTCTGAACCATAGTCTCTCACCTGCAGCAAAGCTTGGATAGCTATGGTTGCTGGTCTCTCTGCTGACTTTAAACCCTGTAGCTTTACAGAATATCTGTAGTTTTGTCTTTGAAGTCTCTCTGGAGTAGTGGTCTCACACATGAGTTTGTTCTCTGGTCCTTAATTCCCTAGGAGCAGGAGCCATGATAGGAGGTGCTTACTCACTGCTCACAGTCCTAGCTAAGACTCCCATCTCCTAGCAAAAAGTAGAACCAGCCGACTCCTACAAATATGCCAACAGTATCTCACCTGCTGGTGTACAGTGCAAATATGACATACCATTACAAACATTACATAACAAACCAAACTTTGCAGATATCCCTAGGTCTGGGATACTACACTGAGTTATCTTCTAAGTTTTCCCTGCACAGCTGCACCCCAACCACCAGGTTTGCAGGGAAATTCAGTCAGCTCCATCCATCATATATGATCAAATAAAATAACTCAGTATAAAGACCAGTGTTAAATATTGTCTGACCTGGTCTTGCTCAAGGGATCTAGCAGCTCTGGGTTCATTATGACCCTTCACATGGTTGTGCTGCTCCAGTGCCGATATATTTTTCTTTGCTGCAAGTTCGGAGGTGACTTTCATCAATGTGAGCTTTACGACTTTCATAAGAGCAGTGGCTTCTTGCATGAAAACACCTAGAATTATACTGACCATAAGAATGTACACATTTGTATAAAAACACACACACATTACTGTTATTGCAGGTTATTGTCCTGATAAGATGGAAGAAAATAAAACTCAATATTCCCCTATTGAGTGTAAATTATGACGGAAGTCAAGTTAAAAGATCCCTCTTAAGGGGCATCTGTCAGCAGATTTGTACTTATGAAACTGACCTGGTACATGTGTGCTTGGCTGCTGAAAGCATCTTTGTTGGTCCAATATTTATATGTGCCCGCATTGCTAAGAAAAATAATGTTTTAATACATGCAACTGAGCCTCTAGGAGCAACGCGAGCGTTTCTGTTACCACTAGAGGCTCTGCTTCCTATGCAAATGCCACGCCCACTGCACTTTTGACAGGGCCAGGCATTGTAAATGTGATAACGCCTGCCCTGTCAATCGAAGTGGAGAGGGTGCGGCAGTTGCAGAAAGTAGAGCCACTAGATGTAATGGCAATGCCCCTGTTGCACCTAGAGGCTCATTTGCATATATTGAAGTGTAAATGTCATATTTTTTTTCTTTGCTAGTTTATTAGTGCTAGACATGTATATCTGAGTTAGACCGCCAAAAGATCTATAATTACCTTATAACAGCTTTCATTAATGTCCCCTGTCCCTTTCCACTGGTCCCTTAAAAGACCGTTGCTAGGGCTTTTCTGTCTTCCCTTTAGTGTAAACAGAAGACGGACACTACACACTGCATGTCTGCATTAGGCTTCAGATTGAGGAGGCGTGTCTCTCAGTAATCAAATCTGATTGGCTAGCAGGAAGCTGCTGACTAAAGCAAGTGTGTATGTTAAGTGAGGTAAGACAGTTTTGGCCTCAGTGAACTGGCAGAGAAGCCATCTTGAAAAAATCCTAATATTGTAGGATTCAAAACAGCTGTAACTATGGGAAAAGCTCAATGAAAACAGTGGTATGTGAACAAACTAAAGATTCCTTTATGCATAACGCTGCAGCAGCAGTAGCATGACAGTTACACTTAAAGACAATATTTTTCTCAGCAAGGAGGGCACATAAGAATATGGGACCAACACAGATGCCTTCAGCTGCCAAGTGCACATGTAACAAGTCAGCCAGTTTCATAGATAAAAAATCTGCTGACAGATGCCCTTTAAAGGGAATCCATCACCGAAAACCAGGCACAATGTCTTTTAGGGCTAGTTCAACTTAAAAGGGTTGTCCCATCACAGACAATAGGGGCATATCTCTAGGATATGCCCCCATTGTCTGATGGGAGCGGGAAACGGTGATGGAGGGGGCACTGCGCATGCGCAGCCACCTTCTATTCATTTATATGGGGCTGCCAAAAATAGCTGAGCACTGGCTTGGCTATTTCCGTCGGCCCCATAGAAATGAATGGGAGCGGCGGCCACGCAAGCGTGGTGCGCTTCCTTTCACTTGTATGGGGAGAACGCTTGGTAGTGGCCAGACCCCAGGGTCCTCCAGCCACCGCTCTCCCTGCTCCATTCTCGGGGTAGGTGCAGGTCTCAGAGGTGGGACCAGCAACTATAAATCAATGAGGGCTTATCCTAGTGATATGCCCCTATTGTCTGTGATGGGAATACCCCTTACCTTGAGTATGGTTGGCATTATACCCCTGGTTCATGCTCAGGGATGAGCCCTGACTCTGTTGAGAAGTCATTGTGGCTCTTGTACTTTCCTCTTCACCTTCAAGTGGAATTTTCCTCCACTCAATACATTTATTGGACCCCAGTTCTATGGTCTGTAACATTTCCTGGAACAGATAAATAATATTTTATGCATATAAAGTCTATGATTACTGTTCTCTGGAAACTGCACTTTAGGGCTACTTAAAATGAGGGACTACAGGAGGTTGCCCTTATAAGTGTGGTATCAGAGTTTGGCTTTTAGGGAATACTAGGGATAAATACATCACTTGTCTCACTTTCTAATATAAGCCCAATAGACCTGGTAAGAGTCTTCCAATGATGCTTTATTTGGATACAATATGTTCATTGTATGATTTTCTCACGACACTTTTGACCCTTCATATAGGTTGTAAGTGCATTTTAATACTTCTTGTGACAACAATACTACTGTTAGGACTGATCTTATCAGGTCTTATGTTTATATTTCTAATGTACTTAGTAAAAGTTAAAGGGGTATTCTGGTTGTTGAAAGTTACAGGACAGAGGATAACTGTTAGATCCATATGGGTCCTACCTTTAGGACCAGGGATGAGCGAATCGACTTCAGATGAAACATCTGAAGTCGATTCGCATAATACTTCGTACAGCAGTTGGCTTAGATGTATTTCCTAAATTAATTTCTACTGTAAAAAACCATTTCCCAAACTCAGGTTCAGTTAAAAGTGGTACCTGGCTCCATGCAGTATTCAAACGAAGTATTTGATTCGCTCATCCCTAGTTAGGACCCTCACTGATCATGGGAATTGGGACCTGATACCCCTCAGAGCAGCAGGTTAAGCATGCACAATGCTGCCCCACTCATCTTTACAGGAGTTTTGGAAACAGCAGAGTACAGTGCTCAACTATTTCTGGAACTTCCATAGAGATGAATGCAGCGGCAGTTTGTATGTCCAACTTGCTACTCCATTGATTTCGGGGGGCTCTGAGAGGTACCGGGTTCCTGTGATTGGTGGGGGTCCCAGCGGTAGGAACTGAAATACACCTTTAAATTTTAATGCCTTTACTCATGCTGTGATATACTGTATTAAAGTAGTTTTTCGGGACACAGCAGGTTAAAAAACTCACCAACTGCATTTGCTTGGTTTCCAGGTCCCAGGCCAAAACTATTCCTCTCCCTGATGCATGGTCAGATGAGGTAGATTTAGCAGTTTGCACATGGGCCAGTGAGAGGAATGGCCCCATCCACAGCTGAAGTGGCATCCACAGCCCAGGCTAGAAGCTTGATAAAGGATGTGACATTGGCAGTAGAAAGTTTTTAAGAAGCAGAGAATCATGTGACTGGGTTGCCAAGAGGCTGATCCACATGACTTTGGAATGGTAAGTATATAACAAGTATATTACAAACTTTCTCCTGCAGGCATGTTATGAGAAATTAATATAGATTTGCAGAACCTGCTGGGTACCAGAAACCCCTTTAATTGTAGAAAGTTCAGTCAGTGACACTAATGACTCTGGAGGAAGTGGCGTAGCTATAGGGGACGCAGCGGTCGCAGTTGCGACCGGGCCCCTAAGTCAGGCGGGCCCACGGGGCCCCCAGGCAGGGGCGTAACCATTGCGGCTGCAGAGTATATGATTGCGACCGGGCCCGGCAGGAGAAGGGGGTCCGCAGCCCCACTGCAATAATTTAAGAAAAGGAAGCAGTGGGGGCAGGGCACTTGTTACTGGCACATGATTGAGGGGGCATTTATGGGGGCACTTCTTACTGGCACATGATTGGGGGTCATCTATGGGGGCACTTTTTACTGGCACATTATTGGGTGGCACTATGGGGACACTTTTTACTGGCACATTATTGTGTGGCACTATGGGGGCATCTATGAGGGCACTTCTTACTGGGGGGCATGTACTGAGACCACAATGAAGGGGTATTTTATATGGGGGGAGAGGAACACTATGGGGGCTTCTACAGAGGCCACAAAGAAGGGGTATTTTATATAGGGGCTCTGTGTGGTACTAGTATTATCAGAGGGTTTATCTGCTTTTAGTATTAGGGAGCACAGTGGCACAGTATTGGGGGTAATAGGATGATTTGTCCAGAAGATGGGAGGATGATGGAAAAGTAGTAAACTAAGATTTTTTTTATGTTAAGCTGCAGAGACGAGAAATGGCTGAAAAATTATGGTCTGGTCTAAAGGTCTGAAAGGAGAAGATGAGGAAAGAGAAGATCTAAAACAATGGAGATGTCACTGGATGTAAGAGGTTTAGGGCGCTGTATTACCCTGTATTTCTGTAGTCATGGGAGCAGGGACGTAACGATCGCGGTCGAGAGAGTGCGACCGCAACCGGGGATAGAGGCCGGAGGGGGAGGAGTATTTGGGGGTCCAGTCTGGGGGAGGGGGTCCCAATTCCAAGTTTGCCCTGGGGCAAATAGAACTCTAGTTACGCCCCTTTCTGGTGGTACTAGTAAGTTGTATTCCTGGGAGGGGAAGAAGATAACAAAGACTACAGGGTTCATTTATTAAGAGTGGTGTTTTAGACGCTGGTCTCAATAAAGCCCCTGCGCTGGCGTATCCAGCGCCGCTTCCACATGTAAGCCAATTTCCGAGCTGGCTAACATTTAGACCATTTTCCACGCCTAAACCAGGTGTAGAAATTGATGAACTAGATGGGCCTGCCGACCCATCCCCTTCCCCGCCCATGCCATGCCCACTTTTTCAGACCTGACAAGTCACAGATTGCGTCGCAACTAACCCTTGAGCCCAAAGTACGCCTGTAACACCCCTAATATATGTGTATTTCAGGTTAATGAACGACCTCCTACATGTATAGCTGAGCCTGATGCATAGCCATGAACAGAACATTTCATAAAACAGACTGTACATTTGGGATCACTGGGATAAACCTGGGCTTACCTTGAGCACCTGTATCCTGTGTATAAAGGCCTTATAGAAGGAGAGCGTTTCGTTTCTGTGTCTTCCCAGCTGGGATGTCAAGTGAAGATTTTGATCCTCAAGTTTGTCAAACAAAGTCCGCACGTTAAAATCCTCCAAGACACGTATTGAGTTCCTTTGATCTGAAACAAAAAATGTTAACATGCACAAGGTTTCGGTGGCCACCATAAACATAATATGTAGAGGAAGTATTATTTACTTATATAGAGAAAAGGTATGCAACTATATGTTAGGACCCAGTTCAAGGCTTTACTTTTGAGATCCCCAAAGTATCAGGTAAATTATTAATGGGTCCCATTTATAGCGGTCCAACATGAACGGCACCATGGCCAGCTAAAGAAAGGCTAGACACCATTGATCATAACAATACTGTTTGTCTGTACCTAATCCATAGCATATTTCTTTCTTCCCATTATCCAGTATCTCTCCAGAGCCATGGCGGCCAACGGCTTCATAAAACTGGAGACTGAGTAAGAGAAAACATCCAGATATCACATAAAGCTGTAAGGAGAGGTGGTGTGCGTAAAGACATGAAGATTTACAATATACAAGGTCTTCTAAGGTGTTTTGTATACTGCATATATGATAGATATTTTATATACTGTTTATAAGGAGGTCATATGTGGTATACTACACATATAACGGGTGCATGTTATAATGTGTATAAGGAGCTCATGTGTGGTATATATGGAGGTCATATGGTATATACTGTATATAAGAAAGTTAACTGTGGTGCACTGCATATAATTAGGTGATATGGTATATCAGGTCATATGGGCTATATCGTATGGTATAAAGAGGTCACATGATATAGTGCATGTACAGATATTGCACGATATACTACTGTATATAAGGTCATGTGTTGTACAGCCTGAATATATGCTTTATAATAAACTGTATTTTAGAAAGGCTCTGTTCACATCACATTTGATCTATGTACATTGGAGGTATACATCACGGGCATTGCCTGACATACAGTATACATCTGACGTATGTCACTATATAGACAGCTCTTTGTGGTGGCCCACTGTATGTACTTGGGGTTTTCCTGGCGCATACACCAAAAGTGTTCTCCCGAATGTGATGTGAACATGGCCTAATACTGGACATCATATGAACACTTGTATCACCAGGACAACCTGTCTCTTGTGAGCACATATTCTGGTGGGATGTAGGGTTCTCCAAGACTCCTCCACCTGGGCTTCCAGTTTTTTAAGGGGCTGGGGGTGTAGAGTGAGGGTCGTAGTACCCAGGTCAGGACCAGCAGAGTTACCATTACTGTGAAGAGCAGCAGCAGAACACCTAAATAACATGCAAAGTAGCAGCGTTATTATTAGAGCTGAGGGAGGAGGTTGGTTTCTGATATAACATTTATGAGTGCAGTAATAGGACAGCATGCTGAAACACTTGCCCTAATGGCTGTACAGGGATGAGAGCATTGCACAGTGCATTACCCAGGATTGCTGACCAGTTTGGTGCCAAGTTGAGTCTCTGCCGAATGACTATACCCTGCTTGACAAGCTGATAAGGAGAAGATGGCTGGATACGGGAAGCTGCTGGATCACAATACACATTATTCTCTTTCACGGTCACAAAAAGTGATCGATCCCTAATCCCGTTGTCCAGGAACACATATGTACCAGGATCTGTGAATACGTGGGCAAATCTACAACACACAGGTAACACACAATCAGTGCTCTGTCACGGATTAGATGTGATAAAAACTGTGTTTATACAGTAGCTACCTGGAAACATTAATATGGGTCTCCTTGATGAGATGATCAAGTCTCCTGAAGGCTCCAAAGTCCCAGTGCGGGTTGGTGTTAAACAAGTGGTCTTTCTGATACAATGGATAATGACTGGACATCCGCTCTGTAATTTTCAGGTAAGTGATATCATTTATTGTCAATAGATATAAGACCGATATTAGATAAACATATGAGATAGATAGATAGACAGATAGATAGATAGATAGATATGACACAGACAGACAGATAAAGGAGGCGTTCCACTTCCGAGACATGTTGCTCTCTGTTTTTATACTATTTATTAAACTACCATTTTAGTGATCATCGCCTGAAACCATTTATATTTTTCTCCTCTTCATCATATTAATGTCTCCCTTTTTGGAGTCCCGAGTGGTGGGAGCAGCAGTCACATGCATACATGCTGCATATGTCTACTCCAGAGTTGTGCCTGAGCGCAACTGTCTTCGGTAAGCGCAACCATAACACTGCGTTTATGTGAATACCTATATAGTACTTCACTAGGAAGCGCTCCATTCTTTTTGTAAATAGACAGACAGATGGATATGAGACTGATAGATGTAAGATACGGTAGATATGAGATCAGTAGATATAATAAGACTGATATATATATATATATATATATATATATTATATATATTACAGAAAAGCGAGCAGCACTCCAAAAACGATGTAGTGAAAAAATAGAAAATTGTATTCACCCATGTGAAAATTATATATATATAAGAACAATAGATACTTTATTATTGTAGGGAACTAAGAGCCTTTTTTCTACTTACTTAAGAGGACCTTTCATGTTTGTTTGTTTTTTTAGTTTAGATAAATATCTTTACTCCCGTCAGAGCGTCACAGCGAGGGAGAAAAAAAGCTCACCTTCTCCCTGGCTGTGACGCTCTCCGCTGTGATTGGATCGCAGCACAGCCAGGGAGAAGGAGACGCCCATTGTGAAACCCTGGCGTCTCCTCCTCCCTGTACCAACGCTCAGTATTAACATACTGAGCAGGAAAACTGCAGGGGGGCACAGCGGGGCGTAGGAGCGATGTTTAAAAAAAGAAAGGCAGGGTGGCAGCATCAGCGGGGGGTACCCCGCAAGTAAAGCAATTTATCTAAACTCAAAAAAAAAACTTGAAAGGTCCTCTTTAACAAAAATAACTATACTTGTAATACTGGTACAATGCAGTAAGAACATAACAGGGAAAAAGTCTACATTGCATATTGTTCTCAGAATCAATTTAAAAGAGGATATGACATTACCTAGAGTTACATACTGTGCAGAATCATTTTCAAGGAAATCAAATGTGAGTCTTATGGACATCTAAAAAGTCCATCTGTCAGTAGATTTGTCCCTATCACACTGGCTGACCTGTTACACATGCACTTGGCAGCTGAAGGCATGTGTGTTGGTCCCATTTTCATATGTGGCCCCCATTGCTGAGAAAATGTTTTAAAGTTGCAATATATGCAAATGAGCCCCTAGGAGCAATGGGGGCGTTGCCGTTACTCCTGGAGGCTCTGATCTCTCTGCAACTGTCACATCTTCTGCACATTGACTGCCTGGGACTGGCATGATGCTGTTTACACTGCCTGGCCCTGTCAATCAAAGTGGAGAGGGCACAGCACTTGTAGAGAGAGCAGAGCCTCTAGGTGTAATGGTAACCCCCCGCAGCCCCCCCCCCCCCCCCGTTGCTGTTAGAGGCTCATTTGCATATATTAAAACTTTATTTTTCTCAGCAATGTGGGCACATATGGGACCAACACAGATGCCTTTAGCTGCCAAGCGCATATGTAACAGGTCCGCCAGTGTCATAAGTACAAATCTGCTGACAGAAGATAAAGCATGTTAGAGTGCTGCCACATATTGAGGTTTTCTGATTTCAAAATCAGGAGTGGATCATAAAAGAAGAGAAATTATTAAGGACAGATACTTTCCCTTTTTTTTTTTTAATCTATGCCTGGTTTTGGCTTTAAAAAAATGGCATAAAAACCTCAACGTGTGGCCGTAACGTGGGTAAGTGTATACAGCAATGTGATAATTAAAGGGAATCTGTCACTAGCTTTTACCCTTGTCAGCTAAACATATGCTGACATTAAGGGTCTCCATAGCAGTCCTAATGTGTTTTTATTTTAGATATCCAAGGCTTTATTTTCTCAAAAAACAGGTTTTAGCCACCTGTCAATCATCAGAATAAGGAGCCCAGGGGGAGGTCTGGCCATGCAGGGTGTTCGTCCGCACCCTCCCCCGTCAGTGCCGCACGCCGCCTCTCCAAACCTCTGCGCCGCCTCCTAAAGCGCAGTGCCGCCTCTCCCCCTCCTTCCTTCCCCGTCAAGAACCCGCGCGTGCGCACAGGGCACTGCGCGATGCGCCCGTACGGACTCCGGCAACCGGCTTCAGGGAGCGAAGCGCGTATGCGCCGGCACTCGCTCCCTCCCTGGTATGACCGCACCCTGGCGCCCAGCCTCTCAGAGCACGCGAAGAGCTGTGCCCTAGCGCACGCGCGGGATCTTGACGGGGAGGGAGGAGAGAGGAGAGGCGGCACTGCGCTTTAGGAGGCGGCGCAGAGGTTTGGAGAGGCGGCGTGCGGCACTGACGGGGGAGGGTGCGGACGAACACCCTGCATGGCCAGACCTCCCCCTGGGCTCCTTATTCTGATGATTGACAGGTGGGTAAAACCTGTTTTTTGAGAAAATAAAGCCTTGGATATCTAAAATAAACACACATTAGGACTGCTATGGAGACCCTTAATGTCAGCATATGTTTAGCTGACAAGGGTAAAAGCTAGTGACAGATTCCCTTTAAGCTTTAATCGGTTTCAGAAAGGCAGCTTGTAATGGTGGATCATGGGAGATGTGTATTACAACAAAATAAGTTATCGATTAACCTTGATCACATTTCCACAAACAGTTGAGTCACTATGTAAATATATCACATTACATAATCGACCGCGTATTACAGCCTGGACTGAAGATCACAACTGCAATCACAAATGTAAATGGCAACAGACATCAAGCTTGTGGACAGACATTCAGACTGTACATTGCCTGGTGTAAAGACGACACCTTCCAGAACAACAAAAAAGTGCGCCAGCTCTGTGCAGACACTGAATAAGAAAGGAATGCTTGGAGATTTCAGCGCTGAAGTTAATAGACTTGTGACTGCAGTTCAGGGGTATAATACAGGCAATAATCCAAGATTAGGTCTCTTTCACACTTGCGTTCTGAGGATCCGGCAGGCACTTCTGTCCCGCCGGATCCGTCAGAACGCAAGTCGCCTGAAAGCATTAGAAGACTGATCAGGATCCTGATCAGTCTTCGAAATGCTTTGAGGTTACTATGGCAGCCAGGACGCTATTAAAGTCCTGGTTGCCATAGTAGTAGTGGGGAGCGGGGGAGCAGTATACTTACAGTCCATGCGGCTCCGGGCGCTCCAGAATGACGTCAGAGCGCCCCATGGATCACGTGATCCATGCGATCACGTGATCCATGCGTGTAGGGTGCCCTGATGTCACTCTGGAGCGCTCTGGGAGCCGCACGGATGGTAAGTATACTGCTCCCCCGCTCCCCACTACACTTTACCATGGCAACCAGGACTTTAACGTCCTTGCTGCCATGGTAACCATTGAGAAAAAGCTAAACGTCGGATCTTTTAATGGGCATTAATTCCGGATCCGGCCTTGTGGCAAGTGTTCAGGATTTTTTTTTTCTCCGGCCAAACAACGTTCCGGTCCTGAACTGAAGACATCCTGATGCATCCTGAACGGATTTCTCTCCATTCAGAATGCATTGGGATAATCCTGATCAGGATTTTTCCGGCATAGAGACCCGACGACGGATCTCTATGTCGGAAAATAAAAACGCTAGTGTGAAAGAGCCCTTAGAACAAGATACGTAATGCAATACAAGTAATGCAGTCCATTTTTATAAATGACTCAACTATGTACCGTATACAGACATTGTAAAATGCTGTTGGTGAGAATGTGTTACAGATATCAGGGCTAAAGTGGAAATATAATTAACAATTAAAACGTATTTTTCGACTGGTCATATAATTACCGTTTGGTGATATGCTCAGCTGAAATAAAACAACGTCGCCCTTTTTGAGGCACAGGATAGGATTGGGTATTCTGGGCAAAGATGCAGAGTCTGCCGATGTGAGGACCTGATCAACAGCTCGTGATTTCCTGGGTGTTGGCACTGACCACGAATCTCCTAAAATAATTTCATAATAAAAATATTCAGATACAGCTCGCAAACTCAACACTTTATAAATGCAAACTCCTCTCCTGACCTGTCAGAAAGGCTTCGATGACTTGAGCGCTGGAAAGAATGACGCCGAATACCCCACTAGGACTGAACAATACAAGGTGCACTTGCTCACTGCTCCACATGTGGTGATCAGGACCCAGGACATTCATCACCTCCTGAGCAACACAGAAAGTAAAACTCTAGTTGTAACTCCACTAATAAACGTGAGGAGGATAAACGGTTACCACTGGTCCGAGACAGATATCTGGCCTGAATACCACTAGTGCTAACATATTTTTCAGGAGGAGGTTGTTCCAAGTTAAGTTTTTTCCAAGTTTATTTTTTACAAATTTCATTCATGAGCATCACCAAGCATACATTTTATATCATCTATACTATGACTGGAAAATTCATTAGTAGGTATCGGCTGGTGTAGATTTAATCTGAACTTGATGCCAGTTTTCTGGCATAAATTATGATAAATGTGTCAGAACGAGAAGGCCCTGTCCACCTCTTGCTAAACCGGTTCATTTTTTGGAAAAAAATTGCATGATCGTCATGATGAAATCCGAAAAGTCACACATTTTTCCACAAAAATGCTGCCTGTGTATAAATGTGTGACTTTTGTATGTCAGGAAACTTTTGTACAGCTTAACAATTTCACCTCTGTGTCATATTTTACTGGTGCACTAGTCAGTCACTAGGAAATATTGGTGGCAAGCTACTGTGTGCCTTCTCAAACAGTTGGTCTGTGGGAGTCCCGGGTGTTTTATGCCCACCGATCAAATACCGATGACCTATTCAGATGATAGGCCTTCAGTATATAAGTCCTGGAAAACCCCTTTAATGTAAAAAATGAAAATCAGCCATCATACAGTACATAGCAATCTCTAGTCCTGTGCCCCACATGGATACAGATATCTCCTCGTTCATTGCTCCAATTGCTCTGCTAGATTTATTTCAAGCTGGCAGCTCAGAGAGGGTGTCCTGTTCGGGAGGTGTGTAATTTTTCAGGGGGTGTTTCCTTTCTGTTGAAGCTACCTCCCTGTAACTGTCACAGGTTCGAACACTATGGCTGGTGGCAGTAGTATGGAATTGAGCATGTGCGACCACCTCAGCAAGGTAAACAGAGTGATGCGTAAAAGAACAAACAGCAGGTGCTGTTATACAGACAGATTTTATTGAATAGGCACTCTATTTCTACCAGGCTTATTCTCCTATTCCAGCCCCAGGAGAGTGACCGTGGGCAAGTAAGGCATATGCCGGCGCCCAGGGGCGTAGCTAACGGCTCATGGGCCCTGGTGCAAGAGTTCAACTTGGGCCCCCCTAGCCTCAGTGCTTTGTGTATCTTCTTATGTGGCACAAGTCTCTTTGGGCCCCCTCAGGCTCCTGGGCCCGGTAGCGACTGCAACCTCCACACCCCCTATAGCTACGCCCATGCTGACGCCCACCATGGTGTCATTCGGCATTGTTAAAGGATCAATTTTATTGATTAATGTTAGCAATTTTTGTTCTAGTTTAGGTTGTGGTGGCTGTCTCCTTTTCTTTATTATTGCAGTTATCCCTGAGGTGAAGTTGGAACAGATTCTGATTGGTGGATGGTTGCCTACCTGTAGCTGGGTACCTTTTTTCTGCCCGTCCCTGATTGGCTGGCTGTGGTCAGTGGCGGGAAAGAAGAGGTCTTTATAAGGTCGGTCCTGGAGCCCTCAGCTGTCAGTTCGCCGGACCTGTCAAGAAGGAACGAAGACGTCGCCCGCCCGCCCTTCCCCTGGTCTTTGTCGCAGTTCTAACATTAGAGGGGGGGTTAGTGACCCAGCTTTGCTGGGGGGATGTTGTGTGGTTACAGGATTTTATTGGGAAGTTTGGTGAAAATGAATTAAATAATTTTTAAATTAATACTTATTTAACGGTCTGTTGTTAAGGTAACCCTTAATAAAGAACCGCGGCCATTATTGCACCAATTTATGTGTCCTGACTGGTTTTTATTATTTAGGTAATTTATATTATAATATTATTGGTTACAAAATATGCACATATGACACCATCTCTATCGGCAAGCACAGGTTGCACTCTACACTTACATACAGAAGATCAAATCTTCTGCAAACAGCCATGTCACATTGCAGATGTAAAGTGACACCGCATAAAGTGCACTGCAGATCTTCACCCAGTCTGCGAACTTGTGCTACAACTCATTACAGCTTTCTCAGAAAAGTTATATTTGTGCAGGCTATGTTGGCTTGTGCATGTTCCTAATACACTGTACTCGCGGGTTCTGGGAAATCTAGTTGTAACATAGCAGGAAGGGCGTGAATTATGTGCTAACTATACTTACACAAGTTAAATTAAAAGTCGTCCATATGATTAAACCACTAGCATGATAATAATAATAATACTATAATGCTAATATTATGTATATAAAGGCAATAAAATCGGCATCAGAGTTTCCGCCTACTGTGCCCGTGACATGAACACCAGATAACCATCCAGAAGAGACAAGCAGCAAAATGACCATGGCTTCATCTCCAAGGCATTTTATTCAAGCAGTCATGTCCACCACAAACATATTCAATGTTTCGGCAGTGCAACTGCCTTTTTCAAAATGACTTGGGGTTGCATTTAAAGCCTGCAATGCTGTGGTCTTTTTGCTGCTGATTATATATATATATATATATATATATATACTCATCCGTTTCTCCAGTGCTGTTCTCTGTGGCGCTGGTCTCATATCTTCGCCGCTGTTTGCGGTGACATGCCTGGATAAGGCACATAATAGCTGCATCCAATCATTGTCCTCAGCAGTCTACACCTGAGGCCAGTGATTGGCTGCAGCAGACAAGTGCTGTATCTGGGCACGTTACGGCTACTGTTTGAAAAGGAGTACTAGATCAGCTCTGCAGAGAACAGCGTTGGAATAACGGGTGAGTGTGTAATATATATATATATATATATATATATATATATTTTTTTTTTTTTTTTCATTAATTATAAGGGTACCTTCACACTAGCGTTAGAAGAATCGGAACTGCCTGCCGGATCTGAAAATCCATGTGCAAACGGATATCTTTTTTTTCCGGATCCGGATGAGTTAGACTTTTGCATTGAAATACTGGATCCGTCTTTCCGGTATCATCCGGAAATCCAGATTCGGTATTTAATTTTTTCAAAGCTAGAAAGAACTGCGCATGGGCAGACCGGATCCAGCGATGCATCAATTTCCGGAACACT
The DNA here is from genome assembly GCA_033119425.1 of Bufotes viridis. Classification (NCBI taxonomy): domain Eukaryota; kingdom Metazoa; phylum Chordata; class Amphibia; order Anura; family Bufonidae; genus Bufotes; species Bufotes viridis. Next base: position 495,888,473 of record CM065590.1, on the reverse strand, counting down.
TGGTACCAGATCCGGCATTAATACATTTAAATGGAAATGAATGCCGGATCCAACAAGTGCGTTAGTGTTCCGGGATTTTGGCCGGGAAAAAAAACCGCAGCATGCTGCGGTATTTTGTCTGGTCAAATACCGTACAAGGGACAGAACGGAAGACATCCTGATGCATGCTGAACGGATTGCTTTCCATTCAGAATGCATTGGGACAAAACTGATGCGTTTTTTTCCGCTATTGAGTCCCTTTCCTGGATTTCAATACCAGAAAAGAATAACGCTAGTGTGAAAGTGCCCTAAGACGTCGTAGGAATTGTCTAACATTTTTAATCATCTCAGACAACTCCTTCAAGGAGAATGAAAAAAGTGTAGCAGTGTTACCTGCATATAGACGTAAATGTTTGTAGAAGTTCTGCAGAACACTACAGTCAGGCTCTCCCTGGTCTAAAGTGGCTGATAATAAGATAGAATAGACTGTATCTGTCTGCCTGATCCGCTGCAGAAATATCCACGACTGGCCTGTTCATCTGAAATCCATGCACCTGTTGCATCCAATTCATATGTGTGGAACTGATCTGCAGCTACGGAATTTTCTATAACAAATATGACCATTCACTTTGAATTGTATATATTTTACAGCTCAAGAACTCCATCTTGTGGCCATCATGTGTGCTACGCATTTCAAAGTTAATTTGTTTGCATTGCTCCCGGTTAGCCAGAATCCTACTCCACACTGATGAGGGGCAACACCCCGAAACAGCTGTCTGTGGATGGATACCTGGCTTAGGTTTTCCCCGTCACATCCTTAAAGCTTGTAAAAAAGCGGGATCTCGACAGGGGCCACTTAATATGGTGGATTTGGTGATCTCTGTAATGGAGACATCCCTTTGCTTGGTTTTCCTTCCTTTGAGGGATATCTGGCTTTTATTGTGTTGCAGACCCATAACTGGGGCTCCACATTTATTTTGCATATTCCTGTTTCCCAGGGAGCTTTGCACTTCGGATTGCTGTGTTGAGACTCTTAAGTGAGGCTCTGCAGTGTTTTTGTAGTTGGTCTCCCTGAGATCAGCTATTGTTGTGTTTGTTTACACTACTACTGTGACAGGGCACAGGGCTTAACTACTGTTAATAAAGGGGGAATCATTACTATGTGGGGGCATTAAAGGGACGGGGTGTGTATAGTTATATTTTGGGTGGCGTTAGAGGCGTAGCCTAGTATGAAAAAAATTGCCACTGTCTTTTATCCCTCAGCCCTCTCCTTTGTACTGGTTCACTTGTTTTTCAGGGCTGTTATCTCCCTGTTGTTCTGTTGCTGCACTCTCTCACACAGCTTGTCCCTCTGGCTCACAGCCACACACTGAGGCCTCACTCACATTTCAGTTTTTAAGAGACATGTGCTATCCACATTTTCTGCAGACAGCACACGTACTCATTGATTTTAATGTGTTCCTTCACACATCTGTGGGTCAGTGAAAAAATCACGGAGATATGCGCTACTTTGGTCCATGAAGAGGACCAAACACACCCATACAAGTGGAAAACCTGCCTGCCACATACCAGTTTCCTGCTTCTTCTCTTCTCAGCCTCTTCAATTTGTAGCTGGAACTGCATGTTGGATCCAAAGCTCATTGATATACGCGGTGCCTTCATGAGGCAGAAGCGATCGCACAGTTCTTCAGCTGAGACATACTGTAGACACTGGCACCTGAATAAGATAATATAGACATCGGCTTAGGCCTCATGCACATGACCGTTTTTTTATGCTGTCCGCAAAAAGGGGTTCCGTTGTTCAGTGATCCGTGTCCGTTGCCTTCCGTTGTGTTTCCGTGTGTCTTTCATTTTTTTTAGTGGACATGACCCAAAAGATTTTACCAAAAGACAGGCTGACAATGTTTCCCAAGTGCCTGCCAAGGGATCCGCAAAAAAAATGGACACGGAACGCGGATGACACACGGATGGCCATCCGCATTTTTCACGGACCCATTGACTTGAATGGGTCCGTGAACCGTTTTTCACGGACAAGAATAGGACAGGTTATATTTTTTTGACGGACTGGAATCACGGACCACGGACGCGGAGGACAAACGGTGCATTTGCCGAGGTTTCACGGACCCATTGAAAACCAATGGGTCCGCAGAAAATCACGAAAAACGGAGCAACGGACACGGGATCAAACAACGGTCGTGTGCATGAGGCCTTATCCAAATCAGAGTTCAGTTTACCATTCTTCAACTCACATATATAACGAGTCACAGATTAAACATACATTTCATTAATTGTATCCTGTACTAATCCAAATTACAGCCTGTACTCCAGAGCTGCACTCAGTATTCTGATGGAGTCACTGTGTACATACATTATAATATATATATATATATATATATATATATACTGTACTGACTCTGAGATACATCCTGTATTATACTCCAGAGCTATACTCACTATTCAGCCAGTGATGTTAATGGGAGACATTTATCGATGTCTTTATGTCACTAATGTGGTGTACAAAAGTTGCAAATTATGCCGCTCACCATATGTGCACCAAAATCCCTTGGTCGAACATAATGGACTTTAAGGTCTTTTTTATACTGTATTAACCATGTAACTATGTAAAAATTTGTTACTTTTGAAGCTTCTTGACACTCTTCCGAAGTGCATACAAAAGGGATGGGGCTTACTGGAAGGGGGCGGGGCTTCGTAAAGCCTGTCAGATTTACTATAACTTTCAGCGATGTAAGTTTTAACTTAAAGGGAACCTGTCACCAGGATTTTGGGTATAGAGCTGAGGACATGGGTTACTAGATGGCCACTAGCACATCCGCAATATCCAGTCCCCATAGCTCTGTGTGCTTTTATTGTGTAAAAAAACTGATTTGATACATATGCAAATGAACCTGAGATGAGTCCTGTCCCTTAGATGAGTCCAGGGACAGGACTCATCTCAGGTTCATTTGCATATGTATCAAATCAGTTTTTTTACACAATAAAAGCACACAGAGCTATGGGGACTGGATATTGCGGATGTGCTAGCGGCCATCTAGCAACCCATGTTCTCAGCTCTGTACCCAAAATCCTGGTGACAGGTTCCCTTTAAGTCTATGCCAGCCTGTAGCTGGTATAGACTTCAGTATCTGGTGCCCGGCATGGCAGAGATGTGCCTAATTTATTAGAAGGTATCAGCCTCTTAATAAGGGCTCATGCACACGCCCGTTGCCAGAAAGTCCGCAATATGCGGGTACCGGCCATGTGCACCCCGCATGACCGATGCGGACCCATTCACTTGCAATCCGGAAGGTCCAGTTTCTCTCCATGATCCCGCATGCTTTGTTGTGCGGTCGGATCATGGACCCATTCAAGTTGAATGGGTCTGGATCCGTCTGCAAAATCCGCACAGATGTTGCCCGTGCATTGGAGACCGCAAATTGCGGACACCAATGCACGGAACGGCCGACCAACGCGCAGTGTGCATGAGTCCTAAATTAGATGCATCTCACACCAGTGCAGGGAGATCAAGACTGGCACATGGGTATGCCAGTCTTGATAAATGTTCCCATTGTGTACATACATTACACTACTTATCCTACAATGTTCCTGAGTAACATACAATATTATACTCCAGAGCTGCACTTCTATTCTGCTGGTGGAGTCACTGTGTACATACATAACATTACTTATCCTGTGCTGATCCTAAGTTACATCCTGTATTATACTCCAGAGCTGCACTCACTATTCTGCTGGTGGAGTCACTGTGTACATACCTTACTTATCCAGTACTGCTTCTGAGTTACAGTGCATTCTGTAAGGAGTTGCATTAAGTTGCACTAAGGAGCTGCATTCACTATTCTGCTTTTGGATTTACTGTATACAGTATATACATTACTTAACATTTACTGATCCTGAGTTACATCCTGTATTATACTCCAAAACTGCTCTCCCTTTTCTGCTTATTGAGTCACTATATATATTACATTACTTATCCTGAACTGATCCTGAGTTGCATCCTGTATTATACTCCAGAGCTGCACTCACAGTTCTGCTGGTGGAGTCACTGTGTACATGCATTACTTATCATGTACTGATCCTGATTCTGTACGCTGCTAGAGAAGTTACTAAGGAATATTTATCAACACTGGGTCTCCCATACGCCATCTTGATCCTTGTTTGGGTGTCTGTCTGCATCCTGTTCTGATCCTGAGTTACATCCTGTATTATACTGTAGAGCTGCACTCACTATTCTGCTGGCGGAGTCACGCTGTACAACCATTATATCACCTATCGTGTGCTGATCCTGAGTGACATCCTGTACAATACTCTAGAGCTGCATTCACAATTCTGCAAACTTCAAAGCTAAAACCTCCTTGTTGGTTCTCTGTCTGCACAGGGCTTACTCTGTAAATTAACCCTGTAACACAATTCATTCATAAAAAAAAAAAAAAACTTTCTATGTAGCTCATTTGTAGGCAAACTGGATATACTGTATGCTTTAACCAATCAATAAATACTGCTAAATGTCGCCGTACAGAGGCGACTAACTAGATGAGACTGACATTCCCAGCTCTGCGCTGAGCTCTCCGCCCTGAAGGCCGCATGATGGGGTACAGTCATGATGCTCCGGTGGTACACACTTTCTTGTAGATGAGAGGCGCACTTCAGCACTAGAACAGCGCTCTGCCACCTGCACGTAAGCATGGAAACACAATTTCATATTCACTCACCGTTAACATTTGGAAGGTTAAAAAAAGTAAATATAACACTTAAAAATGGGGAAATAGGGCAATGTGTGAACTCAGCTCTATTTGGCTAATGCTCAATACTCTATGGTGCATTAGTCCTATATGCCAGTGGTCACCAGCTGCTGTAAATCTACAACTCAAAGGATGCACTGGTGGGCAAAGGCTGCAAAAGCATGTTCATGTTGGGAGTAGTAGTTTAGAAACAGCTAGAGAGCAATAGGATAGAGACCACTGCATCCTGAACCTGTTATATTTATCATCATGAGCTGTTCATTCAGCTGGCGGTCTAATTTTTCATGCTGAGAACACATTTGCCTGTTCTCTTTGCTGTACCTGTGGCTGGCAGTCTAAGTCACTGTTGCTGTCTGATCTCTGTTGCTCCCGGTTGTCATAAAACACAAATCCAGCCTGGCAGATGCAGGAACCATCAGATTCCTGAAATGAGCGGTTCAGTCCTCGGCAGACACAGCTCTTGGAACCTTAGGGTAGTTTGCAACAGAAAAACCATCAGGATAAATTAACCTCACCATGAGATAAACCATTAAAGGGGTTGTCTCATAATAGACAATGGGGGCATATCGCTAGGATATGCCCCCATTGTCTTATAGGTGTGGGGTCCACCGCTGGGACCTGCACCTATATCGAGAACAGAGCCCTGCAAGGTGGTGGCTGGAGGACTCCGGTCCGGCCACCACCAAGCCGGCTCCCCACAGAAGTGAATGGGAGCATACAACGCATGTGCGGCCCCCGCTCCCATTAATTTCTATGGGGCTGACAGAAATAGCCAAGCCAGCGCTCCCCATAGAAAATGAATAGAGGGCGGCTCCCTCACTTTCGGGGCTCCGTTCTCGATATAGATGTAGGTCCCAGCGGTGGGGCCCGCACCTATAAGACAATGGGGGCATATCCTAGCGATATGCCCCCATTGTCCATGATGAGACAACCCCTTTAAGTAAGAGACGGCTTGGGATAACCTTCATGAAACTTAGAATGTAAGCACAGTATATGGTCCGACCGCAGCAATAATTGTATGTGCTACACCTGCCTGTACAAATGTGCGCGGCGGGTATAAAGCCTCATGCACACAGCCATATCTGTTTTGGCAGTTCGCAAAACACAGATACCAGCCTTGTGTGCTCAGCATATAGTGGATCGGTACATTCTGCTCACTGTTAACATCACATTATTGTCATCTGTTGGAAATATACATTGGGGGAAGTAAAAGATACAAAAGAGCAGCACACTGCGCATCTTGCAGAGTCCGGTAAGAAAACGTATACATTAACGTGTATTTTTTATTTTTTTTAAACTCTATGTTGAGCGGATGCCTCTGTGTGTCATCAGTCTGAGGCATCCGTTAACGCATATTTTTTGTATAACACGGACAAGAATAGGACATGCTCTATTTCTTTGGAGGGGCTGTGGAACGGACATACAGATGCAGACAGCCCCATTAAAATAAATGGGTTTGCAAAAAATCTAATCTGATATGGACCGAAACAAGGTTTGCATGCATGAGGCCTAAACCTGCCTTCACACGTAGGTTTTTGCAGACAATTTTTCTGTACTTTTACATTTTTAGGGGTGTTTTTTGTGCCTGGTGTTTTTGTTAACTTGGTGGCGTTTTTTATTTTTCTTACTTCTTTTCAAAAACGCAGCATGCTGGAGCTCTTAGCGTTTTTTCAGGCGTTTTCACATACCCTTCTCTATAGGGGAAACATGCCATGAAGAAAGTGGTAAGATAAATCTCCGTTATTGTAGCAAATTGGTGTAAAGGAAAGCTAGTTTAGTTTCTCATAGCAACCAATCAGATTCCACTTAATTTTCCAAAGGAGCTCTGATTGGAATCTGATTGTTGCTATGGGCAACTACGCCAGTTTTCCTTTACACCAGTATTGATAAATTGACCCCACCGTGTGCAAAAAATGGCTGAAAAAACATGCCAAAAGCACGAAGCAAAAACAGCAGGTTGCCAATGAAAAATGCATGCTGTTAATTCTGCCTTGTTTACTGGCAAAAAACACCAGACAAAATGCATGTGTGTAAGGATCCCAAGAGTAGTATTGCAGCGCACATCCGTATATTACATGGATACCCATTGATGTGAACACCAACCATGACATTGAGGCAAGGGCTACACGGCGTCCCCTGTCACTGCCAGGATCACTGAGTAGTGGTGATCCTATAGAAATGAATGGAATCGCAGCGGCAGTCACAAGAAATCCATCACCGCTGGTCAGAAATCATGGCCACGACAAGTGTTGCCATTTACCTTTGCTTTATTTCAAAGTCTTTCTTTCAGACCATTTGGGTGATTTTACAAACCTGGCTGGGAATAGGATGAGCTTCCACACAGAAAGCATGACACCTGGCCTGAAAGGTGGTTGTAAGTGCCAGCTGGGCATGGCTGGCAGTCACCTAATTCTCTTCCTTGGGTGCTGTTACCATAAGTCCCAGGTGGACAAGGCACTGGTGCTGTGGCACTGGATGGGCAGTAATGGCCAGCCAGGCAGGGGAAGGACTTGTAGTTGTCCACACCTATAGTGGAGAGGATGGAAAGTACATGGAAGCATTAGGTGCCACACATACAGTTTATTTTTATATTTTTTTGCAAGAATGAGGAGATTTTTGGCAAACCTCTCCATTCTGCTAGATCTGCAAAGGGAAGATGACTTACCTGCTTCCTAGTGCTGGCTACCTGCACCTTTTCCTGCAGGCCTGCAATGCTCCACTGAGCTACATTATGTCAACATCCGGTTTGCCATCGCCACAGCCAATCAGAAGCCACAGTGGTTTCCGCCTCCCCTTATGTCATGACAGATGGTCACATGGCGCAAGAAGAGCTGGACACCTCTGTGGTCGGTGATTTTCTGCGGCTATGTCAAACTGGATGTTGATATCGATGGAGCCTAGCAGAGCCTCGCAAGCCTACAGGAAAAGGAGCAGGGAGCCAGCACCTCGAAGCAGGTAAGTCACTTTCCCTTTGCAGGTCCGGCAGATTTGGGGGGTCGCCAAAAATCTCCCCATTCTTGCACAACCCCTTTAATCATATTAGCTATGGGCCCTTTCTGAAACACCAGGGTGAGACCACAAGGCTATGTACATCTTCAGTCCTATATGTCTCCATGATAATATAGAACACATTTTCTGTAATGTAATCCTGCTGTCTTGCAGTCTTGTATTTTCTCCCATTTGTCCCGTACCAGAGATTAGTGAATAATGTTGATTTTTTTTTTTTTTTAAGTCAGATTCTACCAAATTTGGGTGAGGGGCATAGAGAGACAGCAAGAGAAAAAATATAGAGAAATGGAGAGAGAGAGAAAAAAAGAGAGAGGCAGGCTTTTCCAGGTAATTAGACATTTCTATTTGGGTAGAATTTATTCAGACCAGAATCAAATTGTACGGGTGAATCAGCCGAATCGGACCAAAATCAAATTTTGAAAAATTCTGTTCTCTTTCCCCTATTTGGTTCTATTTGTTAGGTAAGGCTGCTGTAGTTTTACACTAGTGATAGAGATCCAGGGAGACTGGTTCTGACAGGGAACAGCCTGCTAGATCTTTTTGCATTCCAGCATTGCCAGAAGATTGCAAGCCCTCGTCAGGCCCATTAACTATAATGCGGACCGGAGGAGATCCGTCTGCAGTCCAGCAAATATGTCGAGAATTGGCCAGAAAAAATCTGCTGCAGCCCGATTTCTACTTGGCCCCATTATAGTTAATGGGGCCAGACAAAGACTTACACGCTTCTGGCAATGTCAGAATGCAAAGAGATCCAGAGGGCTGTTACACGGCAGAAAAATTGGCAGTAAGAAGCACGGATCAACAGTTTATCATTTATTTTCATTTTTATGTTGCAGTTATCATGGGGGGTTGTACAATCATTAGTGCGTTCTTTTATTTATCCTCTCCTCTCAGGTAACACATCCTCTTTTTACACAAGGGAATAGTCTGTCGACAAATGCTAATTTTCATGTCATCCTAAAAGATGTGATCAACAACTAATGCACGTTTTATCGTTTGATCACTGGGCATATCTACGCTGGTCAAGAATGAAGGTTCATACTATCGTTCAGACGCTCCTAATAATGAATTCTCACTCTGTACAACTGACTTCCTAGAATACTTGACAATTGCAACTTTTGCAATCTTGCTCAGTTATTTTTAACATTCATTGGCCAAGATTTACTAATGTGTCTGCGCCTACAAACTGGTGTAAAGTAGAACTGGCTTAGTTGCCCTTAGCAACCAATCAGATTCCATCTTTCATTTTTGAGAAGTCCTTTGGAAAATGGAAGGTGGATTCTGATTGATTCTTTAGGGCAACTAAGCCAGTTTTTTACTTTGCACCAGTTTTGATAAATCTCCCCCAATGTGGTCAAAAGTGTTCCACAATTCCGGTGTAATTCTGTCTCAAAGTAAACTAGCCAATAGTTAGAGAAAAGTGTCTATCCCTGTGCCACATTTATGAATCTGGTGCAGGTCTAGGCAGCTTGATTAATTTTCCGCCATCTATAACGTTATGGCCACACTGAGTGGTTATGATCCTGTCGAGTCGCAGCCAGTTGCGGTCAAGAACCACGCAGTCAATTAGAATGCAGCTGTCTGATATGTAACTAATGAAGACTAATTTAACCAATGAAGTACCTTGAACACTGCACGGGCATTAAAGGGGTTGTGTCACTTCAGCAAGTGGCATTTATCATGCAGAGAAATTTAATACAAGGCACTTACTAATGTATTGTGATTATCCATATTGCCTCCTTTCCTGTCTGGATTCATTTTTCCATCACATTATACACTGTTCGTTTCCATGGTTATGACCACCCTGCAATCCATCAGCAGTGGCCGTGTTTTCATACTATAAGAAAAAGTGCCGGCCGCTCTAAGGTTATGCTAGTGCTTTTTTCTACAGTGTGCAACGTGATGGAAAAATGAATCCAGCCAGCAAAGGAGGCAACATGGGTAATAACAATGCATTAGTAAGTGGCTTGTATTAATTTTCTCTACATAATAAAAGCAATTTGCTGAAGTGAGACGACCCTTTTAAGAATTCAAACCGCCTATACAGTGTTTCTTGATTAGTTAACTATCAGGCAGCTGCCATGGAGTACCCAGCAGCATGATGTGAGACGTGGACGTGCTGCGGTCTCCTCCCTTGAGCGGCTCTGGAACCTCCGGCTTCGTACCTTCCTCTTCTCGTGCCGGGCTGTGACGGGCCTGGTCGGCGTAGTGTGGCATGACAGTGGCGCGGGGTATAGCGCTAATATTCAGCGCGGTCCAGTGCGGTCTTGACCGGGATGTGATGCCCCTTCTGGCCTGAGGTGAGACCGCCGCTGTGGGGACCACTGCAGCTGACTGGGAGAACCGTGAGAGTGCTCCATAGAGTTGGCTTGTGCAGCGCATGGAGCCAGAAGAAGCACCCTGGGCCGGCGCTGCATATGGAAGAGGGGAGATCCCCCTGAAGATCTAACGCCGTGGTGCAGTGGCGATCCACTTCTCATACCCCAACTTGTCTCCCTGTTACCGTGTGTGCATGACCCTGCATTAACCCAGAAAAATTTCGGCAGTAACCGCCACTTTGGGGAGATACGATACACGATGCAGCTTAGAGAAGCAAGCCTCACTTCATTACAGAAAATTATCCGGATCCATTGACTGACCATTCCTAGGACGGGCAAGTCTTTGAAGTTACCCTTTTATATGTTTGTTAACTACACGTCTCTTTACTAACATTTCATTCTACTGAGCTCGGGCTAAGTAGTCCATACACCGCTGCGCAAATCAAACAGTTTATTAACAACACTAATGTTCTGAATTATAAAGAGATAAGTGTGGGACATAGCTTTGAAACCCCTCCTGTTGCTGTGGTAGAGATTACCTTCACATGTGTGAATTCTGACTTCGGTGACACTCGCAGGTCGGGGGTGGGAGACCATATAAGTTGGGATTCGGGAGTGTTTTTCTTTGTTACGTAACTATAGCCCCTACCACTCAAAGACCGTAATATGGCTCCCAAAGCTCAAAATAGGAAATCGATGGGCAGCTCATCCCCGGAAGGTCTAGAAAATAAAAGTCCTAAGACTAACATTGAGAGGTACTTAAAAGCTTCTCCCACAAAAACAAGAGGCACACTTAAACTACCTGTTCGCTCAGAGGATAAAGAAGGGCCTAAAACTGCTTTAGAGCCGACCAATATTAGTGGAAAGGAGGATATAAATACCTACATCTATATGTGTATGGAGACGATTGAACAAAAGCTAGGGGACATCTTGGAGACTCTGAAAATAACTAACCAGTCTTTGGGGACTTTAACAACTACGGTCTAAAATCTGCTCCAGGGCCCACGAAACTGAAAAATCTTTAATCGGCACTAAAAATGAGGTCACCCTGTTGGGAAAGAAGATTGAGATGATTGAGTCTGATCATAGGGCCCTTAAGGACAAACTAACTGACTTAGAGGATAGATCATGTAGAGGAAATATCCGTTTAATAGGTCAATAGGCCAAGATAGGCCTATAAAATTTAATAGGTAATAGGCCAAGAAGAAATATCAGGTATTTCTATATGAAAAAGAGCAGCACAAATCCTTTTTTGCAGGGCAACAAGACTTCTTTGAAAAAGGTAAATCCGGCAGAATGCTCGCATCTGTAATTGCCAGCCAAAAGACTCAAACCCCTATAAAACGTATTAGACTGCCATCCGGCCTCCTAACCGATAATTATACTAATATCAAGCTAGCCTTTATAAAACACTTTACCAAGTTATACCAGTCGGAGCTCGGGGAAGGTGATGAAGCCTTGCTGCCTACTGAATTTGTTTGGCATCTTCAGGGGTTCCAGGCAGTGTGTCTGGAATTGGGGTACAGTATATAAAAATATCAAGAAGGTTTCCATCTCTCAGAAATATACAGGGTCGGCCATTTATATGGATACACCTTAATCAAATGGGAATGGTTGGTGATATTAACTTCCTGTTTGTGGCACATTAGTATATGTGAGGGGGGAAACTTTTCAAGATGGTTGGTGACCATGGCGGCCATTTTGAAGTCGGCAATTTTGAATTCAACTTTTGTTTTTTCAATAGGAAGAGGGTCATGTGACACATCAAACTTATTGGAAATTTCACAAGAAAAACAATGGTGTGCTTGGTTTTAACGTAACTTTATTCTTTCATGAGTTATTTACAAGTTTCTCTTTGTTAACAGCCATTGACATGTCGCCGAGGTTAACACGTGAGGAGCGGATAGAAATTGTGTTGATGTCTGGTGAACACAGTAAGCGGGTCATTGCAGCAGATTTTAATACAAGACACCCTACGAGACCACCCATCTCCCATGCTACAGTTAGCAAACTGCTTGCTAAGTTTTGTGAAACTGGTTCAGTGTTGGATTTGCCAAAATGTGGACGCATGAAATTTGTCACTAATGAAGAAACATCAGTGGCTGTCCTAGCTTCATTCAGCAAGAGCCCACAGCGTAGCACTCGCCGCATGTCACTGGAGAGTGGCAATAGTCGAACATCCCTTCGGCGGATATTAGCTACTCACAAATGGCACCCTTACAAACTCCAGCTACTGCAGCATCTCAACGAGGATGACCCGGATCGGCGCACTAAATTTGCAGAATGGGCAAAACAAAAATTGGAACAGGACCCTCAGTTTACGCAGAAGATTTTGTTCAGTCATGAGGCAAACTTTTATGTGACTGGTGAAGTTAACAAACAAAACCACCGCTATTGGTCTGACACTAACCCACATTGGATAGATCCCTCCAAGACTATTGGAACAAAAAAATTGATGGTGTGGTATATGGGGTACAAAGATAGTGGGGCCATTCTTTATCAATGAAAACCTCAAGGCTACTGGATATGCGAAATTGCTACATGATGATGTGTTTCCCTCTTTATGCACTGAAGCTGGCACGTTCCCTGAGTTTTTCCAGCAAGATGGTGCACCACCACATTATGGGTGTCAAGTCCGAGCGCTCCTAGATGAACAGTTTCCTGGAAAGTGGATTATTGTCGTGGGCCAGCTGAATGGCCCTAACGGTCTCCTGATCTGACCCTCTTAGACTTTTATCTTTGGGGTCATCTGAAGGCAGTGTCTATGCCGTGAAGATACGAGATGTGCAGCACCTGAAACTATGGATACTTGAAGCCTGTGCTAGCATTTCTCCTGCGGTGTTGCTATCAGTGTGTGAAGAGTGGGAGAAGAGGGTTGCATTGACAATCCAAGACAATGGGCAGCACATTGAACACATTTTATAAGTGGTCAGAAACTTTTAAATAACTCATGAAAGAATAAAGTTACATTAAAACCAAGCACACCATTGTTTTTCTTGTGAAATTCCCAATAAGACCCTCTTCCTATTGAAAAAACAAAAGTTGAATTCAAAATTGCCGACTTCAAAATGGCCGCCATGGTTTCAACCATCTTGAAAAGTTTCCCCCCTCACATATACTAATGTGCCACAAACAGGAAGTTAATATCACCAACCATTCCCATTTTATTAAGCTTAGTAAATCTGCCCCATTGTTCTTTGTCATATTAATACCCCACCTGTATTTTTGGTGCATAAGACAATTATGTGATGAGGGCTGCTTTTCAGTTTCAGTGCTGGGCAGGTGGTTCTTGTCCTGTCCAGTCTCTTTTAGTGCAATGACAGACATACAGGGTAATAAAACTAGTCAGATATGATCTAATAGAGGGAATGTTTAGAGAAGAGAGCAAGGATGTGGAGGTTTTCTGGAGACTTGAGAGTAAGGGTCCTTTCACACTGGCGTTTTTGTTTTCCGGCATAGAGTTCCGTCCTCGGCGCTCTATGCCGGAAAAATCCTGAGCAGGATCATCCCCATGCATTCTGAATGGAGAGAAATCCGTTCAGGATGCATCAGGATGTCTTCAGTTCAGGACCGGAACGTTTTTTGGACGCAGCAAATACCGCAGCATGCTGCGCTTTTTGTTCCATCCAAAAACCGAACACTGCCGCAAGGCCGGATCCGGAATTAATGCCCATTGAAAGGCATTAATCCGATCCGGCCTTAAGCTAAACGTCCGCTTCGGCGCATCGCAGGATCCGACGTTTAGCTTTTCTCAATGGTTACCATGGCAGCCAGGACGCTAAAGTCCTGGCTGCCATGGTAAATGTAGTGGGAGCGGCGGGCAGTATACTTACCATCCATGCGTCTCCGGGCGCTCCAGAGTGACGTCAGGGCACCCTACACGCATGGATCACGTGATTGCATGGATCACATGATCCATGCGCATGGGGCGCTCTGACATCATTCTGGAGCGCCCCGGGAGCCGCACGGACTGTAAGTATACTGCTCCCCCGCTCCCCACTACTACTATGGCAACCAGGACTTTAATAGCGTCCTGGCTGCCATAGTAACCTCAAAGCATTCGAAGACTGATCAGGATCCTGATCAGCTCTTCTAATGCTTCAGGCGACTTAGCGTTCTGACGGATCCGACGGACGGAAGTGCCTGCCGGATCCTCAGAACGCAAGTGTGAAAGGACCCTAACCCTCAGTTCACACTTGCGCGTTTTACAGCACGTTCGAACGCATAACCGATGCAAACCAATGCTTCCCTATGGGACTGGTTCACATTTCGCGTTTACAGCGCGTTCGAACGTGCTGGCAAACGCCCGACGCATAAACAAGTACTTGAGCTTTTTGGGGCGTTTGTCGCGCTTTTGGCCCATAGACTTCAATGGGAGCGCGCAACGCTTGTAGTTTGCGCATTTTTGACACTGAAAGCGCGTGTTCGAATGCGCGTTTATGAATTTGCAACATGCTGGAAAGGCCAAACTTCATATAGACAGGGATATTTGGTCATTGGGCAACACTGCAGTCAATCACACAAGCGCGGCGTAAAACGCGCGTTTACTATTGCCAAGAACGCACACAAAAGCGAGCGTAAAACACGCGACAAAAACGCGCGGGAAAACGCGCGTCTCAGAAACACTCAGGTCTGAACCCAGCGTAGAGTACTTTCACACTTGCGCTTTTGTTTTCGGCATAGAGTTCTGTCATAGGGGCCCTATACCGAAAAGAACTGATCAGTTTTATCCCCATTCATTACTGAATGGAGAGAAATCCGTTCAGGATGCATCAGGATGTCTTCAGTTCAGTCTTTTTGACATTTCAGGATGGAGACAATACCGCAGCATGCTGCGGTATTATCTTTGTCCAAAAATCCCGGAACACTTGCCGGAATGCCGGATCCGCCATTTTTTTCCATTAGAATTTATTAGTGCCAGATTCGGCATTCAAAATAACGCATGCACAGACAGATAGAAATGTGAAAAATATATATAACAGATCCGTCTCTCCGCATGACAAGCAGAGAGATGGATCTGTTCTTACTAATACATTTGTAAGACAGATCCATAGCCGTGCTTTCCATTTGCATGCAGATTGACGGATCCAGCAGGCAGTTCCGGCGACGGAACTGCTTGCCGGATCACTCTGCTGCAAGTGTGAAGGTACCTAAGCCGATGGAGTGTACTGCAAGGGGAATGTAAAGAGGCACATGACAGCGGGAGGATCAGAAGCATAGGAAGAATATTAGGAAGGGATTAAAGGGGTTTTCAGGATTTTGATACTGATGACCTATCCTCAGGATAGATCATCAGTATCTCATCAGTGAGGTCTGATACCCCGGACCCCGCTGATCAGCTGTTTGAGAAGGCACTGGCGATCCTGTGAGCACCATGGCCTTCTCAGAGCTTATCAAGAACAGCGCCGTACATTGTATAGCAGCTGTGCTTGGTATCGAGCTCAGCCCCATTGAGGCGAATGGATTGAGGTGCACATGGTTGAGGCGGGGTTAGAGCGGGTATAAAGGGGCATTTTCAAATGTGGGAAAGGAATGCACATGCAGTGGCAGAGCAGAAGTATGGGCACCCCCTTCCTCTTTTTCTTTCTCCGGATGGTATAGTTCGTTGGCTCTTCTGTAGTTGTTGATATTGTTGCAGCAGCAGGAGTATGAAGGGTCTCAGGAGGCATTTGTGGTGGATAAACTGGATAAAAAAACAGGGCAAGTCTGAGGGCATGTTTAACACCCCCAATGTTGCTGATGATAATTTGGTGGTAGAGTGGTTACCTAGTTTGATTATTATTCTGGTGGGCAAGGTGCCTCTGGACACCTCTGTGGTCGGTGATTTTCTGCGGCTATGTCAAACTGGATGTTGATATCGATGGAGCCTAGCAGAGCCTCGCAAGCCTACAGGAAAAGGAGCAGGGAGCCAGCACCTCGAAGCAGGTAAGTCACTTTCCCTTTGCAGGTCCGGCAGATTTGGGGGGTCGCCAAAAATCTCCCCATTCTTGCACAACCCCTTTAATCATATTAGCTATGGGCCCTTTCTGAAACACCAGGGTGAGACCACAAGGCTATGTACATCTTCAGTCCTATATGTCTCCATGATAATATAGAACACATTTTCTGTAATGTAATCCTGCTGTCTTGCAGTCTTGTATTTTCTCCCATTTGTCCCTACCAGAGATTAGTGAATAATGTTGATTTTTTTTTTTTTTTAAGTCAGATTCTACCAAATTTGGGTGAGGGCATAGAGAGACAGCAAGAGAAAAAATATAGAGAAATGGAGAGAGAGAAAAAAAAGAGAGGCAGGCTTTTCCAGGTAATTAGACATTTCTATTTGGGTAGAATTTATTCAGACCAGAATCAAATTATGCGGGTGAATCAGCCGAATCGGACCAAAAATCAAATTTTGAAAAATTCTGTTCTCTTTCCCCTATTTGGTTCTATTTGTTAGGGTAAGGCTGCTGTAGTTTTACACTAGTGATAGAGATCCAGGGAGACCTGGTTCTGACAGGGAACAGCCTGCTAGATCTTTTGCATTCCAGCATTGCCAGAAGAGTGCAAGCCCTCGTCAGGCCCATTAACTATAATGCGGACCGGAGGAGATCCGTCTGCAGTCCAGCAAATATGCGAGAATTGGCCAGAAAAAATCTGCTGCAGCCCGATTTCTACTTGGCCCCATTATAGTTAATGGGGCCAGACAAAGACTTACACGCTTCTGGCAATGTCAGAATGCAAAGAGATCCAGAGGGCTGTTACACGGCAGAAAAATTGGCAGTAAGAAGCACGGATCAACAGTTTATCATTTATTTTCATTTTTATGTTGCAGTTATCATGGGGGTTGTAAAATCATTCATTAGTGCGTTCTTTTAATTCTCCACTCCTCTCAGGTAACACATCCTCTTTTTTACACAAGGGAATAGTCTGTCGACAAATGCTAATTCCCTTTACGTCC
This sequence comes from Bufotes viridis, assembly GCA_033119425.1. NCBI lineage: Eukaryota > Metazoa > Chordata > Amphibia > Anura > Bufonidae > Bufotes > Bufotes viridis. The sequence goes on along the minus strand of CM065590.1, from coordinate 495,871,473 downwards.
TACCAGCAGCACAGATGAGGTTTAACCACCCCGTGGACTGGCAGGACCGGCGGAATGTTTAATGAGCCCAAGACTAATAACTCAATTTAACAATTAAGTATCTCCTTAAAAGGAGGAAGTCAACCCCCAGCCCACTGTGTTTTTCTGTCCTCCTGGACAGGTGGACAAGGCGGCTTTTGTTCCCCCTTTCTATGGAAAGTGCGGGGAGCCTTCTTTTCGTTATTTTTCTACCTTAGTCAGTTTGGCCGGCAGCTTATTTGCTGTCGGCCCCGTGCAGTTGCGCCTGGCTGGAGTATTTGGCGGCGCCCTGGCCAGGATTCCCGGTCCTGTGCGCCGCCATCTTCCTGAGGTGATGCGAGGACTCTCCTTTGGCATCACCTCCGGGGTAATCCTGTCGTGATTTTTTCACGGGCACGATTTTTTTCATAGATGCAGATCTTCCTGTGGAGGATTTGCTGGGGGAGGGTGGATTGGCTATCCCTCCCTTTCCCTATTTTGGAGAGGCTGTATGCTCCAGTTCAGTCTCTGGCTACATATGCTTTTTTCAGCTAGATCCCAGAGTCCTAAAATTGGTGTTGTTCCTCTTGTTGTGTTTTTTTCCTCAGCTGCCTCCGGTCTGTTTTTCTACCTTTCCTGTGTAGATAGGTGGTGTACAAATGTTTTATTTGTCCCTTTGTTTGTTTTTCCCGCAGTGATGCCGCGGGATTCGGAAGGCAGGAAAGTGGATCCAAGAGGAAGCATCTATCCTGCTACCATTGCAGCAGTCAACGATTGCTGTAAGCTGATCATACCTGCACTCGTGAGACCGCAGAAGCTAAACAGCTTAAGGCTGGGCTAAGACCAGCTTGGGAGACCGGTTGGAATCCCTGGGTATGTTGACTTAACCTACACCAGGTGTTACAGCTGCTGTTAGTGGGTTCTGCCCTCTAGTGAACCTACGTTGCAGGATATGTATCAATGCTTTGTTAAAGGAGTCATAGGCCTGCTGGATGGAAAGGCTTCTATTTGTGCCCAGGCCCCTATGGAGACCTCTGTCCCAGTAGAGGACCTTCTTGGTCTCCTTAGTTTCTTCCTCCTCGGACGAGGAGGAGCTGACGTTGTGTTTTCTCCCCTGGAAAACACAGAAGTTGCTTAAGTCCATCAGGTCGGGGACCATGATGTTGACTGTAGGGAGCCTCCGTTCCCGCTCGGGCACCTCGTGTCTTTAAAGCGGATGAGACCCTCCTCTCTGTCATGATATAGAGTGGAAAAAACCTGGAAAAAGGTCCGGTTTTAACAAAGAAGTTTAAATCCATGTTTCTGATGGCTTAACCCTTGGTGGATTCTGTGGGGGATCCATTCCCAGGTGGACATGGCTATCGCCAAGTTGTCCAGCCGCACTCTGGTTCCTGCAGACGATGGGTCTAGCTGCAGGACCCCTTGCAGAGTGCACACTAAGACGGGTGTTACGGCAGCTGCGGCTTCCGCTTCCACAGCCATAGCCATAGCGGCTTTGAAGTCTCTACGTTCCTCCGTTCTCGTATGGATCAAATTCAAGTTGATGTGAACCAGAGGTTTTTTCCAGGGACGACATACTGGCTGCTTTCAAGACCTTCAACCTGGCTACGGACTTCTTGTGCGATACCGCACAGCTCAGTTGAAGCTAGCAGAAGTTCCCCGCTAGCAAAGCAAGTCCTGGGAACGAGGCCAAGCACAGATCCTTGCTCTTGAAGCTAAGCAGCAGGTCTGTGGCTCATGGGAGACCAAGTGCGCCTTTGGCACCCTGTAACAATACTATCAAATAGTGTCAGGGGCCTATATATAACATGGCCCTGGAGGTCTGGCCAGCAAACAAGCTCTTGTAGTGGCTGGAGAGCACAGCGAAAGGGTCTGAGGTGCTCTGTGGAGGAGCCAAGATGGAAAATCCACCTCCTGTCTCACCGGCGCTCTGCGAGGTCTCTTGGTTAATTCCTGTTACTCCTGCCGTCCTGCCAGCATAAGCTTCTCCATTCCTAAGCTTCATGTACCTGCCGGGCGAGTTGTCTCTCCCACTTCGAGAAGAATGGATCCAAGAGATCTTGGGTCCTGAATATCATTTACAACGGTTATTTAGTCAACCTCACTCTATTCCTCTGGACAGGTTTGTCAAGATCAACCTTCTACAAGCTGCCAAGGAGGCGATCCTAGAGGCCTACATTCAGGACTAGCATTTGAAGGGGGCTCTGGAGGAGGTTCCGCAGGAGAACGGGGCCTAGGATCTATTCACCAGTTTTTCTGGTTCCAAGGTTTCAGGAGATCTCGGATGATTATCGATCTGAGATATTTCAATCGATTTATAAGGAAGGTGAAGTTTCGTGTAGAAACCATCAGGTGAGTAGTTCACGCCGTCAATCCTGGAGACGTGATGGCAACCCTGGACCTCAATAATGCATATCTGCACATCCTGATCCATCCTGGTTCCAGGAAGTATATCAGGATCACGGTCCAGGTGTCCGGTGTCGTCAGGCATTTTCTGTTTGTTGCCCTTCCCTTTGGCATTTCTTCTGCTCCTCACACTTTACTCAAGGTGGTGGTTCTGTGGTGATGGCTTTGAGGCTTCAAGGACTGACCATCATTCCTTATCTGGACGACTGGCTTTGAAAGCCTCTGCTCTAGCGGTCCTCAACCCAACGCCTTCAGGTAATAATCTCCTTTCTGTTCCACCCAGGTTGGATCATCAGCTGGTAGAAGTCGAACGTGAGCCCGTCTGACTTCAGCAAGATATCTAGGCTTCATAATCACTCCACTGGGATGTCAGCCCAGCTGATTCCAGAGAGAAGATTCCGGTTCAGAACACGGCAAGTTCCTTTCCCGGCGAGTTCCAATCCAGACTCTCATGAAGATGTTAGGGCTCATGTCAGCTGCTGCATGAAGCAGTCCCTTGGCTCTATGGCACCTCCGCCCTCTAAACAGTCGGAGGTCCTCTCCTAGTGGAATGACAGCCCTGCTGGGCAAACCCCTGTGCTCCCTGACTTGGCAAATCTCTGTACTCCCTCAGATGGTGGTGCCATCTTTTAGACGGGAGTTCTATGACCCGGCCAGTCTGGGCCATATTGACTCACGGATGCGCCCTAAGTAGGCTAGGACGCTCACCTAGACGACTCTCCAGTGTCTCGGGACCTGGTTTCTCAGGAGTGGCTTTTCATCCAATCTCCGCGAGATTCAAGTTATCCGGCTAGCCCTCTCTTCACTTAGCCCCTCAGATCAGGGCACAGCGGTGAAAGTCCAGTCAGACTAATGTGACTCAGCGGTACTCACATCAACCAGCAGGGAGGCACACGAGATCACTTCTCCTCTTGTCAGAGATCGGGGTGATCTTGGATTAGACAGAGTTGTACCTTCCCACTTATCTGCAATCCACATCCAAGGCTCCTCAATATGATAGCTGCTGAGCCGCGTCTTCCGTCAGGTGGAGTGGTCTTTACATCCGAGAATTAAGCAGATAGTCCTCAGGCGGGTATGCCAGAGGTGGATCTCATTGGCAACAAGGTTCAATGCCAAGGTGAGAGAGTTCTGCTCTCTACAGGGAGGACAACCTTCGTGCGTTAGACGCCTGTCAATATCCTGGAGGTTCAGACTGGCTTACATCTTCCCCTCCCTTCCATGATACATCAAGGGTATTGATGAAAATCCGCCAGGATCAGGCCTCAGTGATAGCCATCATACTGTTTTGGCCGAAGAGATCCTGGTTTACCTAGCTCACCCAGTTGAGTCGAGGGACAATATTGGAGGCTCCCCAACAGCAGACCCTGGTGTCGTGGGACACTCACTTCTGCTCAGATCTGCACAGATTCAACCTGACAGCCTGGAGGTTGATCAGTCCCTTCCCAGAGTGGAAGGGCTTTTAGAGTCGGTCCTGAGAACGCTGTCTCATTCTAGAGCGGACTCTACCAAGAGAGCCTACTCTCATCCTGTTGTACCTCAACTGAGGTGGCGTCCGCAGATCCGCCCCTCTCCGCTATCCTTCAGTTCCTGCAAACGGCCTTGATAGAGGCTGCTACTCTGAAGGTTCAAGTGCTCAGCCATCTCAGCTTGCCTTGAACAGGCTTTTTCTCAGGACCCGCTGATCAAACGGTTCTCAAAGGAGCTGAAAGATAAAAGCTCACAGTGACTGAGACCCTTTCTTCAATGGGCTTTTCAGTAGTCTCTGGGGTTAGCATCTCCCCCTTGAACCGTTAGAGGAGGTGGACATCAAGTTCGCCACTTGAAGTTTGTGTGTTCTCCTTGCAGTGACTTTGGCCAAGAGGGTCTCTGAGCTTCAAGCCTCTCAGCACATGAGCCCTATTCTACATGACCGGACCTTCTTAGATTCCTCCCGCATTGTAGGCCTAAAGTTCCTTCCTTCCAGAACATCAACCAGGTGAGATTCCTCCCGGCTTCTGTCGACATCTACCACCTCCTCCTAGGAACCTGCTAGACATCCTCTGACGTCGAGATGTCTCCGGATCTATGTGGATAGATCAAGGAGTTCAGGAAAGATGAGAATCTGCTAATCCTGTTGCCGGTAAGTTTAAAGGCTATAAGGCATCCAAACCTTCCATCAGTCGGTGGATTGAGGAGGGTATTAAGGAATCCTTTGTCTCCACAATCTGGACCTCCAGGATTCGTGGAAGGCCCACTCTACTAGAGCTGTGGCTATTTCTTTTGCCGAGAGGAATCTTCTGCCTCTCAACATGATTTGCAAAGCTGCCTCCTGGAGCTCTGAATCGACATTCATCTCCCATTATAGACTAGATGCCAGTCTAGCTGAGTTTCGGCCTTTGGGCAGACTTTTCTTAGTTCTGCCAGGCAGGAAGGCCCTCCCTAGGGGTTTCTTCTTGCTATCTCCTCATCTGTGCTGCTGGTAGGACGTAAGGGAATCGCTAATTTCTAACGATAATTTGTTTTCCCTTAGTCCCAACAGCAGCACACAAATTTCCCACCCTAGTAAGTCTAGTTTTATTCTTGCTATAAACACAGTGGGCTGGGGTTGACTTCCTCCTTTTAAGGAGATACTTAATTGTTAAATTGAGTTATTAGTCTTGGGCTCATTAAACATTCCGCCGGTCCTGCCAGTCCACGGGGGTGGTTAACCCCCATCTGTGCTGCTGTTAGGACTAAGGGAAAACAAATTATCGTTAGAAATTACGCATTTTCATGTCATCCTAAAAGATGTGATCAACAACTAATGCACGTTTTATCGTTTGATCACTGGGCATATTTACGCTGGTCAAGAATGAGGGTTCATCCTATCGTTCAGACGCTCTTAATGATGAATTCTCACTCTGTACAACTGACTTCCTAGAATACTTGACAATTGCCACTTTTGCAATCTTGCTCAGTTATTTTTAACATTCATTGGCCAAGATTTACTAATGTGTCTGCGCCTACAAACTGGTGTAATTAGCTTAGTTGCCCTTAGCAACCAATCAGATTCCATCTTTTATTTTTGAGAAGTCCTTTGGAAAATTAAATGTGGATTCTGATTGATTCTTGTGGGCAACTAAGCCAGTTTTTTTTACTTTGCACCAGTTTTGATAAATCTCCCCCAATGTGGTCAAAAGTGTTCCACAATTCCGATGTAATTCTGTCTCAAAGTAAACTAGCCAATAGTTAGAGAAAAGTGTCTATCCCTGTGCCACATTTATGAATCTGGTGCAGGTCTAGGCACCTTGATTAATTTTCCGCCATCTATAACGTTATGGCCACACTGAGTGGTTATGATCCTGTCGAGTCGCAGCCAGTTGCGGTCAAGAACCACGCAGTCAATTAGACTGCAGCTGTCTGATATGTAACTAATGAAGACTAATTTAACCAATAAAGTACCTTGAACACTGCACGGGCATTAAAGGGGTTGTGTCACTTCGGCAAGTGGCATTTATCATGCAGAGAAATTTAATACAAGGTACTTACTAATGTATTGTGATTATCCATATTGCCTCCTTTCCTGGCTGGATTCATTTTTCCATCACATTATACACTGTTCGTTTCCATGGTTACGACCACCCTGCAATCCATCAGCGGTGGCCGTGCTTTCATACTATAAGAAAAAGTGCCGGCCGCTCTAAGGTTATGCTAGTGCTTTTTTCTACAGTGTGCAACGTGATGGAAAAATGAATCCAGCTAGCAAAGGAGGCAATATGGGTAACAACAATACATTAGTAAGTGGCTTGTATAAATTTTCTCTACATAATAAAAGCAATTTGCTGAAGTGAGACAACCCTTTTAAGAATTCAAACCGCCTATACAGTGTTTCTTGATTAGCTAAATATCAGGCAGCTGCCATGGAGTACCCAGCAGCATGACGTGAGACGTGGACGTGCTGCGGGCTCCTCCTTTTGAGCGCTCTGGAACCTCCGGCTTAGTACCTTCCTCTTCTCGTGCCGGGCTGTGACGGGCCTGGTCGGCGTGGTGTGGCATGACGTTGGCGTAGGGTATAGCGTTGATATTCAGCGTGGTCCAGTGCGGTCTTGACCGGGATGTGATGCCCCTTCTGGCCTGAGGTGAGACCACCGCTGTGGAAACCACTGCAGCTGACTGGGAGAACTGTGAGAGTGCTCCATAGAGTTGGCTTGTGCGGCGCATGGAGCCAGAAGAAGCACCCTGGGCCGGCGCTGCATATGGAAGAGGGGAGATCCCCCTGAAGATCTAACGCGGCGGTGCAGTGGTGATCCACTTCTCATACCCCAACTTGTCTCCCTGTTACCGTGTGTGCATGACCCTGCATTAACCTGGAAAAATTTCTGCAGTAACCTCCACTTTGGGGAGATACGACACACGATGCAGCTTAGAGGAGCAAGCCTCACTTCATTACAGAAAATTATCTGGATCCATTGACTGACCAGTCCCAGGACGGGCAAGTCTTTGAAGTTACCCCTTTATATGTTTGTTAACTACACGTCTCTTTACTAACATTTCATTCTACTGAACTGATGAACTCAGGCTAAGTAGTCCATACACCGCTGCGCAAATCAAACAGTTTATTAACAACACTAATGTTCTGAATTATAAAGAGATAAGCTTTGAAACCCCTCCTGTTGCTGTGGTAGAGATTACCTTCACATGTGTGAATTCTGACTTCGGTGACACTCGCAGGTCGGGGGTGGGAGACCATATAAGTTGGGATTCGGGAGTGTTTTTCTTTGTTACGTAACTATAGCCCCTACCACTCAAAGACCGTAATATGGCTCCCAAAGCTCAAAATAGGAAATCGATGGGCAGCTCATCCCCGGAAGGTCTAGAAAATAAAAGTCCTAAAACTAACATTGAGAGGTACTTAAAAGCTTCTCCCACAAAAACAAGAGGCACACTTAAACTACCTGTTCGCTCAGAGGGATAAAGAAGGGCCTAAAACTGCTTTAGAGCCGACCGATATTAGTGGAAAGGAGGATATGAATACCTATGTAGTGTACGGGAGTTGTAATGCCCGTCACTACAGAAGGGTCACTTGAGTGCTGTCGTTCCTCTCATCTATGGGGAGGCTGGTATAAGTCCTATTCATAAAATGCAATGTAATGTAATGCTATGTAATTCCCTGTTACTGTGTTATTGCTATATTCAGGCCTGCTAGGGATTTCATTCCAGCTCTAGTCACTAGAGGGAGCTAGGGAGCCCTAGTTTATATAAGGCCCAGTCAGGGAAGCAGAAAGCAGATTAGGCTGTGTCTGAGTTAAGCACAGGCCATGGGCCTGTGAGAGCAGAGCAGGCCTGGAGCCTGCAGACTAGGAGAGGGCATTGCAGTCCCTGAAACCGGGTTCCAGATCCAAGGAGAAGGTTCCTCCTACGTCCATATCTGCAGAAGCAGGAGTCAAGCTGAGGCAATCCCTAGAGCAAGAGGTACTGAAATGTCAGAGGAGGTACACTGCAAGCTGGAGATTCAAGGATATAAGCCAGAAGTAGGGCATTGGGGCCTTGAAGCATAATTGCCAGTCAGGACAAGCCAGGAAGAAAGTAAGGTTCACCTGCAATTCAAAAGTCCTGTCATTTAACCCTCTGTTTACCTTGCTGGATATAAGCCTGCTGTATCGTTAAACTACAACACCAAGGGCACCTCACCTTGCACCTGGCTGTGTCCCTTCAGAACCCAGAGAGTGCCCCAGAGGAACAGCGTGCCGGCCTCTCCATCACTGGCATTCCCCAGGTTAGTCCACACATTGCTCTGACTTGGGGCTGCTACAATTTAGGCGTCACGAACAGGATACGCACGTTTTACTGGACTGTGAGCAAAACGTGAACTTTGTGCCTTAACCAGTTTGCCAAGTGACAAAACGCCTGTTTGTTTATTGAACTTTTGTGGCCAAGATTTGTGCAAAATCACCCCAGCAACGCTTCTGGATATCGCGCTAGTCTGGAGGAAAAGCGCGGTGTGAAAGTGTGTTTTGTGGACTTTTTATCATCCTGCTTGCTGTCACTGAATAACTGCATCATGGCGCCCAAGATGGCCGCCGGCGCTATTGGACTTCTTTTTGCGCCATCACTGTCTGCTGTGGCGCGAAAATTTGGCGCCAAAACCCTCCAAGAAGGAGGAGAAGACGACCTGGAGGTAACGCCTTCCTTTGAGGATTATAATATGGACACCGCCTACCCTATACTGAAATACCTAGGGGCGTGCAAGAAACGACGGGGTGGAGCCTGCAGGAACAGTGGCTCACCCTGCTACGGGACTTCCTACCTGAGTCAGAGGGATCCGGAGCGGTAGTTAGAGCAATGGAGGCGACCTCAGGAGCGACTAAGGAGCGCCCAGCGCCCCAGCGTATACCCCCAGTGATATGGCTCAGACCTGTCCATGGCCACAAGCCGAGCCCTGCCGTTTCCACCCGCCGTGAGAAGGCTTCCTCCGCGGAACCCCGCGTGGTCGGCCCTGATGGCAGAGATCCGAGTGGCGGCAACTTTAAAAACCACCACTCAGAAAAAAGTATTTCGAGGAAGTCACCAAGCGGATCTATGAAGATTCCAGGGACAGAAAGCCTCAGCTCGAGCGCCGCACCGGAGTCGTACTGGAGTTTGACAAGGTCAGAGGATTTGGATTCATCCAAGAGACCGGCACCAACCGGGACTATTATGTGAATCGCCGGTCCGTCAAGCGCAGCTATCTCCCAGGGCGACTGCATAATCTAGCGGTCGGAGAGAGAGAGTGGAGTTCACTACCGCGGAGGGCCTGCGAGGCCCATATGCCACTGCGGTGACCCGTCCAGGACCGGTACCGGAGGACTGGGAAGAAACAGAAGATCCGGTGGAGGCAGAGGACCCGCTGGGACCCATCCGAATACGTACCAGGAGAAGAGTTCCTTTCTCGGCCCGAACATCTTCTGGCAGCCGACTATCCTGGACAAGCCTCCCAGTCCTTACTCTCTCCAGAGCTGCCGTGACGGGAGAAGACAGCCGCTGATTGGGCACGGATGGCCCAGTTTAGTGAGGCTATGGATGATCTGCGGAAGAACCGCCATGAGAGAACCTCGTCTGAGCCTGCTGCAAGTGTGCCGGAATCCAGCAGTGAGATCTCCGCCCTGGAGGAGCGGATCGCTCCTTGCAAGTTTACCTGGATGGCCTGCGGCAAGTGGCAGATTCTAAGAAGACAGCGCAGCAGTCCAGCGGTGGTGAGTTACCTGTGACCCCTGTACCACCCGAACCCGTAGTACAAAGTCCTACCGCTAGCGCTGAGCCACCCAAGGTCCGTGTAAAGCGGATAAATTGACATATGCCAGGAGCCGAGTCCGCCTTGACGGGAGCATCATGTCCCGCCAGAGGAAGCGCCTACTCCCAGCGCCGGCCCGTGTCCCGAGACCAGCAGCTCCTATATGTCCGCAACCCAGCGGGCCAGTGAGGTGGGTAGGCCCAATACCGGTGATGTTTCCAGCCCATTCTGTTTGGTGGGCACCCCCTCCAAGTGGCTCTGGTGCATGGCCCAGGCTACCCGCAGCACAGGACTGCACTACCTCTGATGAACAGGGTTCTTTTGACACATACCTGTGAGCAGGCCTGCTAGGCCATTTTGCTCATCCTCACAGGGACATCATCTTTGTTGCATGAACTGCCCCTTTAAGTTTGTCAGGCTGGTAGAGCTTGCTGCCAGTTCCCCACGGCCGGTGGCATGTTTGACAAATCAGTAGCCACTGTGAACCACTGCTCCCAGCCTGCCTCTTTCTGTTCGGGACATCCTGCCTTCTGCTACATTTTGGCGTCAAGTACTTTAATAAATCCAAGTTGTGCTTTTATTTGCACTTTATCCCTTTTAACCCCCATTTCAGGTTGAAAGGGCTCTTTATGTCAGCACTTTAAAAATACGCAGGACTTGCCAGGAAGGTGTTTCCCTGGTATTGTCAGAGTCCTGTATTGTCATTTTATGTATGTGCTGCTGACCGTATTTATTGCTTAAAAATTTTATCTAAGTCTATGTGCCCAGAGATGGACTTCCTATGTGTGAGCCTCTGAGATGTTGCTTCTATTGTGGACTCATTCATTGTCATGGACTATCCTGGTATTCCCTAACATCCGCTGTGCCAGGTCAGCGCCCCAGTTCCACTCTTTATCCTGAAGGAAGAGAACGACGCCCTTGTCACCGCACTTCTCCTTAGCCAGCTGGAACTGATAACAATTGTCAATGCAGATGGAATTGATTACTGATGTGTATGTATGCCTGCATGTTTCCTTTTCTCTTTCAGGTGAAAATTCCAGACGGGCGGGGCCCTGTTAGAGTACGAGGTCGTACTCAGCTTAAAGCAGCGGGTATGTAGTGTACGGGAGTTGTAATGCCCGTCACTACAGAAGGGTCACTTGAGTGCTGTCGTTCCTCTCATCTATGGGGAGGCTGGTATAAGTCCTATTCATAAAATGCAATGTAATGTAATGCTATGTAATTCCCTGTTACTGTGTTATTGCTATATTCAGGCCTGCTAGGATTTCATTCCAGCTCTAGTCACTAGAGGGAGCTAGGGAGCCCTAGTTTATATAAGGCCCAGTCAGGGAAGGGAGAGAGCAGATTAGGCTGTGTCTGAGCTAAGCACAGGCCATGGGCCTGTGAGAGCAGAGCAGGCCTGGAGCCTGCAGACTAGGAGAGGGCATTGCAGTCCCTGTAACCGGGTTCCAGATCCAAGGAGAAGGTTCCCTCCTACGTCCATATCTGCAGAAGCAGGAGTCAAGCTGAGGCAATCCCTAGAGCAAGAGGTACTGTAATGTCAGAGGAGGTACACTGCAAACTGGAGATTCAAGGATATAAGCCAGAAGTAGGGCATTGGGGCCTTGAAGTATAATTGCCAGTCAGGACAAGCCAGGAAGAAAGTAAGGTTCACCTGCAATTCAAAAGTCCTGTCATTTAACCCTCTGTTTACCTTGCTGGATATAAGCCTGCTGTAACTGAGATTGTACCAAAGCCAATTGTCTGCAAAAGAACTGTTTAAGAGAGTGCCTTCTGTATTACCACTGTTTCAGTAAAGTTGGAATTCTGTTTCAAGATACAAGTCTGCACCTCCATTATTCCTACTATAAATACGGTGTGCCACCGTTTACTGGCACTGGCGTCACGAAACATCAGGGACTTAGCCATAGGCACGTTAAACTACAACATCAAGGGCACCTCACCTTGCACCTGGCTGTGTCCCTTCAGAACCCAGAGAGTGCCCCAGAGGAACAGCGTGCCGGCCTCTCCATCACTGGCATTCCCAGGTTAGTCCCACACATTGCTCTGACTTGGGGCTGCTACACCTACAGCCATATGCATATGGAGACGATTGAACAAAAGCTGGGGGACATCTTGGAGACTCTGAAAATAACTAACCAGTCTTTGGGGACTTTAACAACTACGGTCTCCTCATTGCAATCTGATATTTCCCTTATTAGAAATGATATGGATAAAATCTGCTCCAGGGCCCACGAAACTGAAAATCTTGAATCGGCACTAAAAATGAGGTCACCCTGTTGGGAAAGAAGATTGAGATGATTGAGTCCGATCATAGGGCCCTTAAGGACAAACTAACTGACTTAGAGGATAGATCATGTAGAGGAAATATCCGCTTAATAGGTCAATAGGCCAAGATAGGCCTATAAAATTTAATAGGTAATAGGCCAGAAGAAATATCAGGTATTTCTATATGAAAAAGAGCAGCACAAATGCTTTTTTGCAGGGCAGCAAGACTTCTTTGAAAAGGTAAATCAGGCAGAATGCTCGCATCTGTAATTGCCAGCCAAAAAGACTCAAACCCCTATAAAACGTATTAGGCCTAATTCACCGTCCGTCGTGTTTTGCGGATCCACAGATCCGCGGATCCGCAAAACACGGACATCGGCGATGTGCGTTCCGCAATTTGCGGACCGCACATCGCCGGCACCTCATAGAAAATGCCTTTTCTTGTCGCAATTGCGGACAAGAATAGAGACATGCTCTATTTTTTCGAGAACGCAGTGCGGACCCGGAGAGTGCGATTCCGCAGTTGCCGGACCCGGCCGGGACATCGCCTGTCCCCATTGAAACTAATGGGTCCGCAATTCTGTTCCGCAAAAATGCGGAACAGAATTGCGGACGTGTGAATAAGGCCTAAGACTGCCATCCGGCCTCCTAACCGATAATTATACTAATATCAAGTTAGCCTTTATAAAACACTTTACCAAGTTATACCAGTCGGAGCTCGGGGAAAGGTGATGAAGCCTTGCTGCCTACTTAGAGCAATATTGCGCTCCTCACCTCCTCCGAGCAAGACAGCTCCTTGTTAAACTCCCCAATTACTCTTGATGAGTTGGGAGTTACGGTCAACAGCATAAGGGTAATCTGCTACCCCAGCAAAGCCGGATTACATTTGAACTATACAGAGTACATGGAAAAACTATATTGCCTCTCCTCCTCCAAATGCTCAATGGCTCTTGGGAGGACGGTTCACTTCCTCCGTCTTTAAGGGAGGCCTCCATATCTATTTCTGAAAAAAGGATGAAGTTAAGGATGAAATTGGGTCGTACCGCCCAATTTCATTACTTAACACTGATTACAAGATACTCGCCAAACTTCTAGCAATTAGGCTGAGACGGGTTATTTATAAACTTATCCATCAGGATCAGACAGGGTTCATCCCAAAACGAAATATACAATCTAATATTCGTGGAGCCCTCCTTAATATATATATTGGGGAGGGGGACTCTGAACAGTTTCCCCTACAATGGGGTACAAGGCAGGGATGCCCCCTCTCACCCCTAATCTTTGCCCTGGCGCTAGAATCCCTCGCATGTAGAATTCGGCAGTCTAATAAGATCATCGGTTTCAGAGGGAGGACGATATTCTGGCCTTTTTGAAACAGGGATGGAAGGCGTTACCTTTAGTGATGGAGATTCTGGAAGAATATGGTTCGCTATCGGGGTATAGAGTAAACTGGGATGAAATCTGAACTCCTTCCCTTGGTTCGGTCCCCCCCTGGTGGCTCTCTTGACGTTAGATCACTTGACTCTACTGACACAATACAATATCTGGGCATTAGAATTGGGGCGGATTTGGCTAAATACAATCATTTAAATATCACTCCCATGATTAATAAGGTAAAGAATAAGATCCACACTTGGCTGAAATTGCCTCTGTCGGAAGCTAAAAGGATTGCATTGGTCGGGATGGTGATCCTCCCTATCGCTTTAAACCCTTTGACCGCTTATCCGATATGGATTGATGACTCCTTCTTTACCCTCCTGGAAAGACTGCTGAATCAGTTAATCTGGGGGAGGGGAGAGGAGAATCAAACAGAAATATCTTTGGCTCTTTGAGCGAGACGGTGGGCTCTCTCTCCCCTTCCTCCAGGGATATTATATAGCGGCTCAGGGTTGCTATCTCGCCCATTTTTTGTGGGACTTCCACAGACTGCATGAGGACATTTTCTCTATTCTGGAGACTGGACATCTGGGGAAAAAAAGACACTGCTTAATAAGCGACATGTTAAACAAAGTTTGGAAAAAATAAAAAATATACTAGGTATACGCACTTTACCCATTTCACCCCTCTTTGGCACAACATTAACTTAAAAGAATTTACCGTATGTTAATCCTGATCATGAATATTTGAATTTGTTCGGTATTAATCACTTAACTCACATTTCATTGCACGGTAACATTATCCCCTTAGAAAATTTAATTAAGAGCACTAAACTAACATTTATAGATAGGTTTAGGTACGCACAAATTAGACACGCATATATGAACACTCAGGAATCGGATAAACACCTCTTGAATATTAAGGAAAAAATTCCTTTCTGGATTTTTTGTTATTAATTTAAAGGAACTAAACTCACACTCTCTCAAATATATCACAGGTTTCGGGATTCCCTTAGTGAAATAATAAAATATAAGAGCGAGGAAGCTGGGTAGATGAATTGGGCGATGTGAACACACTGGATTGGTTTTAATAAAGCTAATTGACCTAGGGTTTAAGTGTAGAGGCATTTACATTTTTTACTATTTGGGATAAACCCAATTGAATGCCTGCTCTTGACACTGACCCTCTCTGATTTCTTTTAAAATATACCTTTTATTTTCTCTTCTTTATAACAGTTTTTTGTACTAGTGCTTTTTAGTAGACGTGATTAAAAGGTTCTTTCTGAATACTCCTGTGTGGTAGATTTTGTATATCTAACTATTTTATCAATTGTATATTGCTGTCGCGCGTTCCAGCCTTCCACAGTAATCGACAGTTACTTCACTGCCTCACCAAAACAATTCTTGAGACTATTATACCACACTGAGTTCAGGAATAATTAAAAATTCTATCCCGCACTGCCCCCTGACATGTTTCGCCAATTTGTTTAGGCGTCTTCAGAGGTTTCCGAGACAGTGTGCCTAGAATTGGGGTACAGTATATAAAAATATAAAGAAGGTTTCCATCTCTCAGAAATATACAGGGTGGGCCATTTATATGGATACACCTTAATAAAATGTGAATGGTTGGTGATATTAACCTACTGTTTGTGGCACATTAGTATATGTGAGGGGGAAACTTTTCAAAATGGGTGGTGACCATGGCGGCCATTTTGAAGTCAGCCATTTTGAATCCAAATTTGTTTTTTCAATAGGAAGAGGGTCATGTGACACATCAAACTTATTGTTTCATGAGTTATTTACAAGTTTCTCTTTGTTTACAGCCATTGACATGTCGCTGAGGTTAACACGTGAGGAGCGGATAGAAATTGTGTTGATGTCTGGTGAACGCAGTAACCGGGTCATTGCAGCAGATTTCAATGCATGACACCCTACTAGACCACCCATCTCCCATGCTACAGTTAGCAAACTGCTTGCTAAGTCTCGTGAAACTGGTTCAGTGTTGGATTTGCCAAAATGTGGATGCATGAAATCTGTCACTAATGAAGAAACATCAGTGGCTGTCCTAGCTTCATTCAGCAAGAGCCCACAGTGTAGCACTCCGCCGCATGTCACTGGAGAGTGGCATTAGTCGAACATCCCTTTGGCGGATATTAGCTACTCACAAATGGCACCCTTACAAACTCCAGCTACTGCAGCATCTCAATGAGGATGACCCAGATCGGCGCACTGAATTTGCAGAATGGGCAAAACAAAAAGTGGAACAGGACCTTCAGTTTACGCAGGAGATTTTGTTCAGTGATGAGGCAAATTTTTATGTGAATGGTGAAGTTAGCAAACAAAACCACCGCTATTGGTCTGACACTAACCCACATTGGATAGATCCCTCCAAGACTATTTGAACAAAAAAATTGATGGTATGGTGTGGTATATGGGGTACAAAGATAGTGGGGCTATTCTTCATCAATGGAAACCTCAAGGCCACTAGATATGCGAAATTGGTACATGATGATGTGTTTCCTCTTTATGCACTGAAGCTGGCACGTTCCTGAGTTTTCCAGCAAGATGGTGCACCACCACATTATGGGTGTCAGGTCCGAGCATTCCTAGATGAACAGTTTCCTGGAAAGTGGATTGGTTGTCGTGGGCCAGTTGAATGGCCCCAATGTCTCCCGATCTGACCCCTTAAACTTTTATCTTTGGGGTCATCTGAAGGCAATTGTCTATGCTGTGAAGATACAGAGATGTGCAGCACCTGAAACTACGGATACTGGAAGACTGTGCTAGCATTTCTCCTGGGCGGTGTTGCTATCAGTGTGTGAAGAGTGGAAGAAGAGAGTTGCATTGACAATTCCAACACAATGAGCAGCACATTGAACACACATTTTATAAGTGGTCAGAAACTTGTAAATAACTCATGAAAGAAATTCCCAATAAGTTTGATGTGTCACATGACCCTCTTCCTATTGAAAAACAAAAGCTGGATTCACAATGGCCGACTTCAAAATGGCCGCCATGGTCACCACCCATCTTGAATAGTTTCCCTCACATATACTAATGTGCCACAAACAGGAAGTTAATATCACCAACCATTCCCATTTTATTAAGTTGTATCTATATAAATGGCCCACCCTGTAGATTGATTCAATTTAAGATTGTGCATCGCTTTATTACTCCCCCACCTTCCTCACTAAAATGTATAAGGGAAAAAGAGTGAGCGCTAGAAAATGCCAGAGCAGAAAATGCCGATTTGAGTCATATGTTATGGCAGTGCCCAAATATAAGCAGTTTCTGGATTCGGATCCATGAGGAATTATTCAGGCGATATAAGGTCAAGCTAGATCGGCGCTTTGAGCAAGCTATACAGAATGCCTTTCCCCTTGCTGACAGCGCCTTTCCGGATACTGAATTTGCTTGAGGGTTTTATGGCCGCAAAGGCCCTGATAATTAAATACTGGGGCACGAAAAATAGCCCCAGCATCTCTGAAGTGGCTGGCTCTAATGGAGATAATTAACACCTATGGGAAGATAGCAAAGAAATCTAAGAACAGTTAGGGAATGGCTGCCCCCCTCTCAAACGCTAATTATGTGAAATACTGTAAAATAATATAAATACGTTTATAGAGGAGTAGTCTGATCCTTGCAACAGTGAATAGGGGTGGGTGGGATTTAGGAAGTATGGTAATACTATGAGGCAGTTTAGAGGTAAAATGTTATAGTGATATTTATAGTTTGAATTAACTATATCTCTTCTCTCTTGGTGTTACATACTTTTTACTCTGATATTTTATATATTCGGTAAAGAACACAATAAAGTTTAATAAAAAAATATATATATATCAGGCAGCTGCAGCCTAATTGTCCAAAGCTGGCTGAGACTCGACCGGATCGCGACCGGCGCCTCGGGTGAGTCGTATACACAAGCTTAGTAAATCTGCCCCATTGTTCTTTCTTATATTAATACCCCACCTGTATTTTTGGTGCATAAGACAATTATGTGATGAGGGCTGCTTTTCAGTTTCAGTGCTGGGCAGGTGGTTCTTGTCCTGTCCAGTCTCTTTTAGTGCAATGACAGACATACAGGGTAATAAAACTAGTCAGATATGATCTAATAGAGGGAATGTTTAGAGAAGAGAGCAAGGATGTGGAGGTTTTCTGGAGACTTGAGAGTAAGGGTCCTTTCACACTGGCGTTTTTGTTTTCCGGCATAGAGTTCCGTCCTCGGCGCTCTATGCCGGAAAAATCCTGAGCAGGATCATCCACATGCATTCTGAATGGAGAGAAATCCGTTCAGGATGCATCAGGATGTCTTCAGTTCAGGACCGGAGCGTTTTTGGGCGCAGCAAATACCGCAGCATGCTGCGCTTTTATTCCGTCCAAAAATCCGGAACACTGCCGCAAGGCGGATCGGAATTAATGCCCATTGAAAGGCATTAATCCGGATCCGACCTTAAGCTAACGTCGTTTCGGCGCATCGCCGGATCCGACGTTTAGCTTTTTCTCAATGGTTACCATGGCAGCCAGGACGCTAAAGTCCTGGTTGCCATGGTAAATGTAGTGGGGAGCGGGGAGCAGTATACTTACCATCCGTGCGGCTCCGGGCGCTCAGAGTGACGTCAGGGCGCCCTACATGCATGGATCACGTGATCGCATGGATCACGTGATCCATGCGCATGGGCGCTCTGACGTCATTCTGGGCGCCCGGAGCCGCACGGACTGTAAGTATACCGCTCCCCGCTCCCCACTACTATGGCAACCAGGACTTTAATAGCGTCCTGGCTGCCATAGTAACCTCAAAGCATTTCGAAGACTGATCAGGATCCTGATCAGTCTTCTAATGCTTTCAGACGACTTGCGTTCTGACGGATCCGACGGACGGAAGTGCCTGCCGGATCCTCAGAACGCAAGTGTGAAAGGACCCTAACCCTCAGTTCACACTTGCGCGTTTTACAGCACGTTCGAACGCATAACCGATGCAAACCAATGCTTCCCTATGGGACTGGTTCACATTTTCGCGTTTTACAGCGCGTTCGAACGTGCTGAAAAACGCCCGACGCATAAACAAGTACTTGAGCTTTTTTTGGGGCGTTTGTCGCGCGTTTTGGCCCATAGACTTCAATGGGAACGCGCAACGCTTGTAGTTTGCGCATTTTTGACACTGAAAACGCGTGTTCGAATGCGCGTTTATGAATTTGCAACATGCTGGAAAGGCCAAACTTCATATAGACAGGGATATTTGGTCATTGGGCAACACTGCAGTCAATCACACAAACGCGCGTAAAACGCGCGTTTACTATTGCCAAAAACGCACACAAAAACGAACGTAAAACACGCGACAAAAACGCGCGGAAAACGCGCGTCTCAGAAACACTCAGGTCTGAACCCAGCGTAAGAGTACTTTCACACTTGCGTTTTTGTTTTCCGGCATAGAGTTCTGTCATAGGGGCCCTATACCGGAAAAGAACTGATCAGTTTTATCCCCATTCATTCTGAATGGAGAGAAATCCGTTCAGGATGCATCAGGATGTCTTCAGTTCAGTCTTTTTGACATTTCAGGATGGAGACAATACCGCAGCATGCTGCGGTATTATCTTTGTCCAAAAATCCGGAACACTTGCCGGAATGCCGGATCCGCCATTTTTTTTCCATTAGAATTTATTAGTGCCAGATTCGGCATTCAAAATAACGCATGCACAGACAGATAGAAATGTGAAAAATATATATAACAGATCCGTCTCTCCGCATGACAAGCAGAGAGATGGATCTGTTCTTGCAATGCATTTGTAAGACAGATCCATAGCCGTGCTTTCCATTTGCATGCAGATTGACGGATCCAGCAGGCAGTTCCGGCGACGGAACTGCTTGCCGGATCACTCTGCTGCAAGTGTGAAGGTACCCTAAGCCGATGGAGTGTACTGCAAGGGAATGTAAAGAGGCACATGACAGCAGGAGGATCAGAAGCATAGGAAGAATATTAGGAAGGGATTAAAGGGGTTTTCCAGGATTTTGATACTGATGACCTATCCTCAGGATAGATCATCAGTATCTCATCAGTGGGGGTCTGATACCCCGGACCCCCGCTGATCAGCTGTTTGAGAAGGCACTGGCGATCCTGTGAGCACCATGGCCTTCTCAGAGCTTATCAAGAACAGCGCCGTACATTGTATAGCAGCTGTGCTTGGTATCGAGCTCAGCCCCATTGAGGCGAATGGATTGAGGTGCACATGGTTGAGGCGGGGTTAGAGCGGGTATAAAAGGGGCATTTTCAAATGTGGGAAAGGAATGCACATGCAGTGGCAGAGCAAAGAAGTATGGGCACCCCCTTCCTCTTTTTTTCTTTCTCCGGATGGTATAGTTCGTGGCTCTTCTGTAGTTGTTGATATTGTTGCAGCAGCAGGAGTATGAAGGGTCTCAGGAGGCATTTGTGGTGGATAAACTGGATAAAAAACAGGGCAAGTCTGGGGGCATGTTTAACACCCCCAATGTTGCTGATGATAATTTGGTGGTAGAGTGGTTACCTAGTTTGATTATTATTCTGGTGGGCAAGGTGCCTCAGGGTCAGGTGATATACGGCCATGGGTAAAGAAAGAGACAGTAAATGTTTGGATAGTGTTTTGCAGCTAATAATCGGCCAGATCTGGGACCAATTTTTCTTATACATTTGTTGATGGGAATATCGGGGCGGGGTTCTAACAGCCATTAAATATTATGTTAATTTATTATTATTCAAAGTTTGGTATTTATCAAAGTGTTTAATAAAAGAACCGCTTTAGCCATTTTTCACCATACTAAGGAGAGCGTCTTTATTAGTTGTGGTGGTGGTGGTATGTTAAATGGGTTTGACCTAGCATATCTAGACTTTCACTACATCATGCAGAATAAACATACGTTCCCACCAGGAAATAACCTCACAGCCAGTTATCTTATGTGTATAGTGTATTTTTAATCATGGAAATCTTGTAAACTCATGTCTTTATACATGTAAACATTTCTGTATTTGTCTTGTATCTTTATGATATGTATAAAAAAAATTCCACAGCCCTATAAACTTCGGTTTCAATGTAAACACAGAGTAACCTCGCGTATAGGTGCATGGATCAAGCGGCAGCTGTGTCAGCCATTCATGCTATAGGTAATATCAGAGGCAAAACACACTAACATGGAAAACTACAAGATACAGGACTATATACTGCTAGTAACTGGGCCCAGCAGAACTATACTCTACAGAGACATTACATTATTAGTATTCTGGCACGTATGGCACAATAACCTGATTTACAGGTGCAGAGAAAATCTCAATGTCAGCAGGAGTCATCCTGCAATGAAGGTGTCAGCAGCCTCCGGCAGTCCAGCGGTTGCGACACTTCAACTTCCAGCATACGTGGTTGCTCGGCTGTTCTTAAAACTACTATAAAAGTCAATAGAGCATGCTGGGAGTTGTAGTGTCGCAGCAGCTAGAGTGCCAAAGGTTGCTGAGCCCTGCTATAATACACTGGCCACAATGAGAAGGATCTGCCCAGTTATCAGGTGAGTGGTCACATGGTCCTACATGTTCTGCCCCAGCCCTGCAGCTACAGAATGGACAACTGCATAGGCGTCACTACAGGGGGGCAAGGGGGGGGGGCAATTGCAACCCCCCCCCAAGGTTATTCCTTAAGCCCCCCCCCCCCTGTTGACTCCCCAAAACGCTGGCCGCCCAGGCGCCCACAAACTACGGCGGGGCACGGGAGCGCATAGTTCCCTGCCCCGCCGATCACCGATATAGGCTTCAGGCAGTGTGGGGGACAATTACTACTGTGGGGGCAGTGTGGGGGGACAATTACTGCTGTGGGGGCAGTGTGGGGGACAATTTCTACTGTAGGGGACAATTACTACTGTGGGGGCAGTGTGGGGGACAATTGCTACTGTGGGGGCAGTGTGGGGGACAATTGCTACTGTGACAATTGATACAGTGTCATCCACAGATGCCCCATAACAGTGTGTCATCCACAGATCCCCCATAACAGTGTCACCCACAGATCCCCCATAACAGTGTGTCATCCACAGATCCCCCATAACAGTGTTATCCACAGATCCCCCATAACAGTGTCACCCACAGATGCCCCATAACAGTGTGTCATCCACAGATCCTACATAATAGTGCATCATCCACAGATGCCCCCATAACAGTGTGTCATCCACAGATCCCCCATAACAGTATGTCATCCACAGATCCCCCATAACAGTGTGTCATCCACAGATCCCCCATAAAAGTGTGTCATCCACAGATCCCCCATAACAGTGTCATCCACAGATCCCCCATAACAGTGTGTCATCCACAGATCCTCCATAACAATGCGCCTGCACACTGAGGAGAGACTGAAAGGAGGGGAAATAATCCGCAGAAGCAAGCGAGGACAGCACAGCAGACAACTGAATGGCTTCTTTTGTAAGGAAATTGTTTTATTATAAATGTAGCTTAACTTAATGTCTGTTTTTGTCTTTTATTATATTCTGGCTTTTGCTTAAAGGGACAGTAAAAAAAGTTTTTTTTTTTTTTTAGTTATGTATGATGCTTTTTGGTAATAAATAAATGTAAATGTAGTGGTGCTATAGTGTGGACCCCAGGCCTCTCTGATGTCCTGCAGGCTGGGCTGGCGCTATGGCCTCAGAAAGGCTCTGGGGCTGTCATTGTGTGCTCTGGAACTTTTCCCTTCACAACCACTGCTATCTCCCTGTCCCTGCCTCTCGTACAGTGCGGACTCTGCAGGAGTCAGACTGTTTCATAAGTGTACGGGATGAGCAGGCAGCACCTACTACTGAGGAGACAGAATGGGCAAGCAGGTAGCAGGGCCAGGGGAAGGCTTGTATTCTCTCTCTTGTGAGTGTTCTTTTTTTAAATTAAGTCCTGCGCCCAGTGCGTTACAAAGTGCATACCACAATACTCTCGTATTTTGTAATCTTATTTATATATACTTATTTCGTTTTTTTCAGTAGTATGATTAAGTGGTGAAGATTATTAATGCCCCCCCATTTTTGACTTTGGTATCTTATGTGCCCACCCACCCCCATATATTGTTCCTAGAGTCGTCGCGTTCTTGAACATCATGTTACAGTTCCTATCCTTCTACCTATAAAGAAAGTTTGCATTAATGATCAAGCACTGACCTGCATTGCATCAGGTCTTCTACTCAAGTCACATCTAAAACTGCAACTATTAATTAAAAAGTAACTAAAATATAACATGTTGCCCTCAAATCAGGATGAAGTGTAAATGACAGAGCGCCGCCATGAGCATTTAGTCTAAAGCAGTGCTTCTCAATTATTTTCTGTCATGCCCCCCCTAGGAAGAAGAAAACATTTTGCGCCCCGCGCGACTGTAAATAGTATCATTTGTCCATAAAATTGTTATAAGTACACCAATCTCCCCACAGGTGAGGGCCATTAACCGCTTCCCGACCGCCGAACGCACGGATGCGTCCAGGCGGCGGCAAGTTTGTTCCTCCTGGACGCATCCGTGCGTCATCTCGCGAGAGCCGAGATCTGCTGTGAACGCGCGCACGCGCGCTGCTCACAGCAGAGCGCGGCTCTGCAGTTGAGCTACAGCCTGCCAGCGATGATCAATCGCTGGCAGGCTGTAAATGTAAAATAAATTAGATCAAGTGGTATATCAGACGCTGTGTTGCTAACAGCGTCTGATATACTTAATACCTGGTCCTCTGGTGGTCCCATTTACTGGGATCGACTCACCAGAGGACCAGGTAACAATGTAAAGTTGCACCAAACACTACACTAACCCCACCCCCCACCCCTCACTTTATAACCACTACTAACCCCTGATCACCCCATATAGACTCCCTGATCACCCCCTGTCACTGATCACCCCCTGTAAGGCTCTATTCACATGTCCATATGTGTTTTGGCGGTTCCGCTGGATCCACAGATCCGTGCCACGGATCCGCAGCGCGGATCCGCAAAACACGGACACCGTCAATGTGCTTTCCGCATTTTGCAGATCCGCACATTGCCAGAACTATATAGAAATGCTTTTCTTGTCCGCAATTGCGACAAGAATAGGACATGTTCTATATTTTTGCGGAACGGAAGTGCAGACTCGAAGCGCGGATCCGCAATCTGATCCGAGCGGGACAAAGTCTGTCCCCATAGAAATGAATGGGTCCGCAATTCCGCTCCGCAAACAGAATTTCGGACGTGTGAATGGGGCATAAGGGTCCCTTATCACCGCCAGTTAGTTAGCTACTTGTTAGGTAGCTAGCGCCCAGCCCACCGCACCGCAGTCACTGATTTTGGCAGAGATTTTTCATCCACATTGATCGATGCGAATGAAAAAATCTGTGCCGTTCATTTTTTTTTTTTTCAGCCCAGAGGCTGAACGGAAAAATCTCATTACCCGTATGCTCAATATACGGAGAATCGCAGAAACTCCTAATGCTGGCCATACGTGTAATGATTATGAGACCTCAAATGCCAGGGCAGTACAAAACCTCACATGTGACCCCATTTTAGAAAGAAGACACCCCAAGGTATTCCGTGAGGGGTATGGTGAGTTCATGCAAAATTTTATTTTTTGTCACAAGTTAGTGGAATATGAGTTAGTGGAATAAGTTAGTGAATATGAGACTTGTAAAAATAAATAAAATCAATTTCCGCTAACTTGTGCCAAAATTTTTTTTTCTGTGAACTCGCCATGCCCCTCACAGAATACCTTGGGGTGTCTTCTTTCCACAATGGGGTCACTTGTGGGGTATTTATACTGCCCTGGCATTTTAGGGGTCCTAAAGCGTGAGAATCTAAATGCGTAAAATGCCCTGTGAAATACTAAAGGTACTCATTGGTTTTAGGCCCCTTGCGATCTTGGCTGCAAAAGTGGCACACATGTGGTATCGTCAGTCAGAGAGTAGGAATGAGTTTGGGGTGTATTTTTACATATACCATGCTAGGTGAGAAATATCTCTGTAAATGACAACTTTTAAATTTTTTTATACAAAGTTGTCAATTTACAGCGATATTTCTCACACAAAGTATGGGTATATGTAAAAATACACCCCAAAACACATTGCCCTACTTCTCCTGAGTACGGCGATACCACATGAGTGACACTTTTTGCAGCCTGGGTGCGCAAAGGGGCCCAAATTCCAATGAGTACCTTTAGCTTTTACATGGCTGCTCACACTTTAGCCTCCGCCTAAAATGCCAGAACAGTACAAACACTCACATGTGATCCCATTTTGAAAGAAGACACCCTACAGGTATTCGCTGAGGGGCATAGTGAGTCCATGAAAATGTAACTTTTTGTCAAAAGTTAGCAGAAAGGGAGACTTTTGAGAAAAACAATAAAAATCAATTTCCGCTAACTTGTGCCAAAAAAATCTTCTGTGAACTCGCCATGCCCTCATGGAATACCTTGGGGTGTCTTCTTTCCAAAATGGGGTCACATGTGGGGTATTTATACTGCCCTGGCATTTTAGGGGACCTAAAGCGTGAGAAGAAAAATGCATAAAAATGCTCTCCTAAAAGGTACTCATTAGTTTTAGGGCCCTTTGCAATATCTTGGCTGCAAAGTGCCACACATGTGGTATCGCTAGCATCAGGGAGAAGTAGGGCACAGTGTTTGGGGTGTATTTTTACATATACCCATTACTGGGTGAGAGAAATATCTCTGTAAATTGACAACTTTGTATAAATTTTTTTTAAAAGTTGTCAGTTTACAGAGATATTTCTCTCACCCAACATGGGTATATGTAAAAATACACCCCAAAACACATTGCCCTACTTCTCCTGAGTACGGCGATACCACATGAGTGACACTTTTTTGTAGCCTGGGTGCGCAAAGGGGCCCAAATTCCAACGAGTACCTTTAGCTTTTACATGGCTGCTCACAATTTAGCCCCGCCCAAAATGCCAGAACAGTAAACACACCCCACAAGTGACCCCATTTCGGAAAGTAGACACCCCAAGGTATTCACTGAGGGGCATAGTGAGTCCGTGGAGATTTCATTTTTTTTGCCAGAAGTTAGCAGAAATGGAAACTTTATTATTTTTATTTTTTTCCTCAGAAAGTGTCATTTTCCGCTAACTTGTGAAAAAAATGAAATGATACATGAACTCACCATGCCCCTCCATGAATACTTTGGGGTGTCTTCTTTCTAAAATGGTGTCATTTGGGGGTATTTATACTATCCTGACATTCTAGCACCTGAAGAAACATGACAGGTGCTCAGAAAGTCAGAGCTGCTTCAAAATGCAGAAATTCACTTTTTGCACCATAGTTTGTAAACGCTATAACTTTTACCCAAACCAATAAATATACACTTATTGTATTTTTTTTATCAAAGACATGTAGAACAATAAATTTTGCGAAAAATTTATATAGAAATGTAGTTTTTAAAAAAAAATTACAACAGAAAGTGAAAATGTCATTTTTTGCAAAAATTTCGGTAATTTTTGATTAATAGCAAAAAGTAAAAACGTCAGCAACAATGAAATACCACCAAATGAAAGCTCTATTAGTGAGAAGAAAAGGAGGTAAAATTCATTTGGGTGGTAAGTTGCATGACGGAGCAATAAACGGGTAAAGTAGTGTAGTGCGGAATTGTAAAAAGTGGCCTGGTCATTAAGGGTGTTTAAGCTAGGGGGGCTGAAGTGGTTAACCCCCTCCCCCAAATCATGTGCAGGCTCCATTAACCCCCCCCCCTCCCCCAAATCATGTGCAGGCTCCATTAACCCCCCCTCCCCCCCAAATCATGTGCAGGCTCCATTAACCCCCCCCCCCAAAAAAAATCATATGCAGGCTCCATTAACCCCTCCCCAATCATGTGCAGGCTACATTAATCCCCTCCCCCCAAATCATGTGCAGGGTCCAGGCTTCCCCCTCTAGGGTGGCCACATTTCCTAACTGCCATTCAGGGACACTTGCAAGGCAGGGGAGGAGACACACACACACAGGACAGTACTATGCGATGCCGATCTGATTCAGTGACTGTCACCAGGGGCCGGTTCTAGGTGAAATGGGGCCCTGGGGCAAAAACAATAAGTAACAATAAGTAACAGAGCCCCCCCATCATGTGCCAGTAGCCATAGGCCCCTCCTTAAGTGGCAGACTGACACTGACTGCCAGTAGTAGCCGTAGCATAGCCCCCCTATAATGTGCCACACACAGTGTTCAAGTAGCCATACCATAATTAACCTCCCCATCATCTACCCCCAGGCCCAATAAGTGTCAGAGTCCACTCCATTCCATTGTTCACAGTCCAAGTAGCCAATGCCATTATTTGCCATACCATAGTTACTCCCCCATCATGTAACCCAGGCCCAATTAGTGCCCCCCCATCATCATGTGCCCCAGCCCCCAGGCCCAGTAGCCAGCCACAGCTATTGACAAATGACAACAAAAAAAACAAAAAACACTTGACTTATACTTACCTCCTGTCCTAAGTCCTTGGCTGCAGCGAACCGCGATCAGGCTGTGTCCCGTCCTGCCTCCAGTGCTGCTGACTGTACGGCAGCGGCCCAGTCAGGGCTTGAGTCAGGCGTATGTAATCGCACCGCCTGCGTCAGTCCGCTGACCCCTGATAGGCTGCCGGCCGGCCCTGCACAGCCTATCAGAGGAAGGGGAAGGGACACACCTCTCTCTCCCCTGCCCTGTGCGGCTGTGCGCAGGCAGTAATGGCGGCTCAGTGATCATTCCGGGACACTGCATTGTCCCGGAATGAGGGTGACCGGGACACGGGACAGTCTCTCCAAATGCGGGACTGTCCCGGGCAATCCGGGACACGTGGTCACCCTACCACCCTCCCCAATAGGGTCCAGGGTCCCCCCAACCACCCAATACTTACCTCCCTGGAAGCGCTGGATGCAGGCCTCTTCCGGCCTGTGTCACGCTCTGCACTCTGCTCAGGCGGCGCAATGACGTCATCGCGCCGCCTGAACCGCTCTGATAGGCTGCCGGCACAAGGCCCGGAGCCTATCAGAGGAGCAGGGGAGGGAGACGTCTCTCCCTCCCCTGCCGCACAGCACAGCGATCTGTATCGCTGTCCAGAGGACGGCGATACAGATCACTATGGAGATGAACGCTTCCACAGTGGAAGCGTTCATCTCCTGTCACCTGGAGTCCCCCTTTACGGAGCCTCGGGCGCGCCCCACTATTTGTGAAACGCTGGTCTAAAGCAACGTGATAGGTTCTGCAGTCTACAGCCCCCCCTAGCACCATCACTGCAGCAACTTAAGCATTATGGTCTAATGATTTAATATCAGGGTACTACCTTTAATAGGAGTGTATAGTAGAACTCTGATCTCTGATCTCTTGCTAAGTAAAACTTAACTTTTTGTAGTAGTTAATAAAATAATAAACCCAAACAAAAAGTGATATTACAAGATAATTCAACAGGTCTATTGTCAGGGTTCCATAACAGGTTACTAAGGCTGAACTGAGGTCAGGTCAAATATTGAGAGCAGGTGCCAATATATCATGCATTACCACAAGTCAAAAGTGTTTGACACTTTGACATTGTTCCCTGGTCTAGTAACCTATGTTCTAAAGGTACTTTCCCTATTAGGCTCTAGACTAAGGTTGGGAAATGTTGATGTGGCTTTAGTCGAAGCACCCACCCTGAGAAGATCGACCCCCAGCCGACTGGAACTTCGGACCTAGATAAATTGACCCTCTCCTATACTAAATATTCTAATCTCCAACACGTTTCGCCATAGTAAAATGGCTCATCAGGGAGCAGCGTGGCGGGCTGTATAAGAATCTGTGGCACTGGCTGCCGTCAGTGCTTTGTGGACTTCCGATCCGTGCCTCCGTCCGCACTGCACCGTATCTTCTGGATTGCGGACCCATTCAAGTGAACGGTGCGCAAATGGCCAGTGCCCGTATATGTTGCAGACCTCCTGTTTGCGGGCTGGAACACAGGCACAGACCTGCTACGGTCGTGTGCATGAGGCCTTAGGGAGAGTTCACATCACTGTTATTTTTCTGTTTTTCTAATCCATAAGAAGAACAGAAAGGGTGCTGGCACACAGTGCAGTTCTGACATGCATTCAGGACGGCTGAAATTATTATTATTTATTTATTTAATGCACTTATATAGCGCTACTATATTCCGCAGCGCTTTACAGACTTTGCTATTGTGTCAGAGAATCCGTCTTGCTCTGCACCACACCGTGGACAGAAAAATGCTGCTTGAACTGAACTGAACGAAACAGAATGCACCAGAATGCATTCGGTTCCATTTGGTTGCGCCCCCATCACGGACAGAAAAACTCTGCTTGCAGCGTTATTCTGTCCGTGATAGGGATGCAACCAAATGGAATGGAATGCATTCTGGTGCATTCCGTTTCGTTCAGTTCAGGTTGTTCCCATTGACAATGAATGGGGACAAAACTGAAGTGTTTTCTTTCAGTATTGAAATCCTATGACGGATCTCAGTAGCGGAATCGAAAACACTAGTGTGAAAGTAGCCTTAATTTACCCATTCCCACTATGCAGAACACCAGGGGTAATGAGGCTGCTAAACTGAAAACTGCATCCTGAATGCATGTCACAACTGCACTGTGTACCAGCACCCGTCCCCCACCCCCACCCCCACACACAAAAACTGATCCTGTAAAAAATAGGAGCCTTTAAAAAAATTGATCTTGTGCATCAGTTATGCATATTTGGCATCTGAAGGGAAGGCAAGGGACTCCATTTTGTCTTTTTTGCTTAGCAAGGATGTAACTCATAAGATTCTAGAAAAATGTCATGTACTTTGCCTAGTAACTAACTACATTTTTAGCACATTGCCTGAGCTTGTCTAAATACGTATTCTCTCTGTTCGTGTCTACTTCCACATTGGAGTAAAAGCCAACTTCCTCTTTATCTAAGTAACTTTCATGTTATATATATGAGTGTAATGCCAAAATAAACAGAGCTTTCTTTCAGCATACCCTGAGTTGGTTGTCTGATCGTGAGCTCTCCTGGTACCAGAAAGGGCACAGTTTCATCCAGGGAACGATTGAGGGACGGAGTGCAGATAAGGAGGTTAACAAGCAGTTACGGACATAGCTTTTCTTCCCTTACAATTTGGTGGCAGCCGGTGGGATTCGAAGGTCACCCCTGTGTCTGGTGAGTAATATTTACTTGCCAACCCAGGGACCCTGACCAATCCCGGATCTTTGAGAAATCCCTCAGGCGTCCGGGACGCTAAGGACATATGGTTCTGTGACGACAGACCATCAACATAGTATCAGGGATACTACGAGTCTCAGGGAGACTAAGAGTCCTTACATAGTATCAGGGATACTAGAAGTCTCAGGGAGACTAAGAGTTTACTTCCTGGATGAATCCGAGCCAACTACTAACCATTTTAGAGTAATAAGTGAATATTTGTTGTGTGAAATCTGTAACAGGTGGTAAGTGTATGTTGCAGTTTCACTGGAATATAGAGTCATAAGAATACTTTCTGTTTTGCATTTGTTGTGTTGTTGTCCTGAAAGACCGTTAGACGCCCCACCACTCTGGCAAGGGGAAACCAGCTATAACCAGAGACCGGTGAACGCAAGTGGCGGTCTGGAAGGTCTCTCTTAGGGAGAATTGATATAAGGTTTTGTGACTGTGGTAGGTTCTAGAGAACGATCCTCTTAGTCCGGTTAACAGGATTTTGTCGGAGCCTTCACGGCTCAGTACAGCCAGTTCCAGACAGGAGTATAACTCTATCATCAGTCACAAAATGGGAGATAAAGGCTCCAAACATGAATATCCTCCACCTGAAGAGGGTGAGACATGCAAACAAGAGTTAGTCCAACAAACTATTACCTAGTTAATCCATGGATAGACAATTTGGCAGGGTGGACTGAGTTCATGGAGGCTGCAAGTCCGTTTCCCAGAGAGGGAGCACAATAGTCCTTATCATATGGATATGGTAAAGGGACTTTGTCTTGAGACCACAAGGCGTGGCCCCATTTTGATGGCGACCCTCTTGGGATATGGGACTACATGCAAAAGGAGGTGAACAGTGGATAGATATAGCCCCTTACTGGTATGATAGAAAAGAAGAATATGAAAAGTAAGACTAAAAATCCCCTTACCCAAGGATGATAGTCAATTACATACAATGGAAACAGAAAGAGATAAAATGGTAATTTTTCAGTTAAACCACTGAGACCACCCCCTCCTTATACTATTCCCAGTGCCCCGGTAATTACTAGACAACTGTATCCAGTCCTCGGTAAAGAATTTGACGATGATACAGTGGCAGCTGGGATACAGTGTAGTACATAGAAATCTTGACCCAGTCCAGGCAGCCGTGGCCCCAGTACATGACCCAGTCCAGGCAGCCGTGGCTCCTCGCGGTTCAGTCACAACCGTTAGATCAGTTACCAGATCGAAGTGGAATTGTGACAGAAGATGTCCCTGAAAACAATAAGTTCCCCTGGTCATCACACAAGGAGGGCCACACAACGTGAGACAGATGCGGGAACTGGGGTATTTCCATTCATGACCATAGGAAATGAGATAATAAAAAAAAACATAGAAATTGAGGACATAAACAGAATAGTGAAACATTGTCCCAAACCCACTACAGCTCCTCAAGGCACCTTAATGTATCTAAAAAGGCATGTAAGGGCAGAAATTATACACAGGAGGATATGAGACTCATAATAGCTGGAGTAGTAGGAAAACATTCAGGTTGGGACTGGACAAAGATACCCTCTGTAAATACTATAGAGGCAAACCCAACAGCAAGTACATACAGTCTGAACACTGAGGCAGGTAGGACTACTATGTGGGGCCAGATTGAAACACATATGTTGGAGGTTTTCAAACAGAGATCATCTCTGCCCGTTGCTGTAGCATGCAAATGAAAACGGGAGAAACCGCTACAGAATTCTGGAAGAGATTTTCTGAATGTTGGGTGCATGAGGCTGGGTTACGAGTCCTAGAAAATGACAGTCTCCTCATCTCAACTTTTGGTAATAACTTATTACCCTCACTGGTACTCACCGTGAAACAGTTAATCTCTTCCTGGACCTCTGACACAATTTCTGACTTTAAAAACATCTGTATGAAAAGGAAGCAGCTGGATGCTTCGGTGACTCTTTAAGAAAACCTCCACCTCTACACACGCTTACAACCACATCCGAAATGAAAATGACAGAGCATACAACAGAAATCATAATAAAAACAGTGCCCTGAGAGAAAATGACAGAGATAAGAGAGTACAGGGGATGTTGTTACAATTCGATGGAAAGAAGGACATTGGGCCTGTAACTGCCGAGCTGAGAGAAATCCCCTGCCAGTCCCCTGCACGTAACTCACAAAATCCAAACAATAATGACTGAACGTTTGGATATCCATACCCTGAGTGGAGATTATGTTGCTTCACACTTCTTTCATGTCATTCCTGAGTGTCCTGTTAACCTTCTGGGTACAGATCTGATCTGGCGCACTCAGACTCCAGGTCAAAGCTACTGAGTATGGACTCGATGTTCAATCTGAAGTGATGGAAATAAGTCCCACTCGGAGACTTTTTGTCTGTCAACGAAACAGAAACTTCAGAATTAGATCAGATCAACCCCAGACTGTGGCCACAGGATGACTATGATACCGACTGATTGACTGTACGCCTTACTATGCCACCTCAAACCTAACATCACCCCTCGTATACCAGATACCATAAACAGTATCCACTGTCTAAAGAGAAAATCGAGGGTCTTAGACCGATGATAAAAACTTTCCTGGCTAAGGGTATATTGCAGGAAGTAGTGTCACCATACTGTACGCCCATCAACCCTGTTACTAAGGCTGATGGATCTGTGAGATTTGTTCAGGACTTGAGAGTCATCAGCTTATCTTATTGTGCCAATAACAGCCGCTGATTGGGCACGGATGGCCCAGTTTAGTGAGGCTATGGATGATCTGCGGAAGAACCGCCATGAGAGAACCTCGTCTGAGCCTGCTGCAAGTGTGCCGGAATCCAGCAGTGAGATCTCCGCCCTGGAGGAGCGGATCGCTTCCTTGCAAGTTTACCTGGATGGCCTGCGGCAAGTGGCAGATTCTAAGAAGACAGCGCAGCAGTCCAGCGGTGGTGAGTTACCTGTGACCCCTGTACCACCCGAACCCGTAGTACAAAGTCCTACCGCTAGCGCTGAGCCACCCAAGGTCCGTGTAAAGCGGATAAATTGACATATGCCAGGAGCCGAGTCCGCCTTGACGGGAGCATCATGTCCCGGCCAGAGGAAGCGCCTACCCCAGCGCCGGCCCGTGTCCCGAGACCAGCAGCTCCTATATGTCCGCAACCCAGCGGGCCAGTGAGGTGGGTAGGCCCAATACCGGTGATGTTTCCAGCCCATTCTGTTTGGTGGGCACCCCTCCAAGTGGCCCTGGTGCATGGCCCAGGCTACCGGCAGCACAGGGCTGCACCACCTCTGATGAACAGGGTTCTTTTGACACATACCTGTGAGCAGGCCTGCTAGGCCATTTTGCTCATCCTCACAGGGACATCATCTTTGTTGCAGGAACTGTCCCTTTAAGTTTGTCAGGCTGGTAGAGCTTGCTGCCAGTTCCCCACGGCCGGTGGCATGTTTGACAAATCAGTAGCCACTGTGAACCACTGCTCCCAGCCTGCCTCTTTCTGTTCCGGGACATCCTGCCTGCTGCTACATTTTGACGTCAAGTACTTTAATAAATCCAAGTTGTGCTTTTATTTGCACTTTATCCCCTTTTAACCCCCATTTCAGGTTGAAAGGGCTCTTTTATGTCAGCACTTTAAAAATACGCAGGACTTGCCAGGAAGGTGTTTCCCTGGTATTGTCAGAGTCCTGTATTGTCATTTTATGTATGTGCTGCTGACCGTATTTATTGCTTAAAAATTTTTATCTAAGTCTATGTGCCCAGAGATGGACTTCCTATGTGTGAGCCTCTGAGATGTTGCTTCTATTGTGGACTTCATTCATTGTCATGGACTATCCTGGTATTCCCTAACATCCGCTGTGCCAGGTCAGCGCCCCAGTTCCACTCACTATCCTGAAGGAAGAGAACGACGCCCCTTGTCACCGCACTTCTCCTTAGCCAGCTGGACCTGATAACAATTGTCAATGCAGATGGAATTGATTACTGATGTGTATGTATGCCTGCATGTTTCCTTTTCTCTTTCAGGTGAAAATTCCAGACGGGCGGGGCCCTGTTAGAGTACGAGGTCGTACTCAGCTTAAAGCAGCGGGGTATGTAGTGTACGGGAGTTGTAATGCCCGTCACTACAGAAGGGTCACTTGAGTGCTGTCGTTCCTCTCATCTATGGGGAGGCTGGTATAAGTCCTATTCATAAAATGCAATGTAATGTAATGCTATGTAATTCCCTGTTACTGTGTTATTGCTATATTCAGGCCTGCTAGGGATTTCATTCCAGCTCTAGTCACTAGAGGGAGCTAGGAGCCCTAGTTTATATAAGGCCCAGTCAGGGAAGGAGAGAGCAGATTAGGCTGTGTCTGAGTTAAGCACAGGCCATGGGCCTGTGAAAGCAGAGCAGGCCTGGAGCCTGCAGACTAGGAGAGGGCATTGCAGTCCCTGTAACCGGGTTCCAGATCCAAGGAGAAGGTTCCCTCCTACGTCCATATCTGCAGAAGCAGGAGTCAAGCTGAGGCAATCCCTAGAGCAAGAGGTACTGTAATGTCAGAGGAGGTACACTGCAAACTGGAGATTCAAGGATATAAGCCAGAAGTAGGGCATTGGGGCCTTGAAGTATAATTGCCAGTCAGGACAAGCCAGGAAGAAAGTAAGGTTCACCTGCAATTCAAAAGTCCTGTTATTTAACCCTCTGTTTACCTTGCTGGATATAAGCCTGCTGTAACTGAGATTGTACCAAAGCCAATTGTCTGCAAAAGAACTGTTTAAGAGAGTGCCTTCTGTATTACCACTGTTTCAGTAAAGTTGGAATTCTGTTTCAAGATACAAGTCTGCACCTCCATTATTCCTACTATAAATACGGTGTGCCACCGTTTACTGGCACTGGCGTCACGAAACATCAGGGACTTAGCCATAGGCACGTTAAACTACAACACCAAGGGCACCTCACCTTGCACCTGGCTGTGTCCCTTCAGAACCCAGAGAGTGCCCCAGAGGAACAGCGTGCCGGCCTCTCCATCACTGGCATTCCCAGGTTAGTCCCACACATTGCTCTGACTTGGGGCTGCTACACCTACAGCCATATGCATATGGAGACGATTGAACAAAAGCTGGGGGACATCTTGGAGACTCTGAAAATAACTAACCAGTCTTTGGGGACTTTAACAACTACGGTCTCGTCATTGCAATCTGATATTTCCCTTATTAGAAATGATATGGATAAAATCTGCTCCAGGGCCCACGAAACTGAAAAATCTTGAATCGGCACTAAAAATGAGGTCACCCTGTTGGGAAAGAAGATTGAGATGATTGAGTCCGATCATAGGGCCCTTAAGGACAAACTAACTGACTTAGAGGATAGATCATGTAGAGGAAATATCCGTTTAATAGGTCAATAGGCCAAGATAGGCCTATAAAATTTAATAGGTAATAGGCCAAGAAGAAATATCAGGTATTTCTATATGAAAAAGAGCAGCACAAATGCTTTTTTGCAGGGCAGCAAGACTTCTTTGAAAAAGGTAAATCAGGCAGAATGCTCGCATCTGTAATTGCCAGCCAAAAGACTCAAACCCCTATAAGGCCTAATTCACACGTCCGTCGTGTTTTGCGGATCCACGGATCCGCGGATCCGCAAAACACGGACATCGGCGATGTGCGTTCCGCAATTTGCGGACCGCACATCGCCGGCACTCATAGAAAATGCCTTTTCTTGTCGCAATTGCGGACAAGAATAGGACATGCTCTATTTTTTTCGGGAACGCAATTGCGGACCCGGAAGTGCGGATCCGCAATTGCGGACCCGGCCGGGACATCGCCTGTCCCCATTGAAACTAATGGGTCCGCAATTCTGTTCCGCAAAATGCGGAACAGAATTGCGGACGTGTGAATAAGGCCTAACGTATTAGACTGCCATCCGGCCTCCTAACCGATAATTATACTAATATCAAGTTAGCCTTTATAAAACACTTTACCAAGTTATACCAGTCGGAGCTCGGGGAAGGTGATGAAGCCTTGCTGCCTACTTAGACAATATTGCGCTCCCTCACCTCTCCGAGCAAGACAGCTCCTTGTTAAACTCCCCAATTACTCTTGATGAGTTGGAGATTACGGTCAACAGCATAAGGGGTAACTCTACCCCCGGCAGAGCCGGATTACATTTTGAACTATACAGAGTACATGGAAAAACTATATTGCCTCTCCTCCTCCAAATGCTCAATGGCTCTTGGGAGGATGGTTCACTTCCTCTGTCTTTAAGGGAGGCCTCCATATCTATTTCTGAAAAAAGGATGAAGATAAGGATGAGGTTGGGTCAGTATCGCCCAATTTCATTACTTAACACTGATTACAAGATACTCGCCAAACTTCTAGCAATTTTTAAACTTATCCATCAGGATCAGACAGGGTTCATCCCAAAGCGAAATATACAATCTAATATTCGTAGAGCCCTCCTTAATATATATATTGGGGAGGGGACTCTGAACAGTTTCCCTACAATGGGGTACAAGGCAGGGATGCCCCCTCTCACCCTAATCTTTGCCCTGGCGCTAGAATCCCTCGCATGTAGAGATTCGGCAGTCTAATAAGATCATCGGTTTCAGAGGGAGGACGATATTCTGGCCTTTTTTGAAACAGGGATGGAAGGCGTTACCTTTAGTGATGGAGATTCTGGAAGAATATGGTTCGCTATCGAGGTATAGAGTAAACTGGGATGAAATCTGAACTCCTTCCCTTGGTTCGGTCCCCCTGGTGGCTCTCTTGACGTTAGATCACTTGACTCTACTGACACAATACAATATCTGGGCATTAGAATTGGGCGGATTTGGCCAAATACAATCATTTAAATATCACTCCCATGATTAATAAGGTAAAGAATAAGATCCACACTTGGCTGAAATTGCCTCTGTCGGAAGCTAAAGGATTGCATTAGTCGGGATGGTGATCCTCCCTATCGCTTTAAAACCCTTTGACCGCTTATCTGATATGGATTGATGACTCCTTCTTTACCCTCCTGGAAAGACTGCTGAATCAGTTAATCTGGGGGAGGGGGAGAGGGAGAATCAAACAGAAATATCTTTGGCTCTTTGAGCGAGACGGTGGGCTCTCTCTCCCCTTCCTCCAGGGATATTATATAGCGGCTCAGGGTTGCTATCTCGCCCATTTTTTGTGGGACTTCCACAGACTGCATGAGGACATTTTCTCTATTCTGGAGACTGGACATCTGGGGGAAAAAAAAGACACTGCTTAATAAGCGACATGTTAAACAAAGTTTGGAAAAAAATAAAAAATATACTAGGTATAACGCACTTTACCCATTTCACCCCTCTTTGGCACAACATTAACTTAAAAGAATTTACCGTATGTTAATCCCTGATCATGAATATTTGAATTTGTTCGGTATTAATCACTTAACTCACATTTCATTGCACGGTAACATTATCCCCTTAGAAAATTTAATTAAGAGCACTAAACTAACATTTATAGATAGGTTTAGGTGCGCACAAATTAGACACGCATATATGAACACTCAGGAATCGGATAAACACCTCTTGAATATTAAGGAAAATTCCTTTCTGGATTTTTGTTATTAATTTAAAGGAACTAAACTCACACTCTCTCAAATATATCACAGGTTTCGGGATTCCCTTAGTGAAATAATAAAATATAAGAGCGAGGGAAGCTGGGTAGATGAATTGGGCGATGTGAACACACTGGATTGGTTTTAATAAAGCTAATTGACCCTAGGGTTTAGTGTAGAGGCATTTACACTTTTTTACTATTTGGGATAAACCCAATTGAATGCCTGCTCTTGACACTGACCCTCTCTGATTTCTTTTAAAATATACCTTTTATTTTCTCTTCTTTATAACAGTTTTTGTACTAGTGCTTTTTAGTAGACGTGATTAAAAGGTTCTTTCTGAATACTCCTGTGTGGTAGATTTTGTATATCTAACTATTTTATCAATTGTATATTGCTGTCGCGCGTTCCAGCCTTCCACAGTAATCGACAGTTACTTCACTGCCTCACCAAAACAATTCTTGGACTATTATACCACACTGAGTTCAGGAATAATTAAAAATTCTATCCCGCACTGCCCCCTGACATGTTTCGCCAATTTGTTTGGCGTCTTCAGGGGTTTCCGGGCAGTGTGCCTAGAATTGGGGTACAGTATATAAAAATATAAAGAAGGTTTCCATCTCTCAGAAATATACAGGGTGGGCCATTTATATGGATACACCTTAATAAAATGTGAATGGTTGGTGATATTAACCTACTGTTTGTGGCACATTAGTATATGTGAGGGGGAAACTTTTCAAGATGGGTGGTGACCATGGCGGCCATTTTGAAGTCAGCCATTTTGAATCCAACTTTGTTTTTTCAATAGGAAGAGGGTCATGTGACACATCAAACTTATTGGAATTTCACAAGAAAACAATGGTGGTGCTTGGTTTTAACGTAACTTTATTCTTTCATGAGTTATTTACAAGTTTCTCTTTGTTTACAGCCATTGACATGTCGCTGAGGTTAACACGTGAGGAGCGGATAGAAATTGTGTTGATGTCTGGTGAACGCAGTAACCGGGTCATTGCAGCAGATTTCAATGCAAGACACCCTACGAGACCACCCATCTCCCATGCTACAGTTAGCAAACTGCTTGCTAAGTTTCGTGAAACTGGTTCAGTGTTGGATTTGCCAAAATGTGGATGCATGAAATCTGTCACTAATGAAGAAACATCAGTGGCTGTCCTAGCTTCATTCAGCAGAGCCCACAGCGTAGCACTCGCCGCATGTCACTGGAGAGTGGCATTAGTCGAACATCCCTTCGGCGGATATTAGCTACTCACAAATGGCACCCTTACAAACTCCAGCTACTGCAGCATCTCAATGAGGATGACCCAGATCGGCGCACTGAATTTGCAGAATGGGCAAAACAAAAATTGGAACAGGACCTTCAGTTTACGCAGAAGATTTTGTTCAGTGATGAGGCAAACTTTTATGTGAATGGTGAAGTTAACAAACAAAACCACCGCTATTGGTCTGACACTAACCCACATTGGATAGATCCCTCCAAGACTATTTGAACAAAAAAATTGATGGTATGGTGTGGTATATGGGGTACAAAGATAGTGGGGCTATTCTTCATCAATGGAAACCTCAAGGCCACTAGATATGCGAAATTGGTACATGATGATGTGTTTCCTCTTTATGCACTGAAGCTGGCACGTTCCTGAGTTTTTCCAGCAAGATGGTGCACCACCACATTATGGGTGTCAGGTCCGAGCATTCCTAGATGAACAGTTTCCTGGAAAGTGGATTGGTTGTCGTGGGCCAGTTGAATGGCCCCAATGTCTCCCGATCTGACCCCTTAAACTTTTATCTTTGGGGTCATCTGAAGGCAATTGTCTATGCTGTGAAGATACGAGATGTGCAGCACCTGAAACTACGGATACTGGAAGACTGTGCTAGCATTTCTCCTGCGGTGTTGCTATCAGTGTGTGAAGAGTGGAAGAAGAGGGTTGCATTGACAATTCAACACAATGAGCAGCACATTGAACACATTTTATAAGTGGTCAGAAACTTGTAAATAACTCATGAAAGAAATTCCCAATAAGTTTGATGTGTCACATGACCCTCTTCCTATTGAAAAACAAAAGCTGGATTCACAATGGCCGACTTCAAAATGGCCGCCATGGTCACCACCCATCTTGAATAGTTTCCCCCTCACATATACTAATGTGCCACAAACAGGAAGTTAATATCACCAACCATTCCCATTTTATTAAGTTGTATCTATATAAATGGCCCACCCTGTAGATTGATTCAATTTAAGATTGTGCATCGCTTTATTACTCCCCCACCTTCCTCACTAAAATGTATAAGGGAAAAAGAGTGAGCGCTAGAAAATGCCAGGCAGAAAATGCCGATTTGAGTCATATGTTATGGCAGTGCCCAAATATAAGCAGTTTCTGGATTCGGATCCATGAGGAATTATTCAGGCGATATAAGGTCAAGCTAGATCGGGCGCTTTGAGCAGGCTATACAGAATGCCTTCCCCTTGCTGACAGCGCCTTTCCGGATACTGAATTTGCTTGAGGGTTTTATGGCCGCAAAGGCCCTGATAATTAAATACTGGGGCACGAAAAATAGCCCCAGCATCTCTGAAGTGGCTGGCTCTAATGGAGATAATTAACACCTATGGGAAGATAGCAAAGAAATCTAAGAACAGTTAGGGAATGGCTGCTCCCTCTCAAACGCTAATTATGTGAAATACTGTAAAATAATATAAATACGTTTATAGAGGAGTAGTCTGATCCTTGCAACAGTGAATAGGGGTGGGTGGGATTTAGGAAGTATGGTAATACTATGAGGCAGTTTAGAGGTAAAATGTTATAGTGATATTTATAGTTTGAATTAACTATATTATCTTCTCTTTGGTGTTACATACTTTTTACTCTGATATTTTATATATTCGGTAAAGAACACAATAAAGTTTAATAAAAAAATATATATATATCAGGCAGCTGCAGCCTAATTGTCCAAAGCTGGCTGAGACTCTGACCGGATCACGACCGCGCCTCGGGTGGTCGATACATAAGCTTAGTAAATCTGCCCCATTGTTCTTTCTTATATTAATACCCCACCTGTATTTCTGGTGCATAAGACAATTATGTGATGGGGGCTGCTTTTCAGTTTCAGTGCTGGGCAGGTGGTTCTTGTCCTGTTCAGTTTCCTTTAGTGCAATGGCAGACAGTACATACAGGGTAATCAAGCTAGTCAGATATGATCTAATAGAGGGAATGTTTAGAGAGGAGAGCAAGGATGTGGAGGTTTTCTGGAGATTTGAAAGTAAGTAGTACTTTCACACTTGCGTTTTCCGGCATAGAGTTATAGGGCTCTATACCGGAAAAGAACTGATCAGTTTTATCCACATGCATTCTGAATGGAGAGAAATCCATTTAGAATGCATCAGGATGTCTTTCAGTTCAGTCTTTTTGACATTTCAAGATGGAGACAATACCGCAGCATGCTGCGGGTATGTCCAAAATTCCGAACACTTGCCGGAATGCCGGATCCGCCATTTTTTTCCATTAGAATGTATTGTACCAGATTCGCACTCACAATAGCATGCGCAGACCGATAGAAATGTGAAAAATATATATAACAGATCCGTCTCTCCGCATGACAAGCGGAGAGAGACTGGATCTGTTCTTGCAATGCATTTGTGAGACAGATCCGTAGCCGTGCTTTCCGTTTGCATGCAGATTGACGGATCCGGCAGGCAGTTCCGGCGACGGAACTGCTTGCCGGATCACTCTGCTGCAAGTGTGAAAGTACCCTAAGCCGCTGGAGTGTACTGCAAGGGAATGTAAAGAGGCACATGACAGCAGGAGGATCTGAAGCTATAGGAAGAATATTAGGAAGGGATTAAAGGGGTTTTCCAGGATTTTGATACTGATGACCTATCCTCAGGATAGATCATCAGTGGGGGTCTGATACCACGGACCTCTGCTGATCAGCTGTTTGAGAAGGCACTGGCGATCCTGTGAGCACCATGGCCTTCTCAGAGCTTATCAAGAACAGCGCCGTTCATTGTATAGCAGCTGTGCTTGGTATCGAGCTCAGCCCCATTGAGGCGAATGGATTGAGGTGCACATGGTTGAGGCGGGGTTAGAGCGGGTATAAAGGGGCATTTTCAAATGTGGGAAAGGAATGCACATGCAGTGGCAGAGCAAAGAAGTATGGCACCCCCTTCCTCTTTTTCTTTCTCCGGATGGTATAGTTCAGTGGCTCTTCTGTAGTTGTTGATATTGTTGCAGCAGCAGGAGTATGAAGGGTCTCAGGAGGCATTTGTGGTGGATAAACTGGATAAAAAAACAGGGCAAGTCTGGGGGCATGTTTAACACCCCCAATGTTGCTGATGATAATTTGGTGGTAGAGTGGTTACCTAGTTTGATTATTATTCTGGTGGGCAAGGTGCCTCAGGGTCAGGTGATATACGGCCATGGGTAAAGAAAGAGACAGTAAATGTTTGGATAGTGTTTTGCAGCTAATAATCGGCCATATCTGGGACCAATATTTCTTATACATTTGTTGGCGGGAATATTGGGGCGGGGTTCTAATAGCGATTAAATATTATGTTAATTTATTATTATTCAAAGTTTGGTATTTATCAAAGTGTTTAATAAAAGAACCGTTTTAGCCATTTTTCACCATACTAATGAGTGCGTCTTTATTAGTTGTGGTGGTGGTGGTATGTTAAATGGGTTTGACCTAGCATATCTAGACTTTCACTACGTCATGCAGAATAAACATACGTTCCCACCAGGAAATAACCTCACAGCCAGTTATCTTATGTGTATAGTGTATTTTTAATCATGGAAATCTTGTAAACTCATGTCTTTATACATGTAAACATTTCTGTATTTGTCTTGTATCTTTATGATATGTATAAAAAAAATTCCACAGCCCTATAAACTTCGGTTTCAATGTAAACACAGAGTAACCTCGCGTATAGGTGCATGGATCAAGCGGCAGCTGTGTCAGCCATTCATGCTATAGGTAATATCAGGGCAAAACACACTAACATGGAAAACTACAAGATACAGTACTATATACTGCTAGTAACTGGCCCAGCAGAACTATACTCTACAGAGACATTACATTATTAGTATTCTGGCACGTATAGCACAATAACCTGATTTACAGGTGCAGAGAAAATCTCAATGTCAGCAGAGTCATCCTGCAATGAAGGTGTCAGCAGCCTCCGGCAGTCCAGCGGTTGTGACACTTCAACTTCCAGCATACGTGGTTGCTCGGCTGTTCTTAAAACTACTATAAAAGTCAATAGAGCATGCTGGGAGTTGTAGTGTCGCAGCAGCTGGAGTGCCAAAGGTTGCTGAGCCCTGCTATAATACACTGGCCACAATGAGAAGGATCTGCCCAGTTATCAGGTGAGTGGTCACATGGTCCTACATGTTCTGCCCCAGCCCTGCAGCTACAGAATGGACAACTGCATAGGCGTCACTACAGGGGGGCAAGGGGGTATTGCAACCCCCAAGGTTATTCCTCCTAAGCCCCCCGTTGACTCCCCAAAACGCTGGCCGCCCAGGCGCCCACAAAGCTACGGCGGGGCACGGGAGCGCATAGTTCCCTGCCCCGCCG
This sequence comes from Bufotes viridis, assembly GCA_033119425.1. Classification (NCBI taxonomy): domain Eukaryota; kingdom Metazoa; phylum Chordata; class Amphibia; order Anura; family Bufonidae; genus Bufotes; species Bufotes viridis. The sequence goes on along the minus strand of CM065590.1, from coordinate 495,828,934 downwards.
ATCACCGATATAGGCTTCAGGCCTTCTAGGCCTGAAGCCTATGCAGTAGTAAAATCCCGGCACAGGCGGGCGTGATGATGTCATCGCGCGCATGTGCCGGGAGGCAGCACAGTGACCTGCGCGCCTGCCTAGTACCGACTGAGCGCCAGGAGTCTGGGACATAGGTAAGTATTAGCTTTATTTATTTTTTGTGTGCCAACCCACTGCCAACTTGGGGGACATTACTGGGAGGCACAGGAGGATATTACTGAAGGGACAGTGGGCGGCAAATTACTACATGGGGTGCAAACTAGTCATGGGGGCAGTGTGGGGGACAATTAATACTGTGGGGGCATGTGGGGGACAAGACATTACTACTGTGGGGGCAGTGTGGGGGACAATTGCTACTGTGGGGGACAATTACTACTGTGGAGCAGTGCGGGGAAAAATTACTACTGTGGGGGCAGTGTAGGGGACAATTACTACTGTGGGGCAGTGTGGGGGACAATTACTACTGTGGGGCTGACTGTGGGGGCAGTGTGGGACACCACTGCTGGGGCAGTGTGGGGACAATTGCTACTGTAGGGGACAATTACTACTGTGGGGGCAGTGTGGGGGACAATTACTACTGTGGGGGCAGTGTGGGGGACAATTGCTACTGTGGGGGCAGTGTGGGGGACAATTGCTACTGTGACAATTGCTACAGTGTCATCCACAGATGCCCCATAACAGTGTGTAATCCACAGATCCCCCATAACAGTATCATCCACAGATCCCCCATAACAGTGTCACCCACAGATGCCCTATAACAGTGTGTCATTCACAGATCCCCCATAACAGTGTCACCCACAGATCCCCCATAACAGTGTGTCATCCACAGATCCCCCATAACAGTGTGTCATCCACAGATCCCCCATAATAGTGTGTCATCCACAGATCCCCCATAACAGTGTGTCATCCACAGATCCCCCATAACAGTGTGTCATCCACAGATCCCCCATAACAGTGTGTCATCCACAGATCCCCCATAAAAGTGTGTCATCCACAGATCCCCCATAAAAGTGTGTCATCCACAGATCCCTCATAACAGTGTGTCATCCACAGATCCCTCATAACAGCGCGCCTGCGCACTGAGGAGAGACTGAAAGGAGGGGAAATAATCCGCAGAAGCAAGCGACTGAATGGCTTCTTTTGTAAGGAAATTGTTTTATTATAAATGTAGTTTAGCTTAATGTCTGTTTTTTTCTTTTATTATATTCTGGCTTTTGCTTAAAGGGACAGTAAAAATGTTTTATTTTTTTTAGTTATGTATGATGCTTTTTGGTAATAAATAAATGTAAATGTAGTGGTGCTATAATGTAGACCCTAGGCCTCTCTGATGTCCTGCAGGCTGGGCTGGCGCTGTGGCAGCATACGGTTGGCCAGGCAGCAGAAAGGCTCTGGAACTTTTCCCTTCACAGCCACTGCTATCTCCCTGTCCCTGCCTCTCGTACAGTGCGGACTCTGCAGGAGTCAGACTGTTTCATAAGTGCACGGGATGAGCAGGCAGCACCTAGTGAGGAGAATGGTCAAGCAGGTAGCAGGGCCAGGGGAAGGCTTGTATTCTCTCTCTTGTGAGTGTTCTTTTTTTAAATTAAGTCCTGCGCCCAGTGCGTTACAAAGTGCATACCACAATACTCTCGTATTTTGTAATCTTATTTATATATACTTATTTCGTTTTTTTCAGTAGTATGATTAAGTGGTGATGATTATTATTGCCCCCCCATTTTCGACTGTGGTATCTTATGTGCCCACCCACCCCCATATATTGTTCCTAGAGTCGCCGCGTTCTTAAACATCATGTTACAGTTACTATCCTTCTACCTATAAAAAAAGTTTGCATTAATGATCAAGCACTGACCTGCATTGCATCAGGTCTTCTATTCAAGTCACATCTAAAACTGCAACTATTAATTAAATAGTAACTAAAATATAACAACATGTTGCCCTCAAATCAGGAAGAAGTGTAAATGACAGAGCGCCGCCATGAGCATTTAGTCTAAAGCAACGCAGTCTACAGCCCCCCCTGACACCATCACTGCAGCAACTTAAGCATTATGGTCTAATGATTTA